>OY856411.1:1295758043-1296958043 GCA_963693085.1 Alisma plantago-aquatica
GAAAATCACCAGAAGGATTGGTTGGCATGACCGAGCCAATCAGTTTAGTAGGTGAACCAGTCATCTCATCATGGGCATTCACTTCCAACATGATATTGTCCCATATCATGTTGGCAGTGAATGCCCATAACTAGTTTATGACATCACAAGAAAAGAGAGGTGACTAGTCTCTCCTCAGTGCTACCCAAGTGAATGGAAAGTTGGATAACAACTTCAATGTATGATTTGCAAGGTGTTATAGTGATTGTCTAATTCCTTTGTCTCTAATATTGAGAATGAATTCAAGGCATGGAATCGTCATCCTCTCAATGTTCAATCCATGGTCCTTGAACTAAGAGCAAAATGTCTGAGATATATGTGACCTCAATATCATATATTAATTCACATGTGAATGTGCATGCATTTCTAAGTCTCTCTTATTATGTGGCCAAGATATTAAACTCCAGTAGTAGGGACAAATTCTATCTACATCACTCGTGGTCATCCTAATGTGCCACACCGCATTTGATAATCACCTTTATGGAAACCCTTATTCATGATTACATTGGATGATGTCAAATTATACCAAACGACAAGTAATGTGCATAGTAACTTTAGGTCTAAGAACCACAATCACCACCTTCTGTCAGATAACTATGGCCACCATACATGGTTTCCATGTGTCACTCTCAAGGTGGGTCTGTCTGATGCATTGTTCCCTAACAAGTATTTGTGTGTTTGGTTTGATATCATATATTATGAATGATGAGATTATGTCATCAGCCAACCCACACTCCAGTCTTGTGTGTTACTACTGTGTATCTATCTTCCACATTAACATTTGACTAGGGACATGCAAGAATGTACATACTCTTAACATCTGTATGAACTCATTATTCAAGTCATATACTTGAAGACATACATCATTGAGTATTCTCATTCTTTAGACATCCATTATGTTTCCTCATTAACTCATAACTGAGTGAAATAGAATGAATTGGATGCATGCCTTTATTAATATTATTTAAATCCTTCATGTAATATCCATCCCAATCATCATATGATTGGATCTTTAGGCATACTATACCAACATATTTTCCATTCTAGTGATTGGCATTGTAGATTTTTGTATTAGTTTGAGGTTACTAAATAATTCTTCACTAGAATCAGTTTTCATGCATTTACTGAGGCTACACTATTTTAACCCTGGATTTTTTTATAACTAACTCCTCTATTTGTTTTGTTTTCTTAGAAGGTCTACAGACCTACTGTTCAGCTGTCCAACAAGATATCAAAACTAACTTTTAGTAGAACATCAAGATCCATCACAGATTCAGCTTAACAATAGGACATTTACAAACTTGAATAACTTACAATAACAAACACATACACATACATAATCACATCTTCAATTTCAAAATTGCATTCATATACATATCCTCAAAATATAATGTTTTCATGCGCATATTCACAATAAGTTTGCATTCATATATTCACCATTTAGGTGATTAAAAAAAAGCAACTTGCATTCATGTTTCACTTCAAATTCAAAATTTAAAATTGTTTATGATCCATCACTTAATTATACAAACAATTAAATTCAAAGTATAAAATACAATATCATCATCTGAGTCAAATAAAAATTCAACTCTTTCATGTAACAAGCTGCATACTCTTCTCGTATTCCATCTAGAGTCTCTCACTCATAAGCAAGTGGGTGTATAAGACCTACTAGATGAAAAATATAATCATACTATCATATTATATAAAATATGACTATAATTTAAATTAAATTATATACTAATGATCAAATTATATATTAGTTGTTGTATATTATGGATGTCCTATGATGATACTTCATCACACAATATCCCCAAACCCATCCATTATCTTGTGCAGGGCACTACAAATCCACAATTATGCAAAAAGTTAGTAAACAAAAATAAACAGAGATGGAATTAGATTTGGAGGCATAAAATTAAATACCTTAATATTCTTCTAGGATAATGTTATCTTTTGTTTGTCTACAACTCCTCCATCCTAACTGAATTGTTTTATACCCCTATAGTTAAAGCAATCCATGTAGTTTCATGATGAAGTAGTTATGTAGTGATCCAAAGGTTAATGAATATGTTGACATATAAAAATTTGTAGTTACTTTGCAATTGAGACTTTAGTTGGTGTCCCTCACCCAATAATTTTCTATGTAATGGATTAACGATACATAGTTACTATGTGTGGTACAATCACCAACAATTGCTAATGCTTTTTTCTAAGTAAATAACGAGGAAAACTAAACAAATCAATGATAAAGTTAATTCAAAAGTTAAAGTTGTAAGAAAAGAAATAAAAAATTACCATACATTGAAAGAAGCCATAGTCAAGCCCTTTCCCGCACTATAAAAATGGTTAAATGAAGTAAAATATAATAAAATATAGATTGTTTTTCTATATCTACAATGCTAATCAATGATGGAACTAGGAATGCCACATTGATCATTGAAATCGTGTAGTATTCACTTATAGATACTTATACAAAATTATGTAACTTTTTAATATATAAAATAAATTCAAGATATATTTGCATAGAACAAGGTATCTGTCCAAAAGATCTTACCCTATCCAATGTTCTATTATGGAGGTATATATCTATTCATACCAAAGTATCTCAGTAATATCTTGATCGAATATTAGTTTTATGATATTTTCATTTTACGTCATCAATCATACAAATCACTATATTTGACACTTCTAAAAAATTTTCTAACCATCAAAATAATCCATTACACTAAGGACCAAGTGAGTTGAATAGGTCATGTGAAATCATAGTAGATGTAGGCAACTTTGGAGGAGGAATGGTAGGCAGATTCTTAGGTATCAAGATTTGTTAATATTCTAGTATAAATTAGCATCAGAGTTAGAGAAATACCAAATACTCACAAATATAAATAAAATATACAATTTTCATACCATGTCATACATAACCCAAGTTTTGGGCCACCAACCACATCGCCTTCTATATAGAGTTCAGGGTGAGCGATCAAAATTGGTTTGTATGTCATTATTAGATACAAAAGTTGGAAATATGAACTACATCATCAATTATTGAAGTACAATGTAGCGTACCAATAAGGCGTGGAACATCCTCACCATATGTCATGATATTGATTTCAGGCTACAAAATTTAAAGATGCCATTTCTATCCTCCTTAAATTTTGAACATTATTATATATACCAATAACATAATATACATATACATATATACATACATACATTTATATATATGTATGTATTGGATTGGAAGAATAGTATATCGCAAAGAAACTTACACCGCATTGGCCTAGTGGGTCCATGGAAGTTCTCAAATACCTTTATGTAACTCATTCAAAGAGAGGATAAAACAAACTGAGTTGCTCGAGATTGAGAAGGTTGGAAACTTCTCATTGATCCTTGTATTATTTGTTTTATCATCTCATCTATCTCCTTCTGTGACATACTGTCTTTCTTAGAAAATATGCATGGTTGTTCAAATGAGTAAAAATATGATTTTACCCCAACACTAGCTCCTAGGTCCCTAACATGGCCATGATTTTCTTAAGTACATAGAGAAATTGTCAATCTATCCCTTTAGCCCTTAGGGATGAACTTTCCTTCTTTTCTTTGATCATGAAGCTCTTGCTAATCATTATCAAGGGAATTGGTCTATAACACATAACAATCAGAACAAAAGTAAACATGCATGGTGAGAATTGAACTTCACCATTTTATGAGCCATCTAATATTTGTGGGTAGGGAATTAATCTTGGTTGTTTGTTCTGTCATTTATCCACTCTGCATGTCAAAATAGAGGAGGCGGACTTGAAGCTATGATTGATTCTTCCCCAGATGATTGTAGCTTTTCCTTGTTTTGGCGGCATATGGCACAACTACTGAGACCTAAACAACAATTATGCATATTCTTTGCATGAATTTATTTTTAAAACTCATGTATAGTTGGTTAATTTAAAATATATGTTAAATTACTTCATACCTTGAACTCAATTGATTGAGCATAAGTGTATACTATTTTACTTAATACCTTCAAATCATCTGATTGCCTCAAGCAAAAAACTTCCCCACGTCATAGGTCAACATAATTGTATTGGTTGGTGACACACTTCTTCATTTTAACATTATATATGTATTCTCTAATAAGATTGGTGCTAAAATGCCTCAACATCTTCCCAAAATATTATAGCACATTTCTATGATGAGCTTTTCTATAAAGGCAAAAAAATGTCTTGTAAAAGTAGTTACACTATATATATCTACAAAATGAAAGAATAAGAAGAAATCTAGAAAGTTAGTGTAAATGTATATAACTCACAGGAAAGTTGTTCCAGATGAGGTCTTTCAGAGAAGCATTAACTTGATGCCAAGATTATATAAATATTGGTACTTTTTGTGAATAATAACCCCTAAATGGAGCCTTAAAGAACTTTGATCATATCCTATAGGTTCTCATGTGTCATTAAATTGATTGCCAAATTCTCACCTTTGCCCCTACGAATTTTTCACCTACACATGAGCGTTGGAGTTCTATTGTATAAGTCAGCAAAATTAGTACCCTCAACAACAGCCTCATCAGCCTACGCAATAGTAGCCTACTAATAATCCTCATGGATCTGAGGCTTATATTGCTCTTGGTTAGAGACCATGACATAACCACTGTAAAATGCATAAAATACATAAATGAAATAAACATGCATGTCTATCATATAAAAAAATGATAGAAACATGTACACCTATCATATAAAAAATTTAAGTGATAGAGAAACATGCAAAATATTTAGCATGTAAAAAATGTATTAATTGCATTATAAAAGGTGGCTAGATCACTCTTCAAATATAATTCGTTCAACGTGATCTTGCGGCATACATTGTTCATCGGTTTTAGATTCAATAGTTACACTTGGCATGCCAGCAGAAGATGGACCAGAGTCATCATCCTTATCAAGGTACTTTTGTTCATCTATAGATTTGCAATGAACTACCTTTTCTCATGAAGAATGACATACTATTTTTCATTTTATGGGTCAACAATAAATAATATTTGCTTCATCTGTAATGCCATGATAATGTTTCATCCTTCACAATAATCTTTTCAAAATTAACTAATGTACCCAAATCATCTAAACTATATTACACCTAAAGATGGAAACTGTGAACTCTATGCATTCAAGTTCTAATATGTGTTCAATGACATTGTAATAAGACATCTTACCTACTCGTGGAGTCTTATCCTCTACATTAGAAAAATACAATGATGATGTTTGAAGGGTGACCTCCACTATTTTGGACAACGATATTACCATCTTGGTGCATTGTGTAGTATGAAAATTCATTTATCTCATACCCTATGTAAAATATGACATGCATTTTTAGTTTAAAGGCAAGACATTTGATATTCTCAAAAACATCATTTGGCTTTTGGGATAGTTTATGAAACACTTTATCTTTAAATCACCTAATAAACATTCAATTATGCTCTTGGTTGAGGATATCTTCTCTTGATAAAATGAGTGTCTTTGACTATATAAATACCCGTTTCATCGATATTGTGTAAAATGCACAAGTGTATCTGTTCTCATAGATCACGACTAATTCCTTTCAATCTTGCTCCTAAGTCCCTTTTCCAGAATAAGCACCAATGTGACAGGGCTCTGATCAATAAGAGTTTTATTGCAAGTTCAAGAAACATTGCAAAAGTCCATTACTTTCCTATCCACATACCCTCAATGACACTCTCTCTAGGCCAATAATTATTTTGAAACTCACCTTTAAAAACTCTCGTGTACCATGCAAAAAGATACATCAAATGCAAGAATACCATACCCAACATATTCACTTCCTTAGTCAAATGGACAACAAGATGTATCATGATATCAAAGAATGAAGGAGAAAAATGTATCTGGATCGTTCATATGATAATGATCACTTCTCTTTGTAACTTATTAGAATTCTCAAGGTATTTAACTTTGTTTCATAGAGTGTTGAAGAAGAAACAAAAACTAGTGGTTGCAAACTTACATGCTTTGATAGTATAGATTGAAGGGTGATAGGCAATATTTACTACATTAAGGTTTGAAAATCATGAGATGTAAGACCTATCAGCCTCAGATCCTTCATTAATACCAATCTACATATGTTAGATGAGTATCCATGTGGTACCTTAACATAAAATAAACACTCGTAAGAAGATCTTTTCTCAGGTCTAGACAAAGTGTAACAAGAAGAAGGTAAATATGTGATGCAACTATTGATAGCCTCTGTTGTTAAATCTTTCCTTATACGCATTTTGTTTAGGTCGACTATGGATTTGATGTCATATTCAATCTTTCTTGGTATATTTAATAGAGTATTGATGATGCAGTCATATATATTTTTCTCAACATCCATTACATTGATATAATGCTTGGTGTCAAAGAACTAAACAAGGAAGATCCTACAATATCGACCTTTTCTTGTATAAAGATTTATCACATGTGGGATTAGTACATGATGTATTACAAAATATGTTGAAAATGCCTTTTACGTTTTCATAAACATCCTCCTGTGACATTTGTAACATCCCAGGATTTTAGGCCTCAGATAACATGATCTTAAAAGGAATGATTGGACTACCCATATCACCAAGGTGCACCTCCTTTTCCAAGAACCCATCACTAAAGAACTCCACAGTAAAGTGTGCTTAGCTTGGAGTAGTAGTGGGATGGGTGACCTATCAGGAAGTTTATCCTGGAATGTGCGTGAGTGATGACAAAGTGCGCAGTTAAGGCTAGTGGTGGTCTGTGGGGACATTCGTCATTCCTGAAACTCTAGGCCCAAGCGTTACAAATGGTATGAGAGCCATAACCCCTCCAGTAGGTGGGGACCACATGGGCATGTGGCATGCCAGTCTTGATCCATACGGTTCAGGTATGTAGGAAAGGGCTATCCATGGTGATGTAGCAACCCTTGCACTGGTATTCCGTGATCGGGAGCTGGGTGTCCATGGGCCAAGTTGGGTTTGCACTGAAATGGGGAAATATTACCAGGCCATATAGTTATGCCTTGATGAGGACGTCAAGAGTCTAAGTGGGGGAGATTGTAACGTCCCAGGATTTCAGGCCTCGGATAACATGATCTTAAAAGGAATGATTGGACTACCTATATCACCAAGGTGCACCTCCTTTTCTGGGAACCCATCACTAAAGAACTCCATAGTTAAGCGTGCTCAGCTTGGAGTAGTACTGGGATGGGTGACCTATCGGGAAGTTAATCCTGGCATGCACGTGACTGAGGAAAAAGTGCGCAGTTAAGGCTAGTGGTGGTCTATGGGGACATTCGTCATTCCTGAAACTCTAGGCCCAAGCGTTACAACATTAGTTTTGGGTCACACCGTTTCTCATTTAAGAAATGAAATGCTTTGCACAACCTTTGGCAAGAATGTACTTTTGGAAGAAACCTTCCATGACCAAGATATATAATATTTCTTCCATATTTTACTTGTTTTAAATAAATGTTTTCCTCACATATAGATAATGTTTATTTTCCTTTTATGTTGTATCCAAACAAATATCTGCATGTTGGAAAGTCATTAACCATGGTAAACAACATAGAATGAAAACTAAAGGTCTCTCCACATGGATCATCATAAGTCATAACACCTTCTTCATAGAGTTTCATTAAGTTGTCAACCAAATGTTCAAGCCAAACATCTATATCATTGTATGTTAATTGAGTCATTTTATCAACATTGGCCACATGACATACTCATTGTTCATACACAACCAAGGAGATAGATTGTATATAAAAATAATAACATGGTAAATGATATGTTGGCTGCTCAGGGTGGCATATGGATTTATCCTTTTGATATAAAGCTGAAGTCTTAAATTCTTGATCTTCATCGAAATTTTGGTACAATAAATCTATTTTCATCTATTGTGGGAAATTATACCCATGGTGTTGGATGTCGTTGTTGTTTGTTGTTACCTATTCATGCCAATATAAATTTTGCACATCTACTGAATTAGAAAATAAGTGTAGAAATTGTGGAATTATAGGTAGATACCACATCACCTTGGTAGGAGAACCAATCTTGTTCTTACCTAAAGTTGTCATTTTACACCTTGATGCCTAACAATTTGGAAAATATTTCAAATCAATATAGTCCTTTTAAAATGACACATAATAATTCAAGCATACATGTATGTTCTTAGTCTCCATTCCCATCGAAAATAATATTTTGTTGTTTTATATGTTGAGATTGGAAGTTACATTGCCTTCAAGAAGAATTTCTTTCAACAATGATAATAAAAATGTGAAACTTCTATCACTCCACCTATTGTTACCACCTATTGTTACCCTTTAGGGTTTACAATCTCAACACATAACTATGCATTGTAAACTTAGTAAAATCTAAGTATATTGACTCCTCAACATCATGTACAATGTTTCTAAATTAGGAAGGTTAATAAGTGAGATTTACCACACAACTATTTTGCATCGCATCAACTATATTGTTAGGAATTGGTTCATTGACATCAACAACATTGGACATTTCTTCTTCCACACAAGTACCACTATTGATATTTACTAATCTCATACTAGGAATCTCTTGATAATAGTACCATTTTGTATAGACCTATATAGTCCAATTGAACATGACATGACTTTTTATTACATCAACATTGTTGACTTTTAAGTTGTTACTACCTTTCCTAGATGGGCAATAGAACCTCTCATTGTGTTGTCTCCTATGTTCCTCTACAAATCTTTGAAACTCTTTAAGAACACTTTTAAATTCCTTAGGGCATCAATTTGGAATGTACATCCAATGTGTAGTTCATTATCTAACCAACAAAATATGGAACCCGCTTGGATATAGCTAATCAATTTTTGAAGATATGTCTGAGTTGATACTAAATTACTTATTCATTTTTACAAAAATATTAAGCATTCATATTGATGATTGTGTACCACCTATCGCATTCTAGAACACTTAATCCCACTAGTAAGTGTATAATGTGTATACAATTTTAAAAAATATTTATCTAGCATTTCTCTTATGATGACATAGTTTCACACCATGTGTCCACATATGATAACAAAGAAATTTAAATAACAATAAAATGAAAATATAAATTTTGTTCTCTATGCACAAACATAAGATAAATATGTTTGTCCTCACAGGATTACAAAGCTAAAAGAACTAAAGACAATAGGATTACAAAGGACACCTAGACTTATGCTTGTCTACCAATTAGTCTTCAATCTCAACATCATAATCTTCAACCTGGGGCGGTCCTTGTTTCCATGACATCCCAAAGGAAGAACAACTCATGGACCAAAAATAAGGATTTTTGGTCAGCAAGGGTGGTATTAAATCCAATTATTGAGATATTTACAAAAATAAAGATTTATGTAGTCAAATATATGTGAGATTTTTTAGTAGAATATGGTAATAACAAGAAGATGATTTAGTCACCATGACAGTTTCAAATGATTACAACAATTCAAAGTGGTAACTAGAAACAATAAAGACAATATCTAAACTAATATCAAGATAACCACTTACCATATGCACATTAAATCTAATAATTTGTCTTAGCCAGGGCTAGATGTCTAGTACTGGTTATCCCCATAGAGGGAAGTTTCATACTCTCATGGTGGGGAGAATACTAGGCACCATGATTTTTTTACCAAGAAAAAGGGCTAGGTGCCACTTGTTCTCTTCTCTATGAGAGAATGATATATTTTCCTGTACGGATAACTAGATTAGGGGGACCTCTAATTGTCCATTATCTACTATGAAAGGTTGGGGTATATGGCCAACCTAATATAGAGAGTCAAAGATCTTAGCCAATATTCCAAACTTTGTGCCAATGTGCAAATCCAATCATTTTTATTGAATTTTTCCACAATATCTAATATTCAACTGATTTTGGTGACCTTTATGAGGGTGACAAGGCTAAAAAAGTTAGGTTCAAGAGGGAAAAAAATAGTTCAATAACTGAATCAAGAATCTAGTACATGTTCCAAATAATAACTTCCAATCGAGATGTCTACAAGAATTAAATATGCCATTTTTCACAAATCTAGCAAGAGAGAATGTACTAAGGTTCTTTGATGTTTCTTGTCTTACACATTACTTCCTAGATTCTTATTAGGTGAAATTACCAATATGCCACTTAGTGATTAGGAAATTTAATAATCATTTTTGGTTGTTACAATATCTCATCCTAAAGTAATTATGTTCATTCTCATCATTATTGTCGCATCTTTGTACATGTAGTCACATATGATATATTGGTCATTACACATGTTCATGATATATATACATCATAAACACATATTTAGTCGTACATGATCATTAGGTTAAAATCTCCAATAAATATGTAACATCCACATGATTCACCCTTATATTGATAAGGTTATGATGTGTATATAATAAAGGCATTAAGTCCAAGGTATTCATTTTCCCAATTTCAAATCTTTCCATGTACCTACAAATAGTATTATAGAAATTCACTCATCTCATTTTTCTCATATTTCATTTCTCAATATCCATAATTCTTTCCTTGATTAGGTGATTGCCTTTATTATATGAATCAGTAAGTGAAAATTGTACAACTAGGGCCAATTATGTACACCTATGAATTTGATTAGGCTAATGTGAATCAGGATAATAAAATCCTAGGTCACATTATGCACATATGAATATAGTGATATTACTTAATAAGTCATATATTCATATTATTCTCTTTTTTACCCATGTTTTAATGGTTAGTTGACATAATCTTGTAAAAAAGTTGAGAGGAAATGTAATAGGTCCAAAGAAATCAGAGAGTACCTATTCAATGACCATGGGAATCTAGTGTGGTTTCTCTTAGACCTTAGGGATCATACATGGTTTTTCTACAGAAATGAGTTGGCAAGATGGGAAGTGATCTGATAAAACAAGTCTGGATGGTCATAACGGATGTGGTGGGTAAAGGTGTCACTAGTCATCTTTCACCTTGCCAAAAGAAGTAGAGAACCTTGAAGTTTTGAGGGGTACAAGTATTTGAGAAAGCTTGAGACAAGGTCATAATAAAATAGAAATCTTAACCGGAGTTTATAGACATAATGGCAAGGAGAGTGAGGTGGTTAAGAATTCATCGAAGGTCACTGAAGGTTTGGAAATGGTTGGCATATTTAGGCTTGAAAGTAAGTTCTTGGTGGCTCTGAGATGATGTAAGGAGAGGAAAATACGGTGATCCAACCTAGTGACATAGGTAATGGTGAATGTGGAAGGGCTTATAGTTCGTCAAGTAGGTGTTTGATCATGTCTATGGTTGTAGAAAATATATATGATGGTGGGATGGTGATTCTAAGGTTTTTTTGTGGAACATAAAGGTAGAAGGAGTGGGGAAGATGTTGGTGGTCACTGGGTTGATGGTCAAGAGATGGCTATCATAGGTAATGACTGTGATTGTTGTTCCATTCATGTGGGAGAATGATCGCAATGGAGGTGAGAAGAAGTCTTAAAGCCTCTCAGGATCTTGCTGGACATTTTAGAGGATTAGAAGATATACTTAAAGGGATTTGAATCACATGAAATGGTTCAGAGCAGGGGAAGAGCAAGATCACCGTCATTGTTCTACAATGGCATCCGCAAAATATGTTTGGTTGGTTTGACTGAGAATTAACTTGGTTTTAGTTGATTTTATCCTATAAATCTCAATACTTCGGGAATTTGTATCTCCTAACATACATATCTTCTTTCTCTAAATTTTTTACCATGTTTTTCATTTATATCAATAAATTTTAAAGATATTTTCCATATTTATGATTTTTGAGGTGGCCAATAAATTTATCCCTTAATTAATTCAAAAGTAATTCTTTAATGCAAAAAAATGTATTTTAGTGTGATTACTATACTAGAACCCATCACTGAGTTCAAATTCTAAATTGCGGGTCCAATATGGAATGAATGCATCAAAATGAGAAAAAATTGCATTTTAGTAATTGAATTTCATGATACATCCATGAAGCGCAAATATTAATGCAAATTTGGAAAAGATATTGTTAATTATAAAGGATTATTTATCATAGCTAAAAATTAAATTTAGTACCGAAATTCAATATGTTACAACTCGCTTCCCTTGAAAGGGGATTTCTTCCCTAAATCCATGATTAAAAGAATTTTTCAAGGTAAGTTATTCTACATATTTCTCAATATGTCTTTGTATTAAGGTTTCATATGGCCAGGGGGTATATATATAACTGAAACATCAAAATAATATGTTATCCCTAGTCAATTCCTATTTTTGTATGGTTATGTTGAGAAAAGAGGTTTACTAAAAGGTCCTTCTTACTTAGGGATGTGTCTATTGAGGGAAGATCTACAATAGTTTGCCTCATTTAGACCACTAGGGTTTCTAACAATCAGACTTTAAGAAATATACATGGTTTTTATTTCAAGTATTTTACTAATGCTTCTTATATAAATGGATCATGTAATCTCAAATAAAAAAGTCCTCATGGGTAGGCCATGAATATAAATCATACCTTCAATGACTTCATTATTGTTTTCAGCCTCCTCAATCTACATAGCTTCCAACCTTCCTTGACCTAGAGTATTTTGAGAGTAAACAAGAGGAGTATTATCATTTCTCCAAGGCTCAGGGTAGTTTCCAATGCAGTGACCTGGCCCGAAGTAGTTGAAGAAGGGGGATGAAGGATGGTAGCATTCTCTATGGTGCCTCTCCCCAAAGTTGTAACAAATATCTGATATGATTGAAGGAGTCTTTCTATTCTTATCAGTGTGAAATTGTTGACAACCTCTGTGGTTGGTTCCATTACTATTATTGGTGTGATGTGAATCGCTTCCTTGGTTATTATTACTACTTTTTGGGTCTGTAGAGAGAAATTATTTTGTAGTTGCATCTATGTGTATTTCTCTTTACAAACCAACTAACTAAATCTTAGAGGGAACTGAGGGGTCAAGATATTGCTAAGACTTTGGTTGAGTCCCTTCATGAAAACTTGAATATTTCTTTTCTCGGTAATGCCAATTGAATTACCTCTCTAGAAGGGTGAAATGATGAAGAAATAAAACTACATAGTCACTCCCAAGGCAAATGGAATTGAATTTTGTTTCTTTCTAAATGAGTACAAATTGAAGTACATATTGCTGACAGAAGAACTCGAGGAATTACTTCCATTACATGGATGTAGTTACTCTAGGGTCAACACTAGATAGGTTCTACTACCAGACTTTTGCTATTCATTTCAAAATGAAGGAAGCAACTTAACCCATATGAGTGATGGGCAGCTCATAATTTCCTATCCTTGTTGGCAAGAACCCAATCCTCAACTTTCTTAATTATGTCTTGTTCACTTTCACCTTTGAACTCAAAAGGTTTCATTTTCAGAAAGTAAGCAAGGGTATGTTTCTTGGGCCCACCAATTCTGTGCATAAACCCCTCCATGGGTGACCCCAAGACTAATTTAAGTTTGGCTAGTTGGTTACTCGAGTTGTCCTTTTTTGGGAGAAGGGGGTCCCTCACGATGATTTGAGGAAGGAGTGTGATCTCTTTTAGTGAGGGTTTGAAGTACATCTTAGTTTTGTAAGGATACATTGTATGGTAGTTTCCTCTTTTTTCTAATGAGGGAGTATGGTGCGTTCTTTTGTTCCCCATGCCATATGAGGAGAGTGTATAGTACTCTTCACAATCAAACTTCGTCATCTTATCTTCAAGTTTCTCAAATGCAAACAAGTTACCTCTCCTAAACAATGAGAAAAAAATTATAGATAAATAAGGGATACTATAGGAACCCTTATTTGGAGCAAAGGTAGATTTTGATTGTTGATGCTCTAATACCATTGCATATAACAACATAGTTTCACACAATGTACCCATGTATGATAACAAAGCAATTTAAACACTAATAAAATGAAAACAAAAACATTGTTCTCTCGATATAAACATAATATAAAGAGTTTTGTACCCTAGGGACTACAAGTTAAAATCACTGAAGAAAAGAGCATCATAAAGCACACCTAGACTTATGCTCCTTTTCCATTTAGTTTTGAATCTCAGAAGTTAAATCTTCAACGTGGGGTGGTCCTTCTGTCCATGACATCTCTAAGGAAAATCAACACATGAATCAAAAGTAAGGTTTTTGGGTCAGAAAGGCTAGTACTGAATCCAATTACTGAGTTATTAAAAAAAAGATTTATATAATCAAATATAAGTAACTTTGGTTGGTGGACTAAAATAATATCAATACACCAATTCGAAGTGGAAGCAAGAAACAATAAAAATATTCTCAAAACTAATATTAAGATAACTACTAATTATAATAATGTATCCATTAGCACATGAAATCTAATATTTTGATTTTTTTAGGGCTAGGTTACTAGTGTTCTCCCCTTGATGAAAGAATGATATTTTTTCCTGTGTCGGTATCTAGTACTGGGGACTCTAGTTCAATTGTCCACTACATGTGATTGGGTGATATGTCCCACTAAATCATGTGAGCCAAAACTCTTAGCCAATATTCAAAATTTTCTACCAATGTGCAAATCCAATAATTTTATTCAATTACCCAACAATATTAAAAATTCAACTAGTTATGGTGACTTCACAAGGGAGGAAAAGCTAAAAACAAACTGGGTTCACCACTTCTGTAAAAGTTTATGAACTAAATTCAAGAGGGAAAAATTAGTTCTTGTAGAATCGAGAATCTAGTACATGTTCCAAATGAGAAAGTTCAATCGAGATGTCCAGTAGAATAAAATATGACGGTTTCTCACAAACCCAGAAACAGAGAATGTACTCGGGTTATTTGATGTTTCTTGGCTTAGAATTTACTTCCTAGATTCTTAGGTGGAATTGTCTTTTCCCCCTTGGTGAATAGGTTATTTAACAATCAAAATTTCAGTCCCATTATTGTAGTTGCATCTTTGTACATGTAATCACATATGATATATTAGTCATTACCCACATTTATAATATATATGATTCACAAAGTCATATTTATATGTACATGGTCCTTAAGTTAAATTGTCCGCTAATGTGTAACATCCAAAGGGTTTATTCTTATATTGATAAGGTTATTATGTGTATAATATAAAGGCATAAAGTCCATGATATTCTTTTTCCCAACTTAATATCCTATCATGTACTTGCAGAATATATTAGAAATTCACTCCCCTTATTGTTCTAATATTTCATTTCTCAATATCCATAATTCATTCCTTTATTATGGGATACCTTTTATTATATAAATTAAGGATTTTTGAATCAGAAGAAATAGTTGAGAGGAGGGGAAGAGCGGGCTCATTATTGCCCTTCTGTAATGGCAGCTGCATAATAGGGTTGGCAGGTTAGGGATGGACAATGCCTTGTTCAACCGAGACATTGACTTGGTAATATATCATTTTATCTATAAATATCATTAATTCGGTAATTTAATCTCCTAACTTACATTTTCCTCATGCGTTTCATTTCCATTTGAATTTCCATATTTATGATTTTTGAGGTGGCCAATACATTTATTCCCAAAATTAATTCAAGGTAATTACTTATTACTCATTATTTTATTTTAGTGTGATTCTAAGCCATGAATCTATCATTGAGTTCAACTAATCAATTGTGGGTCTCACATGGGATGAATACTTCAAAATGAGAACAAATAACATTTTGATAATCAAATTTCAAGATATATCCATCAAGTGCAAATATTAATGAAAAATTGGCAAAGGAAATTTTTAATTTGAGAGGATTATGTATCATAGATCAAAATAAAATTTAGTGCCAAAATTTGGTATTTTACATCCTCACAATTTTTTATGTACACCAGTGTTAATGGGAAAATACCAACGACACATGTACTCAAAGAATAAATAGGGAAATGACTGTCAAATAATTCTTAAAAACAAAATGCACGATATACACTCACATTCTATTTGAGTTAAGTGTTTAAGAGCAGTTCCAAACTGGGGATTATCCAAAATTTACTCTTGATGAGTCAATCCAGGATGATTTTCTAGGACAACTAAATATATGCATGTATTTAGAAATCATATAGATGAATGTGTATCACTACCCTATTCTTGAACACTTAATCTCACTAGTAATTGTAAAATGTGTATTCAGTTTCAAGAATATTTTGGCATCATTTTCCCCATATTCTCCAAGTATATATAACAATGTATATGGACAAATACTGACATGCATACGTACTCATAATACAAATGAGGAAATTTTGTCAAAATATTCTTGAAAACCAAACACACATTATACACTGACATTCTTAGTGGCACTAAGTGTTTAAGAAAAATAACAAACAGGAGAACATCCATGATTTATTCCTTAAGAGTAAACATTGGGTGGATTTCAAGGCTAACAAGGTTTAGGGTATAAGGTTTATGGTTTAGGACTCCAATAAATTTATATCAATTATAATCTAAATCAAATTATTTTATGTAAATCAATATAAATTTCAATGTATTGATTCCTAGGTGGGATTATTTTTTCATACAATAATCAAATTTCCAGCAAATAAATGCACTCAACATAGAAAATAAATGAAGGAACATTCATCAGAATTTACATTCTAATTATGTATCTAGGAGGATCATTCTAATTAAGCGAACCAAATAAATAATTAAATTCACTCAACAACTAATTAAATTCATTCAAAAGAAATTACATATGCATTCTAATTATATAAGAAAGTAAATACACTCAAAAAATAATTACACACAAATTTCATAATTATACAAGCAATAAACACATAAATATCCCAAGATAGAGGAGAAATGGAAGTAACAAAGGGTTGTGAAAAGGAATAAAAAAATAGGAAAAATGAATGTGTCTCTTACGATGAAAGAAGAAGAGGTTGTGGCCAGGGAGCAGGTGGTGATGGCAAGAGAGTAGGGGAAGAAGAGGATTAGGAAGCAACTGGGATTGAGCGTGATATTCAAGGCACATGGGAGATGGAGGTGGACATTAAGCTCTGAAGTAATAGGATCGACGATGGTGATGACGACCAAGACATACCACTGTGGTAGCAGTAGGGACAAAGACCATTGGTTGTGGAAGTGACATCGGGGATGATGGTCATCCATGTTGGGGTAGCTGTTGTAGAAT
The DNA here is from genome assembly GCA_963693085.1 of Alisma plantago-aquatica. NCBI lineage: Eukaryota > Viridiplantae > Streptophyta > Magnoliopsida > Alismatales > Alismataceae > Alisma > Alisma plantago-aquatica. The sequence continues at coordinate 1,295,775,191 of OY856411.1, forward strand.
TGAGGATTTCTTGTGGTTGAAATAGGGAGAAATGAGGAAAGAAATTATTTTTTAGGTGTTATTAGCAACACGTCATCATCAATTCAGGATCAAACACCAAGGTTGCAGCCAAAATGACACACGTCTTTCATATTTTATCATTTTTTCTCCAAAATCGATGTAACAACTACACATTGTCCCATCAGTTTGTCGCAAAATTGAGGCAATGCATCACTAAATGTTGTTTAAACCTCAAACATTAATGTGAATTTTGTGTTCCAAAATTGATGTAATAAGATAACTCAGAGGGAACACCAATTTTATGAGAGAATTATGAGAACAACATAATGTCAACTTTTGGCCCTAAACTAATACTACACCTTTAGCAAAACTTCATTAAACTCTCTATCATTCAACGTCAGTTTGGTGTTCCATAACTGACGTAATAAGATATTTTGTTGGGAACATTTATTTCAAAAAAAGAATCGTGGAAACAATATATTGTTGGTTTCTAGTTCTAAACCAACATATGCACTATGTGAGAAATCAATATATGTGGCATCCATTTTATTTGATAACCAATGAAATATTCATTTTGGAGGGAAAAAATATTTTGTAGGTAGATAGTGGGAAAGAGTATTGCATTAGACCTGTAAAAACTGATGTTATATTTGTTGTTCCAAGACTTGCCGTAAAATTAAATTTCCCATGTTACTTCTAATTGCAATAAGTGAGATGATTTTGTGAGTTAATTAATGATGACTCAGTCTACATCATTTCCCTAATTCATATTTCTAAATGTAGTAAAGAAGCCCACTGTATTATTGTTCCACTTCCACTGATTCTCAGGAGACTACAAAGGCCCTTGTACCTTTAACACTTTTCATGGCTTGCTAGCACACCAAGCATTTTTCTATGTACTAGAGGACATGTTCTTCATGTTCTTCTATCATAATGAGTGATGTGGGTTCTTATGCATATTCATGGTCCCTGGATGAATGGTGTATTTAGAACAATGGAATTCTTTTAGAATTTCTCCCTCAAATCGTCAAAATCTTGAACCCATATGGTTTGAATGAAGAAAAAAATTCCATTTAGGCCTATTTGCATCTCTGTCTAAGGATTGCCCACGTGTGTTCATGAGTTCTTTTAGATCAAGACTAGTCTTTTGAGATTATATGATCTTAGTAATATAGCTAGTGTTAAATGAAAGACTAGCCATCTTAACATGCAATTAAGACATTCTCTCAATTGCCACTCAATTAGTGCAGTTAGATTCTTGCACTATGTTAGCATCATGGCAGTACACACCAGTGCTTTTGCTACTCAAAACATCATTGACTATTTTTCCCATTTTTTAGGATGGTAAGTGATTGTGAAATCATAGTGTCATGGATACTCTACCTATTGAAGATTAAATTCTTTCTATGTGAGTAGGTACTTGAGATTTTTGTAGAAAGAAAAAAAATGAAATTCTCCTCATGGACATAACTTGTCAATATTATTGAAGCATAAATAATTGTTTCAAGCTCTAGGTAGTGAGTTTTCCTAATCTCAAGATTTATGTCTGATAATGGACTCTTCATGCTTCATGGAAGTAAATGCTTCCTTCCTCTGGGCATTATCTGCTTCTCTCAATGGTAGATTTGTTGGGTCTAGATCCACAGTGAAGGGTGATAATGTTTCTTATTCTTGGGACTGGCAGTGAGATCTCCCATATTTTCTCAGACTCCATCAAATCATTTTAGAATCTGACTTTAAATCCATGTGTGTGCTGATCAACTCAGGTGCTGAGTGGCCAAATTCTTATAATCCCTATCTAGTAAGAATACAAAATTTGTTAAAGAATAATTGGAGGGCTCAGGTAAAATACAATGGGGGAAGTGTCTGAGGAGTGGGTGTGCATGAATGGTTGGCATTGATTCTCTTTTGAAGAAGCAATGAGGCCTTGCTTTTAGGGAAGGAATGAAGCCTAGAACCTTCCTTTACCCATGTATCTAATACCAAGTGAGGGAAGGTTGCTTCCTTAGGGACCAATTCACTCTGCATAGATTAACTGAACCCAAAAAGCCTTGAACTGGAGAGGACAAGTTCTAGTAATTCAAAATAATAGATACGCAATCTGCTTGACATGGTGGCAGTCCAAAACTCCTATAGAAATATGCCCAAAATAGTTGAACAACATGACCTCTAAAAAATAAATGATTAGCTATATGTAAATAGAAGAGTCAAATATTTATCCCTCATAGAACACCATGTGGTGTTCATCCTTAGTTGGATGTTATAGAGAGTAGAAGTATATGTTCTAAAGGTTAGGTGTGGCACTCTGAAACTCAATTTGATTGATTCCTTCTAATGAAGAATCCAAGATCCTTGTTACTAAAAATTAATGCCACGTCCGACTGCTACTAAATTCCTTGTCATAAGAATGTAATAAAGAAAAAGGGTCAGTGGGAATAGGATTAGGCTCACAAAAAAGAATGAGGTCCCAGACATTGAACACGTGACTCATACCCATTTTGGAATGGGGATCTCATAAGAATTAACACGTATGCATCACAACTCTTGGTATGGACCTACTCTCTTGGCATGTAATTTATTTATATCATAGGAAACTCTCTATCTGGTCTTACCCAAAGCATGACTTGATCCCATATTATAAGAAAAACCTAAGATGAGTAGCAAGGGGAAAACAACACAACTAGTCAGCGATGGAGTGAGAGGAGCGAAGTACCTCAACCAGAAGGGAGAGGGACATAATGAATTTGGGATATGTCATTTTGACTAAATAGTGAAATTGCTTACTTGCACGTGTCCTCTAGGAATATTTCTTTTAGTTTTAACTACCTACAAGAGGGGGTCAAGTGTCACTTGGATCACCATAGATTCCTACCTATTTCCTACTGATTGACTCTCTAGGTCTAGACCTTAGGACATCTAATGATATGCTTTTCCCATCATTTCAACATGATTAGATTTAATCATGTGTTCCAATATGAAATACCATGGGGAACCTGGGGACTGAGAAAACTATGAGTGGTTCCACTATAGGCATTATTGATTCAACCATGGAGGTGACATAACCCACTCTACACAAAGATCCCCCAAAGGAGAACGATAAGAAGAAGGAGAAGGACACGAAGTAGTAGGTCCAGGTCATAGAAGACCAAGGCAAATAAGATGCACAAGTATAAATCAATGAGGAATACATCGAAAGCCCTTACCCTCCCCTTTTGGCAGGAAGCGAAAGAAACATTATGGAGGGTCAGGTCAAGGGATGACGCTCTCCCCTTCCCCCTCATCCTTGATTTTTCCCACTTGCCTCCTGGCTTTCTTTTTGTCTCCTTAAGTGTCAAAGAGGGAGAGGTTTTTGAGGAGTGGGAAGAAGAACAAAAATTAACATATCCCGATCATCATAAAGATAAGAGTATTCCGATCCTATACATCTCACTCTTCCATTTCCATGCGGAAGGGGAGTAGAGCCTAGTTCAATGCCAACTTTCTTCCTAAACATGTCATTTGAAGGCCCTGATTCTTCTAATCACAAAGTGAGCCAGTAATCATTTGTCTCTAAATGGATTCTCAATCTGATCAAATACATGTAGCAATCGAATTCCGAACCGACTCAACTAGCATGAAATCTAATAGCATCATTCTCCATTATCTGAGACAAAACAAAGCGAGCATTTCATTTGAAGCTTACCGTCAACTGGAGTCTATGCTTGTTCTTTTGGTTGTAGCGTGGTCTCTATGCCTGCAAACGACCTCCCATAGGTCTTCCCCTTGAATATATGACTCCATGCATGTCTGCCGCATGCATATATTTTCATTCTTCAACTTCTTTACACTACCAATGGTGTGGTTCCAATGTCTGTCATTGCGCCCTGATAGAGGCGCCTTACTTAATATCAACTCAACTTGGTCCTAGACCAAGGGAATCTATAGCCTTGTTGTGTTTGAGAAGAACCTCTCCTCATGACACCTCATTACAAAGGGGGGTCGTTGTGACCACGTCTGGGAAACAATTTAACAAAAACACAGGTCCTTGCAAAGTCATAAGACCACATATGGGGTCTGGCAAGTTAGTTCTCCTCATGTTGCTTTTGCATCAGTAATACATTTCCTATGAATATCGTATCTTTTTTTAGGACACAACCCACACTACATCAAGAGACATCACTAAAGAATTCATATCTCTTACCTTTAAAATGTAAGATCATTTTTAGAGTACAGACAAGACACTCTTTCAGTTTTTTGAAGGCTATCTTCACACTAGGGTGTTTGCACAAACTATGCCATCCTTCCTAGTTAGCTTTGTCAATGTAAGAGGTATCACTGAGAAGTTAAATATGAATGATCGATAATAGCCTACTAGTCACAAGATCATTCATATCTCAAAAGGAATGTGAGGCACCAACCACTACTATACAACTCATACTTTTTTAGGTTTTACAACTATACGACCCTATGAATAACATATCTTTAAAATATCACTTTAGAGAGACAAAACTTTCTTATTGAGAATTTAATATTTATTTAATGCTCCTAGGGAGAATTCAACATGATTATTTGAGGCTTATGATGTTGCTCATGTGTGTCAAAATATATGCTTTTTTTGTCAAGGAAACCACAACAAAGGAATCAAGATGTGATTTGAAGACCCTATACAGACGGTCTATAAAAGAAGAAAGGATATTTGTCAAACCAAAAGGCGTAACAAAATATTCAATGTGCATGTACAATTGTTAAAAACAATTGTGGGGATTTGAACTTCTTTTATTTTCATGTAGCGTTATCCTCTATTAAGATCAATCTTTGAGAAAATCGTTGCCAAACTTAGTTGATAAAAGGGCCATCAATCATTAGAAGAGGGTACCGATTCTTGATTGTGACCTAGTTCAACATGTAATAATCAATACAAATTCACATGGTACTACTCTTCTTTAGACAAAGAGGAGATATGCACCCCATGGTGACACATTGGGCTTAGTATATCCCATGTTGATGACTTCTTACAATTATTTGTCAACTAATATACTTCTTCTAGAGCCATGCAATAGGGAGACATTGATATGTGGGTTGTAATATATAGAAGTTGGATGTTGAACTCAACTTCTACCCTTAAAGGGATACTAGGGAGTTCGATTGAGGAAGATGTAAGGGTACACCTTAACTGTTATTCTATATGACCAGAGAGCCAATCATATGATGATTGTAGTGGGGCATTAGATACTTGGTTTGATAATTATAAATGTGATTCCATCTATTATGTTTGTCTCAAGTATGAAATGATGAAACAAACATAGTAGATATCTGAAGAATGATGTTACTCTATGCCATATGTCTTCATGTTGAGGACCTGAACAATGAGATCATATGTATGATAAAAGTTCATGCATTCTTGTTGTGTCCCTAGTCAGATATTACTATGAAAGTAGAATAGACAATTGTTATACACAAGACTAGAGTGTGTTGACTGATGACTGAGTCTCATAAGTAATGATATGGGATATCAAGTCAAACACATCGGTACATGTTAGAGAACACAATGTCAGATAGACCCACCTTGAGAGTGATACATGGAGACCATGGAATGGTAGTCAAAGTTAGCTCTCATAGTGATAGTGGTGATTGTATTTCTTAGACCTAAACTTACTACACTCATCACATGTCATTCAATGTATTTTTACACCAACCAAATGTGACCTTAAATAAGGGTTTCCATAGAGGTGATGCCTGGGTACCTTGAGACACATGGGGATTAAGTGTGAGTGAGTCATATTGACCACTTGATAAAACAAGACTGAGAAATGTATGGCCATACTAATGTGACTCAATATGTGATACATAAGCTCACATGCATCTCATACAGTCTGCCCTAGTTCAAGTAACATGGATTAAACATTGTGAGGATGAAAATACTATGCCTCAAGTTCAATCCAGATATAAGAGAAAAGGAACTATATGATAAATATAACACTAATCATGGATTGTAGGTTGAATTTATTCTTCAACTTTCCAATTACTTTGGTAGAAATGAAATGTTTCTAGACACCTCTCATTACTTGTGGTGTTATAAATTGGTTATGGACATTCACTGCTGACGTAACTTGGGACCTATAGTTCACATGCATAGGATGCATCTGGAATAGGAGTTAGCTCATGAATATGGTTTAACTTGATTACCAAAGTGTTTAGGTATTCAATTTAAACAACATTAGCTGAAAATTGACTAACTAAGAATGTGAGGCAATTGATTCAAGTGTTGAAAACCGAATCAAGTGTCGAGTCAATTTATTCAACATTGGTTGAACATTGGTTGAACTGGGAAATGAATCGATCAGTTCATCTTTTGAATTGATCAGTTTAGATTCTTCATCATCTAGTTTAATGATTAATAAGATTGGATCAAGGATTGGTGTTGACATCATGTTGTGCAATAGTCATCACATTAAAACCAATATGTTTGCGAGTAGGAAATAAAGTGTAATAATAAATTCAAGTGTTAAATTGACTATCTCACATGTGAACCAACCAGTTAAGAAGTGAACCGATCGATTCATGATTAATAAAAATTTATATTTCTTGAAAACCTATCTCTTACTCCCAGTGATCTAGAAACCCTGACCCTGACCCTAAAATCAATAAAGGGGTAGTTAAGGCTCTCAGAAGACGCAATAATAAGATCTGACAATTGTTGTCCTCTCATAGTTGTGGTACTGTGAGAGCTCAATCAATTCTTACACGTAAAAGGGAGATACAACAACTGAGAGTAGTTAATGCTAACATGTTGACATAACAGAGACAACTCCTTCCTATTGACTCTAGTAGCACAACATGGAGTTCCCCATGGTCTGTGTGGACTATGTAGAGGCATGGAGGCCGTTGCCACCACGCTAGGAGGACAACAACCACTACCGTCTATGGTGTTGCACCAAGTGTCCATCGCCGACAGTTGTGCGTGTGTATCTTGCAAAGAGTGCACATCATCAAGAAAGTGTAGTTGCTAGACTTACTCTAGGACCAGGTATACCTCTTCCTACCTTCGTTTCTAGGTACATCATTGTTGACAAGATCTTTTAGCAAGGAATAGGGAAATTTTTTTATTTTTGTTGTCTTCTCTATCATCCCTATTCTACAACAGTGGTATCAGAGGCATGTCAATTGATAGTGTTTTAGTGTTCTAAGTCGATGTGGTTGGATTTATCTCGTTGCATACTATGTGAATATTAAAATGATAAATGTGCATAGCTTATTAAATACCACATAAGATCCTAGTATGTATATATATATATATATATATATATATGTGCAATCAATGTGTGTCTCCCTAAAAGTATTTTGATGGTGGATGTATGCATCATTATGGGAAGAACCCTAGTGGATGAGCATGCATGGTTGTTTGGTTTATTTCTTTTTGTTATTCAGTTTGAATATCAAGTCTCTCCCCTCCTTTCCAAATGTCAATTAATGCTCTTCTTCCCATATTTTCCTTGAATGTAATCGAGGTTTTCCCTTTTACAATGAAATATGGAACATGATAGTTTTGATTTCTATTTCATGAAAGATACCTTCTACACCATCGAGTCGACCGACTAAGGAGTCAAAACAATCTAATGGAGGATCGAGGAGGCCACAAATAGGAGTCAATGGATCAAATGGTGGCTCAACTAATCGATTCTAGGAGTCCAATCAACCACATGATCTAGGACCAATCGACCAACCAATAAAGCCAATCGACTGATCACGAAGTCCAACCAATCTACTGGAGGGTCCAACCGATCGGCCAACCTATTCTAGCAGCATATTATCAAGTATAAGTTGCTACATATGATGTGGACCTTTGGTGGTAGCAATTCTTTGTGGCTCCAAAGAATTTCATTAGTATGGCATAACCATCGCTTGTATGTCTCTGATTGCATGTTTTTGTTTGTGGATATAGCATGTATATGATATGTTGTGGTTGGATATGTATATGTATTTATATAAAATCACTCAATAAATATTTATCCTTGGATGCTTTTCATATGTTGCATGCACACATGAAAATCTTGATTGATTAAGCATAGGTTATGCCAATGTGTGGTGTGTCGTCTATCTCGTGGAAATGTGATCGTAGATATGTGGGCCTACCAAAGCAGGGTGCATATTATATCGTATTAGCTTTTGGGTCAGGCTTAACTAGTTGACCTTAATGAGATTAAGTTCCTAGAACAATATAGAGGGATTGTGACAAGGAGTTGTACACGCCATCTATCTAAGAGTCTATATAGATGCAAATGGCAAAAGATTCCTACCTAAATAGTCAAGTTGTGGGCAATCAGCCAAAGATGACTGATGATTTGATAAAATATGGATTATAGATCACTAGAAGATTGTACGCTACAATCTTCCAAATTGGTAGTGTGGGCTATCAATTTGAACAAAATAGTTGGAGCGATAATTAATTAAAGTCCTAATTAATATCTTCTATATTATCATATCAAATCAAAAGTGTTTTGAAAAAAATTGCAAATATTATTTTGTAAAATCTAATGGCAAACAAAAACAAGCTTTCTTTGTCAACGGTCCTTGAGAAGGACAAGATGGATAGGAATAACTTCCATGAAAAATTTAGGACATAGAGACTCATTCTCACCCAAGAGCGCAAGCTCTATGTCCTAGAGACACCAAGCCAGATGAACCAGCTCCCACAATGCCTAAGGCTGGCAAGGATGGTTACAAGAAGCACTCTGAAGATGTCGTGGATGTCAAGTTCCCAATATTGTGCTCAATGAACTATGAGTTGCTAAGACAACATGAGAACATGGATGTTATTGACACGGTAACACATTTTAAGAACATGTACCAAGATCAGGCAAGAAAAATGAGATGTGATGTCTCAAAAGCATTCTTGAAGTGCAATATGGATTAAGAAGGCCATGTAGGCACCCATAAACTCATGTTGGTTAGGTATGTGAAGAACCTTTCTAGACTAGGATTTCCCTTAGGTCAAGAGTTGGACACATGTGATTTTGAAGTCACTACTAGAATCATACAACCAATTTTTTATGAACTACAACATGAACAATTTTGACAAGTCATTGTCAGAATTACAGGTATGTTAAGGATAGATAAAGCATAAATGAAGAAGGAAAAACTCAAATCTGTGATGATGATCAATAGAGGCAAAGGGAAGTCCAAGGGAAAAGACAAAGCTAACAAGAGTTTTAAATCTATCCAAAAACCAAAGTCTTTTGCATCGAAAATCTAAGGGAGGAGTGAATAAGGTAGGGAAGTGTCACCACTATCACCAGCCTGGACATTGGAAAAGGAACTGTCCTCTTTATATAGAGTAACTCAATAGGAAGTAGGAGATAGAGATATCCCCTTTAGGACCTCATAAGAGTTATTCTATAATTGTGCAGAATAAGGGTTGTTACCACTACAGTTGGAGTCTGTCATTCATGGGCATGTAATATAATTAGTGAGTTACTATTATATACCTACCATAAATGAAAAACATCATGTATCTTGTATCGACAAGATATTATGAATAGTTGATGTTTTTTTAAAGATAATATCTTATATGTCAATGCCTTGAGCCTCATAAACTATAACTGATAGTTCTAGAGACATATATGTATAAGATATATATTGAATGACTTCATGACTCAAACAGTGAATACCTATAGCATTGTCATCTAAATCACATAAATGAGAAGTGAATTTCCAGAATCCATAAAGATGATTGTCTAGACTCTTTTGGTTATTGAACTAATCGAGACATACACGTCTTATTTGTTGGGCAATAAGATAAAAGAAGATTTCATTAGATATAGTGGGAGAGTGAGTATCCTATTATGGATCATACATACTTATGTATATCGACCATTTTAGAAGAAATGTTTGAGGTGGTTAATAGTACCTCATTATATTTACTTATGATCTCAATAGAAATGGAAAATTGTATTTAATCAAATACAAGTCTACTATGTTAAAGTGTTCAAGGAGATCATGAATAAAGTACATAACCAACTTGGTATAAGTATTGAAGCACTTCAATTTGATCGATGTGGGAAATAGTTAAACCAAGCATTTGAGGACTTTCTAAGAGACCTAGTAATGTATCACAATGAACTCCACTTGAAACATAATGATGCATTAGAAATAAATCTTGCTAATCTTCCAATTTCCTTTATGGGCCCATGATTTGATTCAAAAGACACGATATGAGATATGGCATGGGAAATGTCCCGATATGTCTTCTACAAAGATAAGGAATGAAAGCTTATATAAGAAAATAGTTTCTTGAAAATATTTGTCCATAAATGTTATTTTGTTTAATACTACTTTTATATTCTATCCAACAATAAAAGTGTTTATTTTTAGGACAGCTGCATTCCTAAAAGGGAATTTAATTCTAAAGGAATTAGGGGGAGAAAAGTAGAGATTGAAAAGTTTAAAACCCATAAGAAAATATTGAGCCTAAAGAGGTACAGTAGGAACAAGTAGAATCACAAAATGGTTGTGGAATCTCAAGTTTCTTATGTAACACAAAACCTCATAGATCTAGTTGAACACACCTCGAGCTTGAAAGATTAGGATATCTTGTGGCTCAAGCAGTTAGTAAATTGTCCATAGACAATGAGCCGACAACCTACCCAGAAGATTTTGAGGGACTAGACTCTCAAAACTAGATTGAAGTCATTGTGTCCAAAATGGATTCCATGAACAACAACAAGATATGACCTTGGTGGATCCACCTGAAGGGGTAAGATCCATAGGGTGGAATTGGGTCTTCAAGAAGAAGACCAACATGGATGGTAGTGTTCAAACCTATAAGGGAAGATTGGTTGCTAAAGGTTTAAACAAGTTCAGGATGTTGATCATGATGAAATCTTTTCACCTGTTGCCATGGTTAAATCCATCAGGATCATGCTTGCCATTGAAGTTTAGTATGACTATTAGATTTGGAAAATGGTTGTTAAAATCGTATTTCTTAACAAGAATATTGTAGAGGATGTGTATGTGACTTATCCTAAAGGTTTTATAAATCCAATCACTGAAAATAAAGTTTTTAAGATACAAAGGCAATCCGTGGATTGAAGCAAGCATCTCAGAGCTGGAATCTTCAATTTGATAAGATAGTCAAATGGTTTGACTTAGTCGAAATGAATATGAAATATGTGATTACAAAAGGTTAATGGGAGCATATTTGTAATCCACATAATGATGGGGAAAATTGTCCTTATTCTACAAATGATAAAACATGACCGGGAAGTACTTTCTCTATGAAGGGTTTAGGAAAAACGTCCTATATATTAGCAATCAAGATCTATAGAGATATATATCTAAAAAGATTCTTGACCTATGTAAGAGAACATATCGGCAAGATGTTGAAGGGGTTCACTCATACAAGACTCAATGAGAGAAAGTGTACCCATGTTCCATGGAATAATTCTCTCGGTCATCAAAAAAATAATTCTCTCAGAGCCTAGTATACCAGTTCTTGTGAAGAATGGGGACACATGAATAAGATTCCATATGCATTCACAATTGGATTTATCATGAATGAAATTTTATGTACTCATCCCATTGTCTCATGTGTATTAGACATGACAAGCGAATATATGTTAGATTCCAATGAAAATCACTGGACTCCCATAAAGAACATCCTTAAGTACTTGTGAAGCATTAAAGATCAGTTCCTTGTATATCGTAATATGGAAGAGTTTTGTGTAAGGGTTACATCAAAGCAAGCTTCCAAAATAACAATATAGACTAACGATCATGATATAAATTTGTGTTTGACCTTAAAAAAATTGTAAGCTTGAAAAGTTCTATGCAAGAGACAGTTGTTATTCTAGCATAGAAATCGAGTAACTTGTTGCTACAAATACAATAGAGGATACTATATGGATCAAGAAGTTCATTTAGATGAACTTGTGGGAGGTTCTAACCATTGATGACAAGTAGACATATTGTAACAACAATGGAGCTATAAAATAGGCAAAGGAACATAGATAGCATACAATAACATTTCCATCTCATATCAGAGATAATACAACGAGGAGATGTGAATACTTGCAAAGTACCGACTTGAAGAAAATGTTGATAACCTTCTACAAAAGCACTTGTGTAGAAAAACATGATGAACATTCTGAGATTGCTTGGTATAAGATTCATGGGTGATTGACTCTAAGTGTAAGTGGGAGTCGATTGGAATGTATGCCGAGAGAGACAATCATATGATGATTGTAGTGGGGCATTAATACCTATTTTGATAATTATAAAGGTAATTCCATCTATGATATTTGTCTCAATCATGTGATGAAGACATCGACATAGTAGATGTTTAAGAATGATGTTACTCGATGACACACGTCTTCAGGTTGAGGACCTAAATAATGAGATCATATGTATAATGAGAGTTCATGCATTCTTGTTATGTCCCTAGTCAGATACTACTATGGAAGAAAAATAGATAGCAGTAATACATAAGACTACATTGTGTGTTGACTGATAATAGAGTCTCATTAGTCATGATATTGGATATCAAGTTAAACACATAAATATATGTTAGAGAACAGTGTATCAGACAAACTCACCTTGAGAGTAATACATGGAGACCATGGAATAGTAGTCAAAATTAGTTGTCATAGTGATAGTGGTGAATGTTGTTCTTAGACCTAAAGTCCCTACACTCATCACATGTCATTCAATGTATTTTGACACCATCCAACATGACCAGAATATGGGCTCCCATAAAGGTGATTCTACAGTATGTTGAGACACATGGGGATTGAGTGTGAGTAATATACACGCAACAATCACTAGAAAAAGTCCTAGAGTTTAACCTTCTAACCCGGTTGTTAACTTGTTGTGAACAACAAGTCAACTTAGTATAGATAGGTATCGATCCAAGGGACGACAGAAAAGAAAAGTCAAAATCCAAATCTGATTGCAAGTACAAGAATTAAATACCGATTTGAGAGAGTTGTTTAAAACTAAGAACAAAAAATAAAAGTGCTGAAATAAAATTTAACTAATTAAGAAATAAAGATCTGGGGTCCGGAAGACTACCACCAAAACCACGTTCCTATTCAACTAATCAAATTATAAACTCCAAGGATCAAATTAGGACCTTGTGGTTACATGTCCTTACGGACAAACTCACAAGGGTCGAACTTCCCGTGAACCCGTTGGTCCCGGCGTTCACGGATCATTGCCCAACCGTCTAACATGCCATTATCCACGGTCATATCAAAAAGCATGTGAATTCAAACCGGCGTTCAAACCCAAGGCTCAGGTGGTCGCGTCACCAAGGATTATAACAAGAATAAGATTAAATAGACGAAAAGATGGTAATCACAATTAAGGGACTATTGTTTCATTCTTACAGAGATCTACGGTCATATCACTCCATAAGAATATATCAGATCATCCAAATAACCACAAAGAAACAGAGAGAAGACATTTATTTGATGGAGGAATATAATTGATTATATTGAATAGAACTGGGCTAAGGGGCTACTTCCATTCCCCAGAGAGATTTACTCAGACATAACAAGACCAGAAGAAATGCAAACTATAATGAGATCCAACATTATACAAGATGTGGTCTACAACTAAAAATGGGATGAAATAGAATGAAGAATGGAATGCTTTTATAAGTGAAGAGTTCCTCCTTTTATAGGAGGGGGAGGGGGTAGGATGCCCTCAAAAGAGGGGGAAAAAAGAGAGGGAGACTAATTTTTGAATTTTCTGGATCTGGTCAAATCGAAAGTTGATTGTCTTTAATTATCTTGACCATGTAACTCCCTTTAATACAGATTCTCGTAGCAGCGATTTCGAACGTATTTCTATCACATTAAACACACAAATACCGTCCAAATAATAGGATTTTATTTTAGGAAATTAAATTCCCTTTCCAATGAATACTTGTGCACTCAATTTGGAGTTCGAATGCAAGCGTTATGTCACTTTTGGTGGAGGGTATATATGAATTTCAGGACTGCTGCAAATTGTATAATTTTCCTACAAAACCCAAGAAAATAGAATTAAAACTCCAATTAAAGATAAAAATCTAAAATAAAACAATTAATTATGAAACTAAAAGAATAAATAACAAAATAAACCTAAACAAATATAAAAATATATAAATAAAAGGGATAAATATACATTTATCAAAATACCCCGGACTTGAATCTTTTTTTTTTTTAAGATCGGACTTGAATCTTTGTTTGTCCTCAAACAATTAAAATTTTGATATTATTCTAATTTATACTAACAACATGTCTATCCTCACCCTTGTAACATCACTTTATTCCTTACCTCCAAATTTGGCCAAGTAACCCAATCTCCTAAAACCACAAAACACAAAATTCTATATTCCCTATTAAAAACAAATATCATATCTTGGTTCTAAATCAAGATTTTGTAGAAAAACATGCTTCATCTTACTTTTGCTTTGACACTCTCATTTTTATAAATGTATTTTTTTTTTGTGAGTTGTTGCACAAGAACAAGATGAAATTAAGGGGTGTGAAAACAAAGAAGGAAGTGATGAATTTTTTTGTATCCCTCCTCTATTCGACTTGGGATTTAAATTTGTGGAGTTGTGGCTACATTGGTCACAATTTTTTTAATGTGCACTTTTGGCATCTTTTGATGGTACGCCCCTTTGTGGGGTATGACATTTTTTATGGGAAGCATGCCACCCAGGACTTGATTTTTGTATGGTGGTGATTCTTTGCTTCTCTTTTTTAGAAAGAAAAAAGGGGGAAACAAAAGGTTTCCTTGTGCTTATAACTTCATACATTTATTTTCTCTTTTTTTTTGAAAGTGTCATTACATCAGAAAGATCATTCATGTCAATCACATTATATAAGATTTATATCAAGTTAATCAACAGTTTAAAAATAGAGAAAATTTGTGTTTGGTTTTGATTAATTCCATACGGCTTGCCAACTTTTCCAAGGAGTGATGCTATTTTGGGATCTAGGTGACATGGTGATTTTAGACATGGCAATTTTTAACAATTTTTGCAAAAGAGTTACTAAATTCAAAGGGGTACATTGATAAACATTTATTCATATTGGCCGACTAGATAAAGGTCATTTTGCAACAAAAGAAATAAAAACATGGCCGACTAGATAATGGTCATGAACAAAGTAACTATATGCAAAACAAAAAAAGGTAGAAATAATGCAAGAATAAAAAAAGATAAGGGGGTGGAATAGAAACATACCACCCACCTCCACCCCGGACTTAGATTGTTGCTCGTCTCGAGCAAAATCAAAACCCGAGATGGAGGGAAGAGAAGAGCGAGGATTTCCAGGTAACTCAAAAAATGTCCAGCTGAAGGGGATGTGTATGAGGGCTGGGACCTTTATCTGAGGAGCTTCATAATGTATCCTATGATAGGGTAATTGTAGAAGCTCAGTGGGGTGCTCATATTTTCTTTCACCTCGCATTGCCTCCAATAATATCCATTTATCTTCCTTCGATAGCAAGGGAAGTGTTGAAGATGGATGTGGATAAGGGGAGGTTGGCGGGTACCCGACTAGTAATGCCAGTAGAGCATGATGAACTGAGTCAGGTGGAGGATCTGGTTCAGGTTTTCCACCATCATGATGACTTGCATATGGGAGAATTGATGCTAATAAAAAAAAATTAAAATCATTTACAAAAGTGTTTTGTTTCTCCTTAAAATTAATGCCATCAACATTGGGTTTGGTAAGTTTCATCGTTGATGTAACATATGTCTCTAATTTTTTTGTACAAGGGTTCCCCAAGTATTTAGGAGGGATGATGATGTATTCCTTACAAATAATAGAAGGGGGTGTGTGGGCTTCTTCTAATGGTGGTATCTCCCCTTCTAGATCAGCCATGTGTGGGATGGAAAATGGCTGTGACGGCTTGGGAAGAATCATAAAGGGGGTTAGATTCTCATTATCCAAAATAGACTCAAAAGAAGGGTATTGGTCTATGGTATCATTCAGATTTATGTTGAGGATGGGAGGAGTTGTTGGATCTTCAGAATGACTCTCCTGCTTTGACATTTCATATTCAAGTAATAGAGTCTCTAAAGGAAATATAGGGATACCAACGTCCTCATCACACACAAAATATGTCTCCATGGTTTGTTCTATATCTTTAGGATCTGACATATATGACACAAAATAAGGATCATCATCATCATCGTCAGGAAGAACCATCTTGGGTTGCTCAAGCTCTATAGGGGGAGTTTGTGATTGATCCTCTAGAAAGGTAGCTAACATGGCTTGACTGGATTCAAATTTTGCTTGTTCTTCTGCTACCATCTTTTCTAGGGCCTTAAGTCTCTCTTCTAGTTCAAGATCAATTTGCATTTCACAATAGGATTTATACACCCTAAAATTTTTGTCATCCTCGCCACACTCCCCATAGTGTCCTTGGCCATAGTACTCCTCATATTGTTTTGGGTGGCATTGCTCCTCATAATAATCTCCAGAAGATGGTGGATTGTAATTTTCATTGCGTCCATCTTGGTAGGAGGATTCAATATTATAAGGTGTCACCAATTCATGAGGAAACATATTTGAACAATCTATATTTTGGGTTTGGGCTTCTAGTAAGGTGGCCAATAAGATTTGGCTAGTTAGGAGTTTTGCTGCCATATTTTCTAGGGACTTAAGTTTCTCTTCTTGTTGAGGATTACATTTGGTTTCATAAACATGTTCATAACCCCCAAGGTTTTGTTGGTTACACCCCACAAAATTGTTTTGATCATATCCCCCATTAGAATATGGATAGCAAGGTTCCCCATAATGGTTCTCAGAAAAATGTGGATTCACATTGTATCCACCAGGATGAAAGGACTCGCAATTAAAAGGGGTGCTATTATAATCATGGGGTAGAGTTGGATAGGCAAGAGATGCATGGTGGTAAAAACCAGAACAATAACATTGTGGGGGATATTGGGATGTCCACTCCATTTGAAAAGAAAAGTTCCTGAAAGATAATTCAATCAACGAATGAGAGAAGAAAGATTGCGAGATAAAAATATTGTCAAAATTACAAACAGAACTAAAAATTATAAATCTAAGAAATTATGAAATAACAAAAATTACAAAATAAAAGTAACTAGAAAACAGTACTGCTGGAATGGAAACTCAGCAGAAAGAGGAGATACACTTCCGGAATTGTGCTCGGAAGGAAAAAAGAAATTATAAAAATCTAAAAGAAATTATAAAAAAGACTGAAGTTATGAAAGTTAGAGAATATGAACAAGGATTATACAAGATATACAGACAAACAGATATGAAAAACAACTGTGTCGTCCCCGACAACGACGCCAAATTGATGTGCGTCGTTGTGCACGTAACAATCACTAGGAAAAGTCCAAGAGTTTAACCTTCTAACCCGGTTGTCAACTTGTTGTGAACAACAAGTCAACTTAGTATAGATAGGTATCGATCCAAGGGATGGCAGAAAAAAAAAGTCAAAATCCAAATATGATTGCAAGTACAAGAATTAAATCCCGATTTGAGAGAGTTGTTTAAAACTAAGAACAAAAAATAAAAGTGCTGAAATAAAATTTAACTAATCAAGAAATAAAGATCTGGGGTCCGGAAGATTACAACCAAAACCACGTTCCTATTCAACTAATCAAATTATAAACTCCAATGATCAAATTAGGACCTTGTGGTTACATGTCCTTACGGACAAACTCACAAGGGTCGGACTTCCCCTGAACCCGTTGGTCCCGACGTTCACGGATCATTGTCCAACCATCCAACATGCCATTATCCACGGTCATATCAAAAAGCATGTGAATTCAAACCGGCGTTCAAACCCAATGCTCAGGTGGTCGCGTCACCAAGGATTATAATAAGAATAAGATTAAATAGACGAAAAGATGATAATCGCAATTAAGGGACTATTGTTTCATTCTTACAGAGATCCACGGTCATATCACTCCATAAGAATATATCAGATCATCCAAATAACCACAAAGAAACAGAGAGAAGACATTTGTTCGATGGAGGAATATAATTGATTATATTGAATAGAACCGGGCTAAGGGGCTACTTCCATTCCCCAGAGAGATTTATTCAGACATAACAAGACCAGAAGAAATACAAACTTAAATGAGATCCAACATTATACAAGATGTGGTCTACAACTAAAAATTGGATGAAATAGAATGAAGAATGGAATGCTTTTACAAGTGAAGAGTTCCTCCTTTTATAGGAGGGGGAGGGGGTAGGATGCCCTCAAAAGAGGGGGAAAAAATAGAGGGAGACTAATTTTTGAATTTTCTAGATCTGGTCAAATCGAAAGTTGATTGTCTTTAATTATCTTGACCATGTAACTCCCTTTAATGCAGATTCTCATAGCAGCGATTTCGAACGTATTTCCCTCCCATTAAACACACAAATGCCGTCCAAATAATAGGAGTTTATTTTAGGAAATTAAACTCCCTTTCCAATGAATACTTGTGCACTCAATTTAGAGTTCGAATGCAAGAGTTATGTCACTTTTGGTGGAGGGTATATATGAATTTCAGGACTGCTGCAAATTGTATAATTTTCCTACAAAACCCAAGAAAATAGAATTAAAATTCCAATTAAAGATAAAAATCTAAAATAAAACAATTAATTATGAAACTAAAAGAATAAATAACAAAATAAACCTAAACAAATATAAAAATATATAAATAAAAGGGATAAATATACATTTATCAATGAACATTCTGAGATTGCTTGGTATAATATTCATGGGTGATTGACTCTAAGTGCAAGTGGGAGTCGATTGGAATGTATGCCGAGAGAGACAATCATATGATGATTGTAGTGGGGCATTAATACCTATTTTGATAATTATAAAGGTAATTCCATCTATGATATTTGTCTCAATCATGTGATGAAGACATCGACATAGTAGATGTTTAAGAATGATGTTACTCGATGACACACATCTTCAGGTTGAGGACCAAAATATGAGATCATATGTATAATGAGAGTTCATGCATTCTTGTTATATCCCTAGTCGGATACTACTATGGAAGAAAAATAGATAGCAGTAATACATAAGACTATATTGTGTGTTGACTCATAATAGAGTCTCATTAGTCATGATATTGGATATCAAGTTAAACACATAAATACATGTTAGAGAACAGTGTATCAGACAGACTCACCTTGAGAGTGATACATGGAGACCATGGAATGGTAGTCAAAATTAGCTGTCATAGTGATAGTGGTGAATGTTGTTCTTAGACCTAAAGTCCCTACACTCATCACATGTCATTCAATGTATTTTGACACCATCCAACATGACTAGAATATGGGCTCCCATAAAGGTGATGCTAGGGTATGTTGAGACACATGGGGATTGAGTGTGAGTAATATAGATGGGATTTTTCCCTAGTATAGGAGATTGATATCCTGGTCACTTAATAAGTGGACTGAGAAACGTATGCCCACACTCATGTGACTCAATATGTGATATGTTAGCTCACGTGCATCTCATTCAGTCTGCACTAGTTCAAGGAGCATGGGTTGATCAACATTGGGAGGATGATGATTACATGCCTCAAGTTCATTCCAGATATCAGGGACAAATGAACTGTATGATCACTATAACACTAATCATGGATTGTAGTTTGAAGTCATTCTCAAACTTTCCAATTAATTGGGTAGCAATGATGTGTTTCTATATATCTCTCATTGCTTGTGATGTCATAAATTGGTTATGGACATTCATTGCCAAGGTAACTTGGGACCAATAGGGTCACACATAGGATGCACCTGGAAAAGGGGTTATCTCATGAATATGGTTTAACTTGATTACTAAAGTGTTTAAGTATTCAATTTAAAAAACAATGGCTGAAAATTGACTGACTGGGAATGTTAGTCAACCGAATCAAGTGTTGAGTCGATGTATGAAGTGTCTAGTTAATTTAAACAACATTGATTGAACATTTGTTGAACTGGGAAATGAATTGATCAGAGCAGAATATGAACTCACTGGTTCAGATTCTGAATCGATCGGTTCATATGTTGAATTGCTAGGTTCAATGATTAATAATATTGGATCAAGAATTGATGTTGACATCATGTTGTGCATTATTTTTACATTATAACCAATATGTTTGTGAATAGGAAATAAAGTGAACCAACTCATTCATGTGTTGAATTGACCATTGCACATGTGAACCTACCAAGTGGACCGACTGATTCATGACTTGTAGTAGTCTGAATCTCATGAAAATATGTCTCTTTGACTGCCAATTGATCTAGAAACCCTAATTATGAACCTAATATACATAGAGGGGTATTTAAGGCTTTCAGAAGACACAATAACAAGCTCTGACAATTGTTGTCTTCTCATAGTTGTGGTAATGTGAGAGCCCAAGCAAGTCTTACTCATAAAAGGGAGAGATAGCAAGGGAGAGACAACAAGGGAGAGTAGTCAATGCTTGCACATTGACATCAAAGGGATAGCTCCTTCATGTTGGCTCTGGTAGAGCAACATGGAGTCCCCGGTAGATTATGCGGACTATGTAGAGGCATGGATGTTGTTGCCTCCATGCTAGGAGGACAACAACCATCACCATTTGTGGTGCTTCACCAGGAGATTATCGCCTACAGTTGTTTGTGTGCATCTTGTGAAGAGTGCACATCACCAAGCAAGAGTAGTTTTTGTACTTGCTCTAGGACTAAGTATACCTCTTGATACCTTCTTTCTTAGATACATCATTGTTCAGGAAACTTCTTCCCAGGAATTGGGACAAAAGATTTATTTTTGCTTCCTTCTTTGCCATCAATATTCCCCAATATTTACTATGTCAATGTTATCAATATTTAAGGATTCCTTCTTTGTCACTAATGTATCCAAGAACACT
This sequence comes from Alisma plantago-aquatica, assembly GCA_963693085.1. Lineage (NCBI taxonomy): Eukaryota > Viridiplantae > Streptophyta > Magnoliopsida > Alismatales > Alismataceae > Alisma > Alisma plantago-aquatica. Next base: position 1,295,796,045 of record OY856411.1, read on the forward strand.
CTACATCACAAGTCCATTATCTAATGAGCCTTCAAACATGAGATATGATCTTATTGTACTTAATGTATTCCAAGATCACATATGTGTTTGCTATTAGGGTGTATGCGGACAACTTTCTTCATCCTTCACAAGAGATGAACTGTGTGAATGGAAACCAATCCATTCCTAGGATGATGTCATGTCAACCATGTCATGTAAAAGGAGATTGATGAGAAACCTTATCCAGTAAGAGAAATGTACATTGGTGGATTCTAAGACAAATGGCCTTAACATGACCACTAGGGATATTGACATTCAAGATAAAGTTCGTATATGTCAAATCTAGTTGCCAGGCTTTTACTAGGGCCTTAGAGGTGAAAAATCAATGGATCACGAATAAAAAAATGCCATCACATGTTGATAGTGATAGTAACCACACCTTCAAATGATATCATTATTGAACATACCTCCAAATGATATATTTGTTGTTCAAAACTCCCTCAGTGGTAATAGGATATAATCTCCCAACATGTTGTTTAGTTGGGTTGGATTTGTTGTTGTGATAGTTTCTTTTGTGGCCCTAATTTTTCAAGGGTTAACTATATGAGATTGGAAGGTGTTTGTTCTTTGAGTATTTGGGTAATCCATATGTATTTATCTTGTATTCAAACATTTATAGCATGGGGGGTTAGATATTGACACTCCCCATATTACTTTTTCTTGTAGTTGAGTAGGAAGGGTAGCTCTGAGTAGGATAGGGTAGGCAAATTGAGGAGGTCTGCTATGATTGTTGTTGTCGGTGATATTGTACTGATGATAATTGATGTTAAGGCATTGATGAGTTTTTAGATGGTGGTGATGGGATCCATGATAAGGGTTTTTGTAGTTCCTATAGGTGCAAGTTGCATAAAACCTTTTCTTTTATGATGTATCTCGGTGAACTACATCTTAGCCACCAGTTGCATGAAAGTGAGTGGGAGATGTGGGGATAGGTTATCACTTAGATGCATGTTTATTCCTTGCATAAATGCATCTATATTCCTCTTATTAGTGACACCAATTTCATATCGCTCTAAAAGGGTGAAGTGGCACATGAACATAGCCACAGAGTCTCTACCTTGATGAACTGAGATGAACTCCATCACATTCTTGATCAACACTATTTGTGAGATGTATTATTGATGAAACAATACTAAAAACACCTTCAAGTCAGTTAGAAATCATCCCTAATGTGACACACCTATAACACCAAAATGAAACTACTCAAACCAAAGCATGGAATTAACAATAAACATTCAGATTAGAAGAAAACATGATAAATTGAAATTGATCACTTATATATTCACAAGCTGAACATATTCATGGAAGTCCACAAACTTTGTCACATGTATCACATGTCATACCAAAAAGGTATATACGTCACTATACAGTGGCCATCTTGCCACGAACCTATTATAAAAGATAACATGTTCATATATACAAGCCATGCATGTACACCCATGCCATACTGCCAAAAACTTCATATCGATGTACAACATCTTCGAAACAGTCCCAAGGACCTGAGAGTATAGGGACGACACATATGACTCTAGTATAAAACACTAGCAACATATCCAACCTTCGACATCTATTGGTCTCCTTGCTGCTCTTCCTCAACCGCACAATCTCTACCACATCGTTCATGACCACCTAAAAGATGTGGAAACCCATGGAGTGAGACCAACTTCCCAACGAGAGGTATATATCTCAACCAGCAACTATTGTCATCACATATAGATATGTAAAGCAGGAAAATAATACTATTAACATGTAGAGCAAATTTAGCTAAATTAATAAATAAAACTGATAAAGAAAATTAAGCAATTTAAGTAGCTACAACTGATCAATAGATTATCATATATTCTCAGAAGGAATATGAAGAACATTGTAACATCCTTGACCTGGGTTATGCTTTAACCCAAAATGTTTTGTTTAATAAAGATAATTATATGCTTGCCCTTATTTTTTTAAAAAAAGTAGTTAAGGCTCAAGAGGAACTTATGTTTCAATTTTAGTCCTTTTTGAATAATGTTGAAATCAATGTTTTGCCCATTTTGGACTAAAGTGCAAATTACGTCAAGTTGAGGGGTTAACTTGCAAAATTGTTACATGATAAAATGTTCCTCAAGTGTTGAAGCATCATAAGAATGAAAATGATGCAGAGGTATGGCTTGTGGCAGCCTGAGCACCAAGAAAGAGCTTGTTAAGCAATGTTTGAACATTTAAAACATAGTTTTGGTGTAATGTGCAATTTACCCAAAACCTAGGGTTCAATATGCAAAATACCACTTCTAGAGAGTCCCTAATGTTTCTTGGTATCAATTAGAGACAATAGAATCAGAGGGGCATCTCATTTGAATCTCTTTGTAGGAGAGAGAATCTTGATATTAAAATAATCAAGGTTTAAGCATAATTGAAACCCTAATTCAATTTAATACAAAAATAAATATATTAGTTAAAGTGCCCATCAACTAAAAAGGCTTTGGTTGAAATCCTATGGTGCAAGGACATTCAAATGCCTTGAGTTGCACCAAAATATCCTAAGTAGGTGAAGGAATCCACTTGCATTTATTAATTAAAAAGAATTGTCCACTAAAAATGGATAATAGTATTATATTAATTAAGGTGCTTAAGTGATTGCTTTAAGTTCAAGGATAAACAAGAGGTTTTTGAAGTAAAGGATGATGGCTTCGTATGCAAGGAAGTTAGGGGGATAAGTGGCACCAATTTTGGGGGGTTGAAGGAATTTTCTATTGCTTTCTCTCTCTTGAAATTTCCTTACATATATCCCATTTTCCAACCACATGAAAGACTCTTGTTTCGAATATACTTTCTCTCCTTGCTTTTGCTGAACACAAGGAATCTTAGGAGAAACAATAGAACGTGCCCCAACCTGTAGGTAAGCTCCATAGTCATCTTCAACCTTGATTTCATGGTGGAAATCGAAATTCAATGCTCATTTTCTTCTTTTCTCCACTCAATGCCCAACCTTGATCATCCTTTGCATCCAAAGACTTGACAACAGACCTTGGATAGTTGAGAAAGCTTAATTCACCATTGAGGATGTGAAGCTTGAAGCTTGGATTCAACTTTGAAGGCGGGTTATATAACTTGAACCCCTAAACATCATTATTGATTTCATTTCTTCATCATATGTTGAAATCACCACAAAGATCACAGAAAATTTTGAAGGTTTGTAGCTTGAATATGATGATGTCATCTTAGCACACACCTCAACAAAAGCCATGAGCAAATGGTTTCACTTTTTGGTTACCAAACGGTCTCAAGACCGTTTAAGGTCAAACGGTCTCAAGACCGATTGAGACCAAACGGTCTCAAGACCGTTTAAGGTCAAGTGGTGTCATGGTTGGATGGAGATCCAATGGTTACAATTGATCTAGTTCCTAGGGTTTTAGCAATTGATGGTTCTTGATTACAAACCCTAGATCGATTGAAGATAAAACCCTAGTTTAAGTTCAATTGATTTCATTGCTGATTGACCATTTGGTCTTCAAACTGTTTGGGGACTAAACGGTCGCAAACCATTTAGGGTTTAATAATATTAATTTAAATGGTCTCAGACGATTTAGGGTTTAATAATAATTAACTCAAATGGTTTCAAAACCGATTGAAGGAATTAGGGCAAGATCGTTTGGATAATTGAGATCAAGACCTTTTGGAGGTCAAACACCTCCAGACTGTTTGGAGGTCAAGCACCTCAAGACCGTTTGGAGGTCAAGCACCTCAAGACCATTTGAAGGTCAAGTGACCTCAAGACCGTTTGAAGGTTCAATTGGTCCAAGACCGTTTGCAGGGTCAATTGGTCCAAGACCGTTTGAAGGTCTAATTGGTTCAAATCATGTAATTACTACTAACCCCATAAGTGGTTGAAGGGTATTTCAAGGATGATTTCAAATGGAAGTACCTCTAAAGTGCTTAGGTAATTAGTATAATTGAAGTGATTATCACTTGATGCTTATGAAAGTATTAAATTCAATACACCATGATAAACATAGGTGTATGTCCTTAATGAGAGGTTAAGTCAACCTAATAAGGTATGATGATGATGTTATGTGTGTTCCTAAGTACATGGAACAATGATAAGTATGATTAATACATAAATAATGCTATGTGCTCCAAGATATATGGAATCACTATTTTAGGGATTGGATTAATGAGATAATCATAAAACTCTAATTAATGGAGAATGGAAACCCTAATCGAGAAAGATGAGAAACCCTAACCCTAATTTTGGGTAATGGGTTGAGAAATTCTAATTGAAATGAAATGGGAAATCCCTGACCCTAATTTGAGTAAAGCGTTGTGAAACCCTAAGATGGGATGATGTTATGTGAAAAACCTAATACAGGGTATTGTTATGTGAAAACCCTAATACAGGGTATTGCTATATGGAACCCTAATACAAGGTGATGTTATGTGAAAACCTGATAAAGGATGATGTTATGTAAAACCCTAATCTAGGGTGATGCTATATGAAACCTTAACCCTAATATATGGTGAAGGTATGTGAAACACTAATTTTGGGTTATAATGCATGAAACCCTAATCTTGAACAATATGATGATAATCCCTAACCCTAATTTCGGGTAATGGGATGAATATCCCTAATTGACATGAATTTGGAAACCCTAACCCTAATGAGGGAATAGTGATTCTACCATTACATTGCATAGTACTAATATCTAATTGACATAACTGTTATCATGTGTCCTAACCATGCAAGTATCATGAGATGTTGGGCATAGCCAGGTAAGAGCTATGATGCTTTATTATTGAAATTATTTTTATGGGCCTTGTGAGCCATAATATGATTTGTTGCCTAGAAAGAGGTAATAAGAGATTAAATGGTCCTTGAAGAGCCATGTGAGATGCTTGTGTAACAAGTATCATGTTTACCTTGGTCAGATGACCTGAAGGTATTAGTTACCCGATAAGTGGTAACAAGTGTTCTTTGATGAACTGAGGGTTTAAATACCCATATCCCATAATCATGATGATGAGATGCTAAGGAATGAGAATGCCCATGATGTGACAAGGGATTGAGATCCCAATGTTTTATAAAGCTTTGGGAAGTATTTAATAGGAGTATTACCCATTCTTTATAGCATTTGTTATAATAATTTATGTTTGAAAACCTTACAGATGCTAAGAGAATATGATAATGCACTTAATTAATCAAGTGAAATATCATCATGTAAAGCCTTGACCATAGATCCATCATCATCAGTAATTGGTGATGTTGAAACAGGTTTTCCTATGGGAATTCCTGGAATGCAGATTTTGAATATGTGGGGGTAATGGATGAAAATATCCTTACGTCTCAATGGAATGACTGAGGGACATATCCTATGTACAAGAATGGTTATGGACCATATCCCAATAAGAGTATGGATATGGATCATAACTCCACAATACCAGACATTGGCTACGAGCCATATCCTAAAAAGAGTATATGCTACGGGCTATAACTCTATAGAAAAGATGCCACTATACCCTGGAAAGCTATTTAGCACAGCCACAAGATGTCCTGCATATGATCTCATACTGACTGAGATAGATGAGGTGATGGAGTTTGGCTCTTCCATTGACCTATGCATGATACCCATGCTTTACTTAATCGTGGTCGGTTTGAGCATGAGCGGTATACCTCATCTCCTCAGGACATAAGTATGATTGTAAAATGTAAATAGTCATGTAGCATATTTGCTCAAGGATGAATTACAGAAATCATTGGTTGGTGTTACATTGCTTATTGTATCCTAAAGTGGGTAAATATTTTACATGTTCTTCATATTCCTTATTAAAAGAATAGATGATCTACTGCTTATCACCTTATAGTTATCATACTTTAAGAGGTGACATTGCTCTATTCTACTTAATAATGATTAAATCCTGTTGTTTAATGAAGATTTCTCTATTCATTTCATTGTTGTTCATCTGTAATAATAATGTTTCTGGTGGAGAGTTATATCTCCCACTGGGACAATTTTCAATTGTCTCACCCCCGTGGGATCCAAATTTTTTTTAGGTGGATGAGGACGAGGAGGTAGAAACCCTTCAGGGGAAGGACAGCAGCATCATGGACAGAAGTAATATCTAAGGTGGAAATACTGACTGCTGTGTCATGTAGATATGAGTCTTATGAGTCCTGTCTGTACTCTCAGGTCCTAGGAGTTAGTAGTTAGTGCTTTTATGATTGATCTGAGATTTTGGCTTGATGCCTCGAGGTTCTTATGCTTCATGTGTATAGTTTTTAACAAAGCAGTGGATACTTGTAACCCTCGAGAAGGGATGGTACAAGATATGCACTTTGTGAACCAGAATGTATGTGTATATAATATTTTGGTTCTTGTTATAAGAGTTTCCTGAAAATGGATCTCTTTGTAAATGGTTTTAATTTTTAGTGAATTTTGTTAATATGTTGTTAATGATCGCTTCTGCAATTATCATTATCCGATGTTTGATGTCCGATGTCACAATTTAGTGGTATCAGAGCTCTAGGTTCGCTGAGTCTACAGAGACATAGGATTAAGGTAGTTGAGTCTGTTCTAGTGTCTTCTAGTTTATCTGATAGTATCTTCTTCTCATATAGGAGAAGAAGAACTTAAAGATGTATGGATCACATGAAGAACATGTTGCTGAGAGCAGCATTGCTGCATCAGGAAGAGGTGCAAGGGATCAGACTAGGGAGGAACCAGAACTTGAACATCCCCAGCTTAGCCAAGCTGCATTGGAAAACCCAGCTTTCCATGATCTGTTTGGGAAGTTCATGGAAACCATGACACATATGGTGGATAGGATGCCACCACCTCCACCAAAGGCACCAGCCCATAATGAAGGACAGGGAGCCGACAAGACTTTTGAACGACTTTGCCGGGTTGGAGCCATAGAATATGCTGGTACAGCTGACCTAGCAGACGCATACATGTGGTTGACTGAGCTGGAGAAGGATTTTAGAATCCTCAATATCCCTGAAGTAGAGAAGGTAAGGCATGCAGTGTACCTTCTTAAAGGGAGTGTTGGCCACTGGTGGACAATAGAAGAGGGCCAGAGGCCAGGTGTTGAAATTAGATGGGAGGAATTTTGATGAGAATTCATCAGTAGATACTTCCGTAAGACGTTTCTAGATGAGAAAATTTCTCAGTTTGAGTAGATAAGGCAAGGACCGCTGAATATTAGTGAATATTAAGCTAGGTTTATGGAGCTCCTGCAGTTCTATCTGCATATGGCTGCTATAGATGTGGAGAGGATTTGGCATTTTGAGAAGGGGTTGAATGCTGAATTGACCACTCACGTATCTACCTTATAGAATAGGGAGAGGTTTACCACCTTTGTGGAGTCTGTGAGACAAATAGAAAGGTATGTGACTGAAAAGCGTCAGGCCCACAATAAGAAGGTGTATACACAGTTCCAAGGATAGAGGTCTGAGAGTTTTAAGAAACCAAGGTTTTCTACACCAACAACACCACCAAGGTTCAACACCCAGGCACAGTGGACATCCAGCAAGGGTAGAGGTCATAGTTTACCACCGAATAGAACTCCCAGTATAGCATCAACGTCAGCAACTAGACCTTTTAGACCATATCAAGAGAATAGAACCTATCACCAGTGTAGATAGGTAGGACATCTAGCGAGGGATTGTCCAGCTGGAAACACAGTGGTGACTCAACCTCTGAGGCAGAGTCAACAAGGCTCTCAGAGGCGACAGTTTTTTAGTAGCACTAGAGGATGTGGACAAGCGTCCCAAGCTGGTTCGTCGGCACCCAACAACCGAGCACACGGTCAACAACAAGCAATGGTGAGGGTCTATGCAATGAATCAACCCAAAGCAGTAGTCAACCCTCGAGTTGTGATAGGTTAGATGGAACTATTTCATTCTGATTTGTCTTTATCCTACTTTGTATTTGTTTTGATTGATTCGGGTGCTATGCATTCTTTTATCACTCAAGAAGTGATTCATGATTGCAATATGACTATTAGTCATAAAGCAGATAGTCTATTATTAGAAACCCCTTTGATGGGATCTATAGTGTTGCGGGAGGTGTGTTCTCCCTGCATTCTTTCCTTTTCTGAACATCACATTCAAGTGGATCTTATACCACTTAAAATGCATGGGTTTGATATAATTCTTGGGATAGACACTCTAGAAAAGTATAATGTTTTCTTAGATTGTGAGTCCAAGCAAGTTGTGTTCACTGATGATGGTGACACATGGATCTTTTAGGGAGATAGAAAGATTCTTCCAACTTGTCTTGTGTCATCTATGGTAGCTGAGAAGCTGATGAGACAAGGATGCTTTGCATTCTTGGCACATGTGGTAGATACCACAATGGAGAGATCTAATCTTTCTGAAGTTCTGATAGTTAGGGAGTTTGAAGATGTGTTCCCTAAGGAACTTCCAGGTGTTCCTCTGCCCCGAGAAATTGATTTTGAGATTAATCTAATCCTGGGTATGCAACCAATATCACAAACACCGTATAGAATGGCACCTGCTGAGATGGCAGAGCTCAAGAAATAGCTGTAGGAGTTTCTTGAGAAAGGTTTTATCCGACTGAGTACTTCACCATGGGGTGCTCTGATTCTCTTTGTTGAGAAGAAGGACGGATCTATGCGGTTATGTATTGATTATAGATATTTGAATAAAGTAACCATAAAGAATAAGTATCATTTGGCAAGGATTGATGACTTGTTTGATCAGTTGTGTGGTGCAACTATCTTCTCTAAGATAGATCTGAGGTCAGGATATCATCCGGTGTGTATCAAGGAGAGTTACATATCTAAGTCTGCCTTTAGGACAAGGTATGGTCACTATGAGTTCATAGTTATGTTGTTTGGACTAACTAATGCACCACATGCATTCATGGAACTCATGAATAGAATTTTTTGACCTTTTCTTGATCAATTAATAGTAGTCTTCATAGATGACATCCTGATATACAGTAGAGATGCTCAACAACATGAGCATCACCTCTGCCAGGCTTTAACTTTGCTAAGACAGAATAAGATGTATGCTAAGTTTAGCAAATGCGAGTTCTGGTTACCAGGAGTTTCTTTTCTAGGACATGTAATATCTACCTCAGGTATCCGTGTTGATCCTAAGAAGGTAGAATCTATCCTACAATGGGAACAACCAAAGACACTGACGGAGATACGCAGTTTCCTAGGACTGGCAGGCTATTATATGAGGTTCATTAAGAACTTCAGTTCTATAGCTTTACCCCTAACCTAGTTGACCAGGAAGGAGGTTCCTTTTGTCTGGAATGACAAATGTCAACATTCTTTCCAGCTGTTGAAAGAAAGGTTGACAAGTGCACCTGTGCTGGTGTTACCTGAGCAAGGGAAGGGGTACATAGTTTTTTGTGATGCATCTAAGAATGGTCTAGAATGTGTATCGATGCAGGATAATCAAGTGATTTCTTTTGCCTCTTGGAAGCTTAAGAAATACGAGGAGAATAATCCAACACATGATCTAGAGCTAGCTGTTGTGGTCCATGCTTTGAAGATCTGGAGACATTATCTCTATGGAGAAGCATTCTGGATTTTTACAGATCATAAGAATCTAAAATATATCTTCTCACAACATGAGTTGAACATGAGACAATGCCACAGGATGGAGTTAATCAAGGACTACGATTGTACAATTGATTATCATCTAGGAAAGGCTAATGTAGTGGATGATGTACTAAGTAGGAAATCATCATCACCAGCCTTAGATAAAGCACAGTGGAACTCCCTGGTGTGCTTTAAAAGATATATGTCCATCTCCTTGAGGAAAAACAATATACATCTTAAAGTATCATTGTTAGCCGGGTTGTTAGCTGAGATGCAAGTGAAACCTACTCTGAGACAGCAGATTAAAGAAGCACACCAAGTTGATGTTGTGGTTCAGCAGATTAGGTCAGAGTATGGTAGTGAGAAATGGGATGACTTTCATGAGTTAGAGGATCAGGTAGTCTATTACCATGGTAGGATGGTAGTACCTGATGCCAATGACTTAAGGAAGTTAATCTTGGTGGAAGCTCATTCTTTGATGTATGCAATGCATCCAGGAAGCACCAAAATGTATCATAACTTGAAAGATATGTATTGGTGGCCTGGATTGAAGAAAGATGTAGCTGAGTTTCTTATGCGATGTCTGGTGTGTTAGCAGGTTAAAGCTGAACATCAAAAGCCCCCAGGAACAATGCAACCTTTGCCTATACCGTAATGGAAATGGGATCATGTGACCATGGAATTTGTAGTTGGTTTACCTAGAACAACGAAAGATCATGATTCCATATGGGTGATAGTTGATAGGTTGACTAAGACATCACATTTCCTTCCTGTCAAAACAACCTACACTGCTGAGAAGCTTTCACAGATATATATAGATGAGATAGAGCGGTTGCACGGGGTTCCAGCTACTATTTTTTCTGATAGAGGTCCCCAGTTCATGAGTCATTTTTGGGAACGACTACATAAAGGTTTGGGTACGCAGTTAAGATTTAGTACTGCCTATCACCCACAGACAGATGGTCAATTTGAAAGGACCATACAAACCTTGGAGGATTTGCTTAGGGCGTGTGTCCTTCAGTTTGTAGGAAGCTGGGATCTACACTTGAGCTTGATATAATTTGCTTACAATAATAGTTATCATCACAGTATTGATATGGCACCATATGAAGCATTATATGGCAGACGTTGTAGATCTTCTTTATGTTGGTATGAAACAGGAGAAAATCAACTTTTGGGTACTGAGCTTGTGCATCAGACAACTGAGAAGATTAAAGTAATACAACAATAATTAAAGATTGCACATGATAGACAGAAGTCGTACACCAACAAATGACTAAGAACTTTAGTATTCCAAGTTGGAGATAAAGTATATCTCAAGATCTCACCTTGGAAAGGTGTCCTTAGATTTGGAAAGAAGGGAAAGTTAGCTCCTAGATTTATGGGGCCTTATCCAATCATTGAACGGATTGAAAGGTAGCTTATAAATTGGAGTTGCCACCTGATCTGCATAAGTTGCATCCAGTGTTCCATATCTCCATGCTAAGAAAGTGTCATCCTAACACAGAGTTAGTTTTGCAACCTGTGGAGGTAGAATTAAATGATGATATATAATATGTTGAAGGACCTGTGATGATCCTTGATAAAAGAATTAAAAAGATGAAAAAGAAAGACATATGTCTTGTGAAAGTTCTCTGGCATCATCGTGTAAATGAAGAAGCTATGTGGGAGATAGAGGAAGAGATGAGGAGGAAGTACCCTTCTCTTTTCTCTTGATGATTTCGAGGATGAAATCCCTGTTAGGGGTGGATAATTTGTAACATCCCTGACCTGGGTTATACTTTAAATCTATATGTTTTGTTTAATAAAGATAATTATATGCTTGCCCTTTTTTCTAAAAGTAATTAAGGCTCAAGAAGAACTTATGTTTCAATTTTAGTCCATTATTAATAATGTTGAAATCAATGTTTTTCTCATTTCGGACTAAACTGCAAATTACCCCACGTTGAGGGGTTAACTTGCAAAATTGTTACATGATAAAATTTTCCTCAAGTGTTGAAGCATCATAAGAATGAAAATGATGCAGAGGTATGGCTTGTGGCAGCCTAAGCACCAAGAAAGAGCTTGTTAAGATATGTTTGAACATTTAAAACCTAGTTTTGGTGTAATGTGCAATTTACCCAAAACCTAGGGTTCAATATGCAAAACACCACTTCTAGAGAGTCCCTAATTTTTCTTGGTATCAATTAGAGACAAGAGAATCAGAGGGGCGTCTCATTTGAATCTCTTTGGAGGAGAGAGAATCTTGATATTAAAATAATCAAGGTGTAAGCATAATTGAAACCTTAATTCAATTTAATGCAAAAATAAATATATTAGTTAAAGTGCCCATCAACTAAAAAGGCTTTGGTTGAAATCCTATGGTGCAAGGATGTTCAAATTCCTTGAGTTGCACTGAAATATCCTAAGTAGGTGAAGGAATCCACTTGCATTTGCTAATTAAAAAGAATTATCCACTAAAAATGGATAATAGTATTATATTAATTAAGGTGCTTAAGTGATTACTTTTAATTCAAGGATAAAAGAGAGGTTTTTGAAGGCAAGGATGATGGATTCATATGCAAGGAAGTGAGGAGGATAAGTGGCACCAATTTTGGGGGGTTTAAGGAATTATGTATTGCTTTCTCTCTCTTGAAATTTCCTTACATATATCCCATTTTCCAACCACATGAAAGAGTCTTTTTTCGAATCTACTTTCTCTCCTTGCTTTGGATGAACACAAGGAAGCTTAGGAGAAATAGGAGGACGTTCCCCAACCTATAGGTAAGCTCCTTAGTCATCTTCAACCTTGATTTCATGGTGGAAATAGAAATTCAATGCTCATTTTCTTCTTTTCTCCACTCAATGCTCAACCTTGATCATCCGCTGCATCCAAAGACTTGAGAACGGACCTTGGACAGTTGAGAAAGCTTCATTTACCATTGAGGATGTGAATCTTGAAGCTTGGATTCAACTTTGAAGGCGGGTTATATAACTTGAACCCTTGAACATCATTATTGATTTCATTTCTTCATCATATGTTGATTCCTTTTTTTTATTCCCAAATTTTCTTTTGATTGATTGTTGAAATCACCACAAAGATCACAAAAATTTTCGAAGGTTTGTAGCTTGAATATTATGATGTCATATTAGCACACTCCTCAACAAAAACCATGAGCAAACAGTTTCACTTTTTGGTGACCAAACAATCTCAAGACCGTTTGGTGACCAAACAGTCTCAAGACCGTTTGGTGACCAAATGGTCTCAAGACCGTTTGAGGTCAAACGATCTCAAGAATGATTGAGACCAAATAGTCTCAAGACCATTTAAGGTCATGTGGTGTCATGATTGGATGGAGATCCAATGGTCACAATTGATCTAGTTCCAAGGGTTTCATCAATTGATGGTTCTTGATTACAAACCCTAGATCGATTGAAGATAAAACCCGAGTTTAAGTTCAATTGATTTCATTGCTGATTTGACCATTCGGTCTTCAAACCGTTTGGGGACTAAATGGTCTCAAACTGTTTAGGGTTTAATAATATTTAATTCAAACGGTCTCAAACCATTTAGGGTTTAATAATAATTAATTCAAACAATTTCAAAATTGATTGAAGGAATTAGGGCAAGATCGTTTGGATAATTGAGATCAAGACCGTTTGGAGGTCAAGCACCTCAAGACCGTTTGAAGGTCAAGTGACCTCAAGAACATTTGAAGGGTCAATTGGCCAAGACCATTTGAAGTTTCAATTGGTCCAAGACCATTTGAAGTTTCAATTTGTCCAAGATCGTTTGAAGGTCTAATTGGTTCAAATCATGTAATTACTACTAACCCCATAAGTGGTTGAAGGGTATCTCAAGGATGATTTCAAATGGAGGTACCTCTAAAGTTCTTAGGTAATCAGTATAATTGAAGTGATTATCACTTGATGTTTATGAAAGTATTAAATTCAATACACCATGATAAACATAGGTGTATGTCCTTAATGAGAGGTTAAGTCAACCTAATAAGGTATGATGATGATGTTATGTGTGTTCCTAAGTACATGGAACAATGATAAGTATGATTAATACATAAATAATGCTATGTGCTCCAAGATATATAGAAGCACTATTTTATGGATTGGATTAATGAGATAATTATAAAACTCAAATTAATGGAGAATGGAAACCCTAATCGAGAAAGATGAGAAACCCTAACCCTAATTTTGGGTAATGGGTTGAGAAATTCTAATTGAAATGAAATGGGAAATCCCTAACCCTAATTTGAGTAAAGGGTTGTGAAACCCTAAGATGGGATGATGTTATGTGAAAACCCTAATACAGGGTATTGTTATGTGAAAACCGTAATACATGGTATTGTTATGTGAAAACCCTAATACAAGGTATTGTTATATGGAACCCTAATACATGGTGATGTTATGTGAAAACCTGATAAAGGATGATGTTATGTAAAACCCTAATCTAGGGTGATGCTATATGAAACCTTAACTCTAATATAGGGTGAAGGTATGTGAAACCCTAATTTTGGGTTATAATGCATGAAACCCTAATCTTGAACAATATGATGATAATCCCTAACCCTAATTTCGGGTAATGGTATGAATATCCCTAATTGACATGAATTTGGAAACCCTAACCCTAATGAGGGAATAGTGATGCTACCGTTACATTGCATAGTACTGATATGTAATTGACATAACTGTTATCATGTGTCCTAACCATGCAAGTATCATGAGATGTTGGGCATAGCCAGGTATGAGTTATGATGCTTTATTATTGAAATTGTTTTTATGGGCCTTGTGAGCCATAATATGCTTTGTTGCCTAGAAAGAGGTAACAAGAGATTAAATGGGCCTTGAAGAGCCATGTGAGATGCTTGTATAACAAGTATCATGTTTACCTTGGTCAGATGACCTGAAGGTATTAGTTACCCGATAAGTGGTAACAAGTGTTCTTTGATGAACTAAGGGTTTAAATACCCATATCCCATAATCATGATGATGAGATGCTAAGGAATGAGAATGCCCATGATGTGACAAGGGATTGAGATCCCAATGTTTTATAAAGCTTTAGGAAGTATTTAATAGGAGTATTACCCATTCTTTGTAGCATTTGTTATAATAATTTATGTTTGAAGACCTGAATGATGCTAAGAGAATATGATAATGCACTTAATTAATCAAGTGAAATCTCATCATGTACAGCCGTGACCATAGATCCATCATCGTCAGTAATTGGTGATGGTGAAATAGGTTTTCCTATGGGAATTCCTAGAACGCTTCATAGGAATGACTGAGGGCCATATCCTATGTATAGGAATGGTTATGGACCATATCCCAATAAGAGTATCGCTATGGGTCATAACTCCAAAATACCAGGCATTGGCTACGAGCCATATCCTAAAAAGAGTATATGCTACGTTCTATAACTCTATAGAGAAGATGCCAGTATACCCTGGAAAGCTATTTAGCAGAGACACAAGATGTCCTACATATGATCTTGTACTGACCGAGATAGATGAGGGATGGAATCCGACTCTTCCATTGAACTATGTATGGTATCGATGCTTTACTTAATTATGGTCGGTTGGAGCATGAGTCGTATACCTCATCTCCTCAGGGCATAAGTATGATTGTAAAATGTAAACAACCATGTGCGTATTTTCTCAAGGATGAGTTATGGAAATCATTGGTTGATGTTACATTGCTTATTGTATCCTAAAGTGGATAAATATTATACATGTTCTTCATATTCCTTATTAAAAGAATAGATGATCTACTGCTTATCACCTTACAGTTGTCATACTTTAAGAGGTGACATTACTCTATTCTTCTTAATAATGATTAAATCTTGCTGTTTAATGAAGATTTCTATGTTCATTTCATTATTGTTCATCTGTAATAATAATGTTTCTGGCGGAGAGTTATATCTCCCGCTGGGACAATTTTCAATTGTCTCACCCCCGTGGGATCCAACATTTTTTTAGGTGGATGAGGACGAGGAGGTAGAAACCCTTCAATAGGAGAAGGACAATAGCATCAGGGATAGCAGTAACATCTCAGGTGGAGATACTGACTTACGTGTCATGTATATATTAGTCCTATGAGTCGTCTCTATACTCTCAGGTCCTAGGAGTTAGTAGTTAGTGCTTTTATGATTGATCTGAGATTTTGGCTTGATGCCTCGAGGTTCTTATGCTGCCTGTGTATAGTTTTTAACAAAGCAGTTGATACTTGTAACCCTCGAGAAGGGATGGTACAGGATATGTACTTTTTGAACCGGAATGTATGTGTATATAATATTTTTGTTCTTGTTATAAGAGTTTCCTGAAAATGGATCTCTTTGTAAATGGTTTTAATTTTTAGTCATTTTTGTTAATCTATTGTTAATGATCTCTTCCGAAATTATCATTATCCGATGTTTGATGTCCGACGTCACAAACATGTACAATCGTTATCAACTAAAAAGTATAAGAAAAGGGTCATCCAATGTGATTTGTGTTCATCCCTAAGAAAATACTACACAGATGTATTACATCTTTCATTATGCCTTGTGGAGATGAGGTATACCACTCATACTCCAACTAACGAATACTAAGTCAAAATTAGTGCCATACAAGATCTAGGAGAGTCAAACTCCTATGATATCCCACACCCTTAGTCATTACAAGTCCGCTGCAATGACAGATTGAGTCAAACTACAAATTATCCTAGTCTGTCTTGATATATAGGCATGACACTAGTGAGATACGACCACAGCCGTTCTCCTGCCAGGGCATGATCACAACCATCCTTAAAAGCATATCATCTGAGATCTAGTCTCGACCATTCTCCTTCCATGGTATGACCATAGTCATCCTCCAAATCTATAATTGGGGATGCAAGGATATTTCCTCAACTTGCACCCCCACATATTCAACAATATGCACTCTGAGTCTTCCTTAGGAATTACTCGTTTCACCATCCAGCAAGTACTGATGTTGAAGATGGATCTAGGATTGAGAACAACCTACATGATTAGGATTCTAGTTCATTAATTGTTGCCAATTGGGTGTCCTTTAGTGCATCAATCAAGTTACAATGTACAAACCCATAACAAATTCTACAAATATAGTGGTAGATTACAATGTCAAAAGATATAAAAAGTATGAGATATAAGCTTGTCACATCATCATATGATATTACTATTAGGCAAAGACATGATCATTATCACATCATCCTGGGATAACGATCCCTCATCACATCGTTGGAGGTTATCACCTCAAACAAGGCACAAAGCTTTTGTCATGTCACAAGACCCAATCACATAGTTCCTGCATAACGTAGTTATTTCATCATGCCTCATAAGGCTCATAATCATCACCCTGTTATATGAGGTACCATAGAAATCACAAGCTATGATGTTCTTTCAACCTACAACATTAGGTTTACACAAATAGGAGAGAGAATACAACATTATATGCTAATCACTTCAAGCAATATAAGCATCACATGTTGCACCCTTAATTAGGGTTAGGGTTTCTCATAGATAACCGATTACGTATTCTATAACAACACTTATAATCAACCCTAGGTACATCACTTCCAACCACGTTGGAGTACATTATGGTTAAACATCATTACCATGATCAACCACACATAAAAACATCAGCATGTAGAGACCAAACTATGGTGTAGTGATTATAACCTTCACATGTGTAGTGACCACTATGGTACACCATGTGTTATGACCATTAGACTCAAACTAGGTGTATCGACTACTAGGGTTACACCAAGTAGTGATCATCAAAACAAAGTAAATGTAGTGATTCTACATAAGTCAACATACGTAGTGACCACAAGAGTTAGGGAAATGTTTTGTCCATGTTAGGATGTGTGTAGCGATGAAACCAACGGGACGAGATGCATTGATCATCAAACATAACATATGTAATGACCATATGTCAACCATGGTCATTTAGACTAAAAGAAGAGAACCATAACAAGCATACCAACCAAAAAAGATTAGGATTGAGGTTTGTTGCAACCAAACCACCCTAGTGACCACAACAAGGGCATATCGAGTGTAGCATCCTAAAGGAAAAAAGACCAAGCAAGGCCAACCTAAGTATCGACCACAAGATATATAGTGACCCAAAAATAGGTGATTAAGACCAAGAAATGAAGAGTCGCCAAAAGAAAACCTCTTGGATAAGATTATCAACAAAACCCTAAAACAAGTATCACAAGGATCACATGGAATAACCATGATATGAGGAAGAAAACCAAGCATCAAGCATGAATGTGTAAAACAAAACCATCATCTTTAATAAGATGATTGAACTAAAAGCATGACGATGAAACCAACATTTAAGCTGCATGTGAGAATCAACAATTCTACCATCACTTATATTTCGGGTACAAGAATTAGGGACTAGGAGAAAGAGAAATATATACAAGAAAGCTTCATAATCTTAAACCCTAAATCAAGATAGCATCATGAAGCAACTTAGGATCATGTTTCAGAGATTAAACAATAGCATGCAAACAATATAAAGGTGCAACAATAGTAGAGGAGAGAGTTATATAACCCGCCTTGAGGTGCAGACCAACTCCAAAAGCCAAGAATCTTTAAGAGAGAGAAGAAAAGCCAAGCTTGGATCAACTCCAACTCCAAGAAAGATCACCTCAAAAGAAGAAGAACAAACCAAGGACAAGGCACATAGGTTTCTACAAACACAACCAAGAAAGGTGATTTTGTCAAAAAAAACTATCAAGGACACAAATCACATTGGGAACTATGAAACCAACACTAAAAACATGGTCGACACCACCATCAACTCATGTAAACCCTAGCATCAAAACTACTGATGCCACCTCACCAAAAAAGGTCCAACAAGGCACCCCTAATAATCATTCTCTCTCTCATGATGATAAGGTAAAAGAGGCACATCCAAAATGTTATATCCCCAATTTTGGTAAAATTGAATGATATAAATATAAAGTATGATTGGATAAATAATTTTTTCCAATGATATACTTGATGGAATAATAGTGTTAATTGCCTTTGTGGCATGGGTGCTTGTGGCACAAGATGAATAAATAAAATGAATTCGTACATGAATAAAAGATAATGATTTTTGAAATATTGCCTAAAAGAAATATGGAACAATATGTAAGTTTCCATAAGAAAATTAAGTACATAAGATGAATATTCTAAAAGTGGGAGGAAAAGGACATTGCTTAGGACAATGATAATTGTTTTAACTAAATGTCTAAAAGAGCATGTTTTGTATGGAGAAGATATCCCATAAATCCCACACACCAAATAGATGGGAAAGGAGTTTAATGAATTCCTATTTTGGGTTGAACAGATATATCAAAGAGACAAAGATAGGGAGTTTACTTGGTGGTGTTTCGTGGAATCAACGAGATAACTCAAGATAATAAGAATAAAAGGATCAAAAACCAATAAGGAAAGAAGTGATTTTGGGTAACTTACATTAAAGTTACTATCAAGTCTTATGGAGGCAGAGTTGGTAGATAAAGTATGGACTCTTTTAGGTTTTCCCCTAGGAAGCATATCTATATATAGAGGTCGTGGGGAATCCTCATCATAACCATGAGACCAGTGGATAGCCCTGAATGCCAGGAGGATGGCTCCCCGTAGAGATCAAATTCTTGTGAGTAGGGCACCCACCAAGCCCTACGTCTGATGAACCATATAACTAGTCTGCAACCTGATCCCCGACAACTCCCATGATGATCGATGCATGGGATCCTTGAGAAGTTCACGACAGCACCCCAAGCTATTCTGCCATCCCGTCTTCTTCTCCAAAACACTAGAGTGAAGGATGCCACAACCCCAGGCCAACCCAAGAAGCACAAGGTTATGCCCCCGCTCATGGACCTTCCAGCGCGAAGGAGGCTTTTCTTGCAACTTTTTCTTCAGGGCGAAGGAGGAGACTGGTAGCACAGGATGCCTGCGTCAAGGTAGAGACACATCACTCCCATCAAGTCAACCCCCCTCGATCTTTCGACAATGAAGCCTGACGGATGAGGCTGGCTGGGAGCCTGAACGCGTGGTGATGGCCGCCACAGATGGAACCCAGGTTGAGGTCAGCGTTCATGATGGCTGCAGTCGGACCGACTGGCATGGTGGTGACCCTTGGCCATTGGCTCGCTCGACCGAGAATCCAGCAGCGGCGCCGCCTCATCCTCGGGACAACGAGTCCAACAGGTGAAGTCTGCCAATGGTGGGAACTAGGTGAGGGAGGAAGATATGAGGATGGAAGCTTTGGAGGGCAGGGTCGAAGAGACTGGTTGGTCCTGTATTGATCGCAGGGTAAGGAGCGCCAGCCGTAAAGCGAGTCTGCATCTACGAACGGAGGGTAGTGCCTCGTGAAGGAACAGAGAGAGAGAGGGAGGCCTTAAGTCAGCAGAATGATAGCGAGGGGAAGTCTTGGGGTGGCACCCTCGGCTGAGAGGCCCGATGCCAGGGAACGCTAGGGCACCACCAGGAAGGGCAACGAGTTCATTCCTTGCAAAGGTGATGATGTGGAAGGCAGGTGTTCTACTGTTCACGCGGAATCATGCGCGTGAGGAAGAAGAAAGGACCTCGTTTGGGTTGGTGGGTAAATGGATCAAAAACCTGATCTACGAGTCAGTGAAAGAGGTAATTGAAGAGGTAGCAAGATCGCTGATGTGTCAAGCCCCGATTGGCCCAGATAAGGTTAGTTTGCAAAGTTCATAGATAATGACTGGTAATTCAGAATTAGACATACTTTATCTGAACATTGATCAGGAGAACGTGAGGAATCCAAATAAAATAATTGCAGAATCTGATTATACATGTTCTAATGTGTTTAATGTAAAAGAAAGCCTAGTTTTGGTTAATATGATGCGTAATTGGACATATTCATTTATGTTAAGATAATGCCTGATCTAGACATGTATAATGAAGAAATATTTGATAATGATGAATAATGGATGATTCTAGATTAGTAATCTTATTCATGTTGTTTTAGGGTTTTGAAACCAATATGGACATCTTGCTATGATCATAATGCTAGAAATGTGATTTAGGTGTCACGAATAGTTTAATATGATTAAGATGCTAATCAAGGTTTAACCTAACATGGATGATTGAGTTGTAATATTGGAAACCGTGATATAATAGAATTAGGGTTTGTAACCCTGATCCCTAGTCCAAGCATGAGATAACCCTAAACCCTAGTTTAGGAGCACATCTACATATGAGTAATGTAATATGAATACACGGTGACACATATGTAGTATGCTTGTTTCAGATTATGTTGGTTGAATTCTTGTTGCTTGGATGTTTGGAAACACTCTTAAAGTACATGTGATATATTCTGCATGGTTTCTGTGATGGCATAAGGTACGTGGTTATGCTTATGATTGCATGTATCGAATTCTGAGATTGCCGATGTTTCTCGATGAAATTGAACGACAAATAAATTGCTTGCTTGTTTATTTAGTTCAAGCAAACTATAAAGTTCATATGAGTATCATGTAAAGTAAATAATAACATTCTGAACCTTGGGTCAGACTGATCTTAAGGTTAATGCACATGAGCCCCAGAGGGACAATGATTACACCTGAGGTAGTGGACCAGATAAGGGTTAGAATATGAAAATGAGTTTATATTCAAGATAAAGATGTTTGCTTATATCTGTACTTGTGATTATTGTTTGAACCCACGTACCAGTATGGAAATATACTGATCGTGTATTTTTTTGTCGGCGTTTTAGGTATCAGATATACTTGATTCGTGGACATGAGGGTACAGATAGAGATGTTGAAGACACTACAGTTTAATCATGAAGGTTTAGTATTAATGGTTTATCTTCACACATGTAAAAGGTAATTCTGTTTAAAAGTTATGTAACTCCCAAGAGGAGCTTTTTATCTAAACATGTAAATATTTGATCATTAATGGAAATTATTTACTATTTTGTATTATTTCATGAATCCGATCCTGGAAATTATGATTGACGATTTGCGACTTTAAGGTCTTTTAAACACTGAAAAGTGTGGGTCGTTACATTTGGTATCATCCCAGGATTTGAGGCCTCAGATAACATGATCTTAAAAGGAATGATTGGACTACCCATATCACCAAGGTGCACCTCCTTTTTTGGGAGCCCATCGCTAAAGAACTCCATAGTTAAGCATGCTCAGCTTGGAGTAGCACTAGGATGGGTGACTAGTCGGGAAGTTGACCCTGGTTTGCGCATAAGTGTGGATAAAGCGCATAGTTAGGTATCAGATATACTTGATTCGTGGACATGAGGGTATAGATAGAGATGTTGAAGACACTATAGTTTAATCATGAAGGTTTAGTATTAATGGTTTATCTTCACACATGTAAAAGGTAATTCTATTTAAAAGTTATGTAACTCCCAAGAGGAGCTTTTTATCTAAACATGTAAATATTTGATCATTAATGGAAATTATTTACTATTTTGTATTATTTCATGAATTTGATCCTAGAAATTATGATTGATGATCTACGACTTTAAGGTCTTTTAGACACTGAAAAGTGCGGGTCGTTACATTTGTAACATCCCAAGATTTGAGGCCTCAGATAACATGATCTTAAAAGGAATGATTGGACTACCCATATCACCAAGGTGCACCTCCTTTTCCGGGAGCCCATCGCTAAATAAATCCATAGTTAAGCGTGCTCAGCTTGGAGTAGTACTAGGATGGGTGATCAGTCGGGAAGTTGACCCCGGCTTGTGCATAAGTGTGCATAAAGCACGCAGTTAAGGCTAGTGGTGGTCTATGGGGCCAGTCGTGATTCCTGAAACTCTACTAGAGCCTTGGGCAGTGGGCCCGTGTGTTACATTTGGTATTAGAGCACAGATTCATCAACTAATACTTAATAGTTTATAATTTCAAATCAACCTTAGAAAATTTAAGAGAAAAATTAGTAAAGCTTAATGTGTCTTTTAGGTTTCTCATCTCACATTTCATCTAATTCTCATCTCTTTCTTAAAAATCTTTGAAAAGAAAATATTAATGAGAGAAGTAAAATGTGAAACTTAAAATTGGTAATCAACATGGTGTGGTGGTATGGGACACTACCCATGTGAAACTTAAAATCGGTAATCAACATGGTGTGGTGGTATGGGACACTACCCATGTGAAACTTAAAATTGGTAATGAACATGGTGTGGTGGTATGGGACACTACCCATGTGAAACTTGAAATCATGAATAAGAAAGATAAGGGATGGATTAGGTAATCCAATCTCCCATGCATATGGGCATGCGGAGCATAAAACTTATGTGATAAGTCTTAAGAGATATAAAAACCCAATAGATGTATATATATAACAAAATGAAAAGTTGGAATATAACTTGCTCAAACTCCTCATGTTGTCTCTAGAAGTTTAGTGATGGTGGCCAAGCCCCTGGAGGGGAAGGCCGACATAGCACCAAGCCCTGGAGGGAAGGTGACCCAAGTTCATGGAATGGATAGAGACCATGAGGGGGGTATTCCAGAGATTGAGCAAACATGGGTTGATGATAAAAGTTATGCCTAATGAAAAAAAAGGATACCTATGAAACCTTTAGGGTTAGTGAGACAACATGGGGTGGGTCAACCCAAAGAGTGGGAAGATGACCTATGAGGGAGGCAAAACCTTAGATCTTGGGATCAGGTTGTGGCTAGAGAGCCTAACCCCCTCCTATGAGCTGAGAAGGAACCCTAGGCTAGGACACTCCCTTAAAAGGTAAGTGAATAAACGTGTTTAAGTATTGAGATAACCTTAATCCTCACTTAGAGGGGTGAAGAGTTAAAGATAAAAAAAAATGAAAGTACATAAATTCTTTGAATCCAAGGATGCCAACTCTGAGTGACACAGCTGGTCAATCCCAGGAGGGAAGACCAGTAAGGCACCAAGCCCAGGAGGGAAGGTGGCCTAAGTGGACGACCAAGCCCAGGAGGGAAGGTCATGAGATGGTCAAGCCCAGGAGGGAAGACCAGGAAGGCACCAAGCCTAGGAGGGAAGGTGGCCTAAGTCCACAATGTAGTTGTTTAGGATCAAGCCCCTGGAGGGGAAGATCACAGAGGTCAAGCCCAGGAGGGAAGACCGGCATGGCACCAAGCCCTGGAGGGAAGGTGGCCCGAGCCCAATGATGGGACGACACTGCATTATGTGTACTCAAAAGAGAGATATGAAGGCAATCCAGGTTAAAGAATTAAACAAGATAATAATGTGTGACATCTCAAAAGAAACCCTTAGGGAGGGTAGAGTCCTAATGCAATCATAGGGTCAAGTAGGGTGTATTAGAGGTACATTGGACTGATGAGTTAGGAGTTGATTGTTCCCTAAATGCAAAAGACCATGTGGTCGGGAGGTAACAGCTAGGTTTATCCAAGGTACATGACTCAGGAGATTAGCTACCTCCATGATGATCATGTAGCCTAATGGGTGAATTTGAAAGGCACTCTCTTGATGCATAAGGATGAGATCACTCCAAAAGAGTACCTATACCCCTAGAGACCCCAAGGATTTGGCTAAGGCTCAAAATGATACATGAAATGTAAATATAAAAGAAGTCACGAAAACTTGAGAGAAGTTGTTCCCTAACTTAAGGGTAAGAAAATGGACACTTGACTTCATGGAACATAAGAATTCTATAAAATTAAGAACGAGAAAGTTTAGAGTCATATAGAGTATGATTAAACTTAATATGTGAAGTTGAAAGGTAATGTGTGAATGTGCTATCTCCTCTCTTGGAATGGAACGAACCTTGTGTTTGGGCTACAGTCAAATGCTTGTTTCATCTCATTATGAGGGAGGGAGATTGGATAGACACACGTTATGCTTAAAAATTGAGATAATGAGGATGAATATCCTACATTTAATGTGTAATGACGTGACCTAGGGTTAGAGGTGTCACCTCACCCTTGTGTGAAAATAATGAATAATAGGAAACCTTGGTGAAAAGAGAAATCACTAAGTAATAATGAAATCACCAAAGAGAATGAAATCATCAAGGGATGATGAGGTGTGAACACTAGAGATGTGGATATACTTGAATTTCAATTCAAGTGCCAATCTTAGTAATAAAATGAAAATTGATACACTAAAGAAAGGTTGTTAAAGATATCTAAGTGGGGTGTTAATCCAAAGATTTGAAGGTAATATGAGTTATCATTCAACTAGGCTTAGTGGGCCTGAATTTGGAGGACAAAATTCCTTTTAAGGAGGGGTGAATGTTATATCCCCTATTTTGGTAAAATTGAATGATATAAATATAAAGTATGATTGGATAAATAATTTTGTCCAATGATATACTTGATGGAATAATAGTGTTAATTGCCTTTGTGGCATGGGTGCTTGTGGCACAAGATGAATAAATAAAATGAATTCGTAGATGAATAAAAGATAATGATTTTTGAAATATTGCCTAAAAGAAATATGGAACAATATGTAAGTTTCCATAAGAAAATTAAGTACATAAGATGAATATTCTAAAAGTGGGAGGAAAAGGACATTGCTTAGGACAATGATAATTATTTTAACTAAATGTCTAAAAGAACATGTTTTGTATGGAGATGATATCCCATAAATCCCACGCACCAAATAGATGGGAAAGGAGTTTAATGAATTCCTATTATGGGTTGAACGGATATATCAAAGAGAGAAAGATAGGGAGTTTACTTGGTGGTGTTTCGTGGAATCAACGAGATAACTCTTGACAATAAGAATAAAAGGATCGAAAACCAATAAGGAAAGAAGTGATTTTGGGTAACTTACATTAAAGTTACTATCAAGTCTTATGGAGGTGGAGTTGGTAGATAAAGTATGGACTCTTTTAGGTTTTCCCCTAGGAAGCATATCTATATATAGAGGCCGTGGGGAATCCTCATCATAACCACGAGACCAGTGGATAGCCTTGAACGCCAGGAGGATGGCTACCCGTATAGATCAACTTCTTGTGAGTAGGGAACCCACCAAGCCTTATGTCTGATGAACCGCAGAACTAGTCTGCAACCTGATCCCCGACAACTCCCATGATGATCGATGCATGGGATCCTTGAGAAGTTCACGGCAGCACCCCAAGCTATTCTTCCATCTTGCCTTCTTCTCCAAAACACTAGAGTGATGGATGCGACGACCCCAGGCCACCCCAAGAAGCGCAAGGTTATTCCCTCTCTCATGGACCTTCCAGCATGAAGGAGGCTTTCCTTGCAACTTTTTCTTCAGGGTGGAGGAGGAGACCGATAGCACATGATGCCTGCATCACGTTAGAGACACATCGCTCCCATCATGTCAACCCCCCTCAATCCGTTGATGATGAAGCCTGACAGATGAGGCTGGCTGGGAGCCTGAACACTGGGTGATGGCTGCCACAGATGGAACCCAGGTTGAGGTCGGCGTTCATGATGGCTACAGTCAGACCGACTGGCATGGTGGTGGCCCTTGGCCGTTGGCTCGCTCGACCGAGAATCCAATAGCGGCGCCGCCTCATCCTCGGGACAACGAGTCCAACCGGTGAAGTCTTCCAATGGTGGGAACTAGGTGAGGGAGGAAGATATGAGGAGGGCGGCTATGGAGGGCAGGGTCGAAGAGACTGGTTGGTCCTGTATTGATCGTTGGGTAAGGAGCGCCAGCCGTAAAGCGAGTCTGCGTCTACGAACGGTGGGAAGCGCCTCGTGCAGGAACAAAGAGAGAGAGAGAGGGAGGCCTTAAGTCAGCAGAATGATAGCGAGGGGAAGTCTTGGGGTGGCACCCTCACCTGAGAGGCCCGATGCCAGGGAACGCTAGGGCACCACCAGGAAGGGCAGCGAGTTCGTTCCTCGCAAAGGTGACGATGCGGAAGGAATGTGTTCTACTGTTCATGTGGAATCGTACGCGTGAGGAAGGAGAATGGACCTCATTTGGGTTGGTGGGTAAATGGATCAAAAACCTGATCTGTGAGTCAGTGAAAGAGGTAATTGAAGAGGTAGCAAGCTGGCTGATGTGTCAAGCCCCGATTGGCCCAAATAAGGTTAGTTTGCAAAGTTCATAGATAATGACTGGTAATTCAGAATTAGACATACTTTATATGAAAATGGATCAGTAGAACGAGAGGAATCCAAATAAAATAATAGTAGACTCTGATTATGCTTCCTATTCTAAAAGTATGTACAATACATGTTCTAATGTGTTTAATGTAAAAGAAAGCCTAGTTTTGGTTAATATGATGTGTAATTGGACATATTCATTTATGTTAAGATAATGCCTGATCTAGACATTTATAATGAAGAAATCTTTGATAATGATGAATAATGGATGATTCTAGATTAGTAATCTTATTCATGTTGTTTTAGGGTTTTGAAACCAATATGGACATCTTGCTATGATCATAATGCTAGAAATGTGATTTAGGTGTCACAAATAGTTTAATATGATTATGATGCTAATCAAGGTTTAACCTAACATGGATGATTGAGTTGTAATATTGGAAACCATGATATAATAGAATTAGGGTTTGTAACCCTGATCCCTAGTACAAGCACGAGATAACCCTAAACCGTAGTTTAGGAGCACATCTACATCTGAGTAATGTAATATGAATACATGGTGACACATATGTAGTATGCTTGTTTCATATTATGAGGCCATATAGTTGAGACTTGACGAGGACATCAAGAGTCTAAGTGGGGGAGATTGTAACATCCCAGGATTTGAGGCCTCAGATAACATGATCTTAAAAGGAATGATTGGACTACCCATATCACCAAGGTGCACCTCCTTTTTTGGGAGCCCATAGCTAAAGAACTCCATAGTTAAGCGTGCTCAGCTTGGAGTAGTACTAGGATGGGTGACCAGTCGGGAAGTTGACCCCGGCTTGCGCATAAGTGTGGATAAAGCGCGCAGTTAAGGCTAGTGGTGGTCTGTGGGGCCAGTCGTCATTCCTGAAACTCTACTAGAGCCTTGGGCAGTGGGCCCGTGTGTTACACAACATGTGACAAATTGCAAGATAAACCCTCAACATGGGTAAGCTTGGTCCAAAACAAACACACTTATAGCATAACTAGCTCAAACGCCAACCAAATTGGACCAAACTGAAAACATAAATGTGTTACATGTTATTAAGGCATCTCAAGAGGTTAGATTAAGGTTTAAGGATCTTGTTATGCAAATCAAGAAAGATCAAGTACTAAGATAGGTTAGTGTATTACAACTATAAACCCCTAACAAGGATTTTCTCCCCAAAATCCTACATGAAAAGAGATGGATACTTCCTACGCACTTGTCCTCCAGCCCCCACGTGGCTTCCTCCATGCCACAATGATTCTACAAAACCTTAACCAAAATGATATACTTCTTCTTCAACTTCTTCACCCTTCTATCCATGATCAAAATAGGACCCTCCACATATGACATGTCCTCTTCCAACTCCACCTCAACAGGCTGCATCACTAACTCTGTGTCAGGGTGACACTTTGTCAACATAGAAACATGAAACTATAGATGCAACTTGTGCAACTCAGGTGGTAACTCCAAGTTATAAGCCACCTTCTCAAAACGTGCCACCAAAGGGTAAGGTCCCATATACCTGGGAGCCAACTTACCCTTCTTCCCAAAAATCAATACACCTTTCCAAGAAGCGACCTTGAGATACACCATGTCTCCCACTTGGAACTCCAACAGACTCTGACAATTATCAACATAAGATTTCTGTCTATCCTGGGTTGCCTTCAGCTGCAGCTGTATCATCTTAATCTTCTTTGTAGTCTATTGTACATGTTCAAGCCCCAAAATATTATACTCGCCTATTTCATACCATCACAAATGAGATCTACAATGCCTCCCACACAAGCCCTCGTACAATGCCATGTCGATACTCCTCTGATAGATGTTATTATAAGAAAAGCTCTATCAAACTAAGGTGCACATCAAAACTGCTCAAAAACTGTACAACACAAGCTCTGAACATATCCTCTAGCGTCTATATAGTCCTCTCAGACTGTCCATCTGTCTGTGGGTGAAAAGTTATATTGACCTTAATTGTGTACCCATTATAGTGTGCAGTTGCTCCCAAAATCGACTAGTAAATTGAGGACCTCTGTAGGACACTACACTGGGATACCATGCAAATGAACTATCTCATCAACATATATCTCTACAAGCTTCTCAGTTGTATATGTTGTCTTCACAGGATGGAAGTGTGTTGACTTGGTCAACCTGTCCACTATCACATGTATGGAATCATGACCATTGGTTGTCCTAGGAAGTCCAACCACAAAGTCCATCATGATATGATCCCATTTCCACTACGATATAGGTAACTGTTGCAAAGTCCATGTCGGTTCCTAATGCTCATCCTTGACCTGTTGACCCACAGGACACTTTTCTATGAACTTAGATATTTCACACTTCAAACCAGACCACCAATATAGATCTTTCAGATTGTGGTACATCTTGGTACTACCTGAATGCATAGCGTACATCAAAGAGTGAGCCTCTTTAAGAATCAAGTTTCTCATATTATCAACACCAGGAACCACCGCCCTACTGTGGTAACATATTGTCTCATCCTCTGACTCATGGAAGCCATCACACTTCTCACTGACAAACTCTACTCAGATTTGTTGTATCACAGTTCATTGCTCTATGCGTCTATAGTTTGCTGCCTCAACATAGGATTCACATGTAACTGAGCCAACAAGCCTACCAACAAGGAAACCTCCAACATTAAATTCATCTAGCGAAGAGACACTTTCATGTCTCTCTTATGGCATACCAAAGAACACAATTGTTCTGTATCACCTGATGATGAGGAATAAGACTTCCTACTCAAAACATCTTCCACCACGCTCACCTTTCCTAGATGCTAGTCTATGGTGCAATCATAATTTTTTATTAACTCCATCCAACATAGCTACCACAAATTTAGCTCCTGTTTTGAGAAGATGTAATGTAGATTCTTGTGGTTGATGAAGATCTGACACTTCTCGCTAGAAAGGTAGGGTCTCCAAATATTCAAAGCATGGACCATAGTAGCAAGCTCTAGATCATGCATTAGTTAGCTCTCCCCATGTTTCTTGAGTTGTCGTGAAGAAAAAGAAATCACATTCTTAACTTGCATTAGCATTCATCCCAAACCATTCTTCAACACATCACATAAGACGATATTACCTTTCCCTTGCTCAGGAAACACTAACACGGGTGCACTAGTCAACTTCTCCTTCAAAAGCTGGAAAGAATGCTAACACATGTCATCCCAGAAAAATGGTACTCCTTTCCTCACCAACTTTGTTACGGGTAGTTCCACTGCATAGAAGTTCTTAATGAACCTCCTGTAATAGCCTACCAAGCCAAGGAAAATACAAACCTCCATCAATGTCTTAGGTTGTTCCCATTCTGGTACCGACTGAACCTTCTTGGGATCTACACGAACACCTTCAACAGATATCACATGCCCCAAAAAAGACACCTCCTTTAGCCAAAAATCACACATGCTGAACTTGGCATATGACTTGTTCTCTCTCAACAAGGTCAAATCTTATCGTAAGTGTTGGTCATGCTGATGATTGTCTCTAGAGATCTGGATGTCGTCGATGAAAACAACTACAAACTGATCAAGATAAGGTCAGAACACTCTATTCATCATATCCATGAACTCCGTTGATGCATTGGTTAGCCCAAATGGCATAACCACAAACTCATAGTGACCATATCAAGTCCTAAAAGCTGACTTGGGTATGTCATATGATTTGATCAACAACTGGTGGTATCCTAACCTCATATCTATCATTGAAAACACTGGAGCATCCCTCAACTAATCAAATAGACCGTTTATCTACAACAATGGGTACATGTTATTGATCCTCACATTGTTCAACCATTATTAATCGATGCACAACCACAAAGATATGTCCATCTTTTTGACAAACAACATGAGAGCACCCCTAGGGGAAGTTCTCGATCTGATAAAGCCCTTCTGTAACAGCTCATGAAACTACTTCTTCAACTCTTGCATCTCAACTGGTACAATCTTGTACGGTGTTTGTGCTATCGGTTGTGTTCTAGGAACCATATTGATCTCAAAATCAATCTCTCGAGGTGGGGGAACACTAGGGAAACTCATCAAGGAACACATCCTCAAACTCATGAACAATAGAAACCTCCTGACTAGGACTCCTCACCTTAGAATCCACCACATGTGCCAGAAAATCCTCACAACCTTGTCACATCAGCCTCTCCATTGTCATCACTGACAACAAGCACGTTATAAGAATCTTCCTATATCCTTGGAAGACCCATGAAACATCACCATCAAAGAATGTGTCCACCTTGGAGCTACAGTCTAAGACCACCCGATACTTCTGCAAGGTATCCATTCCAAGGATTAGACGAATCCATGGATGTCAAGTAGTATAAGGTATACTTGAATGGTGTGTCCTGATAAAGAAAGAACACAAGATGGATACACCTCCCCTAATTTGGAAGAACCAACCAAAGGGGTTTCTAAGAAAAGACTATCACATCTATCAATAATAGGCAAAGAACAACTAACAATCACTTCTCCAGTGATAAAAGAGTGTGTCACACCCATGTCAACCAAAATAGATATAAAGTAGGAAGAAGACAAATTAGAATGAAACAAGTCCATATGACCAGCCACAACCTGAGGGTTGGCTACTCCTTCTGGATGACTCATTCTCAAATAGAATTGAGTTGTTCCCTATTGTTTCCCCCATCCTCTGCTGGCCTGCCCAGACGAACCAACATGTGACGCCTGACT
This sequence comes from Alisma plantago-aquatica, assembly GCA_963693085.1. Taxonomy (NCBI): domain Eukaryota; kingdom Viridiplantae; phylum Streptophyta; class Magnoliopsida; order Alismatales; family Alismataceae; genus Alisma; species Alisma plantago-aquatica. The sequence goes on from OY856411.1 coordinate 1,295,827,373, forward strand.
GTGTCCTCTACCACTACCACTGTTGATTTGTCATTGTTGCGACCCTTACTAACTCTATCTCAGATGTTGCGTCACCTCACCATCCTTCAATGGATAAAACAACCTTGCATGCCCATGCGGTCCACACCTATAATAGGTCCTTCTATCAAACTATGGCCTAGATGGCCCCGTCATTGAAACTAACGTTGCATTGTGAGCTCCTACCGGCAGAAAACTACGACCTCTACCCTTTTTTGGTGTCCACTGAGACTAAACCACTGACCTATCTGATTAAGATGCTCAAAATATAGGCTTCTTGAAGCCTCCATAAGGCTATCCCTGATACAGTGTTGGTCTCTTTCTGGCGTTAGCTTCACACTTCTCTATCGTCGACCCCTCTGTATGCCTCATAGACTCCACAAACGTGGCAAACTTCTCCTTGTTCTCCAAAGATAACATCATTTTCATCAACTCTAAGATTAAACCTTTCTCAAAACATTATATCCTCTCCTTATCTGTCATAACCATGTGTGAGCAAAACCTTAGAAGTTCCATGAACTTGGCCTCACACTCATTGATTGTCATAGATCCCTGTCAGATCTAACAGAACTATGAGATATTCTTGTCTAGATATGTCTATGGGAGGTAGCCCACAAACTCTCACTAAAACTCCTCCCAAATGATCACTACTTTAGGCCTCTTATCCTCCTTGATAGCTGACCAATGGCTAGCACTACCCTTTGATATGGATATTGCATGCTTCACCTTATCCTCTTCCAGAATGTCGAGGACCTTAAAGGCCTTGTTCAACTCTGTCAGCCACATATCTCATCTGTCAACTCCAACATACCAACATACTCTATCTCCCCCACATGCCTTAACCTCTCAATGGTCTTCCCGGAACCCTGGGATTCCACATTGGGAAAAATTGCCCTTGCTTGGGAAACATGCATTCTATCCACCATTTGCATTATCGTGGCCATAAATTGTCAAAATATGGACTGGAAAGTGGGATTGGCCATAGTTGTTGGGTCGATCTGAGGCACTTCAAGCACTTCATCTACTCTTGCCTACCTCCTGGAACCACCTTCTGGTGCAACAACACTTCTCTTAGCATGTTCTTCGTGTTCTTGAGATATATCTTTTCCCTTCTTCTTCTTTTACATAAGAAGAAGCTACGATCATATATGTTAGATGACACAAGAACAGACACAAACCCTAGTCCTATGTCCCTATACACTCAAAAAACCTAGGGCTCTGATACCAACCAAGTGTGATACACTGATCACACCAAAGTGAGATTACTCAAACCAAAGTGCAGAATTAACACTAAACATTCAGATTACCAAAAACACGATAAACTAAAATTGATCCCTTATATATTCACCAGTGGAACATATTACATGGAATTCTAAAAAGTGTTCCACCTATATCACGCATCATACCATAAATGTATACACATCACTATACAACGACCATCTTGCCACAAACCTATTATAAAAATAACATGTTCATTTCTACAAGCCATACATGTACAACCATGGCATACTACCAAAAACCTCGTATCGATGCACAACATTAAAAAAACACCCACAAAGTCCTGAGAGTACATGGAAGACACATAGGCCTCAACTACGAAACACTAGCAGCATGTCCAACCTTCAACAACTACTGCTCTCCTTGCTTCTCTTCCTCAACTGCACGATCTCTACCACATCGTGCACGACCACCAAAAAGATGTGGAAACGCACGGGGTGAGATCAATGTCTCAGTGAGAGATATAACTCTTCACCAATAACTATTGTTATCATAGATAGATATGTAAAGTAGGAAAGTAATATTATTAAAAGGACGAGTACATTTAGCTAAATGAATAAATAAAACTGATAAAATAGATTAAGCAATTTAAGTAGCTACAACTGACCAGTAGATTATCATATATTTTCAGAAAGAATATGAAGAACATGTATAACTGTTATCAACTAAACAATATAAGAAAATAAGGAAAAGGTTAATCCAATGTGATTCGTGTTCAACCCTAAGAAAATATACTACATGACTGTATTACCTCTTTTATTATGCCCTGTGGAGATGAGGTATACTACTCATAATCCAATTGACTACTACTAAGTCAAAATCAGTTCCATACAAGATCTAGGAGAACCAGACTCCTATCATCTCGCACATCTTCAGTCAATTTGAGTCCGCCATAGTGACATATAGAGTCAAACAGCAAATCAGCCTAGTCCACCTTGGTATATAGGCCCAACACTAGTGAGACATGGCTGCAGCCGTTCTCTTATCAGGGTATGATCACAACCATATCTAAAAACATATCATCTCAGATACATTCTTGACCGTTCTCCTTCTGGAGTATGACCACAATCATCCTCCAAATCTATAATTGTGGATACAAGGATATATCCTCAACTTGCACCCCTGTACATTCAACAATATGTGCTCCAAGTTTTCCTGAGGAATTAATCATTTCACCATCCAGCAAGTACTAATGCTAAATATGGAATAATGGCTCAGGGAAACTTACATTATTAGGGTTCCACTTGATTAATTATTGCCAATTAGGTATCTTTTAGTGCATCAATCAAGTTACAATGTACAAACCCAAAGTAAAATCTACAAAGATATGGGTATATTACAACATCAGAAGATTCAAAGTGTATGAGATATAAGATTTTCACATCATCACATGATATTACTTCCATGAAAGGCCATAATCATTATCACATCATCCTGGGATAACCATCCATCATCACATCACTGTAGATTATCATCTCAAACCAGGCACAAAGCCTCTTCTAGGTCATAAGACCCAATCACATAGTTTCGGCATAACATCATTATTTCATCATGCCTCATAAGACTCATAATCATCACTCTGTGATATGCAAGAGGTACCATATCAATGACACTCTTTGATGTTCATTCAACCTACAATATTAGGTTTACAAAAATAGTACATAGAATACAACATCATATGCTAATCACTTCAAGTAAGATAAGTGTTAAATTATGTACCCTTAATTAGGCTATCGTTTCTCATAGATAGCCTATTAAGGTTTCCACAACATCACTTATCATGAACCCCAGGTACATCACCTTCCCACCTCCTTGGAGAACATTAGGGTTAAACATCATTACCATGATCAACCACACATGAAAACATCAACATGTAGCAAACAAACCAGAGTGTAGCAACCAACACCTTCACATGTGTACCAACCACTAGGGTACACCATGTGTATTGACCATTAGGGTCACACCATGTGTATCGACCACTAGGTTTACACCAAGTAGAGAACATCAAAACCATGTAAATGTAGTGGACCTACATAACTCAACATATGTAGTAATCGTAAGAGTTAGGAAACATGTTGCTACCATGTTAGGATGTGTGTATAAATTAAACCAACAAAACTAGATGCAACAACCATCAAACATAACATATATAGCGACCATACATCAGCCATGGTCATTTTGACGAGACAAGAGAACAATCACAAGCATAGCGACCAAAATAGATTAGGTTTGATGCTTGTTGCGACCAAGCCTCCCTAGCATCCACAACAAGAGCATATTGAGTGCAGCGTCCTCAAGGCCAAAAGATCATCTTGACCAAGCAAGGCCAACATATGTATCGATCACCAAGATATGTAGTGAACCAAAAAAAGGTGATTAACACCAAGAAAATGAGGAGTCACCAAAAAAAACCTTTTGGAGAAGATGATCATCAAAACCCTAAAACAAGTGTCACAAAGATCACATGGAATAACAATGATATGAGTAAGAAAACCAAGCATCAAATATGCATGCATAAAACAAAACCACCATCTTTGATAAGATGATCAAATTAAAAACATGATGATGAAACCAACGTTCAAGGTGCATGTGATAATCAACAACTCCACCATCACTTAGTTTCAAGTACAATAATTAGGGTTTAGGAGAAAGAGAAATCTATACAAGAATACTTCATAATCTTAAACCCAAAATCAAGATAGCATCATCAAGAAACTTAGGATCACGTTTTAGAGATTAAACAATATCATTCAAACTAGATAAAGGTGCATCAATAGTAGAGGAGATAGTTATATAACCTGCCTTGAGGTGAAGACCAACTCCAAAAGCCAAGAAGCTCCAAGAGAATAAGAACACACCAAGGTGAAAGGAAGCTCAATAGAGATAGGGTTAAAACCCTAGGCCAAAAAGAAAAGAGAAGTAGGAGATCTTCATCTCACTCGGGTACTACCATAGAGAACCATGGATTCGACCTTTGTTGGAGAGAAGTTCCTCAAGGAAGCCACCATGGAGAACCATAGTCTAGCCTAGAGAAGAAATAACGAGATAGGGTTTCAAGGAAAAATGAGATAAAGAGATATAAAACTACTTAACAAGATCAAGGATCACCAAGAACCATCACAAGGGAGATGATCAAGCCCTAAATCACCACATTCATGAGCTTGGCCACCTTCTTCTAGATCTAGCACCACAACTTGAATTTCCAAGCTCAAGGTTCGACCAAGCAAGAAGAGAGAAAGAAGAGAGCTAAAGGGGTTAATTACATGTGAAAGTAAGGGTATATATACCCAAGGGTAGGAGAGAGGTAAAGGATATGAGGTGTTAAGATACTAGAACCTCTCGAGACACTTGTCCCTCAAAATGTCAACCACACAAGCACTCTAGATATGCTTGCATCAAAGGGTAATAAAAATAAGGCTTGGTAGTGACCACTAGGTCCACTACCCTCCTTCAGTCGAAGAGAAATAAGGAGATCACCATGGTAGCGACTGCTACCCGTGTCACCCAAGACAAATGGTCGATACACTAAAGCACAAACCAAACCCCTAGCGACACAAACCAAGGACATGGAACATAGGTTGCTACAAACACAACCAGGAAAGGTGCTTCGATCAAAACACTCTCAAGGACATGAAGCACATTGGGAGCTACAAAGCCAACACCAACAACATGGTTGACACCACTAACAACTCATGCATCCATGCAAACCCTAACATCAACACTCATGATGCTACCTCACCAACCAAGGCCCATCAAGGTGTCCATAAGCACCATTCTCTCTCGCATGATACTAATGTACAAGAGGAACATTTAACACGTGAAAAATTGCAAGATAAACCCTCAACATGGGTAAATTGCAAATTAGTCTAAAATAAACACACTTATAGCATAACTAGCTCCAACATCAACCAAACTGGACAAATTTGAAAACATAAACATCTTACATGTTAATAAGGAATATCAAGAGGTTAGAATAAGGTTTAAGCATCTTATTAAGCAAAGAAAGAAAGATCAAGCACTAATCTAGGTTAGGGGTATTACACTCGAGGTGGGTATGTACCAATTTTGCACAACACCTTAGCTTAAGATTTCAACCCAAAGTTGATATACTTCACCATTAGATTCTTGAAAATACTCATGTCCTCTAGGATATCTTGTGTGGAAAAGATCTACTCCTCATCCTTCTTGACCATTTCTAACTTGCTTTCCCCTAGGAACTTTGAAGTTTGGTTCTTGATGAAATCAGGAATGATAGTTTCCATGTGTTGTTGTTGTTGTTGATGATGCTCTCAATGGCATTCCCCTTAATGGAAGAAAGTGGAGCCACTACGATTGAAGTATTATCACCCCTAGACATCGTTGGTCCCTTAAAACAAATGCGAGTGTGGGCCATGTACTTCTTATAGGATGACAATCCCCTATTCTTTTTTGTTCTCTTAGACTCAAGGTCCTCAAAGTTGAATAAATGGTCTTTCCTATCGATCATAAAGAGAGTATGTATCAATACATGGTTCCCATATGGTATTATATATTGAAGCATGGAAGATGTTGATTGTAGATGTCTCAAATAGCATTTCATGTAACAACATAGATTCAAACCATGTGGAACATAGTATGATACCAAAGTACTTTATAACATTAATAATAAAAAAACATAGTGTATTTCTTCGTAACATAAAAGTTGAGATAAGAAAGGAGACTGGCTGAAGTGTGAGACTTCATCAACATGCTATAAAAGGATGCAAAAGCCACACAAAAGGAACATATTCATGATTATATCTTTTCCTTGGTAACTACAAGCAAAATTCTCCAAGTTATAAGGTACATATGTCCATGTAGTATCCCATAGGGATAAATACATTAAAAAATTGCACCAAAGAGAAAACTAGTCAGCCAATGTTGCTACAATATTCTAATTAATGAGCTATTTTAACCATAAGCATAAATTATTTCATAAATACAAGTTCAATTTTAGGCAAGAGGAACTATTTGGTGGAATTAGGTGAACATAGTAAGGATAACACGTACATTTTTTTCAAATGTTCATGTTTCAATTTGGAAATTTCATGAGATTTGTTTCAAGTTGGCAATTTCATAATATCCTACAATATCACACAATGAAATATTTGTTCCACATTTAAGATATCAAAATTTCCAAGATTACTCGAAATAATAAAATCAACTTCATATATCAAAATCAAGCACTATCATATCATATCTTTTTTCATAGGCAGGTTCCCTGTGTTTCAACAATCTATGAGAGAATATCACAATTGCCTAATTTCTATGTAAACCAATACACTAGGGGACAATTAAATTATGACAACCATTATGCATGGTGGGGGATGTTACCCAACCTCAAGTGAGCCAAAGATCTGAATGGGCCAAATTCTAAAGGGACTAACGTCTAAGATGGGAAGAAATCCTAAAGGGAGGAAACACTTTATATACATCCACTCAAATGATATCTTATAATTTAATATGAACAATCAGTAAATAATGATGGTGAAGTTCAAAAGGTAAGCAAGGTTTATAGACAATTTTCTATTAAAAATAGTACAATGTATAATCTATGCATATTAAGTGGGAAAGAATATCTCAACAATGAATTGAGAGTCTGGTAACTTATTCCAAAAAAGAGTTTCAAAAAAGGTACGAACACAATTCAATGGTTCTAAGTTCTCAGTCATCTAGTAAGAAAGAAGGTACTAATGTAACAATATGTCACTTATCTTGAAAATAATTTCTTAGGTCATATTAGGTAAAGTTACCATTTCCCTCTAGTAAATAAATTCACATTTTTTGTCTTATAAACTATCATTATTAATTAATCAAGTTCATTACCATCAATGGAGTCATCATCATAGCACATGTAGTCACATGTGATATACTAATCATTTAATGCCATTAACCATGTAGTATATATGCTCATAAAACTATATTATACAATTCTTATGTCAATGCTTCCATTACTGAGGTGGAATTCAATTAGTCACAACTTACATTGTTTGAGTTCTAGAAATGGGATGTATATGAGAGTAATGCTAAGAGTCCATGATTTTTTCCCATATTCATTATTTTGGATACTAATTACTCATTATTTCATGTTATAATATGCTTAGTTTTCATACATGATCAATTGAGGAGATAGAGTTAGATGTGGTTGGATATGAGTGAAAAATATGTAAAACTTCAATTACATAGATTTCAAAATTTGTCTATTTTTTGCTTATTTACAATTATTTATTCTGTTTTCCCCATCAATGAATTATAAGCATTCCGTTATAATAATTTAGTTTTACATATAGTAAATATTATGTATAACTTTTACAAACTACTGTAAATGTCACACTCCAAATAGTTTTTTTTTCCACTAATTTTCTATACCATGAATTTCTTTTATTATTTAATTCTTTTCTTTAACATCTACTTTAGATATATGATCATGTTAATATACGGTAGAGGGTATCAATTATAATAGAGAGCATAGAGGCATTAATATGAGTTCCTAACAATTCAATACATAGTTTTCTATTTTATTCGTTCTTACATTTTAATGTCTTCATAATGTGTTTCTTATTGTCATTTTCCCTTTGTTTTTTATGTGAAATGGAGAACATAAATAATAGAAGAGAAAAAGGGAATAAACATATCGAGACAGTGAGATGGTGTCTCCAAAGATGGTGCTCCAAACACATGAGGCTTTGGGGAACACATGAAGGTCAAGTTAGTTTCTCCTTGGTGCTTGTCGAAGTCAAGCCCAACCTTAAAAGTTTTCAAGGAAGTAGAAGAGTTTAGCATTAGTTTTCATTTGACTATTAGAAATAAGTTAATTTTGAAATGGTCCATGACTAAAGGGAGAAATACATGAGGTCTTGTACAGTTAGGAAGATGGTGGGGGCATGAGGGAACATGTATCTCATGGTGGAGCAACTTGTGATGTTGCAAAGCTCCCTAGTGAGGTTGAACTCACTAGAGATGGATGTGAAGGGTAGTTGAACGATACATGTTACTTTGACTTAGGATGTGGATGATGTCATTGATGTAGAGGTAGTGGTGGTAGTGGATAGACTTGCAGGTCAGAAGGAAGGTGAAGTCAGTCAAGCTCCCAAAGACGCTATGAATCACGATAGTGGGGACCAGTGAGAGTACATGTGGTGACCCTGAATAGAACACGAGTCAAATCTAAGATAACATGACATCCATGATTAGTGAGATGACTAGCAGACATGAGCTACATGGTAAGTTTGGGAACATAAGAAACTGTAGGAACATTAAAAGAGGATGTAGATAGAGTTCCATGTCCTGTGATAGAAAGAGAGTTGTCATCTATGGTTTGAACAATGATAGGAGCAACTAGGAGACTAAGAGACATAAGACTGGTGCAATCAAGTGTCATATGAAAAGATTCACCAAAGTCATGCATCCAAGATGATATACCTGAAGGTGAAGGAGTGGGAGGTGGTGTAGAGTCACCACAAGACTGGGAAGAACAACCCGACAGTCTAGAAGCAACAAAGCAACATAGAAGTGTGAGAATCTCTTGTTGAATGTCCAACCCTCCTAATCCCTTTTGAGAGGGTGAGCTAAAAGACGAAGAGCCTCTGGTACTTCCATTTGGAGAGCGACGATGAGCAATATATTTATTCATCTTTCAGCTATACTCATATACATGCCCATCCTTGTTGTAGTATCCACAGTGAAGGCCTCCACCATTCCATTTCCAAAAAGTGGAACGGGAGAAGGCAACACTGGTGGAGAGGTAGAAGGAGGTGTAGAGCATATATAAGTTAAGGGATAAACAATCAAAACTGAGGAGGGATGTGTTAGAAGACCTACACCATAAAATTGGATATCCCCACCACGAACATCACTAAGGGCCTCAAGAAATGACACACAAGGGTGGAAAGAAAGTATTCGAGCACAAGTTTGTTCAAACTGAACTCAAAGACATGTCAAAAATTCATAGATGCGGTGAATCTTCAAGCCTAAATGTTGACTCTCACCACACTTGCAAGCGCCACATACTTCTAGTCCCAAAGAGACAAGTTGATGCCATACCTTGGATAACTCTATTGGTATGTATGCCCTGAGAGCGAATCATGGGATGATTGGTGGGATACATTAATATTGATTTGATAAACATCAAAGGCAAGCTTCCAATTCTTTCTAGTTCAGTCATATGAGATAGTGATAGAACAGATTGAATGTCTAGAGAATGACAGAACTCAATGACGTATGCTTTCAGGTTAAGGACCTGAACGATGAGATCATACGGATGCTAAGAGTTTGTACATTCTCATTATGTCCCTAGTCGGATGTCATTGTGGAAGGTAGATAGACAGCAATGACACACAAGACTAGATTGTGGTGTTGGTTGATGACAGAATCTCATTAGTCATGATATAGAGATATCAAACCAAACACATAAGTACTTGTTAGAGAACAAGTGTACCGGATAGACCAACCATGAGTTTGACACATGGAACCATGACATGGTAGTCACAGTCAGTATTCATAGTGATGGTGGTGAGTGTGATTCTTTGACCTGAAATCACTACACTCAACACATGTCGTTGGGCACACTTTGACATCATCAAACGCAGTCCTGTAACATGGGTTGTTATAAAGGTGATGATTGGGTGGCTTTGACACATGGGGATTTTGAGGGGTGAGTGATAGATATGGGATATGTCCCTCCTGAGGGAGTTTGATATCCATGGCCACTTGATGAGTAGGATTGAGAAAGGCGTGCACGCATGTGTGAATCAGTATGTGATATTTATGTCATACATATATCTTCCAATCTTCTCTGAGATCAAGAAAGTGAATGAACGTTGACAGGATGATTGTTCCATGCCTCGAGTTTATTTGGGATATCAGTGACAAAGGAATTATACATTCACTGTAACACCATTCATGGATTGTAGGATTGAAAGTTGTTCTCCAACTTTCTACTTTCACTTGGGTAGAACTGATGTGTGACTAGGCACCACTCTTTTCTTGTGAAGTCATAAGTGTTATGGACTTTCACTGCCAACGTGAAATGGACCTGCAGGGTCACACACATAGGATTTAACCTGGAAGAGGAGTTTTGTCCACAAACAATGTTTAGATTGATTACTAAAGGAGTTTAGTAGTTCGATTAAACACTCAATCAATTGATAGCTCAATGTCATAATGTTCAAGGTGTTGGACACATTGATTGGAGTATTGGATTGATTGAAACCGCAATTGACTGATTCTACACAATCTGCACTCCTAACCGATCGGCTCATGTGATGAACCGATCGGCTGAGCTTGGTGAACCGGTCGGCTCAAGTGTTGAGTCGATCGTCTCATGGACAGGGTGAAACGATTGCTTCAAGTGTTGAAACGATCAGTTCAACTGGTGCAACCGAGCAAGTTGGGAAAGTAGGATTGGTGAGAATTTTCCTTTATTTTCAGTTGCCCAATTTGATTGGGAAAAAGGATTGGTATTTGATACCAATTAGAAACAAAAGAAGGAAAGTCAATCGGGAACTGATCAGGACCACGAACGGATCGGTTAAGAAGTGAACCGATCGGCTCATGGGTCCCAACCGATCGGTTGAGGTGTCAACCGACCGGCTCAGGTCCCCAACCGAGCATTTCAGTTGTGAAACGATCGGTTCAGGTTATGAGTTGGTTGTTTTTTTGGAAAATCTCGAACCCTTCTACTCCTACTTTTAGTCCTGTATTGCTCGGGATGGAGAACCCTATCCCATGACCCTCCTATATATAGGGGTATTGGGGGCTTCTCAAAGTACAACTCAACGCAAACCAATTGCTCTGTAAATTTGTCGTTCTCTCTGGTTTTGGTAACCGAGAGAGCCCGAGCAAGTGCTACCTGAAAAGGGAGGCTCATCAAGGGAAAGACAATTGCAGTTGCGACTGGTAGCAGGAGAGTGTGTTGGCGACTAGTACGCCAACAGGAGGGTGTGACTCCTTCCAATTCCTTGAGGGACAAGGAGATTGGAGTTCTAGGTGGTACGTGTGGACTACTTCATAGGCGGGAGGTTTCTACCACTCGGAGGACAGCTGTCAATCCCGACAGTCCCGGTGAGACCAGGAGTCATCAGTCCTGGTGTGACCAGGAGCTGCACAGACACCATCCAAGACCAGAGTTGAAGACCACGCAAGGTGCGAGGTATTGTCGTCGAGCAAGCCTCGAGACAAGGTATGATTCCACAAACCATCCTTTCCTATTGTATAGACGTTGACGCGTTTCCTTGTTCTGGGTTTGGGGAGGAAAATTTTTGTTTCCGCTGCCTTCTCTGCCTCCCCTAAAACCCAACAGTGGTATTAGAGCGAGGTTAACTGCTCTATATTTTAGGGGTATCGATATGATCGATTTTGGTTTTTCGCCTTTATTTATTGCATACGATGTGAATAAAATTGGATTTATGCATGTCCAATCCTAAATCCACAAATCCCAATTACATATATGATATGTATAATTAATGCACTCAATACGCGTCATCCTTAAACGAGTTTTGTGGTGGATATATAGCGTGGTTATGGCCAATAAACTCTATCTGTGTATGGTTGTATGTGGTTGCTTGCATCTCGGTCTGTGCACTGATCTTCCTTCTCTTTTTCCTGTTGTAACTCGAAACAATTAGAGATTTCTTTCCTACCTTGGCTCCCCTCGAATGTAACTCGAGGTTTCTCTTTTTACAATGTAAAATAGGATAGAATTTAATTTCTTGTTATGTCGAAGAATGACAGACATCTGACAACAGCTGAGATGATCAGCTCAAGGCATGAACCGATCGGTTGATGTTCGAGACGATCGGTTCAAGGAGTGAGCCGATTGGTTGATGATCGGTTCGAGGAGCGAGACGAGGGGGTGGCGGCCATGAAGAGATGCACGGCGATCAGGCGAACCGATCGGTTGGTGGCACCCAGCCGACCAGTCTGATGGTGAGCCAATCATTCATGTGATGAGTTGATCAAACCCAGAAAGACAAAGCACAGTGTTCATCTTGTACAGGTTGCATGTGATGTAGACCTAGATGACCATGATTCCTCTTAGCTCGAGGAATCACATTAGGATGGCCATAATCATCGCTTTTATCATTTTGCATGTTTTTGTGGGATATAACATGTATATGATACGTACTATGTATTGTGGTGATTGTATATGTATATGTATATAAAACCAAGTCCCTCATTAAATATTAAGTTTTAGATGCCTTCCAAATGTGACACACGTGAAAAGCTTGATCGACCAAGTGTGGGAAGGCCCTAGCGTGGTGCACCGTCTATCTCATGGAAGCGTGAAGGATGAATGTGTGGGTCTGCCCTAGTAGGGTGCATATTCATCGTGTTTGATTTGGGTCAGACTTAACAAGGTGATCTAGATGGGATCTAGTACCTTGAGGCATGGAGATGATCATGGCAAGGAGTTGCATATGGCATCTTATCAAGAGTTTCATATGATGCAATTGGCAAGAGTTTCCTACCTGAGAGATATAAGTTGTGGGTGACAGCCCTAGCTGGTCCATGACTTAGAGGATTTCAGGATCTTGCCCACTAGAAGGTTGTACACTACAATCTTCCAAATTGATAGTGAGGGCTATCAATTTGAAGTAAAATAGTGGGAGCGATAATTAATTAAAGGCCTAATTTTATCGTCAACTTTTCAAATCAATCAAACAAGTCAAAAGAGTTTTGGACTAAAATTGCATATATTTCCTTTTGTTAAAATAAATGGTTAATCAACAAATCACTTTATTTGCGATCAGTCTTTGAGACCAACAAATTAAATGGGAATAATTCCATGACTGGTTAGGATGATGAGAAGTGTTCTCAAAGAGCGAAAGATCTAAGTCCTAGTTATACCAAGACCAGATGAACTCAATCCCACCACATCAATGGCTGAAAGTATGCTTATTGAAGCATACCGAGGATGACATTGATGAGGAGTGCTTGATGTTGTGTTCTATGAACTATGAGTTGTAGAGACAATATGAGACATATGATGTCTCAAGGACACTATCCTAGTATGTCATGACAGAAGGAGATCCAATAAGGTATTCACACACTCAATATGATTGGGTATGTGGAAAACCTGACTAAGAAGGATTCCCTCTGAGCCAAGAGTTGGCTATTGGTATGATACTACAAATGTTGTGAGAATCATACAATTCATGGTAAGCTACAACATGAACAATTTTGACAAGCGTTGACAGAGTTGTTGGACATGTTGAGGATAGTAGAGGCAAAGATGAAGAAAGACAAACCATAATTTTTGATATGATCAAAGAAAAGGTAATTCTTAAGGGCAAGGACAAGGGCAAAGCAAAGAAGTGTTCTGATGCTAGCCAGTAATCCAAGTTGTCTTCAGCCTCAAGGCACATGGGGAAAGGGTGTATGAGGGAATTGCCCTCTATATCTGGAAGAACAAAAGAAGATGAAGGAGGGGATGGAGATCTCCACCTAAGGTATCATGAAATGGACTGCTTCTTTTTCTGAGGTATATGATACCAAGATATGGATCTATCATATATGATATGCAAGATCCGCAAAGAAGTGATGGCCTTTGTGAAAGGACCAAGAAAGAAGTACCCATCATTGGAGCAAGTGTTGCTGCCATAGATAGGAGTATCTTTCAGTTTATTTCAGCCTAAAGGGAACGAAATAGAGTTGAGAACTGCTATTTCATATATTGCCAATAGATAGAAACACTTTATTTTTGCATATTGTATGACAATGATGGCAATGAATAAAGAGATGTTTCAATTTCTAAAGATATGATATTTGTGGAAATGCCTTGTTTATCTTGTGATACATGGTATGCATAAGATAAAATGATACCTAAGATAACTCAAACAATCAAATTAGCATCAATCATGAGAAATTCATTTCTAGTTTCCATGTGATGGATAAATCTAGACTCTTTTGGTTAGAGAACCAGTAAGAGACATGAATATCTTGGACATGATTAATCAATCTTCACTAATGGTAGTGGGAGAATGATTGTCCTATTAGGTATAAAACATGTGATGTATTTACATACCTATTGGAGAAAATGCTAATACTTCAAATGGTGTTTAGAGAAATACCAATATGAATATCTTGAAGTGTTCAAGATTATCATAGATGAAGTGCAAATTTGGTAAAGTGTTAATTCTTGATGAGATCAATGAATGAAATACTTGGACCAAATGTTTGAGATCCTTTTGAGTGATTATGATAGTGTATCATAGTGAACTCATGATTAAGGCATGGTGATGTCTAAATCAAGAAGGAATCATACTCTAAGGAGTTAGAGAATGATTATCAAATAACTGAATTCTTCTTAATAAAAGAATACCCCACACTAATAAAAGAAATTAAGAATCACAAGGATTGTGAGTTCTTATATCCTTAACAGATACACCTCAATTATCTATGTGATGAGTTGTTCATGTGATGAGTCAACTATCTAGATGAATATGTGGAACCGAATTTTGAGTTATGGTTTATGACCATTGCATCCTAAATGAACATCCATGTGAACCATAAGGTATGACCTTAATGGTAGCACCCATTGGATGAAATCTATAAGTGCAAATGAGTCTTAAGTGTTAAGACACATGGATAACATTTTGAGAAGGATGATGCTTGTTGATTGCAACTTAATGACTAAAGGCTTTTGGCATATGGATACTAAAACTGCATTCCTATGAGGAATAAAATAAGGATGTGTACGTGAAACAACCTATAAGGTTTATGAATCTATAAGTTACAAATGAAGTCTATAAGTTACAATGGACTAATCAATGTGATTGATTAAGTACAAGCAACTCAGAATTGGATCTTTACTTTGATGATATAGTCAAAGGGTTTGACTAATATGTCAAAGATAAAGAAGGGATCTCTGATTTAGTGGGAGCATGTTCACATTCTACATGTTGATGTGAAATGGAAATGTTCTAGAATGGAAATACAAAAGTAGAAATTATCTTTAAGGAAGATAGAGATGTTTCCTATGTGATAGGAATAGAGATCTATAGAGATAGTTCTTGAAAACCTCTTGACCTGAAAAAGGAAAGCATACATTGGCAATATGTACTGAAGGGTTCAATATGCACAGATTCAGTAGGAGAAGACTCATCCATGATACATGGAGTTAGTATCCCAAAGCCAAGTGTCCTATTATTATGAACAAATGGGAACACTAAGGATAGATATGGATCTATCATGTATGTAATCATCCCATTATCTTGCATGTATCGACATGGCAAGAACAAATCATCTTATATGTGGGACATGGCAATATGATGTGCTCATCCTGATAACTCGTATGTGAGACATGACAAGTGGATGTTTGTCTTACTAGAATACCATGAGAACTTGATTAGTACTTGGGAAGTACTAGTTCTATGGAGATAAGGAAGAGTTCAATGTAAAGAGTTACATTGATGCGAACTTCTGAAAAGACAGAAAATAAATCACAAAATATATATAGGTTATATAAAAGTGAAAGTTTGTTGATAATTGAAAATGTTCCAATAAAACTATTTAAAAGGAAATGCTGAGTATCTATGTGTTAGAGAACAACAGTGGATACTATATGGATCTGGAAGTTCATGAGATGAACTTATAGATATTCCGCTCATTTATGACAAGTATGGAATCCTTGATCATGCAATGTGGCTAAAAGTTAGCAAAGGAATACTAGATCGCATATTACAGCAACTCCATATCATACGTGTGACATACAATGAAGAGAAGAGATACATGCAATTTATACTGACTTTGGCAAGGTGTTGCCATTACTCACTATGTTCGCACTAGAGCACAGTAACATGTGGGACATGTTTGAAGATCACTATGAATATGATTCAAGGGTGATTGGCTCGCAGTGTAAGTGGGAGTCTGTTGGTATGTATGCCCTAAGAGATAATCATGGGATGATTGGTGGGATACATTAAGATTGATTTGATAAACATCAAAGGAAAGCTTCCAATTCTTTCGGGTTCAATCATATGAGATAGTGATAGAACAGATTGAATGTCTAGAGAATAACCATACTCAATGACGTATGCTTTTAGGTTAAGGACCTGAACGATGAGATCATACGGATGCTAAGAGTTTGTACATTCTCATTATGTCCCTAGTCGGATGTCATTGTGGAAGGTAGATAGACAGCAATGACACACAAGACTAGATTGTGGTGTTGGTTGATGACAGAATCTCATTAGTCGTGATATAGAGATATCAAACCAAACACATAGGTACTTGTTAGAGAACAAGTGTACCAGGCAGACCCACCATGAGTTTGACACATGGAACCATGACATGGTAGTCACAGTCAGTACTCACAGTGATGGTAGTGAGGGTGATTCTTTGACCTGAAATCACTACACTTAACACATGTCATTGGGCACACTTTGACATCATCAAACACAGTCCTGAAACATGGGTTGTTATAAAGGTGATGATTGGGTGGCTTTGACACATGGGGCTTTTGAGGGGTGAGTGATAGATATGGGATTTGTCCCTCCTGAGGGAGTTTGATATCCATGGCCACTTGATGAGTAGGATTGAGAAAGGCGTGCACGCATGTGTGAATCAGTTTGTGATATTGATGTCATACATATATCTTCCAATCTACTATAAGATCAAGAAAGTGAATGAACTTTCTACTTTCCAATCTACATTCGGGATATCAGTGACAAAGGAATTATACATTCATTGTAACACCATTAACGGATTGTAGGTTTGAAAGTTGTTCTCCAACTTTCTACTTTCACTTGGGTAGCACTAATGTGTGACTAGGCACCGCTCTTTGCTTGTGAAGTCATAAGTGTTATGGACTTTCACTACCAACGTGAAAGGACCTGCATGGTCACACACATAGGATTTAACATGGAAGATAGGCTTTTTCCAAAAACAATGTTTAGATTGATTACTAAAGGAGTTTAGTAGTTCGATTAAACACTCAATCAATTGATAGCTCAATGTCATAATGTTCAAGGTGTTGGACACATTCATTGTAGTATTGGATTGATTGAAACCACAATTGACTTATTCTACACAATCTGCACTCCCAACCGATCGGCTCATGTGATGAACCGATCAGCTGAGCTTGGTGAACCGGTCAGCTCAAGTGTTGAGTCGATCGGCTCATGGACAGGGTGAAACGATTGCTTCAAGTGTTGAAACGATCGGTTCAACTGGTGCAACTGAGCAAGTTGGGAAAGTAGGATTGGTGAGAATTTTCCTTTCATTTCAGTTGCCCAATTTGATTGGGAAAAAGGATTGGTATTCGATACCAATTAGATACAAAAAGAAGGAAAGTCAATCGGGAACTGATCAGGACCACGAACTGACCGGTTTAGAAGTGAACCGATCGGCTCATGGGTCCCAACCGATCGGTTGAGGTGTCAACCGACTGAATCAGGTCCCCAACCGACCATTTCAGTTGTGAAACGATCGATTCAGGTTGCGAGTTGGTTGTTTTTGTGGAAAATCCCGAACCCTTCTACTCCTGCTTTTAGTCTTGTATTGCCCGGGATGGAGAACCCTGTCCCATGACCCTCCTATATATAGGGGTATTGGGGGCTTCTCAAAGTACAACTCAGTGCAAACCAATTGCTCTGCAAAGTTGTCATTCTCTCTGGTTTTGGTAACCGAGAGAGCCCGAGCAAGTGCTACCTGAAAAGGGAGGCACAACAAAGGAAAGACAACTGTAGTTGTGACTGGTAGCAGGAGAGTGTGTTGGCGACTAGTACGCCAACAAGAGGGTGTGACTCCTTCCAATTCCTTATGGGACAAGGAGATTGTATTTCTAGGTGGTCTGTGTGGACTACTTCAGAGGCGGGAGGTTTCTGCCTCTCGGAGGACAGTTGTCAATCCTCACAGTCCCGGTGAGACCAGGAGTCGTCAGTCCCGGCGCGACCAGGAGCTGCACAGACATCGTCCAAGACCGGAGGTGAAGACCGCGCAAGGCGCGAGGTATTGTCACCGAGCAAGCCTCGTGATATGGTATGATTCCACAAACCATCCTTTCCTATTGTATAGACGTTGACGCGTTTCCTTGTTCTGGGTTTGGGGAGGAAACTTTTTGTTTCTGCTGCTTCTCTACCTCTCCTAAAACCCAACAAACTCAACATAGAATTCATCAACAGTGAGATCACCTTGTTGTAGTGTCTACTATAGATGCACAACAACAAGATATAAGGAATCACCAATAGTCCCGCGGAGGGTATCAAGAGGCTCTCACATTAAGTGAGCCGCAGTCAATCCAAGAATTAACAGAAAACATGGCTCCATGCTATCCACTAGTATAGAGGAGGCATGACCATCCTCATCAACCCTGAACTTTTAGGCCTTGTACTATAACTCAAAAGACTCTTCAACATCAGAAAAGTCATCGCCCACCTTCTTCTTATAATCATTGGTGGCCTTTGTCACAAGTTGAGACAGAGTAGGGAAAGTAGGACAAGACAAACTAGAAAGCTTACAACTAAGAAAATTTAAAAGACTTTGACCACACATGTAGAGGATCATGCGCTGAACTCAGTCTCCAATAATTGAGACCATGCAGATTACCTGGCACGAGGAACGAATATGTTTCCTAGAAAAATTCTTAAAGGGAGAGACATGGATGGTCGGTGATCGACAAGTAGGCAGATGGCATAAGATTAGAAGCAACTAACTATAACGTTAGTAACAACTAAATGGTAGTGGTGGGTGGGAAAAAGAATCGATAAGTGGGGAGAGAGATCAATTATATATAGGCAGTTTTTTATTGCCCACGTGGGCACTGTAGTTACGCTACCCGTCTGCTTGACGCGGTGGCAGTATTTGTAATTAATTTCAAATCTCCCATTTCCCGTATTCCGCCGTCGGACCGCCAAAGTTGGGGAAGCGGAGCACAAGGGGGGAAACCACAGGAAGCTCATCTGCACGGTCATCAGAGTCGGTGGCGGCGTAGCAGTCTTCACTTTTGTCACACGGGACAGGGACTAACGATTCAGAGAGCAAGGGATGGGTTCTGTAGAAGAAGAACCTGAAGAACCAAGGTAGCTCGACGGCGACGGCCCTTGGAGGTAATCACATTCATTGAACATCTGGTAGTGTGGCTGTGGTCACATGTGACAAGGTGCTCAAGTTTGTGTATGTATCTGACAATCGACTAGTAGGCTCCCTCCCGAAATGCCTTATTGGTAGGATAGGGGTAAAAGTGCTCGAAGCCGGAAACTGCCTTACTCCGCCAGCAGCTGACTAGCAATCCACATTGAAGAAGTAGGTGTGTTTTTGAATTCTAGTTTACAACCTAATACCAAATTCTGTGTTGAGTAGTTGATTATCTGCTAAGTATAATCCCTTCTATTTCCCTTCTTTTCGTGCTATAAGTTTTTAAATGAAGTTTTTTAGTACTTTTCAATGTATATGTATCTATATATTTAGTAGTAACACAGTCGTACTACATGTTTTATTTTGTAGTTACTTTTATATGATCTATTTGTTGTAGTTACTTTTCATGTTGTATTAGTCACTTTTATATTTATATAATTATTGTTTTGTTTACAAAGTTACTTTTCGATCTCTGCAATGGATGGTAGTCTTGATATTGATGCTGCTAATGCTATTATTGACATTGGCGATGATAATGTTCATTCTTCTTCATCTGTTGCTACTGATACTGTGTCATCAATTGATGTCACTAGAATTGGATTACAATTTGGAAGTTTAGATGATGGCATATCGTTTTACTATAGGTATGCTGGTTTGATTGGGTTTAATGTTAGGAAAGATGATAATCGTTATGAACGAGGTACTAAGATCTTACTTGCTAAAGATTTGGTATGTGATAAGCAAGGTCAGAGTAGTTGTTCTAAGAGATCCAAAGGTCTTCTTAGTCATGTGTGTGACAATATTGGTGATTTGCATGAGAATTTATCTAAGAAGCACAAGCATTCTATGAAAAGGTGTGGTTGTAAAGAAATGATCCGATTTACACTAGATAAGTCTTTATTTGTATGGTTTGTTACTGCTTTTGTTGATGAACACAATCATGATCTTGTCGATGATTCTCACTTGCGCTACTTGAAGTGTAATTCATCTCTTGACCAAACTCAAAAAAAGATGCTTTCTTCTATGAGTCAAGAAAATATACCTGTCTCCAGACAACTTGCATTGATAGCAACTGAGTCTGGTGGTTATGAAAACTTGACATTTACAAGTAGACAAGCTCATGGACATCTCAGAAGCAAGAGGAAGGAGTCATCTTTATATGATGTGGACATGGTTTTGGATCATTTTGCAAGCTTGAAGGTTTTAGATTCTAAATTCTTTTACTCTTATCAAAATGATTCTGATGGTTGCTTGACACATTTGTTTTGGTCTGATCCGGTTTCTGTTGATGACTGTGCATCATTTGGAGATGTTATTGTATTTGACACCACTTACCGTACCAACAAGTATTCCATGGTTTTTGGAATGTTTGGTGGTGTGGATCACCATCACAATATGGTGTTGTTTGCTTCTGCTCTGTTGGTTGATGAGAAGTATGACTCTTTTGTTTGGGTTTTCAAGCAATACTTACTTTATTTTGGCAAAGTGCCGGTTTCCATTATAACCGACCAAGACTCGGCTATGAATGCTTCTATCATTACTGTTTTTCCAAATTGTAAGCATCGTTTCTGCAGCTGGCACATCCTACAAAAGCTTCCATCTAAGCTCGGCGGTGTTCCAAATAAGGATCAGATTATTTGCTCTTTGAATGATTGTGTATGGAATACAGACGATACAGACACATTTGAAGAGAGGTGGAATTATGTAGTTCAAGAGAATGACCTATTATATATTAGCTGGCTTTCTGATATGTATGCTATGCGGTGGGATTGGGTTCCATGTTTTATGTAGGATTCTTTCTTTGCTGGTATGAGGACAACACAAAGAAGTGAGAGCTTGAATGCTTTCATTCGAAGTCATGTCAACAGTAGGAAAATGCTTTTTGAACTTGTATGTTGCTTAGAGACTGCTTACTCTCATGTGCAGGAGATTGAAAATTTTATAGATTTTGATGATGATTACAGCAATCTTCCTTTGTCATCAGTGTGGCCTTTGGAGGAGTAATGAGAGGTATATACACCAAGGCAATTTTTAAGATCTTTCAAGCTGAAGTTCATCAAAGTATGGTGTATAATGTAAAGGAAACTTCTGATGATGTTGTGTTTGAGGTATATCGTCTTGGTGGTTCTTGTTCTCCTCGTCTTTTAAAGAAAGACTCATCCACTGGTATGGTATCATGCAATTGTTTCATGTTAGAATTCAAAGCAATTCCATGTAGACACATACTTGCTTATCTAAAGAGTCGTGATTTTTGCACTCTTCCTGAGCCATATATATTGAAGAGGTGGACTAAAGGATATAAAGATCATCCTTTGATTTTCGGCAAATCATCTGTCATGCAGCTATCCATTGGGAAGAGACTGCAGTTGGTATCTTCTTGCAATTCAATTGTTAATATAGCGTGTAGGAACAACGCTATAGATATGTGTCTTGAAAAACTCATTGCTTTGCGAAAAGTGCTATTAGAATCAGATGTTGCTGATGTTGGTGTGACTGGTTCGAATACAACTTCTTCTTCTGCTATCAAGGTCCATATTCCCAGTGTTTGTAAAATTAAAGGTAGACCTAGATCTACTGATGTGCGGTTTAAATCTAGAGTTGAAATTTCTCAATCTAAAATGAGATAGTGTAAGAATTGTTTACAATATGGTGTTAACCATGACAGCATAAACTGCCCATTAAAGAAATAGGGTGTGTTTGAATTCAACTTCTTCTTCTATTTTTTTTATTTTACATAGTTATTTTTATATTCTCATGATTACTTTTTATATTTACAGAGTTACTTTTTGTGAATTGTGGTGTTCCTGACTTGATTAGTTTTCTTCTCTTGGTTGATTTGTAATGGTACTGTTGTTACTGCTACCGTGGTCTGTTGTGGGTCTTATGGCTTACTGAAGTTGCGGATTTGATGCTACTGCTGCTGTGGTCTGTTGTGGTCTTCCTGTTGTGCTTCCTGAAGCTGCGAATTTTCTGCTACTACTGACAATGTTGTTATTGAAGTTGATTTATTCACTAGTTTTACTATAATGGTATCCAATTGTTTAGTGTGTGAGTCATGTCAAATTATGATGTAATTGTAATGGCCAAGATGTACTATGTGACAGTTGTAATTGATATTTGATTATACTTTAGTTTTATTGCTACTATTTTATAGTTAGCTTCAATTGTATCGAATTTAAATCTTTTATAAAGATCATCCAAATTTTTTTTGTTGTGTGATATGTTTTTCCATTTTATGTTATATGTGTATTTCTTAATTCGTCTCATATTTCCTTTATATTAGCATCATACTTCAAAATTCCTTTTTGATAAAAATTAATCCTTTCTTAAGATTAGGGTCATTCTCCTATACTTAATCACTAACTTACTTGTATTTTTGAAGGTTACTTTTTGCACCTCAGAGTTACTATTTCTATCTAAATCAAACATTTTGTGTGCACCAGTTACTTTTTATGTGTTCCTGTTACTTCATAGTTCATATAATTACTTAAAGGTCAACAGAATTACTTTATAAATAGAAATATGATTCTTTATTATCTTCATCATTGATAATACCATGATCGCACTGAAGAACGGGCATGTCTGGGAGATATGATGCTTTTTACGGAAAAATGGCCGCACTGAAGAATCACTTCCTGTTAAAATGTGTAATGCTACTTTACTTTTCTTGGATCATAGTTATTGTTTGATGTATAGCAGTTACTTTTTGATCCAGAGAGATACTTTCATGTTGATATAGTTACTTGTTAGTTCATCTAGTTACTTTTCTTGGATCAAAGTTACTGTTTGATGTATAGCAGTTACTTTTTGATCCAGAGAGTTACTTTCATGTTGATATAGTTACTTGTTAGTTCATCTAGTTACTTTTCATGGATCAAAGTTACTATTTGATGTATAGCAGTTACTTTTTGATCCAGAGAGTTACTTTCATGTTGATATAGTTACTTGTTAGTTCATCTAGTTACTTTTCGTGGATCAAAGTTACTGTTTGATGTATAGAAATTACTTTTTGATCCAGAGAGTTACTTTCATGTTGATATAGTTACTTGTTAGTTCATATAGTCCTTTTCATGGATCAAAGTTACAGTTTTATGTGTAGCAGTTACTTTTTGATCCAGAGAGTGACTTTCATGTTGATATAGTTACTTGTTAGTTCATCTAGTTACTTTTCTTGGATCAAAGTTACTGTTTGATGTATAGCAATTACTTTTTGATCCAGAGAGTTACTTTCATGATGATATAGTTACTTGTTAGTTCATCTAGTTACTTTTCGTGGATCAAAGTTACTGTTTGATGTGTAGAAGTTACTTTTTGATCCAGAGAGTTACTTTCATGTTGATATAGTTACTTATTAGTTCATCTAGTTACTTTTCTTGGATCAAAGTTACTGTTTGATGTGTAGTAGTTACTTTTTGATATAGTTACTTGTTAGTTCATCTAGTTTCTTTCCTTTTCAACTTTTTGTTTTACATATTTACTTTTCAGTTCGGAAGAGAGTTACTCCACACTTGCAATGAGCATCTATTGATCACAATCATCATCCATTAACGAACAACAACTAGCTAAAGTTATAAGAACATTCAACTAAGATCAAACTGATAGGTCCAAATGCCAATCACAAAGCAACAAAACATAACCATATACCCATAGAACTGATGAACCCATATGTTCAAATGTCAAACAAAAAGTAACAAACCATAACCATAAATAGCTGATCTGCCTTTTGCGAAGGTTACTTTTTGCACCTCAAAGTTACTATTTCTTTCATGCATTTAGACTTGACACACCATCTTTTGATTTTTCTTCATTCTGCTTGTCACCTGCTCCTTCTTTGGTCTCTTCTTGATCTCTAGTGCAACGGGTCAGCACCAGCAAATTGGTTCATAGCAGGAACATCCAGTCAAAACCAAAAAACACTTGAGAATCAAGATCAAATCAGACAATATATAGCTCTGTGAAGTAAAAATCTCTATGAGGGGTAGACTGTGTAGGTAGTGATGGGGAATATTATCGACCAAAAGGCAAGGAGAAAAGGGCGGCGGTGCATACCTATTTATGATAGGAAGGCTGGACAGAAGAAGAAGCACTGTCTTCTGCAGATGTTGAGGTGTCAGCTGTTGTAGATGAGTCAACCTGTAAAGGATTTACAGCTGATCCCGGTGGTGCTTGGTATTTGTCCCTAACAAACAATTGATCTGTAGAGTCTTCCGTTCTAGAGAATACTGCTTCATCAGGCATTTTGAAGAGCGGAAGAAGGTCATTTGGTGTTTCTAAGAAATGATCTGTGATCCATGCTGTGATAGTTTGGTGATCAGTTGGCTTGAGGAAGATGATCCAATCTTTGCGAATCTTGAGCTGTGCGATCATCCTTTTCCAGCCCCTACCTGTTGAAAGTGATCCGTTTTCATTCTGAATAAGGGTGATCTGAAATGTCTGGTTTCCAATATGGAAGGTGGTGTTGCCTGGTTTAATGTGAAAATGGAGATATTTCCATTCTATAGGAAGTTGAATGGATTCCATTGTCTTGTCGTCAAGGGTATAGTTCATGGACTGGATGAACGACTCCATGGTAGGCTGTGTTGAGGGTTGTGAGAAAATTAGTAATGGTAGAAGAAGGTAGGTTGTGAAGAAGGTAGGTTGTGAAGAAGGTAGGTTGTAAAGAAGGTAGGTTGTTTGAAAGTGAGTGAAAGGGTGAGATGAGAGCACAGGGTGAAAGGGCGAAATGAGAGCTCTGGGTGAAAGGGCGAAATGAGAGCTCTGGGTGAAAGGGAGAAATGAGGGTAGTAGTGATCTGTTCTTTTAGTGTTGCAAAGATGCACAGTAGAGTTTGCAGACATTCTACTATTTTTGATAAGTGGAGAAAACAGTTCGGAAGAGAGTTACTCCACTCATGCAAAGATGCACAATAGAGTTTGCAAACATTCTACTATATTTGATAAGTTACAGATTTTCGAAGGTTACTTTTTGTATCTCGGAGTTGCTCTTCCTTTCTAAAACAAACATTTTGTGTGCACCAGATATTTTTTAGTTGTTACTGTTACTTTACAGTTCATATAATTAATCAAAGGTCAACAAAATTAGTTTATACATAGAAATACACATCTTTGTTATCTTCATCCTTGATAATACCACGGCCGCACTGAAGAACGGGAATGTCTGGGAGATATGATGCTTTCACCAAAAAAACTTAACGAGTACTTTTGATAGTTACGCTGTAATTTACATAGTTACTTTTTCGTTTGTTGTGTTACTTTCCCGATTCAATAAGTTACATTATTCATCACACAAGTTACTTTTTTGCTGGATGAGTTACTTTCCCAATTCAATAAGTTACGTTATACATCACACAAGTTACTTTTTTGCTGGACGAGTTACTTTCCCGATTCAATAAGTTACATTATACATCACACAAGTTACTTTTTTGCTGGATGAGTTACTTTCCCGATTCAATAAGTTACATTATACATTACACAAGTTAATTTTTTGCTAGACGAGTTACTTTTTGATCCAGAGAGTTAATTTCATGTCGATATAGTTACTTATTAGTTCATCTAGTTACTTTCCTTCTCACATAGTTACTTTTCATTTTACATATTTACTTTTCAGTTACTTTTTTGTTGGACGAGTTACTTTCTTGATTCAATAAGTTACATTATACATCACACAAGTTACTTTTTTGCTGGACATACCTGAGATAAGGGAAACAATCACTTCCTGTTACACTGTGTAACTCTACTTTACCTTTCTTGGATCAAAGTTACTGTTTGATGTATAATAGTTACTTTTTGATCCAGAGAGTTACTTTCATGTTGATATAGTTACTTGTTAGTTCATCTAGTTAATTTTTTTGGATCATAGTTACTTTTCATTTTACATATTTACTTTTCAGTTCGTAAGAGAGTTACTCCACTCATGCAATGAGCACTTGCTGATCATAGTAATTATCCTTAAAAGAACAACAGCTAGCTAAAGTTATAAGAACATTCAACTAAGATCAAACTGATAGGTCCAAATGCCAAACACAAAGCAACAAAACATAACCATATACCCATAGAACTGATGTACTATAACTTTGCATAGTTTACTTCAGATTCTATAACATAAGCCTTGCATTCAGAATTGGCAGCAAACCATAACCATATACACATATAACTGATGAACCCATTGGTTCAAATGTCAAACAAAAAGTAACAAAACATAACCATAACCATATACATATAGTACTGGTTGCAGAGTTTACTTCAGATTCTGTAACATACACTTCTCATTGTGATACTACATTCTTTATCTAAGAGTTCTTTTTAATCTGACATAAGCCAAGCATTCAGACTTGGCACAACATCTTCTGATTTTTCTTTATTATGCTTGTCACCTGCTCCTTCTTTGGTCTCTTGTTGATCTCTAGTATGTTCTTCAACTGGCTGCAGTCTCCCCTTCTTCATCATTGTTTGGAAGATCTCTGCCCTTATTGTAGGGATGTCTTTGCTCGTGAAGTTCATTTCCTTTCCATTCACTAAGCATTCCAGATACTTCATAACGTAGACTCCAAAGTCAACATCATCGTCTTCTTGCTGGGGGCAATCAGGGTACTCTATTGCCCATTGAGACAGTTGACTTCCTCGCTCAGGCACCCCTCTGAAGAATTCATGAACGAACCCCACCTTCATGCACAACAAAACATTCATAAGTATAATGTAACCTACACTATTTCATTCAACTATTTTCTAATAGTGTTTCTTTTTTGTTCCTTACCCATCTATTCACTTCTTTCTTAAATTTTGAACTTCCTAACATTGAATTATAAGACCTGTGCACCCCATCCCTAAAACTTGATTCAAGCAAGTGCCAGTGATTGTCATTGTTAAGTATTGTAAACACGGAGTCCATTCTCATGAATTCCTTGTCAGGTACATTGAAGAGTGGTGACAACATATCGATCTCTTTGAGTGTTATCTCATCCACCATCATGTTTAGATTTTGCTGTAAAAACAATATTGTGAATTACTTTTCTGCAACCTTTAGTGGCCTTTTTGTGATAAATGTAATCTAGTGTGATAGTCTATTTGTCTTACCGGAACATAAGTGCTCAAGCAATGCCATGAAAGCAGTCCCTTCTTCCTCTTTCTGCTTGTTGTCTCTTTCAACATTTGTACAAAGCAATCCATTATCTGAAAATGAACAAACATCAATTAGCAATCTATAATTTCATAATAAATGCTTAATATTCTATTCCTTACAGGTGACTGCATCATCTTATCTTTAAACAACAGCGTTGATAAGTCCTTTCCCGTACACCATGCTTCCTTTCCAAAAATCCATTCTCTTCTTGACTTGTGCATTTTTTTTCAAAAGAATTCATACTGAAGATGTGAGACATACATTTATTGATTGATAAAGTAATTTATAATAAACATGTGACTGATAGAACTTTAAAAAGTATCTACTTACACTTCATCAATGTTGTCAATAAATTCTTTGACATCCTCTTTCATTTCCTTTGGTCTAAAGTGCTCGAATCCTATGAATGTCGAATTCTTTTTCTATTTTTGAAGTACAAATTTTGGTTAGTAGTCTATGTAAAAGACATATATTATTACAGTTACTCTACTGTTTAGTCCATAATATTGCTTTACATTCCATAATATTACTATATCATTATCACAGTTACTTTTTATATTAACATAGTTACTTTATGGATGACATATTTTACTTTTTAGATCAGACAGTTGCTTCATTGATGGAACGAGCACCATTACAAAACAAATTTTACCTATGCATGCCTTCTTATCTTGATATTTTCCTCTATGCTCCCAATGCCCGTCTGCATCTTCCCCTTCCTCTTTCTCAACATTTTAGTTGTTTTCATCTCAACTTCACCAGAATTTATCTCCTCATTCACTCCAACTTCATTGTCTATATCCATCATTATGCTTTCCATTACATCTTCTGTTGGCTCTTTTTTATCTGCTAGTTCTTCTTTTTCTTCTGTGTATTTTTCTTCAGCTGGATCTTCTTTAGATGGATCTTTTTCCATTTCATCTTGTGCTGGTTCTTTGGTTTCTTCATATGGATCTTCTTCTACTTTCTTTGAATCTTGTGGTACATTTTCTTTCATTTTCTCCACTACTTTTCTCCTTAGTCAAAGCTTTCTCAATCTTGGTCTTTCTTGTGTAGGTCCATGTTGGTCCATTTCCAACAACTTTTTCTTCAGATCCTGCGTCCTATGTCTTATTACACTTAAATCACCTGAATGCCAACTTTCATTCTCAATGAAATTGGGAGTTGGTGTAGTTGCAGATTGTGAATGCTTGTAATTGTCAGCTTGCATCCTTAGCAATCTATTTTCAGCTTCAACTTCCTCTAGTCTTCTCTTCAATAGCTCGTTTTCTTCTCTTAGAGCAGTAAAAGCTTCTAGGGCAATTCTGTTGCATGTTTCCTTCTACAGTCTCAGCTCGTCCTCAAGAATCAATACTCTATTCTCCAAGCTTCCAGAGACTTCTCTGCTTGTTTTATTTGATGTAAGTATCTTCTTACTAACTACCTTGCTCTTGGCTTTATTTGCTGTGAGATAATAAGGCAAATCTTTCACTGCCTTTGCACCTTCCCAATCATCATTGTCATCCTTCTTCAACACTGCAGAAACCTGTGCACAAAAGTTATCAA
Organism: Alisma plantago-aquatica; assembly: GCA_963693085.1. NCBI lineage: Eukaryota > Viridiplantae > Streptophyta > Magnoliopsida > Alismatales > Alismataceae > Alisma > Alisma plantago-aquatica. The sequence goes on from OY856411.1 coordinate 1,295,856,425, forward strand.
TTTATTATAAAGCTTTTATATTAATTGGCATATTTATTTTCACTTTACCCACACTGATTCTTACATTGTCATTGTCCAAACTTTTAAAATCCTTCACCATCTTAACAGGAGTTGCCCATCTTTTTATTTGTGGTTTTGCCTCAAGGAATGTAGGCTTTGCTATCCCTATTAACTCATAAGCCCAGACCTGTGTTGACAAGAAAAGTATAAATCATTGTTTTAAATGTTCATATATGGTTGTTTAATGTAACCAAAGTAACTATGCAATTTGTCACTTACACACAAGCACATTACACATCCAGTTGTGTAGAGTGTTCTTTCGTTGGTTTCCCCTCTTCTCCTCATCCTTATATTCTCACTTAAAACTTTCATTCTCTTGAATATGCTGCCGTGCACTAACTTTGCCCAGTTTAACTGCCCTGTAGCAGTTACATCATCCAAATAATGTAGAAGGTAAATGGGGACACAATAGCTAGTTTCTGGTAAAAGGAATGTTGCTAACAAGTGAAACATCCATGCACGACACATATTTTGGTAGTTTTCTTCGGAGTCGTTCTTTGCAAATTCCTGTCAGAGTTTACTCAAGTTCTCCTTGTGTAACACATCCTTCTATTTTATTTTCTTACTACTTTCACCAACTTTATCGTTTCCTCTTGTTGCATTAGAAAAATCCTCCCATATTTTTCTTACAATTTGTGATTACTTTTGTGGAACTATATCCATACCTTTACTAGGCAAACCTAGTATCACTCCTACATCGTCTACAGTCATCCTCACCTCAAAACCTGGTGCTAACATGAACTTGTCGTCTTCAACATATCTCTCTATCAGATCTTCTAAAAGAGTTACATCTATAGTAAGATGAGGCATGTCTATCAGATTTGCAAATGCAGTTGACTTCATCATCCTCATTTGATTTGTGCTAAACAACATGTTGTTTTGTATGTTGTTGTAACTTTTTATGTAGCATCTATGGAAAAACTTTCCTATACCTGCATCTATATGAAAAAGTTTGTGTTAATTTGTCTAGTTACTTTTTAGCTTTCAGTGTTACTTTTTCAGTTCAACATGTTATTTTCTATCCGTCACAATTACTCTTGTTTTTAGGTAGTTACTTTTTAACTTTCAGAGTTACATAGTACAGTATCAGATTTGCAAATGCGGTTTACTTTTCTTGGATCAAAGTTATTGTTTGATGTATAACAATTACTTTTTGATCCAGAGAGTTACTTTCATGTCGATATAGTTACTTGTTAGTTCATCTAGTCACTTTTCTTGGATCAAAGTTATTTTTCAAGATAATTACTGTGATCAAAGTTACTCTATTGTCAGCACTGTTACTCTTTAGTCCAGCAAGTTACACTTTCATATAGAAGGGTAAAAATAATCAATATTACCTTCTTCTGCAATTTTTTCTTTTCCTTTTTGCTTGGTTTTTTGTTCTAAAGTCTTATTCTGGTTTCTTTTACGATCTTCTGCTTCATCCTGTTCAACTTCTTTAGCATCTTCTATTTCTTGCTCTTCAGTCTCTTCATGCACTACAACCAATTGTTTCTCAGTAACGTCATCGGCTGGTTTCTCCCCTGATTCGTTGTTAGTTTCTGGCTCTTCAGTCTCTTCATGCACTACATCCAATTGTTTCTCAGTAACGTCATCGGCTGGTTTCTCCCCTGATGCGTTGTCATCTCCAGCAGTCTTCTGGAGAGTGTCAGTTTTCTCAATGTTGTATTTCTTCTTCTTAACTTTCTTTTCTTTTCTCGGCATAGCATGTTCACTGTGCTCTTCAATACTCTTGCCCGTTTCATCTCCTTGCAGTATGGTTGCAACTACCTCTTCTACCATGTTGTCCACATCTTCATAGTGCTTGCTCAACAAATCTTCACTATCTGTTATTTTTGTACTTCCCTTTCCTGTTGCCTTCTTTGCTTTTACCTTTGTTTTCCCCATTTTGATCTCAACGGCAGAGACTAGCAAAAGCAGTTGCGGCAGAAACTATGGTGAATGTTGCACCAGAGAAGACCGCCCACACAGCAGTGCAAGTACAGACCAAATCGCCCAAATTATGGGCAATATAGACCATAGGCTGAAGAATTCGGCAGTTGGGGTTGGGGAGTGGAGACCAAGGTGGATGAATTCGGGAGTTCTGGAGCGGGAAGAAGGTGGAATTGGGGTTTTCAGGCGGAGAATGAGTCGCGAATGTGTTTCTTCTGTAAGTACTAGCGCGTCCTTACTTTTTTGGATTATTTACAATAGATGCCACCGCATTTTCTGAAACGGGCAGCTCCGCTACAGTACCTGCGCGGACAATGAAAACGTACTCATATATATATATATATATATATATATATATATATATATATATATATATATATATATATATATATATATATATATATATATATATCTGTGTGTGTGTGTGTGTGTGTGTGTGTGTGTGTGACAACAATCCAGTGAGAAACATATCTTGGTGAGAGCTGAGAGGCATTTGAATAAATCTTCACATAGATAAATTTTTCATAATCCAACGTTACATATTATAAGTATACTTTAATATTTTCCTTCCTATAAAATTTTATCACCATCCAATTTTTAGATCATTCACAACAATCAAATACTTTTCGACGCTCTATATTGATTTTTAGGCTGACCGTTGGATGTAAAAAATATATATTGTACATATGGACGTCTAAACAATGTCCGATTGCAATGGTCTTTACTGAAAAGGTAAATGAAATGATGCTTTTTCCATCTATATGGTTGGATTTAAAAAAACAATTACGAGTTTGTAGTTATTCAAATGCCTCTCATGCTGTCACCGTAGGATGTTTCTCACTAGATCGCTGCTGTATATATATATATATATATATATATATATATATATATATATATATATATATATATATATATATATATATATATATATATATATATATATATATATATATATATATATATATATATATATATATATATATATATATATATATATATATATATATATATATATATATATATATATATATATATATATATATATATATATATATATATATATATATATATATATATATATGGGCCCATCTTTAATGCCCGCGTGGGTAACTACCTGCCCCCCATTTTTGTTATTTTTTTGCAAGTTGGTTACTTTTGACATGTAGAGGGTTACTTTACCTTACAAACTGTTGAGTTCCATGTATAGATTGTTACGTTTGTAACAGCAGATTTCAAAATACGGTTACATATATATCTGCTGTGTATTTTGTACGGAATTACTTTTTTAGTAGTATAGTTACTTTTTGATCAACATAGTTACTTTTTTTATAGTAAAATTACTTTTACTTTTGTGGTCAGAATAGTTACTTTACCAAGAGACAGTAATACGAAGAGTCAAAATACAAAGAGGCATAATACAACTCAAACGCTCTCTATCTTTAGAGGGATTTTTAGTGTAACAAATATTTACATTTAATATAGTTTATAGGAGCAATAGGCCTCTCTTACTTAAGTCCATCTGCGTCAACCTAGCTTATCTTATCAACCTCTGCACCCCACCTTGAGTGGAGTCTATACTGGGACATCTCAATTAATAAAATTGCTTCTTATCAAATCAAACGAACACAAAAATCAAATTCAAGGACGTTGTTAATGCTTTGATGACGAAATTGCAATGGTTTTCTAGGTGACTTGGCACATCTAATAAGGACATGTACCTTCATGACGAGGTCAAAGCGGTTGAGATGATTCACATTGATTATTCGGAGGTGCTTGTTTATGATACCATCTGTGATGTACACTGATAGCGATTCTGCGGTTTCGAGGAAAAGATAGATAAGCATTATATGCATTTACCTCGATATTTTTTGTAATTTTGGATTCGTGTTTAGACAACACCGTACGAACTGTATTCCTTGACCTCTACAAACTCCGGTTACTGTGTGTCATATTAATCAAATGCACGTGGGTTGATTCTTAATTCCCTGTGTTGTTATGATTTGTTTTATTATCGCTTGGTGGTGGTCCTGGTGGACGAAGCAGTGTGGCACTAGGGTAAGACTGAAAAAACGCAGAAACAAACATCTGTAGCGTAAATCATGGGCCTCCCGGTTGTTGTGTTAGTATATGGAGCAGCGCCAAATACTATAATCTGGGAAGTCTCTAAATAGCATAGCAGATTGACATTTTTCCACAGTTTAATTCATTCAAAATCAGTTAAACATCTATCTCAAGTAAGTGAATTATCTGAAATTTACTCTAATCAATGAAAAGTTTTCGTTGATGATTCGAGCATAACGTGAGGTGAAGGATTAATCAATATCACTGCTAGGATTTTATAGCATTAGCAATGTAAGATTGGGGCGAAGGGTGATTGTATAATTGCATAAGCACCAAAATCCGATTTTAGCATCCGTTGTTGCAGATATACAAGACAGAGGACTCATAGTTCCCATGGATAAGCCGGTTGCCGTACATACCGGCCTGCAGTGATGTTGTAGGTACAGAGGAAGATCGCCGTCTCTACGAATTGGATAAAACCAATCCCTCCAAGGCGTGTCCCCACCGACCTTTTGCGGCTTTCAGCAATAGCACCATGACACGAGAGACGATTGCCCCTTCTTACGACATGGCACGTGAGATGGCGACTGAGAGATGGGGATGAATCCTGATCGTGAACACGCTTGCCTGCTTGAAGAACGGCTCCATCGAACGGACGAGCAGGCTGAAACTCCTCAGTGGCGGGAGGTAGAGCGTTAAGGGAGCCATCGAGAAGGCCACCGCCATCAGCAGCTCCAACATGGCTGATGCCTAGAGTTCTGATTTCTCCGCTGTATGGGTGGGAGAGAGGGAGCGCAGTGCTGAGAGAGGGAGCTACTTCTCCCGATCGATCGAGAGAGAGCTACTACTTCCCGCCCCGGTCGCAGAGAAACTGGGAAAGGCGGAGATGTACTTTCGTTATTAAAACCCATCGAAGTCTTTATATAGCTAGCAAGATATGTAGAACAGTGATGGTCACTTCCATCTCGTTCTTCTGGCTGAGTGGCTGCCCATTCAGGTTCCTTACACGTACCGCTGGAATAGAAATTTAATGGTGGCGGCCAAAAGGATAGTTACAGGTTCATATATCTTGTGGGCCACCCATTGATGGCCTCGCCAGGATAGCTAGCCTACACGTTGTTCCAGCAGATTGCCTCCATTTGCTTATCGTTTTTCTATTAACATAGCGTCAGTATTACAAAAACTGCTTCGTGTGTACCGTGTACGCCTTTTTCCAACATTATTTTGGACACAATCAATAAACATCATGTACATGTTTTTCCAACTACGTTAACACAGAGTACCTCGTGCTAAGCAAATAGTACACAATTAAAATAATCTTATTTGACTACCAAACTAATATAGTCACATTAAAAATTGTATTCTTATGCATATAAATAGTTTTTATATCTACTGAAACAAGACGAAATTGGAAGTTTTTAATATAAATTATCAGAAATACCTGAAAAACTTCGAAGCAAACCACTTCTAATTTGATTATCAAATTTGAGAACTATGTCTTGTTAACAAAAAGTAAAGTCGGGATGAGTTATTTTGAGGATTTTTAAGTTGTGGCTTAGGACAAAAGTTTGACATAAAAATCGCGGTGTTATTACTGCTAAATATGTGTAGCTCACAGAGGACAAACTTCGAATGACAAACAATAATGAGTGGTGAGGGTTGCTAAAAAAATTGACACGCTGCAAGACAAAACAGGCATGTCATGCACGATTACTTAGAATAAATAAATGTATATAGAAAGCTGTCCTCAAAATGATGGAATGGACTCCGACAAAAAAATTAATCGGACTTGTAACATGCCATCTGTAGACATACAAGTATATAGATAATTGCTGACAAAACAATTATCAATTAATCCTGGACTACCAGAAAGCATACTATTTGTGTAGTATTAAACCCAAAGCCATTCCCGATTTTGTAAAGTTCATACCATTAAATTAAGAAAAAGTCTTTGCTCTTCAATACCTACTCAAATAATAATTTTTTTTATCCTACTCAATTAATATTGATGACTTGAGACTTACGTAATGGCATGTCTGGTTGAGTGTAAAATCAACCCGCACCTATGGTTAGAAAATAGGAAATGAAATGTAGTGAACTCAAATTATAATGTTTTAATTTGGTTCCGTGTAGATGAAACACATGTAGTTAGTTTGTTTTTATTTGGTACAATGTTGTGGCTGTCAGAGCAAGCAGGTGTGCACAGTTGATTCTTGTATTGCAGGTCTGTATTTTAAATCTGTCGGCCAAAAATTTACATCCCAGAGCACATCTTCAACGGCAGCCTGTGCACTCAGTTGGAGAAGAGAACAAACCGCGCCCTAAAAGGGCGCAATTCCATTTTACAAATATACTGTGTAACTGAACCAAGACCGGTAGATTCGTTTCCAGCCGTGGGCTCCAAGTACGTAAAACTAAATGTACAGAATTGCAAAATAGGTTTAGTTGTAACTGCGTGGCTTCTAACTAGGTCCAACCAGACGGGCCCTAAGTGAAGTATTTAAGGGGGTGGTTTGCATACAGAAATCGTCATATATAAGGAGTTTAGTCTGCGGTTTTATAGTCATAAAATTTAGGTAGGGGTTTATAATTATCCCTTACAAAACAAAAGTTTCTCATAGGGGATTTAACTTCATCACGTGAGCATAGGGGTTGGGGGTTGTGGTAATTGTCACCTAGGTCCTAGAGTGTCCTTTTTTACTACCTTTTCTTTTGTTGAGTGTTGCCTTCCTCTCCACAGTCAGCGCTATTAGGTCGTGGAGCCTTCTCTTTCGGTGTTGAACATTCATGGTGCTGAAAAAAAAAAGGAGATGGTATCTTCGGCCACATGTTCGCTGGCCAACCACCATCCAGACAATGCGTGACTATCTATAGGCTGTGAGCAACTTCACAAAAAATCTCTAGTCATGTTGTGGTGAGGTCGATGGCGCGCTCTAGAGCCGGAGCCGTTGCTCCCCCTGTAGTCAGTGCGAGAGACACTCTCGTTGTTGGTAAAGGAGTTCGATAATGGCTGGCTTGGGTTTTAATTTTGGATATGTATTCTATTCAAGTACACTATATTGTTAATTCATCATGGATTATAGAGTATATGTATGTCTCTGTCTGATCCTCTTCATGTGAACCTGATGGATCTTTACTCCGCATCATCTTCATATAATTATGTGTATTTGTACGAGAATTCAACCAATCTCTCGTTTGTCACCAATACCTTCTTAGTCTATATAATTTGTCATTCAGATCATCATGTTCAATATTTATCTCACACTTCAGATTTTATTGTTGTTTGTGATTAAACTCCCTCATCTCCTCCACAATACACAAATATTATAGTTACAAATCTAGAGGTTAATACTTCCATTAGAATGATAATTCTCATATCATGCGAATGACTTTTTGATGGAGAGATGTGCATAGTGACTGCTACATTATGTATTGAGTTTAAATAATTAATTAACCATTTTTATCATCCAATATTTTGATTAACAACTACCGATATCATTGACTTATATGGTAAAATATAATAAGTTTATTTTTCTAATCGGTATACTTCTTCAAGATTTTAATGGAATATTCAAAAGGATCTTTCTTTCGTTGTATATATTTTAGTTGACATGCATGAATTAGCAAGGAAATATGATCAATTATCAAATTATCTTGTAATGTCCATTGTGTTGGATTTTTTTTATGAATTTAACATATATATGATAAATCAAATTAAGTATGTAGGACTATGTCATGTTCCTACCCCTTGGATCTCTTGGGGATGTGTTGTAAGAAATAGTAGTAAATATGTATACTTATATTTGTGCAATTAGTAGCTTTATATAAATTGGATGGCTTTTTTTCTCAAATTACTAATCAAATATTTATTATTATATTCATAGGAAAAGCCTTTCAAACAATGAATAACATGATGCATGTATGTTAGTATGGTGTTTCCTACACTGTCAGAGTGTAAACATATGTTATTCATGTCAGTAATGACAAATTTGAAGAAAATAATCTGTTCTAACCGTATTACTCATGTAGACGTGGAGTTGTTCAAAATATACAGTGCATGATGGTTTCAACACACAACATACAACATACTTTGGTTAGATTGATTGCACTGAGGTATGCAATGATAAGACACTCAATTATACAATAAGCGAAGGCAAACAATGGTCAAACAATTGTTACTACAAATCATCTTTGAAAATAGACAAGGATAGGCTTAAATTAGAAATGTATGCTCTTAGGAGAAGAGACAAGTATATAAATGAATGACTTTACTTCCCATGACATAGTGATGCATCCACCAAGGAGGAAGTATGCAATTGTAAATAATTTAATATTATTAATTACGAGCATTGTCACCATTGTTGTATGAAAAAATAGGGTCACTTTTTATATGGCAAGTCGCAAGTTGTAACGACTTTAGTTGTTGAATTAAAAAATATGTTTGTTATCATTGATATGTATTGTATTTGATCACAATAGATACTTCTCGAGCAAGTAGTTTCTTATTTGGGAAATTAGTTTCCTAAGGGTGAACATAGTGGATGTACATATATATGAGTTTAGTCACTTGAGTGGACATAGAGGATGTACTTTTTTTTATAAGATCATAGAGGATGTACATTTATATGAGTTTAGTTACTTGAGTGGACATAAAGGATGCTACAAGTGATTTGATCAACTGGTGAACCATTCGATAAGTTTTTTCGGTGAAGAACTCAAGCACTTACAAGACAACTAATTGATTGGGTAACTCATCAATTAGCAAGCTAATCATCTAAATAATGGCAATATTCTACATTACTATTATGATGATTGAAATTCCAAGTAACTGACTTATGAGAGAGTTGAGATGGAAAACCAAAGATATTATAGGTGAGTTGATCGACTGTAGTACCCAATCAATCTTCTCACGACCATCTGTATTTACAATGGTACAGTCTTCTCCCCAATGAATCAGCTAGTTTGACAAGTTTGTTTATTGGGCACTTTTAGAGAGTTCTGTTGGTAAGTTATGCATGTAGAGACAATCATATGATGATTGACATAGCATATAAAGGATTTGATTGATAAATATATAAAAGGTTAAGGTTTTGATTCAGTCTGTTTCACTCAGTTATGAGATAATGAGGAGACAAAGTGAATGTCTAAAGAATGACATTACTCAATGACATATGTCTTCAAGTACGTGACTTGGAAGAATGAGATCATATAGATATTAAGAGTAAGTACATTCTTATTATGTCCATATTTGGTTGTTACTGTAGAAGGTAGATGGACACCAATAACACTAAAGACTAGAGCGTGGGTTGGTTGATGACAGAGTCACATTCGTCATGATATGGGATTTCAAACCAGACACATGGATACTTGTTAGGTAACAGAGTATCATACATTCCCACCTTGAAAGTGACACATTGAAACCATATATGGTGGGCATAGTCATCTCTCACAGTGAAGGTGATGATTGTAGTTCTTAGACCTAAAATCACGACACTCATCACATGTCTTTCAGTACGCTTTGACATCATCAAACGCAGTCCTGAAACATGGGTTGTTATAAAGGTGATGATTGGGTGACTATGATACATGGGGACTGCATGTGATTGATAGATATAGGATTTATCCCTCCTACTGGAGTTTGATATCCTGGCCACTTGATAAGTGAGACTAAGAAAGGCATGCACATGCACATGTGAATCAATATATGATATTGACATCACATATATCTTAGACAGTCTGCTCTTAGTTCAAGAAACACGGATTGAACATTGATAGGGTGACATTTCCATGCCTCCAGTTCATTCTCGATATTAGCGATAAAGGAATTATAAAATCACTACAACACCTAACAAAGATTGTAGGTTGAAGTTGTTCTCTAACTTTCCATTCACTTGGGTAGCACTGATGTGTGACTAGGCACCGCTCCTTGCTTGTGATCTCATAATCTTGTTATGGACATTTACTGCCAATGTGATATGGGACCTATAGGGTCACATACATAGAAACTCATCTAGAAGAGGAATTTGATCTTGAATGATAATTGGATTGATTACTAAAGTATTTGGGCACTCGATTCAGGCAACAAATCAACTAACTAAACTGCCAACCAATCGACTCACAGGGTGAGAAGGCCGTTTGGAGTACCAAACAATCGAATCAAGTGTTGAGTCGGCCGCTTGGATCATCAGGTTGATTGGAACATAATTTGCTAAAGTTCTATACAAATATGGCTCTAACTGATTAGATCACTAGGTGAACTGACCGTCTCTCTCTCTCTCTCTCTCTATATATATATATATATATATATATATATATATATATATATATATCTGTGTGTGTGTATGTATATATGTATAGATATGTATATATATATATGATATAATATATATGCAATTTACATGTGTAGCCCTAAATTCGTTTTGATGGTTGATGTGTAGTGTGGTTATGACCAATAACCCTATATCTATGTGTGGTTGGATGGTTTGGTTTTTTCTATTTATCTCGATCTATGTATCGAGCCTCTACCTCCCTCTTTCCCAATGTAAAGTTAATTATTTCCTACCTTTGCTCCCCTCAAATGTAACTTGAGGTTTCTCTCTGCTGCCATCTAATATTATAATAGCAATAAGATATTTTTTTTTCTTGCAACGACAAAGAGGATGATTATCGTCAAACAAGGACCATGGAGGACAGAATGATGGAGCCATACGACTACCTGGAGGACCCAACTGACCATTTACAGGGAGTCCAAACATCAGTTGGATAGGAGGCCATACAATTGTTCCAGACGGCCAACTGACTGACCAAGAGGTGAGACAACCAGTTGAAGGGTTGAACCGATCTACACAGATTGGCAAGCACAAATCTACACCAATAACAGGTTCATGCATGTGATGTGATGATTAACCTAGATGGTAGTAATTCCTTGTAGCTCCAAGGAATTATAGCAGACATGTCCATAACCATTGCCTTTTATTTTATATTGCATATTTATGTTGTGGGATATAGCATATGATAGGTACTATATATGTGGTGATTGGATATAGTAAATTGTATATATGATATATATATATATATATATATATATATATATATATATATATATATATATATATATATATATTGAGAGCAACTGTTCTGATTCATTACTTGTTGGCCATACGACATCTACAATTGGGGAGAAAGATACAACCAGAACATACAAATATCAAATCCAGTAAACCAAAATCACTACAACTCATATTGGAATGAGATTGAAACATTTCTGTCTTGATTCTTCTTCCCTGGCGCTGACATAAGTAGCTTTCCTTGAAGAACTCCTTCAACTTGAGCATTGAGTAGTGGTAGAGGAGCTGGACTGAGGCGGTGTTCTCATTGTATATCAACACAAACAACGCCATAAAACTAAGTAATAAGATCAAACCAGAGCAAAAGGGAGTCCTATCCATGGCTAGAGAACTCAGCACTCTCCCAAAGAGAGGTCGTAGCATAAGCACAGACAGATAAACGCTGACAAACAACGAGAAACAAAGGCAGATAAACTGCCACCACCAACTAAAACCTACTAACACCGAACAAAAAGAAAACAGAACGGAACGGAAGAAGGGGGTGGGGGAGCTTGGGTTGCGAGAAACTGGGAGGTACAACAGAAGCAACGGGGGAAGTTGAGGGCACCTCAATGTTCCCTGTACCGCAGCCACTCCCCTCCAGTGAAACGCCATCGAGACTCAGGTCTTCGGGACCGGAAGCCGAAGCCGCTAGAGCGAGACGAGAGGGGAGTCCAGCCGGCCGCAGCCTGCCACCTGACCTCGGATCCGTGCGACCCAGGCGAAGAGGAAGCCCGGGGGAGCGGCCGGCGCACAAACGGCCGCCAAAACCCCTCCCCCAAGCTAGCCGCCGCATACAGGAGCCGCAAGCCCTAGTCGCCCTTTCGTCGCCCGACCCAGCGGACTGTGATCTAGACCTCTCGATAAGAGTTAATATTTTTCCTCATTCAATTATATGATATATATGTTAGATTAAGGGATGATATATATAAAATCCCTTAATCTAACATATTAAGTCTAATACACTTTCCATTAGTGGCACACATGAAAAGCTTGATCGACCAAGTGTATGTTATGCCAAAGCATGGTGTGCCGTCTATCTCGTGGAAGTGTGATGGTAGTAATGTAGGTTCCGCCAAAGCGGGGTGCATTATTATCGTGTTGGATATTAGGTCAAGCTTAATTGGTGATTCTTAGAGAGTCTAAGCCCAGAGGCATGCAGATGATTATGGCAAAGTGTTATGCATATCATCTGTCCAAGAATTACATATGATACAATTGGCAAGTTACCTACCTTGATAATTGATTATGTATGTTGATGTTGGTTAGGTCATAGTTCAATTATCTTAGATCTTGGGTCATTAGAAAATTGTTCTTTGTAATTTTCTGAATTGATACTTGAGGGTTATCAATTTGAACAAAATAATGAGAATGATAATTAATTAAAGACCTAATTATTATCACCCAAAATTTAATTAAATCAAATAAAAATTAAGTTTTGACAAAATCAAATTCTTTTGTAGAATCAAATGGAAATAAACAACAATTACATTTCTTTGCGATCGGTCCTTGAGAAGGAAAAATGAAATGGGAACAAATTCCACGACTCTCACACAAGAGTGCAAGCTCTATGTCTTGGAGACAGAAGAACCAGATGAACCCCTTCCCAATGCACCAAGGGTTGACTGGGATGCTTATAAGAAGCATACTGAAGATGTCATATATGTCAAGTGTCTGATGTTATGCTTCATGAACTATTACTTGCAAATGCAACATGAGAACATGGACATTATTGAGATAGTCACACATCTCAAGAATATGTTCCAAGATTAGGCCAGACTAGGGATACGATGTCTCCAAGGCATCGTTCAAGTGCAACATGGTAGAAGGAGATCTGATAGGTCCTCATGTGCTCAAGCTTCTTGGGTATGTGGAGAACCTTCCAAGACTGAGATTCCCATTGAGTTAATAGTTGGCCATTGACGTGATCTATAGTTCCTTCCAGAGTCATATAGTTAGTTTGTCTTGAACTGCAACATGAATGACTTTTACAAAATGTTGACAAAGTTATTGGGCATGTAGAGAACAACTTAGACACAAATGAAGAAATACAAGCCCAACTTTGTGATGTTTATCAACAAGACAAATGGAAAGTCTAAAGGCAAATCAAAGCTAAGAACAGTTCTAAAGCTAGCCAGAAGCCCAAGTCTTTAGATCTGAAGGCAAAGGAGGAGTAAAAAAGCGAGGTGATTGTCACCATTGTCACCATCCTAGACATTGGAGAAGAAATTGCCCACTCTAGATAGAGGAATTAAAGAAGAAGAAGGAGAGCATTGAAGCATCCACTTTAGGTAAAGATCATATAAGATGAATTTTATTACTTCATAATCTTGGTATGTGATACTGTATGAAGATCTGACGCACTGATGTGCAAGATCTGATAAGAAGTAAAAGGCCTTGTAAAAGGATAAAAGATGGACAAGGCAGAGCAAGAGTTGCAAAATCCACAATCTACATTTAAATTTATCTTAGCCTAAAGGACATGTAATAGATCTAACAGAACTACAATTTCATGTATGCCAGTAATAGAAACATTTTCTTTATGCATCTTGTATAAACAAGGATGATTATCAATAAAGAGTTGTTCATTCTTCTATTTCAAATATATGATCTTGTATGGAAATACCCAAACCACCTATTGATCTTTTATGAAAGAATATAAAGAGAAATGTTTATACCAAAAGGATTTTATATAATAACTCAAACAAACCATAGAATTATCATCTAAAGCACTCATATGTTGAATGCATTTCTAGAACACATTGATGATTATCAAACTCTTGCGGTTATTGAACCAATAAAGAGACATGCAGGTCTTATGTGTAAGATGACATACCATTTCTCACTAAGTGTAGTAGAGAACAAGTATTCTATTAGAACTAATACATATAATGTATGAAGATCTTCTAGAATAAGTAGTAAAAGCTATTAAAAGTACTTTGCTTTTCTTACTGATGATATGATGATATGCATGCAGTAAAATGAAAATATCTTGAAGTGCTCAAGTACATTACATGTATCAAGTATATAACTTCCTTAAAGGTATTAAAATACTTTGATATGATCAAATGATTGAAATACTTCAAAGGAATCATTGGAGGACCTTTTGGACAGACTATGATAGTATATCATAGTTAAATCCACCTGAAACATAATGATGTGTCAAAAAGGAAGGAATCACAGCATGATGAATCATGATGTGGTTATCATTTAATCCTCTAATTACTTAAAGATAAATTCTTATGCACTAAATGTAATTACCATCTAAATGGTTTAATAAGACAACATATGAGATATGACATGGGATGTCCCGATGTGTTTTGAGAATTGAAACTTATGCAAGAAAAATAGTATCTTAAAATGTTTTAATCACAATTTAATTTGTTTAACAATACTTATCTCAATCCAATAACAAAGTGTTTATTGATTGGATGACTGAATTCCAAAATAATCAGTGGGAGTAAAGTAGAACTCAAAATGTTTAAGATCAACAAGAAAACACTTGAACCATAAGAGGTATAAATGAAACTTTGGAGAATTGCAAGTTGATGTGGAATCTCATGATTCATTATGTAACATAGAACTCATAGTTCAACACATCTAAAGTTAATAGATTCTAAATCTTATAACTCAAATAAGTTGAGAATTAGTCATATGATGAGTCAACTATCAACTAAGAACTATTGAGGAACCATAGTCTGAGTAATGGCTTAAGGCTATTATGTCCAAAATGGAATCCATGAGACCAACAAGATATGATCTTGGTGGAACCACCTAAATGGGTAAAACTCATAAGGTGTAATTGGGTTTTCAAGAAGAAAACCAACATGGATAATATAAAAGATAGATTGGTTGTAGAGATTTTAAATCAAGTTCAATTGTTCAACATGATTATTTCTCTTCACCAATTGTCTTGCGTACTGCTGTAACTTGTCAAGACTTAATGATTTGGCACATGGAGATTAAAACTACATTTCTTAATAGGAATAACTAAAAGAATGTATACATGACACAAACTAAAGGTTTTTATAACTCCATTAATGCAAATAAAGTCTGAAAGATATATAGAGGCAGAAGCAAGTGTATCAGACATGGAATCTTTGTTTTGATAAGAAAGTCAAAGAGTTTGACTTGAGTCAAGATAAAAGGTGAAATTTGTGATTATATAAAATTTATTGGGAGCATATATTCCACATGTTATGGGGAATAACGTCACAATACTTGAAGTATTGAGATCTGGCATAGAAAACACCTTCATCAATGAAGGATTAGATAAAACATCCTATATGATAGGGTTCAACATCTATAGAGATAGTTCTTGAAAGTTTCATAACCCAAATGAATACATATTGGCTAATCATGAAAGAGTTCAGCATGAAGGATTCAATGGGAGAAACTCTATCCATAGAGATGGGTTTAGTTTCTTAAGAATCAAGTGTTTTGATTTTCATATGAAATGGACATAAATAAGATGCCATATGGACCAGCAATTGGATCTATCATAAATGCCAAATGATATAATCATCCCATGTATGACAATATGTGCTTCCAATAAAGGTTATTGGAAATGTCATTAAAACATCCATTAATACTTAAGTACTTAAGGACATGTTGCTTGTTAATAGAAACAAGGAAGAGTTGAGTGTAAAGGGTTACACCGATGCAAGCTTCCTAAGTGACATAAAATGACCCGAATATAATATATGTTTGATAATTAAAGAGAAAAGAGTTGTGAGTTGAAAAGAGGTTTGAAATATAATCCATTAGTTCTATAAAAAGGTTACATGCCCTGGAGTTGTGAACACAAGAGTGAGTAATGTATCAATCTAAAAGTTCATATGATGAATTTATAGATGTTCCAACCATTGATTACTTAGTAGGAATACTATTCCAACAATGTAGATACTCATTATGCAAGAAAATATGAGATCATATTATGGCGGTTTCATCTCATATGAAATGTCATACAACAAGGAGAATTGAAACATGCAATATACTATATATAGGAAAATGTTGCTAACCCACTGGATTAGCACTTGCGCAGTAGAAACATGACAGACATGTTTAGATCACTAAGAATAAAATTCATTGGTGATTGGCTCTAAGGGAAAGTGGGAGTCTATTGGTAAGGTATGCCCATAGAGGCAATCATATGATGATTGGCATGGCATTTAAGAATTTGATCAATGAATATATAAAAGGGAAAGCGTCTAATTCAGTCTGTTTCATTTAGTTATGAGATAACGAGGAGATAGAGTGAATGTCTAAAGAATAAAATTAGTCAATGATGTATGTCTTCAAGTGTGTGACTTGGAAGAATGAGATCATATGAATGTTAATACTAGGTACATTCTTATTATGTCCATAGTCAGTTGTTACCATCAAAGGTAGATGGACAACAGTAACACTAAAGACTAGAGTGTGGGTTGGTTGATGACAGAGTCACATTATTCATGATATGGGATAACAAACTAGACACACAAATACTTGATAGGGAATAGAGTATCGGATAGACCCACCTTGAGAGTGACACATGGAAACCATATATGGTGGTCATAGTCATGTCTCATAGTGAAGATGATGATTGTGATTTGTAGACCTAAAATCACTGCACCCATCACATTTTGTTTGGTACACTTTGACATCATCAAACACAATCCTATAACATGGGTTGTTATAAAGGTGATGATTGGGTGACTGTGACACATGGGGACAGACTGTGAGTGATAGATATGAGATTTATCCCTCCTACTAGAGTTTGATATCCTAGCCACTTTATAAGAAAGACTGAGAAAGGCTTGTGCATGTACATGTGAATTAATATATGATATTGAGGTCACATACATCTCAGATAGTCTGCTCTTGGTTCAAGAAACATGGATAGAACATTGAGATGGTGACGTTTCCATCCCTTGAGTTCATTTTGGATATCAGTGATAAAAGAATTATACCATCACTACAATACCTTAAAAAAATTGTAGGTTGAAGTTGTTCTCTATCTTTCCATTCACTTGGGTAGCACTGATGTGGGATTAGGCACCTGTCCTTACTTATGGTGTCATAAGCTAGTTATGGACATTCACTACCAATGTGATATGGGACCAATAGGGTCACACATATAGTAACTCATTTAGAAATGGGTTTGATCTACAATGGTAATTGGATTGATTACTAAAGTGTTTAGGTACTTGATTGATGCAACAAATTATCTAAGTGAACTGCCAATGATTGACTCATAGGATGAGATGGCTGTTTGAATTACCAAAACATAAGCTCAAGTGTTGAGATGGCCATTTGAATTATCAGGCTGATTGGAGATGAATTGGCTAATGTTCTATACAAATATGGCTCCTATCAATCAACTCACTAGGTGAACCGATTGGCTAGGTTGGGCCGAACGAAGGTTTAATAACTTCCCAAATTCGTGAGAAAGGTTGATCGTTTCAATTGTTCAATTCTATTGATACAAGGAAATAAATGTTTAGCATTAATTGCAAATGAATTACCAAATTCATGTGCAATTGGGAAACTACCAAAGGTCTGTCTCACTGAGCAAGACGTTGTCTCACATGCCATACAACCGTATAGGTTTCCTAATGACCGTTTTGAGTTTTCCAAGTTGTGAAAATTCAAGAACTTCTAGTTCCTTCCATTCTCACATAGATCTTGAACATATTGGGAACTCTGACGCTAACCCCTCTTATTAATAGAGGGGTATTGGGGCTTCCCAACACACACAATTGAGAATGAATTACTCTAACAATTGTTGTCCTATCTGGTTGTGGTAATCGAGAGAGCCCAAGAAAGTCCTACCTGACTATGGAGGGATAGAGAAGAGAAAGAACATATGAGGATCAATTTGTGGGAGAGCGAGTTGGTGACTAGTATGCCAACGGGAGGGACAATTTCTTCTTATCTATTCTAGTTGAATGACATGAGTTCTAGTTGGTACATGTGGACTACTCTAGAGGCAAGAGTCCTTTGGTTGCTTCTAGGAGGGCAAGTTGCTTTGTAGTCTGTGGCGAGACCATAGGAGTCACTATAGAAGTTGTCCTATCAGTTGTCCGTGGTGAAGACCAAGAGTTGAACAACCACCGTCCAAGAGCAACTAGAAGATAGTTGCACTTTATCAAGTGTTTGTCAGTGGGCTTTCTCCAGGATTAGGTATAAACTTGTTAAACCATCTTTCCTATTTCATAGTAGTTGACATGATCTTGCTGCTATCAGAATACAGATAGATAAAAAAAAGTGTTTCCACTGCTATACTTTGTGCTCATATTTCCCAACAAGTTCTACAAGGAATATTGTACAATTGTCCACCTACAACCAGAAATACGTGTAACATAGGATCACAAACAACAAAACTAACTACAAATTCTTGAACGTAAGTGTAACATCCCTGACCTGGGTTATGAGTTAACCCTAGGTATTTTGCCTAAATATGTGATTAAATCTTTGTGATTAACTCTGAGTATGTAATTAAGTTTCTCAAGAAACATATATTTCAGTATTTGCTCCTTTTTATTTAAAGTTGTAGCATTGTTTTGATAATACAGGGACCTATGTGAAATTTACCCAGTTAAAAGGGTTAGCTTGCAATTTGCACATGTTGAGATGTTCCTCTGATGTTGAGACATCATGAGAATCTTTTTGGTAAAGTTTGAGGGATTTCCCAAGCTAGGGCACCAAGGTGCAGCTGTGGAAGCAATCCCGGTGCTTGGAACCCTAATTTGGGGTAAAATGCAATTTACCCAAATTAAGGGATGCAAATTGTGAAATATGTCATCTAATGTATCTTTTTAGACTCTTTCCATCATTAAGAGAAGAAATGATGAGGGAGTCACCTCAATTGAGTTATCAAGTTATGAAATATGCCTTGTGATTGAATAATCAGGGTATATGTGCAATATCTCTTTATGTATGTACCTTATTATTAGATTGTTCTTCTTTGCCTTCTTTTTCTAGACCTTAAGATAAGGTTTGTCCTTATAATAAAGAGGAAGGGACGATCAAGTAAAAGAAGGAGGGACCTAGTTGGAATTATGGACAACTTAAGAACTAATGTTGAAAATCCTACCCCTAGTATATATACCCTCAACTTCTCTAAGCAAGGGAACTTGCCCTTCGTTCCCTTCACTGTTCCATTTCACCAAAGACGATTAAAGACTTCCTTGGAGCTAAGGAGGACGACCAAAGGAAACAAGGTAGGTTTGGGACCCTTCTTCTTGCCTAATTCCATGGTTAGAACTCGAATTCAAGGTCAATTTGGTGACTAACTCATGAAATCCTATCTTTCTAGCCATCCCTTCTCGTTTTTCCTTGGAGTTTTCACCTTGGCCAACCTGTGGGAACTCAAGGACGCCATTAGAGCTTGGAGATTGATAGCTTGGAGCTCAAGAAGCAAGCTTTAGGCGGGTTTTATAACTCTAAACCCATGCTTTACTATATACATCTCTTATATGCGGTTAGATGATAGTTCTTCATGTTTCCCTACTTTCCCTGCTATTTTTGCAAGCAAATCCATGGGATATCCGTACTGTTCTTGAGATAGAAGATGAAGGCGTGATTTCCAAGAAAAACCCACCGCTTTTCACTTCCTTAAACGGTCTCACCAGCTTGCGCTCTCGGTCTCAAGACCGCGAGGTGAGCAAATGGTCTCGAGACCGCGACAGGGAAAACGGTCTCCAAGACCGTTTGGCCCCGTTGAACGAGCGTGGACAGTATATGAAATCTGTTACAAATTATATAGGTTAATTGCCCTCAAAATTTGGGAGGCTAACTCCAAAGGAATCGGGAGATATGACCTTTTTAAGAAACAATGTTAAATGAATTTATTCCTGATTCGCAAACGGTCTGAAATTGCCTTTTTGGGCAAACGGTCTCAAGACCGTGTAAGGTCGTTGACCAGGCGTTGACCGTATGAGATTACTGTTCAAAATAATGTTAATTAACAACTCACCAAGTTTGATGGTCTAATTCCAAACGGGCTAAGAGTTGAAAGGTGAATACTAGGGCTAACCCTAGGTGAAATCAGTACTGAAATTATGGTAACCTAATTAGGGTTTTTAGGGTTGATTGACCTAAACGGTCTCAAGACCGTTTAGGGGACACCCAAACGGTCTCAAGACCGCGAGGGCAATCAACCAAGACCGTTTGGAGGTCTGGGGTCAAGATTAGTTGACCTATTGAAGGTACAATTACACCAAATTACATTGCAATTAAATATTGATATAACCCTCAACTCAATTGACCCAACCTTGATGAATTTGCACTAGAATCCAAAATTGGATGGGCAAACGGTCTCAAGACTGTTTGGAACTCATCCAAACGGTCTCAAGACCGAGAGGACAATCACCCAAGACCGTTTGAAGGTCTAGGGTTAAGTAAATTGACCAATTGAGGACCTATTTGCAAATAAGTTATCAATTTAATCAAAATGCTGTTTTGTGGATCAATCATGGTTCAACCCCTATCAAATCACCTTGGACTTTGATGAAATCTTGGGAAAATGGTCTCAAGGCCATGTGGGGTCCACCCACATGATCTCAAGACCGTTTGGGCCAAGTTTGGGCCCATTTGGAGCTCAAATGAAGGGTTCAACCTTGTGTTGGGTCACATTGTTGAGTGTTGATGGGTGAACATTGATAGACCCTAATTGAATCGACTTCAACCCTAATTGGTCAACCCTTGAGGGTCAATTGAATGACCAAGTGGTCAAACATAATCTTAATTGACCCAATTCATAAGTGGTCATCATAGTTTTGACCTTTTGAGGGCTTCAACATGAGTTGACATTATCGGGTGTATCATTGAATCTTGTTGATGGACCAAGTGGTTGAGACCATGTGAGCTCGCGGTCTCAAGGTCGAGAGGAGGCTCGCGGTCTCAAGGTCATGAGGAGGCTCGCGGTCTCAAGGTCGTGAGAGGGCTCATGGTCTCAAGACCGCGAGGGGCCTCGCGGTCTTGGGGTCAAAGAAGGGCAAACGGTCTTCATGATCTTCGCGGTCTAACCTCATTTGGAGTCTTCGCGGTCTTGAATCAATGGAGGGCTCGCGGTCATGGAGGAGGAAGAGGCCTCACGGTCCTGAGGTCAAAAGTGACCAAACGGTCTACACATCCTCGCGGTCCTAATGTCAATTGGTCAAAAGGTCAACTCAACCAATGGGTCTCAAATCGATTGAGGGTTGATGGTTGAGATCAATCAAGATAATTCAAGGTTGACTTCTTTCAATCGATTGATGATATAAATGGTTCAATGTTGCCCTAATCAAACCCTAATGATAACCTAGGATATTAAGGGGTTAATGGACTAAGGTTTTGACCATGATGATGATCAATGGGGTGAATTACCAAAATACCCCTGAAGGGTAAATTAAGTAATACCTTGATCAAATCAAACCCTAATCACATGATGGTGATGTTTTGGGCTATGTTAGCCTATGATGACTTAATCCAACCTGATTTAGAGTGATGTTGATATCACCTAACATTATGATGAGAGAGAAAGTACTTCTAGAGAGAGAAAGTACTTCTAGAGAGAGAAAGTGCCCTTTTTAGGTGAAAACTCAATTAAAGCATCTCCAATGCACAGGAAGGAGCATAATTAGGGTATGATCCACCTGTGTGAGATCATAGAAACCCTAATTATGATAAAAATTGAATCTTTAACTAATCTAAGAGCATCAATGAAGATGTTACTCATATATGATGATGTTATGAGTTCAATTCACCTTAATGTGAATAGTAAACCCTAATTCAAGGGTGATGACATGTAATGTGAATAGTAAACCCTAATTCAAGGGTGATGACATGTAATTGTGAATAGTAAACCCTAATTCAAGGATAATGGCATGCTTGTGAGTATTAAACTCTATTTGATGTGAATTGGAGATTTAACTCTTATGACAAGAGTAGGAAGTATATTCCTTATTTTTGTATTACCTGTATCAGTTGTATTAACCATGCAGGTTCTGATATGAAGGTAATCATATCCAGGTATGGATGTTGATGTTACACTCATTAAAGGCATGTTATTAGCCTTATGAATAAGTAAGGTAATCTGATGCCTTGTCAGTGGCATCCTATGCTAATAATGGGCTGTGAGAGCCATGAATACCATCAAGGTCATGCCTTAGAGATGACTTGTGATGAGGATAATGAGAAATGATAAATTGATATGAGTTAGCCCTGTTACATTTAGTATTCTTCTTTTATAGCTGCTATGCTACTGTTATTGTTTGGAGAACAATGTATGCTATTAAAGAATACTGAATGTACCTATATAATCAAGTATAATGTAGAGCCCTGATCATAGATCCATCATTGTCAGAGATTAAGTGATGGTGAAACAGGTTTTCCTCAGGGAACTCCTGGAGCACATACTTTTGAGTATGTGGGGTACATGGATGTGTAGAACCTTACATCCTAGTGTAGGAAAGTGATGTAGATGTGTAATCCATCCATCCTTCACTATATTTCCATACCGTATCAGTGGTAGGTAAACATGAAACCTCTTGATGATGAAGAAAGCACAGATATCCGTATCAGTGGTAGGTAAATATGAAACCTCCTGATGACGAAGAGAGTACAGAACGCCACTGTGACTCTAGAATAGCGAAGGACCAATTTACCCTGGTGAGCTATAGTAGTAGAGACACGAGATGTCCTACAAGTGATCCTCTTACTGACTGAGGAAGGTGAAGGTCATGAGAATCCGACTCTCTTAATGACCTATGTATGATACTGATGTGACTTCTCAGCAATCAGTTGGAGTATGAGTGGTATGCCTCATCTCCACAGGGCATAATGTTGTTTGTAAAACATAATCAACCATGTAGTATAACTTGTTAGAGATGACTCCAAGTTAGTTGATTGATGTTACATTGCAATAATGTTTATATTCTCCATATCTCCTAAAATTGTAGAGATCTTGTTATACCTGCAACTGTTATTAATTACTTTGAAGGCTTTACTGCTTAAGATATTCTTTGATGTTATAGTAAAGCTTCTGGCGAAGAGTTATAACTCTCGCTGGGACAATTATGTATAATTGTCTCACCCCGTAGACTTCAACTTTTTAGGTGGACGTCGGAGACAAAGGAACCAGTCTACAGGTGATCAGTCTCAGCAACAGCAGCACCAGGGGCAGCAGTAATCTCATGTGGAGATTGTCCTACCATGTGGTGTAGTTAGAGTCAGTCCTATGTGTCCTCTGTACTCTAAGGTCTTGGAGTCTTTTGTATAGTGATCTTGAGATTTTGTATCTTGATGTATATAATTACTCAAGAAGTAATTATCCTGAGATGTAAACAGTTTATCTCTCTTTATGAAAGAAGTTTTATGGATCCAAGTTCTTATCTCGAAAAGTTTTAATTTCCCGTGATTTTTGTCTTCCACTGATTACCGATTCGCTTCCGCTAAGTTTTAATCGTGTTTATGTTATGGTTTGGAGATCAGAGCCCACAACTAGTGGTATCAGAGCTCTAGGTCAGTTGAGTCTACAGAGGCATAGGACTTAGGATGTCGAGTCTACCTTTAGTACTCCTTCCTTATCTAATAGAATCTTCTGCTCCTCAGGAGAAGAAGATACATAAGAATGTCAGAACATCACGATGAGTACATGGCAGAGAGTAGTGCTAGTGCACCTCGAGGTGGTGTAAGAGTTCCGAGAATAGAACAACATGCACCTGAGTCGCCAAGAGAGCCACCCTAGTTCGACCCAGCTGACATGAATAATCCAGCTGTACAGACGATGTTCGGGCAGTTCATGACTGCCATGACACACATAACCGATAGGATGCCCATTCCTGCACCTGGGGCACCTGTCCAGCCTGAAACACAAGGTATCGGTAAGACATTCGAACGACTTCGTCGTGTCGGAGCTACCGAGTACTTCGGGACTGCCGACCCTGCAGATGCTGACTTATGGCTGACAGAGTTGGAGAAGGCTTTCAGGATTCTTATGATTCCGGAAGCTGAGAAGGTTAGACATGCTGTCTATCTTCTCAAAGGCAGTGCTGGTCACTGGTGGAACATGGAAGAGCAGAAGAGGCCTGGAGTAGAGTTCTCATGGGAAGAATTTCGTCGGGAATTTATCAAAAGATATTTTCCAAAGACTTTCCTAGATGAGAAGATCTCTCAGTTCGAGAGACTAAGGCAGGGTATGATGAACATTAGCGAATATGAAGCTAAGTTCATGGAGTTGTTGCGGTTCTGTCCGCACATGGCTGCTACAGATGAGGAAAGAATCAGAAGATTCGAAAAGGGTTTGAATTCTGATATGTCAACCCCTGTATCTACCTTAGAGAACCGAGAGAGATTCTCTACCTTCGTTGAGTCAGTCCGAAGGATAAAGAGATCTGTGGTTGAGAAGAGACAAACCCATAAAAGATATCCACAGTTCCAAGGTTCTTCATCTACGGATTCCAAGAAACCTAGATTCTCTGCACCTAACCCTCCACCACCCAGATCGAGTTTTCAAACTCAATGGACACCAAGCAGAGGTAGAGGATGGAGTCAACCGCTTCAAGGGAAGCACAATTCTGCATCAGTGTCAGTTACTGGACCACCCAGACCACAACAACAGGAGAAGAGTTGCTACAACTGTGGTAAGGTGGGACACTTGATGAAGGATTGCCGTTCTAGGCCTGCTAGTGTGACACAACAACCCCCGAGACAGAATCAACAGGGATCTCAGAATAGACAACATCAAGGAGCAGTTCGAGGATGTGGATAAGCGTCTCAAGCTGGATCATCAGCACCACCTCAACACCAGGCGACTGCGAGGTTCTATGCTATGAACCCACCTGAGGCAGTGGTCAATCCACGTGTAGTGGCAGGTCAGATGAAACTTTTATATTCTGATATGTCTACATCCTGTGTTGTATCCGTTCTGATTGATCCAGGTGCTATGCACTCTTTCATCACTCGTGAAGTGATTCGTAATTGCAATATGACTGTTAGTCATAGGACAGATAGTTTGTTGTTAGAAACTCCGTTGAGTGGGTCTGCCGTTTTGCAGGAGGTATGTTCTCCCTGCATCCTCTTCTTTTCTGACCATCGCATTCAAGTGGATCTTATACCACTTGATATGTAGGGATTTGATATAATCCTCGGGATGGATACCTTAGAAAGGTATAGAGTTGTCTTGGATTGTGGGTCCAAGTTGGCTGTGTTTGCTGATGAAAGCAAGACATGGATCTTTCAAGGAGAAAGAAAGATTCTGCCCACCTGTCTTGTATCAGCTATGGTTGCTGATAAGCTGTTGAGGCAAGGATGTCATGCATTCTTAGCCCATGTGGTAGATGTTACCAAGAAAAGGTCCAATCCGGCTGAAGTTCCCATAGTCAGGGAATTCGAAGATGTGTTTCTTGAAGAACTTCCTGGTATACCACCACCTCGGGAGATTGATTTTGAAATCAATCTGATCCCAGATACGAAACCCATAGCTCAGACTCCATATAGGATGGCGCCAACCGAGATGGCAGAACTCAAGAAACAGCTTCAAGAGTTACTTGAGAGAGGTTTTGTCTGACCGAGTACTTCACCTTGGGGTGCTCCGGTCTTGTTTGTTAAAAAGAAAGATGGGTCAATGCGGTTGTGCATCGACTACAGACAACTCAATAAAGTAACAATAAAGAATAAGTACCCTCTGCTGAGGATTGATGATCTCTTTGACCAGTTGTGTGGCGCAACAGTCTTTTCAAAATTAGACTTGAGGTCTGGATATCATCAACTCCGTATTAAGGATAGTGACATATCCAAGTCCACCTTTAGGACAAGATATGGTCACTATGAGTTCATGGTTATGTCGTTTGGACTAACCAATGCACCAGCTGCATTCATGGAACTCATGAATAGAGTTTTTCGACCTTTCCTTGATCAGTGTGTTGTCGTCTTCATAGATGACATACTGATTTATAGTAAGGATGCTCAGCAGCATGAGCAGCATCTTCGCCAAACTTTGACCTTGCTAAGAGATCATAAGCTGTATGCTAAGTTTAGCAAGTGTGAGTTCTGGCTGCCGGAAGTATCTTTTCTTGGACATGTGATATCTGCCTCGGGAATTCGTGTTGACCCTACAAAGGTAGAATCTGTTCTACAATGGGAACAACCGAAGACACCGACGGAGATTCGAAGTTTCTTGGGGTTAGCTGGCTATTATCGAAGGTTCATTAAGAACTTTAGTTCTATAGCTTTACCTTGACCAAGTTGACCCGGAAAGATGTTCCTTTTTCTTGGAGTGATAAGTGTCAACAATCTTTCCAGTTGCTGAAGGAGAGATTGACAAGTGCACCTGTGCTAGTGCTACCTGAACAAGGAAAAGGATATGTAGTCTTCTGTGATGCTTCCAAAAATGGACTAGGATGTGTGTTCATGCAGGAAAAACTAGTGATTTCTTTTGCGTCCCGACAGCTTAAGAGACACGAGGAGAATTATCTGACACACGATTTGGAGTTAGCTGCTGTGGTTTATGCTTTGAAGATCTGGAGACATTATCTCTACGGAGAGACATTCCATATTTTCACAGACCACAAAAACCTTAAGTATATCTTCTCTCAGCATGAGCTCAACATGAGGCAACGTCGCTGGATGGAGTTAATCAAGGACTACGACTGTACAATTGATTACCATCCAGGCAAGGCCAATGTTGTTGCAGATGCCTTGAGTAGGAAATCAGCAACATCAACCATGAATAGAGCACAACTAAACTCTTTAGTATGCTCTAGGAGAGACATGCTTATCTCTTTAAGGTAAGACAATGTACAGTTGAAGGTGTCATTGTTAGCCGGATTGTTGGCTAAGATGCATATTAAACCTACCCTAAGAGAGCAGATTAAAGAAGCACATCTAGGTGATGCTGCAATTCAGCAGATTAAATCTGAGTATGAAAATGAGAAGCAAGATGGTTTTCATGACACATAGGACCAAGTAGCTTGTTATAATGGAAGAATGATAGTACCGGATGTGGACAACTTGAGGAAGTTAGTCCTAGAAGAAGCCCATTCTTCCATGTATGCTATGCATCCAGGGGGCACCAAGATGTATCGGAATTTGAAAGATCTGTATTGGTGGCCTGGGATGAAAAAGGACGTTGCAGAGTTTGTTCTGAGGTGTCCTGTGTGTCAACAAGTTAAAGCTGAACACCAGAAGCCTGCAGGGACAATGTAACCTTTACCCATACCATAGTGGAAGTGGGACCATGTGACCATGGACTTTGTTGTTGGCCTACCCAGGAAAAGCAAAGGACATGATTCCATTTGGGTAATTGTTGATAGGTTGACTAAGACAGCACATTTCTTACCTGTCAAAGCAACCTATTCTGCTGAAAGGTTATCAGAGTTGTATGTTAAAGAGATAGTGTGTTTGCACGGAGTTCCTGTCACAATAGTTTCTGACAGAGGTCCTCAGTTTACAAGTCGTTTTTGGGAACAATTACACCAAGCCTTAGGCACCAAGCTAAGGTTTAGTACGGCCTTTCATCCACAGACTGATGGACAGTCGGAAAGGACCATACAAACCTTAGAAGACCTGTTGAGAGCATGTGTTCTCCAGTTCACCGGAAGTTGGGATCTACACCTAAGTTTGATAGAGTTTGCCTATAACAATAGCTATCAGCATAGTATTGATATGGCACCTTATGAAGCCTTATATGGTAGACATTGTAGGTCACCCTTGTGTTGGTTTGAGACTGGTGAGCACCAGTTGTTAGGTCCTGACCTGGTGCAGCAAACCACAGAAAAGATTAAAGTAATACAACATAAGATTAAGACTGCTCAGGATAGGAAGAAATCTTATGCTGACAAACGTCGTAGACCTTTAGAGTTCCAGGTTGGAGATAGAGTGTATCTCAAGGTCTCACCTTGGAAAGGGGTCCTTCGTTTTGGAAGGAAAGGGAAGTTAGCTCCTAGATATATGGGGCCTTATCCAATCATCGAACGGATTGGAAAGGTAGCATATAGACTAGAGCTACCACCTGAGTTACAGCGGTTACATCCTGTGTTTCACATTTCTATGTTGAAGAAATGTCACCCCGACACCGAGACAGTTCTACAACCTATGGAGGTAGAATTGAATGATGACATATCCTATGAGGAGGGACCAGTGTCAATCCTTGATAAACGAATTAAAAAGTTAAAGAAGAAAGAGATAAGTCTTGTAAAAGTCCTCTGGAACCACCGTGGTGTTGAAGAAGCCACTTGGGAGTTAGAGGATGAGATGAGAAGGAAGTATCCTGCCCTTTTCTCTTAGTATGTTTTATCGATTTCGGGGACGAAATCCTTGTAAGGGGTGGATAATTTGTAACATCCCTGACCTGGGTTATGAGTTAACCCTAGGTATTTTGCCTAAATATGTGATTAAATCTTTGTGATTAACTCTGAGTATGTAATTAAGTTTCTCAGAAACATATATTTCAGTATTTGCTCCTTTTTATTTAAAGTTGTAGCATTGTTTTGATAATACAGGGACCTATGTGAAATTTACCCAGTTAAAAGGGTTAGCTTGCAATTTGCACATGTTGAGATGTTCCTCATATGTTGAGACATCATGAGAATCTTTTTGGTAAAGTTTGAGGGATTTCCCAAGCTAGGGCACCAAGGTGCAGCTGTGGAAGCAATCCCGGTGCTTGGAACCCTAATTTGGGGTAAAATGCAATTTACCCAAATTAAGGGATGCAAATTGTGAAATGTGTCATCTAATGTATCTTTTTAGACTCTTTCCATCATTAAGAGAAGAAATGATGAGGGAGTCACCTCAATTGAGTTATCAAGTTATGATATATGCCTTGTGATTGAATAATCAGGGTATATGTGCAATATCTCTTTATGTATGTACCTTATTATTAGATTGTTCTTCTTTGCCTTATTTTTCTAGACCTTAAGATAAGGTTTTTCCTTATAATAAAGAGGAAGGGACGATCAAGTAAAAGAAGGAGGGACCTAGTTGGAATTATGGACAACTTAAGAACTAATGTTGAAAATCCTACCCCTAGTATATATACCCTCAACTTCTCTAAGCAAGGGAACTTGCCCTTCGTTCCCTTCACTGTTCCATTTCACCAAAGACGACTAAAGACTTCCTTGGAGCTAATGAGGACGACCAAGGGAAACAAGGTAGGTTTGGGACCCTTCTTCTTGCCTAATTCCATGGTTAGAACTCGAATTCAAGGTCAATTTGGTGACTAACTCATGAAATCCTATCTTTCTAGCCAACCCTTCTCGTTTTTCCTTGGAGTTTTCACCTTGGCCAACCTGTGGGAACTCAAGGACGCCATTAGAGCTTGGAGCTTGAAAGCTTGGAGCTCAAGAAGCAAGCTTTAGGCGGGTTTTATAACTCTAAACCCATGCTTTACTATATACATCTCTTATATGCGGTTAGATGATAGTTCTTCATGTTTCCCTACTTTCCCTGCTATTTTTGCAAGCAAATCCATGGGATATCCGTACTGTTCTTGAGCTAGAAGATGAAGGCGTGATTTCCAAGAAAAATCCACGGCTTTTCACTTCCTTAAACGGTCTCACCAGCTTGCTCTCTCGGTCTCAAGACCGCGAGGTGAGCAAACGGTCTCGAGACCGCGACAGGGAAAACGGTATCCAAGACCGTTTGTCCCCGTTGACTGAGCGTGGACCGTATAAGAAATCTGTTCCAAATTATATAGGTGAATTACCCTCAAAATTTGGGAGGCTAACTCCAAAGGAATCGGGAGATATGACCTTTTTAAGCAACAATTTTAAATGAATTTATTCCTGATTCTCAAACGGTCTGAAATTGCCTTTTTGGGCAAACGGTCTCAAGACCGTGTAAGGTCGTTGACCAGGCGTTGAACGTATGAGATTACTGTTCAACATAATGTTAATTAACAACTCACCAAGTTTGATGGTCTAATTCCAAACGGGCTAAGAGTTGAAAGGTGAATACTAGGGCTAACCCTAGGTGAAATCAATACTGAAATTATGGTAACCTAATTAGGGTTTTTAGGGTTGATTGACCTAAACGGTCTCAAGACCGCGAGGGCAATCAACCAAGACCGTTTGGAGGTCTGGGGTCAAGATTAGTTGACCTATTGAAGGTACAATTACACCAAATTACATTGCAATTAAATATTGATATAACCCTCAATTCAATTGACCCAACCTTGATGAATTTTCACTAGAATCCAAAATTGGATGGGCAAACGGTCTCAAGATCGTTTGGAACTCATCCAAACGGTCTCAAGACCGAGAGGACAATCACCCAAGACCGTTTGAAGGTCTAGGGTTAAGTAAATTGACCAATTGAGGACCTATTTGCAAATAAGTTATCAATTTAATCAAAATGCTGTTTTGTGGATCAATCATGGTTCAACCCCTATCAAATCACCTTGGACTTTGATGAAATCTTGGGCAAATGGTCTCAAGGCCATGTGGGGTCCACCCACATGATCTCAAGACCGTTTGGGCCAAGTTTGGGCCCATTTGGAGCTCAAATGAAGGGTTCAACCTTGTGTTGGGTCACATTGTTGAGTGTTGATGGGTGAACATTGATAGACCCTAATTGAATCGACTTCAACCCTAATTGGTCAACCCTTGAGGGTCAATTGAATGACCAAGTGGTCAAAAATAATCTTAATTGACCCAATTCATAAGTGGTCATCATAGTGTTGACCTTTTGAGGGCTTCAACATGAGTTGACATTATCGGGTGTATCATTGAATCTTGTTGATGGACTAAGTGGTTGAGACCATGTGAGCTCGCGGTCTCAAGGTCGAGAGGAGGCTCGCGGTCTCAAGGTCGTGAGGAGGCTCGCGGTCTCAAGGTCGTGAGAGGGCTCACAGTCTCAAGACCGCGAGGGGCCTCGCGGTCTTGGGGTCAAAGAAGGGCAAACGGTCTTCATGATCTTCGCGGTCTTAACCTCATTTGGAGTCTTCGCGGTCTTGAATCAATGGAGGGCTCGCGGTCTTGGAGGAGGAAGAGGCCTCGCGGTCCTGAGGTCAAAAGTGACCAAACGGTCTACACATCCTCGCGGTTCTAATGTCAATTGGTCAAAAGGTCAACTCAACTAATGGGTCTCAAATCGATTGAGGGTTGATGGTTGAGATCAATCAAGATAATTCAAGGTTGACTTCTTTCAATCGATTGATGATATAAATGGTTCAATGTTGCCCTAATAAAACCCTAATGATAACCTAGGATATTAAGGGGTTAATGGACTAAGTTTTTGACCATGATGATGATCAATGGGATGAATTACCAAAATACCCCTGAAGGGTAAATTAAGTAATACCTTGATCAAATCAAACCCTAATCACATGATGGTGATGTTTTGGGCTATGTTAGCCTATGATGACTTAATCCAACCTGATTTAGAGTGATGTTGATATCACCTAACATTATGATGAGAGAGAAAGTACTTCTAGAGAGAGAAAGTACTTCTAGAGAGAGAAAGTGCCCTTTTTAGGTGAAAACTCAATTAAAGCATCTCCAATGCACAGGAAGGAGCATAATTAGGGTATGATCCACATGTGTGAGATTATAGAAACCCTAATTATGATAAATAATGAACCTTTAACTAATCTAAGAGCATCAATGAAGATGTTACTCATATGTGATGATGTTATGAGTTCAATTCACCTTAATGTGAATAGTAAACCCTAATTCAAGGGTGATGACATGTAATGTGAATAGTAAACCCTAATTCAAGGGTGATGACATGTAATTGTGAATAGTAAACCCTAATTCAAGGATAATGGCATGCTTGTGAGTATTAAACTCTATTTGATGTGAATTGGAGATTTAACTCTTATGACAAGAGTAGGAAGTATATTCCTTATTTTTGTATTACCTGTATCAGTTGTATTAACCATGCAGGTTCTGATATGAAGGTAATCATATCCAGGTATGGATGTTGATGTTACACTCATTAAAGGCATGTTATTAGCCTTATGAATAAGTAAGGTAATCTGATGCCTTGTCAGTGGCATCCTATGCTAATAATGGGCTGTGAGAGCCATGAATACCATCAAGGTCATGCCTTAGAGATGACTTGTGATGAGGATAATGAGAAATGATAAATTGATATGAGTTAGGCCTGTTACATTTAGTATTCTTCTTTTATAGCTGCTATGCTATTGTTATTGTTTGGAGAACAATGTATGCTGTTAAAGAATACTGAATGTACCTAACTAATCAAGTATAATGTAGAGCCCTGATCATAGATCCATCATTGTCAGAGATTAAGTGATGGTGAAACAGGTTTTCCTCAGGGAACTCCTGGAGCACATACTTTTGAGTATGTGGGGTACATGGATGTGTAGAACCTTACATCCTAGTGTAGGAAAGTGATGTAGATGTGTAATCCATCCATCCTTCACTATATTTCCATACCGTATCAGTGGTAGGTAAACATGAAACCTCCTGATGACGAAGAAAGCACATATATCCGTATCAGTGGTAGGTAAATATGAAACCTCCTGATGACGAAGAGAGTACAGAACGCCATTGTGACTCGAGAATAGCGAAGGACCAGTTTACCCTGGTGAGCTATAGTAGTAGAGACACGAGATGTCCTACAAGTGATCCTCTTACTGACTGAGGAAGGTGAAGGTCATGAGAATCCGGCTCTCTTAATGACCTATGTATGATACTGATGTGACTTCTCAGCGATCAGTTGGAGTATGAGTGGTATGCCTCATCTCCACAGGGCATAATGTTGTTTGTAAAACATAATCAACCATGTAGTATAACTTGTTAGAGATGACTCCAAGTTAGTTGATTGATGTTACATTGCAATAATGTTTATATTCTCCATATCTCCTAAAATTGTAGAGATCTTGTTATACCTGCAACTGTTATTAATTACTTTGAAGGCTTTACTGCTTAAGATATTCTTTGATGTTATAGTAAAGCTTCTGGAGAAGAGTTATAACTCTCGCTGGGACAATTATGTATAATTGTCTCACCCCGTAGACTTCAACTTTTTAGGTGGACGTCAGAGACAAAGGAACCAGTCTACAGGTGATCAGTCTCAGCAGCAGCAGCACCAGGGGCAGCAGTAATCTCAGGTGGAGATTGTCCTGGCATGTGGTGTAGTTAGAGTCAGTCCTATGTGTCCTCTGTACTCTCAGGTCTTGGAGTCTTTTGTATAGTGATCTTGAGATTTTGTATCTTGATGTATATAATTACTCAAGAAGTAATTATCCTGAGATGTAAACAGTTTATCTCTCTTTATGAAAGAAGTTTTATGGATCCAAGTTCTTATCTTGAAAAGTTTTAATTTCCCGTGATTTTTGTCTTCCGCTGATTACCGATTCGCTTCCGTTAAGTTTTAATCATGTTTATGTTATGGTTTGGAGATCAGAGCCCACAGTAAGATGAATGTATTAACTAAGAAAGAAAAATAAATCTAAGAAAAGGATAACCACTATGTTGACGCCCAACCAGCCCCTTGTTTAACATTGTTGCCTTCATGCCTAAATATCACTTTTCTGATGAGTCGGTGAGATGGAGTGGACAATCAATGTTCATGTCATGCATTGTGAATTATCTTTTCATTATTGGGTGGGTTTCCACAAATTCCCCTATTTTCTCACTCCCCAACACAAACACATAATGAGGATATATGTGCTTCACAATTTACTGTCTAGACCACTGTGAGTAGAGCTTTCCAAGAAAAAGATTGAGTTCTAAATTGTACAACAAAAAATTATTTATAATTTATATTCCCTTTCTCTTTAGGTAACTGCAATACCACATTGTCATCATCTCTTATACATGTACACATGCTTTTACACCAACAATTAGAATTTGTAAGACCCCTAGCCTAAGTTTTCAGGTAACCCCATTTTTATTTCTCTTGCTTATGGTGCTAAGAATCTTTCTCTAACCTTTTGAGTTGAGATTAGGGCTTTTGGAGAGCCTAAGTTTCATGTTTCAGCTTATTTGCATGATGTTTGTTCTTTGTGTGCTAGTTTTGGTGCAAATTGCAATGTACCCAAAATAGGAGGGTTGCTGTGCAATTTGTCCCTTCTATAAAGTGTCTTCCATCCTTTTATAGCATCTAGAGGAGAGACAAAGAAGTTTGTGCCTTGTTTGAACCTTAGTTGAGGAGTGACACCCTTAGTGGCAACTAGGGTTTCTAAGGTTTGTTGTGTCTCGACCATGTGTACATGGATGGGTATAGTGACCCATGTTGCGACCTATGTCGTGACACTAGTATAGAAATGGCTTATAACGTCACTTTTAATGGCGTCGGTTGTAATAATAAACCGACACCTAAACCATACAATGTCGGTGTATAAAATAAGCCGACATCAATCTCTGAAGGGCGACCAGACACGGGTACCACTTTTATTCAGTGTCGGTTCCTTAATAAGAAACCGACACCTAAAAGTAACCGCCAAAACTAAAATTTCCAGTGAAAAAAATTTCCTCCAAAAATTGGCATACATCGTCGGTTTTTAAAACAGAAACCGACGACGAAAGGTTTTCTGCGAGACAGAAATTTGCTCACATTTTATAGTCAGTTTTGTGATAATAACTGACGCCATTGTGTTTTCGCGCGAATAACCGCAAATTTTTTTGCCTCCCTTTAGTGTCGATGTTTTGTTGCAAATCGACACGTATAGTTTTTATTTTCGGTTGTTGTTAGCAACCGAAACCTATAGTAAACTTAACAGCGCGAGGCAAACTCTTCCTCTTCTGTTTCATTCATTTCCGTTGATCAGGGTTTTTTCTCCGACGATTGCTCCGACGATTCTGCTGCTCTGCCTCGGCCTCCACCTCCGTTGCTATGCTACCTCCGCCTCCGTCACTGTTTGCTTCCGTCAGCCGCTGCCGGCGACCACTCTCCTCCCGGCGACTGCCCGACCAGAGCTCTCCGCCCGGCGACCGTCCGACTAGAGCTCTCTGCCCGGTGACCGCCTGACCACAACTCTCCTCCCGGCGACCTTCTGCCCGACGCCGACGACCAGCTCTCCGCTCGGAGCCCTTCTGCTCGACGACCAGCCCTCCTGCACGCCCATTATTAAGTTTTCCCCTGACCTTCCCCCCTATTTTTTCTTTTCCTGTATCACAGGTACGCCCATTAATCCTATGGTTGTGGCTGTGTGCTTTCTTTTTATATGTGTGGTTTACATGCATCAACATTCTGTATTGTTCTATGATAAACTACATTTTGTTCTACACAATATTACTCACGTTTACAACATACTCACATATCAATTCTACACAATATTTATCCTCTCTCGGTTCAAGTTTTAGAATTCTAGGTAGTTTTAAGCTACATCTTCACTACTTCAACCACTCAAAAGTTTTGATATGTAGATTCATCAAGTTGATGAATGCATTATTACATTGAATAAAGCTTGATTAATTATGGTAATCTAATCATTATGTTTTAAAACTAATGAGAAGATTTAAACATATTTGATTCACATAATTAGGATTTGAGAATTGAAAATCCTAATCGACAAAAATTAGGGTTTTGGTAACATATGAATACAAAATTTGATCAGTATAGTCGTGTACTAAATGATTTTTAGCATTTTATATACAACTAGGATTTAGTTGAAATTTGTACATGGTTTGGAGAAATTAGATATTAGTTGGAAGAATTTTTTGACTTGTTTGTCGGCCGATTTTACCCAAGATAAACTCAATCGGCCATGTATTCAAACTAAAATATAAAAGTCTAGTATTTTAATTTTATCTTTTTATTGGTATATCCAATTGATCTGAAATTTTAATTATGTTTTGGAAACTCCATTTTGGACGTCTTGTTAAACTTTCCTAATTTTTTAATGATGTTTGAACTCTATAGAGAGGAGTGGTGGTTGAGTATTCTCTAGATTAATTGACGATCCATGGGAAATTCTATGGATATGACTATGCTATTTCATGTGAATATTTCCTAAAAATCAGGTCAGTGGTCAATATGCTTGGGAATTGAATTGACATTATAAAATCATATTTGAATTATATTAGAATGAATTATACAAGTGTTTGTTGAGTCTTAGTGAAATTGAATATGATATATACATAAGGATCAGTGTGAGGTGGAAATATTCCCTATTTAGGGTTGTGTTGATGGATTACTGAATTATGTAATTCTTATGATGTTGAACAAAGGATGACTTCTTGAAAACCATAGAAGTTTAGTATTAAGACGAGTATGAGTGATAAAGCTAGAACTTGTATATAATGTTGCAAATGTGATGAATTTTTGAAGTGTAAGTATTAATACTTGTATCAGATGGCTGATAAGACCGTGTTGATGATCACCGTGAGGGTGAGGACGTGCTTGCACCGCCTGACAATGTAAGTTTTAAGAATATATCCCTATATGTTCATTTATAATTATATTATGTAAGTGTGTTTTTTATCAAATTTTAGGTTGGTGATGTACCCCCTGAAGAAATTACAGCACTTGATGAGCAACAAAAGAAAATTGAGAAAGTGAGGGGCATCACAATGATGAACAAGCTAATACAACAAAGGGGCAATGGACCCAAACTGGTTGTGGATTTCGATCAGGTAGGAAATCCATATGGAGTGAACCACAACTCATTTGTTTCATATCTTGGGGTTCTTACTAGTAGCCATTGCAGCCTTATCCTAGAATCATGGCATATAGTTCCTAAGGAGAAGAAAGACCACATATGGAAGGAACTATGCGTGAGTTATTATTATTTGTAATTCTATTTGTGTATATTACTAATTTTTAGGATACTAGTTAATAGAAATTCTATTTAATTTGCAGAGCATATTTGATCTGGATGAAAATTTGCATCGTAAATGTGTGATGCAACGTTGTGGGAGGGTCCTAAGGAACTATAGGACCAATCTCACCTGAGATTACATATCCGATGCTGAGAATAGTTCTTGATAGATTCCAATTCTAGACATTGATCAGTATTTCTCTAACTTTACACTAATAATTTTTGTTTGTATTCTCTTTAAAAAATAAATATAGGAAGAAGGAAGCCACACAACAATGGAACTACTTGGACCCCAGAGAATGGGAGGAGTTTGTTACCCAAAGAAAAATAGATGAATTCAAGGTATTAAGTGTCTCCACTCCCAATTTAATTAATATGCATTTTTATGTATTCACCTATTCAAGATTAACCTTTAGTGTTACTAACCAAATCAATGTTCTAACTAACTAGGCTAAGAGTGATGCTCAATGAGCAAGGCATGCACTGAATGTGCACGACCACACAATGGGTCCAAGAGGATATGCATGCGTTCGCCAAAGACTACAGGATGAGTCTACTCAGCCTACTGCTACTCAGGAGACTGTAGAGTCCTCTACTGTTGCTCCCGCACCTCTGCCTCATCATGTTATGTGGATAGCTGGGAGGCAAAACAAGAAGGGAGAGATATCGAATCCCGCAATCGCTAAGGCGGCTGCAAAAATGGTAAACATCAAACTCTTAGAGCAATATATCGATATTGATTATTGTTATGTTTATTTATGAATTTTTGTTGATGGTGCTTAGCGAGAGCTGCACGAGCAGAGGAAGGAAGGCAAGTTCATCCCTCAGGGCACAAGGGATGAACTCACAGTTGCTCTGGGTAACCCAGAGCATCCTGGACGTGTAAGGGGTGCAGGCGCTGGTGTGGGAATCAAAGCGTTCTTTGGGCCATCCCAGCGTAAACCTGTCCCAAAAGAGGGACTTTCACAAGCTGAGGTAACATATTCTTATTTTAGAACA
This sequence comes from Alisma plantago-aquatica, assembly GCA_963693085.1. Taxonomy (NCBI): domain Eukaryota; kingdom Viridiplantae; phylum Streptophyta; class Magnoliopsida; order Alismatales; family Alismataceae; genus Alisma; species Alisma plantago-aquatica. The sequence goes on from OY856411.1 coordinate 1,295,894,276, forward strand.
TTATTGCAAAAGGGAATTCAATAATCAGCAACTAGCATTTCTTTTATTCATGTATAGGTAGATTCCTTAATTGATAGGAGAGTCAAGGAAGCAGTCCAGGAAGCAGTTGATAAAAGACTCGAGGAAGCATTTCACAAGTGGAAGGTGTCTGAGACTGCCAGTCAGACAGTACCTGTGGCGAACCTCTCTTCTCCTACTCCTCGTACTGCAGAGGTTGGGAGTAATCCTATAGACCCACCTAGCATGTCCTCTGTAAGTATTTTTATGGCATATATAATAGCTAGTCTGTTCAAGATGATATGTTTGTGTATATATGCATATAACATTCTTTAATTACGTAAATTTGTAGGGGTTGAAGCCATGCCGACTACAAAGTGAAGGATATATCGTTGCAGATGCATCAGCTTACCCACCCCTTAAAGGGTGCATGCTTCATGGGAGTCCAGTACCAGATGGCATGGTACGTGTGAGCCCCATACATATACTCACTGGGTGGATGGATCTTACACTGCCTCATGCACACCCAGATGTTGAAACACTTGGTGAGGCAGTAGGTGGAGTGATATTGTGGCCCAAAGAGGATGTCCTCTATACTGATATTGTATGATAAATTTTCATTACTTTACTTTTTTAGTGTGTATATATATATATGAATCAATTGATATGAAATTATATATACAGGTCAAAAAGATGAGACCCACTACATCTCGGCCTCCACCTCCTCGACTACCAAGTTGGCTTCCAGGGGACCTACACGCCTCGATAGGTCCTAATTGTAGGAGTGTGGCAGTATGGATCAGTGAACATAATCTAAATTGACCTATAAATGTTACTATTCTAGAGAATGCTGCAGGTAAATCATATGATAACAATCTATTTATACAAGTTTAGCATACGTATTAATGCATACGTAATAGAAGTTCTGGATACGTATTAATGCAGGTCAAACATTCAGAAACAACATATTTATACAAGGTATTTTGGAGTTGTTTAAGTATGAATGGCTGAACACATCTATGATAGAGCTGTGGATATGGTGAGATTAATGCATACGGAAATCTGGTTTATACATCCATATACCTTGTTTTATATATGGCAATCTGGTTTCTTATATATTAATGCATATGTAATACATGTTTTGCAACCACTTATACAGGACATGTAAAGATTTTGGGTTTTCCCATGTGGGATTTTTGGTTCCATCTTTGATTAGTCTTGTAGATACAAACCCTGGTTCAGTTACTTCATACTGCTGTGATGCTTTTGAATATTTTGGTAAAAATAATAAGACTGTGATAATAGCTCCATTCAATGTCGAGTAAGTTTACTTTGCTTGTAATTTGGACTTAAGCAAATTACATTTTTATTACCGATATTGAGTTATTAATTTTCTACTTTCTTACCTGTAGTTCTAAGCATTGGGAGTTATTAGTTATTGTCCCCAAGACATTCACCGTCTATTATCAAGATCCTACGGGGAGTGAGTTGGATGTATATGGACATGCAATCAAAAGGCCATTATTCTCGTGAGAAATATTTTATGTTTTTATATATGTTAACATCTGTTACTGCATTACTATTTAATTATGCAATTTAATGTGTTACATTAACATATATAGGGCTTTACAAGAGTACAAAAAAGATGGAGGAAAGGTCCCCAGGAAAAAAAGTCTGACACTCATTTGGAAGAATGTGAAAGTAATTTCCTGACTCCAATGTATATATTATTTATGTAAAGTGTGCTTATTTGTATTTTTGAATATTTTGTATGGTTCAATTTATAGTGTGCTACACAAGACAACGGTTGGGCATGTGCCTACTAAGTGATGTGATTTATGGACCTAATCATCAAACATGCTGTATTAGAAATCGATAACATACAATAGGTATACATAGTCTCATTAGATAATATGAAATATATGAATCTTATTATATATTATTATAATTATGTATGTACGTCATTCTCTTTGTAGGTCTTTAAAACTGAGGACTTCAACACAGGTGCAAAGCATTTCGATGTACATGCTCCCTATATAAGAGATGAATTAGATGTTGTAAGAGAAGATTGGGCAAAAGCTTTGCAAAGAGTAGGAATTTTTCAATATGATTTTGATGATGATGACAATGATGATGATGAATAAAATAAATTTGTTCTCATAATTAATTTTGTGTGAATGTGAATGAATTTTTATGAATTGTCATATGTGTGTGAAAATCATCAATACATGAATGTTTCTACATGTGTCTGAATGTGAAAAGAGATGAAATAAATTGAACTGCAGGTTGCTACTGGTTTCTACATGCGTGTGATGAAAAAATAATATGAATTAAATTTCTCATACATGAGTGTGAATCACATATATAATAATTTCTCCATCATGTTAATTTTGCAGGTTTGTGGCCTGTTGTTGGATGATATCAATGGATGTCGTAAAACCTGCAGTTCATATCTGAACTGCAGGTTTCTCATCCTGCGACCAACCACAGTAGGTCTGCAGACTGATAGAAAAAAAAATCAAATCATAGGCATTGGTTATTTGTATAAGGCCAATAACATACGGTTACAGTTTCGATTTCCATACTAGTACCGACGTCAATTTCCCTACACCATGGTCGTGCTGGCCAACATGGCCATGGCAGTGGACCAGACATAAAATATGTGTCAGATATCTGTACAAAATCGACGATATACGGTTACAATGTCGGTTGCCATACTAGTAACCGACATCGATTTCCCTAATGAGACCACATACCACAGCCGTGCTGGCCAGCACGGCCGTGTAAGCGGGTGATTCAGTGTCGGTTTCGAAGCGGATAACCGACACCTATACCCCCTGCTGGCGCATTTTTGGCATGTTTTCGGCGGCGCGCGAAGGGTTGTGGCATCGGTTTGAGAACCGACGTGTAAAGTTTGGGCTTTTAGCGGCGCCCACATAGGTGTCACTTAGAAACCGAGACTAAAGGCCTTAAATAACGGACACTAAAGGCCGATTATGTACTAGTGTGACCTTGGTAGTTTTTGGGTTTGTCTCAACCAAAACACTCTCTTAACCATGCTATTATTGGCCTAAGGAGTGAGGGGGAGGTTGAGACAACTTGTCTTTTTGTGTTTCAACCTAGGTTGTGTGGTGATCTCATGTCTCGACCTAGTTTTGATGGTTAGTGCTTGTTGGGACCATGGAAGGTGCTCCATGGTGGGTCACGATCGTGACCATGTTGGGGGTGACCCAAGTTGGTCTAGACCCAACCTAAAGTGTATCACCACCTTGTGCATGTATGGTTAAGGTGGTTGCATGTAGGTTCATGTTGGTTTCTTGAGTGGACAAGTGTCCCTTGGCACCTTAGAGTGCTAAAACTGCATCCTTTGTTCTTCTCTCTCATGTTTCATGTATATAACCCCTTATCTCTCAATGCAAGTGACCCTTTCGACCCTCCATCTTTCCTCATCTCTTTTGCTTGTCTTGGAGCTTGGTGGAGCAAGAAGATTCGACCTTGGAGCTCTCAGTGACTGAACTCTTCTTGAATGTTGTGATTCTTGATTCATCTTCAACCTTAGTAAGTATTTGCCTTTCCTTGATGGCATTTCTTTTGATCTTGCACTTTTTCTCCTTCTCTCTTCTCACCTTAGATCATGGATCTTCCATGGTGGTCATTTTGGAGAGAAACTCATCATCACAAGGGTCATGGGCCATGTTTTGACAAGTAGACCGAAGTGTGAGGCAGTTTCCTTTTCTCTCTTTCACCCTCTTTGTTTTTGGATCAGCCTAGGGTTCTCTCTTACCCTTTACTTGTGCCATCTTTGACCTTGTTGTTTTCTTTTTCTTGAGGTGCTCTTGAGTATGAAGGTGGAGTCTTTGTTTGAGCTTCAGTATCCTTGGTGATCGTGTGCTTGGAGCCATCATTTTTGGAGTTGTGCTTCTTAAGGCGGGCTATATAACACATAACCTACTCTATTATTGCACCTTTTACACTTGCATGCTATTGTTTTTTCTCTCTCTAAAACATCCCCTTATCATGTAATTAGATGATGATAAACTCTAGAACTTGTTTGGTGGTGTTTATCTTGCTTGGGTTAGTACGAATCTGAAACCATAATCACATATACCCGATTTGGATGATCATAGTGTTATGGTGATCTCCCTCTACCTTTTGACCTTAGTTTTGCTCCCATTCATGTTGTGCATGTGTCATGGTGTTTTATGGAGTTTGAATTCTATTTTGGAGGTTTGAAATGTGGTTTTTTCTCTCTCTTAGACGAGGCTCTTTCATGGTGGGTCCATGATGCATGATTTAGGATTATTGGTGATGATGGTCAAGATGACCCCTGGTTTGGTCGAGTTGATACCCTAGTTTTTGGGTCATGGTCATATCCCTATTTTGATCATGACATGCCCTTTGATGGAGGTCGTGACATGCTTGTTCTTGGGTAGCGACATACCTTGGTTTGAGGTCGTGACAACCTTTGTTTCTTGGGGTCAAGACAAGTGCTTCTTGGGTGGTTGAAACCCTAACCCTAGAGGGTCGCGACATGGTTATGTATAGGACCAAGATTGAGGGGGAGAATCATGGTTGAGACACCCTAAATGTCTTGTTCGCGACATGTTCTATGTTGAGTTGGTCATGACCTGGTGGTATGAGTGGTTGAGACGTATGTGTGATGGGTGGTTGAGAGACATACTTGATCACATAGTTGATATACTTTCATGAGTAATGCATAAGCCATGTAGAGTGTTGTTTGGATAATGTCTAATTAACCCTAATTGTAATTCTTATACCTAAGATGCTCGAAGATAGTGGGAGGTGGTGTACCTAGATTTTGGTGCTTATATCTAGCTTTAAAACCCTAATCTGCTATAGCGCGGAGCCCTAACCCTAAAATGAGAAAGTGACATGTTTGTTTCTATATCTTGGAATGGTTATAATAGTATGACGATTCTCCCTCTTGCTCTAACTCTTAACCTTATAGGTAATATGAACTTGATTATCATAGCTAGTGTATGTTGTGATGAATGTGAGATGATAAAGGTTGAATGAGTTTTCATGAGGCATGTTGAGACACTTGTGGTGCAAGAACGATGTGAATGGGTCCTATGACCTGGTGATGATATGCTGGCCTGGTGAATGGCAGTGTTACCGGTCTCATGTGGTGATACTATAACAAGTTTACACCTCATTTGATTTATATCTTCTGGAATTGTATCATGCCCTTATCTTTGAATAGTTTTCTATGACTATATAGGTCAAAAATTGATTGATGCTAAAAGGTACCTAAATAACTTGACTAATCAAGTGGAAATTAATCATTGTATCATGCCCTTATCTTTGTAGAGTTTTCTATGACTTTATATGTCGAAAATTGATTGATGCTAAAAGGTACCTAAATAACTTACCTAATCAAGTGGAACTTAATCATGTAGTTTCCCTGTGACATAATCCATCTTCAGCGTTAGCACTTGTTGGATGGTGAAATAGGTTTTCCTTTAGTGGAATATCAGAGTCATATACAGTTGAGGATATGCATTTACATGATTTGCTACGGGTCGTAGCTTAGTGATATGATGTTTATGAGGTTTCACAGGATTGGTTGTGGGCCATACCCTGGTAGGAGTGTGGTTGTAGGCCGTAGCTCAGTTTTTACAACCCTCATGACCTGTACCAAGGTGGACTAGGAGTTTTACAGTTTGACTATATGTTGTTGGTTGTAGTTGTCTGGTATGTGTTTGTGATGTACTCGTGTACTGGCCGAGGTTTGGTGATGTTTTGGATTCTGGCTCTTCCATTGACCTTGTATGGCACTGATTTCTACTTAGTAGTAGTCAATTGGACTTGAGTGGTTCGCTCAAATCCTTGGGGCATACTAAAATATGTAATCATTAGTGTAGTATACTTTCTTAGGATCAAATATGAAAACATTAGACGCGGCTTTGCTTGCTTTTGTATAGTATAATGGTAGTAAATATACATGTTCTTCATATTCCTTCTGAACTGTCAGAAGATAATAATTTCCTTGCTGATATCATCAGTTGAATCTGCTTATCATAGTTATAGATTTACTTATGTCCTTTAATCACCTTATCTGTGTTAATAATAGCTTTGGTGGAGAGTTACATCTCCTGCTGAGATTTGGATCTCACACCGTGGGTTTCTCCACATCTTCTAGGTGGACAAGCACGAGGAGTTAGAGACCGTGCAACTAAGGAAGAACAGCAACATGAAGAACAATAATAGATTAGATTGGATGTGTTACTAGTCTTCTGCTGTATAGTCCTAGAGTCATCCTTGTACACACATGTCTTTGGGATGGTTTTTGGGTGTGTTTTGTAGAGATGCTATAGATACACATTTTTGGATCGTGTGCCCTTTTGATGTAAAGATATGGAAGATGTTCATGTATATATATATATATATATATATATATATATATATATATATATATATATGAGATAGGTTTCTCTTTTAGTAGGTTGATAGCATATGTGATGAGAACACATTGATGTAAGCACCTTGTAATCTATGAAATCCCATGCATGTGTCTTGTGAGGACTTATATGTAAAGGTTTTTGCATCTTTGGTTCTTAATGATATCAGTTTTAATTTTTAGTATTTTTTGGCAATCCACTTGTTTAGTTTTGTTTTCATGTTTAGTTGGAGTTATTTAGTGGTTTGTGGCGTGGGGCGTCACTGAATTCTTCTAGCTTCTATAGATGTCATTATCTATTTTCCATGTTGCCTTTGAGTTGAAGTTTATTTTTTAACCACCCATGTGGATCTATGTTCAAGATCGATGGAAAGATGAAAATATAATTGATAGACTAATTTGAATGGAGGGTCTCCTAGGGGGGTCTTGAATGCAACACATAGGCACAAAGAGCATCATTGATCTTCCTAATGTTGGTGCCTTCGGTAAAGGAGGGTACAAAGAACAAGAACAATTGGATGAGCTCTCTTGGTTGAATAAGAGAGGGTCAGTGACTTTGTATTGAAGAAAAATAATGGCTAACAGTCAGTGTAAACACATTGGGTGTACTGATAGAGAAGCTCTCTTGGTTGATAAGAGAGGGCCAACAACTTTACCTTGAAGCAAAGTAGTGGTTGGTGGTTACAGACGTAGTGTTTTCATAGCGGAAATTGTCCAGCCCAGTCAGCGGTCACAACGGTATCAAGTAGTCCTCAACGATGACATCGACTTCGTGAGGAGATCAAGTAAAGAGGGATATTTTGTACACACTGGGTGTGATTCTCTTCTTCCCCCAATTCTTCTTATTAAGACCTACCTCAAATTTTGCCTTGAGTTGAATATTAGAAACCTCCTCCTCCATACATGAATGTGGCTTATATGGAGAAGGAACTCAATGATGAATACCAAATTTCATCAACAAGGCTTTAAAAAAATGCTCCATAAATTGGGACTCCCCATCTAAGATAACAGTGCAGGGGACTATAAAATATGGAAAAACTCACTAAAGAGCATTATGATACGCTTTGAATCAATAAACATGGTGGAATTAGCTTCAAAACATAGTCCAGAACCACCAAGATATTAGAGAGTTGTTGGAAGAGGGGAATAAAACCATGTAGTCCATACCCCACACACTAATGATTTTAACTTCTTGCCACAAGTTCAATGAAATTTCATTCCTCTTGAATATGTTACTCTTTTAGTGGCACTGCCAACTTAACAACAAAATGTTATGGGCATCCTTAAATATTGTTGACAAGAAGAAACAACATTGCAGAACCTTCACCATAATATTGTTAGAGTTCATGTGGCCCCTAGTACATATTGAATGGTAGTACTCAATCATTATAGGTGTCCCCTCCTCAATGATGAAATGTTGATTCAGTGATTAACACATAGCCAAAAAGATACATCCCATCTTAGTAATATTGCCCGATATCATGTATAAATTTCTTCTTGGCATTTCATGTGCACTATGTATGTAGGAAAGATACAACATGATAGTTGATGGAGACCTTCATAAGCTAGTCATCTTGGAGAGAATCATTGATGTGAGTGGCATCAACATCATGTATTTGAAGGTGTCTCAAATGATAGACTATTACATTTTTTCTCCCATTCCTATATAGTATGTCAAGATCAAATTCTTATAGAAGGAATATTCACCAGATGATTCTTGAATTTGCATCTTTTTTGGCTAATAAATAGTGGATAGATACATAATCATTGTATATAATAACCTATGAACCGATAAGGTATGACATGAATTTATTAAAACCATCTACTATGATGGGAAACTCTTTGTCAGTAGTGGCATAAGTTCTTTGAGTTTCATCTAAAGTCTTAGAGGAATAATATATCATGTGGTGTTTCATTTCAACCCATTGTCCCATGAAAGATTCCACTGCATAGTCGTTGGTGTTACATATGATCTGAATAGGAAGAAACCCTTCTAGAACCCAATTTATGGCTATGGAAGTGAGAGCAATATTCAAATTGTTGAACCCTTCATGTAGTCAGCATAAAAGTGAAACTCTACATAATTTTAGCAGAAGATTTGTCATTGCTTTGCAAATTTTATAGAAGTACCAAATCCATATTATAAAACACCTTTCATGGACTAGAATACTTTGACTTCTCTGTGGATGGATGAAAATGCATGCCTTGCGATAATGTCTATTATTTCTTTGTCCACTTACCCCTGCTATTGACCTAGTGTTCCAGCAGTGTGCCATACATTACCATGAAGTGGCATGTTTCCCAATTTGAGAAACATATTTAATTTGTCACATATGTAATGAACTAGGAAACAATAATGTAAGAGTATGTCAAAAGAGTCTCCATAGACAAGAAATGCAGTCATAAAAACCTCCATGATGTTCTTTTTCATGCTACAAAATATGGCTTCCATACACTATGATGAAAGCATATTCATCCTAGTTTTAGTTAAATTTTTAGTCTAGTTTTGCATTCACTTCCATCATTTTAGTTTAGAATAAGAATGCATTTAGGTTTTCTTAATTTCATTATAATTTATAATGTTTTGATCCAAATTTCATAGTTTACATGATAAGATTGAGCTTTATTCCATGGTAGGAGTGTAGGAGTCTTTTCTAGCCCAGGAATTGTTTTACAAAATGGACTAGATTTCTATTGATCCTCCCTTGATGTTTCATAGATGCAGACCCTAGAACACATGCCAATAGCCCACCCCCGGGGGTGGTTTTTCATCATTCTACCTTTCCATTGGTTGACAACAGATGCAAGCCTTCCTTCATCTGACAACTTTCTACCAAGCTACCGGTTTGCATTACCTCTTCTAAACCTTCAGTTTACGTCACTCTGTCCCTCCTTCAGTTCACACCAAAAGAAATCTAATGTCCTCCTTTTGGTGGTTGCATTCCGAATGAGGTTCTATATTTAATAACCAACAAAAATCATGCGGTCCCTTTCTGATGGTTGTTTTGGATCTACCTTCCAAAGGAAGCCCAATGCTGGCTTTTCGATGGTCGGCCAGACTCACCATCCGAAGGGAACTCTGGACATGTCTTCTAATGGCCAACAACAGAAGAACCTCCAGCTCCTGCATTCTCATGGTTATCTTGAACATATCGACAGACGAACGGTTTGCACTCTGCAACCAATATTTCATCCTTCTAATGGCCATCTTGACCCCTCGTCTATAGATGCAGATACAAAATGTTGAACCCCTTTGTCTATCTCTCATCTTTGCCTCTTAACTTCCATGATGGCCAAAGACTTAACACCATGATGGGTTGGAGGGTTTTGGACCCTAACATCCAACTATAAATACAAGACCCTCTCCTCCATAAAAAGGATCCACCATAGATTCCACAAGGCTTCTAGTTCACTCTAGACCTTCAACCTCGACTAATATTTGACTTTCCATAAACCGATGGATGTTAACCAAAAATGCTCCCACCTCCACTCTAATAAATCTAGAAGGTCCTAACCTCAAAGGAGTCTCTACTAATGAGCCTTCATTTTATCAGTTGACGATTACTTTTTCCCATCGTTGACTTTCTCATTCCTCTCCTATAACAAAAATCCTTGCACCTATTGAAGGAAGAATGATACTTGAGTTCCATATCTGATGAATTAGCAAGGGTTGATCTGCAACCATATTGACAACCATTAGTCTCTAGCATGACGTCATGCATCCACACACCACCACTCTACTTTTATCTTCTATTTTGAGATGAATTTCTTCCTCCATTTTGTTGTTGTTCTTACTACTATTGTCATGAGTCAGTAGTCTAGTCACTACGGTGAGGGGAGTAGCCCCAATGCCCAATTTGTTTCTCCTTACTACATCTATTTTTGCACAAACTATTTTATGTTTAAAATCAGTCATTTTGTTCTTGAATAGATTGTTTGATAAGTAGGTTTACATGTTTGTCATGACCTTAGATGTAGAGAACATTGAAACCAAGATCTAGGATATCAATCATTTATTATTAAACAATTCATGATTACTTTGGATTAATGTTTTTGAGGCAACATATATGTGATATCAAGATAATGTGACAGTGAACTTAGAGTGCTACATGTCTATGCTTAATCCTGATGTCAAAAGGGAGATTTTTGTGGTCTCAATATATGCATTTTTGTGTTTAGTATGATATAGTGAGCATGTGAATGATAGGTATAGTTCATGAAACCCATTACACATTATTTTTCCCATCATCTTATAATCAACCTTTAATTCAGCCTTTTAAATATTAGTATAATCAACCAATCAACCCATTGTATTAAATACAAGTTCTTGCTTGAATGCTTTTATCAATCTATTCTTAAATGTTGTTCTTTGGGGTGGTGATTATGTTTGTTCATTAATGTAATCTAGGGATTTTGCCTTTAGTGAATTTTTCTATGCAACATCATGCACATCAAATTTTGGCATCATTATCAAGGAAATATAATTTTCTTATCTTTTTACCATCTTGAATTAGTTACGATTTTTTCCTAATTGATTCCATTTCATATATTTCTTGAATTCAACTACACATCAAACATCTTACTCATGGAAGTCTTTCTTCCTCAAGAACCATTTCTAGGGCATGCAATGCTCTTCCAAGGCTGGACCAAGATTTGATTTTGAGCCTGAGATCAAATGAACCTACCACATGTTCCTTTGTGTGCACAAACCTAAGGTTGTCTAAGAGGAGATCAACTATAGAATTGAAGCAACATTAGTAGCACAACATGATAGACTTGTGGCTAAAGGTTGAGTTTTTGTGCAGGCATAATTACAAGCAGTTAAAGAAGTTGAAAGACAAATAAGACTATGAGATTTCTCTATTGCTAAGTCCACTGAAATTCAGACCCCCATCATCCAACCTGCCATCAAAGCACACAACTTCAAAATCAAAACGCAATTGGTGACAAAGATGCAAAATAATATTTTTGTAGGATGAGCTGGTGAGAATGTACATGATCACTTATAAAAGTTCATAGATCTCTATGGACAATGAAAGCAAGTTGGCGTGTTTGAAGATACCATGAAGCTATGGTTGTTCTAATATTCTCAAACCTAGGATGTGGTATCGTTCCTTAGGCAATTGTAGCATTATATCATTAGAGGAACTTCAGAACCAAATTCTTAAGAAATTCTTTCATCCCTCACACAATTATCAAATTAGAGAGAAAATAACACAGTCTAAACAACTCCCAAAAGAAACCCTCTTTGAATCCAGGAATGATTCAAGTTGTTTCTACACAAATGGCCACATCACGGCACCCCCCTTCACATCTTATCAAGCAAATCCATATGGGAATCGATGAGGACATCAAGAAATTCTTTGATGCAACCTCCAATGGAGGCTTCATGCGGAAAAGCTTTGATAATGCATAGAAAGTCATAAATAGGGGAGTTGAAACCAAGCTAGTTGGGGCTCGTCATGTAAAAGAGGTATTTTCAAAGTTTCCATGGCAAAAGAAAAACCAAGATGAAGGAAATGGTTGACTCTTTGAACAAACTCTCTGTCAAGCAAGACATCCTTGAGTCATATCTCCTTAGGAATGGGCAGAGAGATTAGTCCTCTTTTTAAGCTATTTTAGCTCCAAAAATCTTCTAGGTCTGTAGTGTAGAAGGGCATAGTAGTATGTGGTGAAATGACCTATAATAGGCCACCTTGAACATGCAACAACCTCAATTTGACAAAAGTTCAATCATCAAAAAGTCATTGTTGTCAACTTTATTCCAGAAATGGGCACTACAACCCCAACAGGACAAAAAACCATTCAAGATTGTAGTATGGAAACCTAGTCGAAGCAAAAAATTCTCACCATCTCAAGCAAGACAATAATCAGAATCAATTTTGGGATCCTCCTAGTTTCCAATAGTAGAAGAGGTATCATCATAACAACTGCAATCTTAGACAATATTGTAACAATTACAATACAAGAAAGTGGCTCTACAAAAAACAAGCAAAACTTCTCCTGGGAACCAACAAGACATGCGTGTCACTAGTGACCAAAGTCTCTTGGATACCATTGAGAAGATACTAGTGATCCAACAAACTTATAATAAATCCATGGAGGCCCAAGTTGCACAAATAAGTGTTTCCATTCTCCCTCTAGTGGGCTCATTCACATGTCACCCTGAAAACCCCATGCATTAGGTGGAGCAGTTGAAAGCGGTGACGACACATTCGTGATGTGTGATCTCCGAACCTCCACCCCCAACCATCAAGGAAAATAGACTGGTTCTTAAAAATCATGAAGATGAAGATTCACTCTAATGGCTATAATAATAGATATAATAGTGGAACGAGTTGTTGAACCACCACTGACAAGAAACTCACACGAACCTGAGAAGGCACCAGAGACTGCACCAACTTCTTCCACTATATATGTGGTACCATTCTACAAACCATGTGTCCCTTACTAGATTTATTTGGCTCATATGAGGCTAGACTCATGATTTATTAAGTTCAAGAACGTAATGAAAATGTTGCACGAAGACATTTCCTCATTGACGCTATAATTGAATTCCCTCATGAACTGAATCCTTCAAGACTCTTCTCACCTAGAAATACTTAATAGATGAAATTGATACTATGAAACTACAACAAACATCATCTGATGTCATCTTGATCAAGATGCCCAAAGAACTCAAAAGATCTGAGATCTTTTGGCATCTATGGCTTAAAAGGATCATTTCACCATTGTCTTTCTTTTCACAAGTTCTTCTCCTATCTGTTGGATCTAGGGCTCTAGAGGGGGGGGGTGAATAGAGATTTAAAAATTCTCACAAGATAAATTATACCTTCAAATTATATTAATCATAACCAATAACTTAAGTTCAATTTGAAGTCCTAACTAACAATCATAACAAGGATAAGAGAAAAGGGAATAAGCACTTAACATGGTCATTTAGAGTGGTTCTACTCTCCAAACTAGGAGAGAGTCAGTCCACTACCTAGAGAGGTCAACCTCTAGGACTTTGCAAGTACTTTACTCTATATATTCACCAATAAGAGTTAAAACACAAGGCCATCAAAGGACTTACCTATCCAATATAAAGAGTCTTCCACCTTACCAAGGACTTGCCCACTTTTCAAGAATCTTCCACCTTCTCCCAAGGACTTACCTACTCTTGCACAAGTCTTCAACCTTCAAGGAATTAGCCACTCTTCTTGGATCTTTTTGCCTTCTACTTCACCTAGAGAAGATCTTCACCTCTTATTCAACCTTTAAGAAGAACAATAACATCCACCTTCACTCGGAGTAGCTTGCTTCACCTTTGATTCATGGAGGAAAGGGGTACGAAAGATGGAATGGGATGAGAGCTTTACATGCACAAGGAAGTAGCTCTCTTACAACTGGCCTATCTCACTCATAATAACAAAATGAAGTGTAAAGTAGAGAGAGAAAGGGGCTCAAGGAGTTGCAACACTCTCAACTATAGCAAGGACTTAGAATAGCATGAATGCGCAAACTTGGAATGAACTCCAAGGGGTCCAATTTATAGTTGGGGGTGTTCCCTTGAGTGTGGGATCACTAAAGGTCAAAATATAGTTGTTTTAGAAGTTGCAAGGAATCTATTGCCACCCAAAACAACTCACCAACTGTTACAATCACTTTTTCTGCATTTTTTGTATAGTACATTCAGTCAAGTTTCGATAATGGTAACTCGACCGCTCCACTAAACGATAAAGCTAATTTTCAAACTATCAGTTGAGTTTGTTCTGGGAAACTTGACCTATGATCTAAAATCCAATTTTCTTAGTGAGTCGGTCAATCGAGTTCTATGAGTGTGCAACTCAACTGATAGGTCATCTTCAGAAAATCCATCACTGGATTGGTCGAGTTTCCAACTCGACCAATAAACAACCTGTGACAAATTTTCTAAATTTACATTTGAGTGATTAAACCTTGGAATTAAGTGTCCCTAATTTTTTCTCATCTTAGCTACAAGTCATACATCAATACAAGTGATTAAAAAAATCATCTAAGGAATTTTAGAGTGATTTCCCAAAATGCACACTTGCATTGCATTCGACTTGAACTTGAACAAGCTAGGGCTTGTATAATTTTATCCTTTTCATATACCTAAAGCCTGGATTCAATATTGAACAAACATATTAGATACATAGGAATGCAATGGTTAAGTCATTATCAAAATATGGGCAATGTATAACTCTCAAGTCAACACTATCTAATAGGCTCACATGAGACTGCCGACACCAATCATGATATTATCAAATATTTATTGTCAAAAAATGACAAAAAGCAAGGTTGATCAGGTGGATTTTATTGTTGCAAGAGTTTGACCTAGAAATCAAGGACAAGAAGGGAACTGAAAATGTTTTTATTGATCACCTTCATCAATTTCATATCAAATATTCTGGCACAATTCTCATTAATGACTCTTTTTCTGATGACCACTTGTTGTAAGTGTTTGTGTTTACCCCAAGGTATGTTGATTTGGTAGACTACCTAGCTGCAATTGTTTTTCATCTAGACTACACATAGAATGACAATAAGAAGTTCATGTCAGACATTTGTCGTTACTCATGGGATGATCGTTATCATTTTTGATTTTGTTTGGATGATCTCTATCATCATTGCATCATCAAGGAGGAAGATCCACTTTTTCTATAATAATGTCACTCTAGCTCAAGTGGAACTCATATAAGCTCCATGACAAATATGTTGAATATCCTCCAGTGTGATTTTTTCTAGACAACTCTTTATAAAGATGCTCATAGATATGTCAAGTCTGCAATCAGTGTCAACACTATAGTAATACTACTAAGTGGGGTGAGATTCCCGTCAATCATTATGAAGAAGTGGAGACTTTTGAAGTTTGGGGTGTGGACTACATGGGTCTGTCCCCGTCTACTTATGGTTTATCCTATATCATGGTTTTCCAAATGGGTTGACAACTTCTCAACAAAGTCTAGTGACTCTAAGATAGTCATAAAGATTTTTAAGGACATCATGTTCCCACACTTTAGAGCCATCCACACTGTCATTTTTGATGTGGGGCCACACTTTCTTGAATGCATATTTGAAGCACTCCTTCACAAGTATGGATTCTATCATCAGGTGCCTACTAGATATCACCCTCTGACGAGTTGTGAAGTGGATATCTCTAACTACCACATCAAGGGCATTCTTGACCAGACAATCAGTAGGACATGGCAAGATTGGGTCACAAACAAAATCACACACTCTACACATATCAAGCCACATATAAGACTCCCCTAGGCATTACACTGTTCCATCTCATTTAAGAGAATTCTTGTCACTTACTAGTATACCTCAAACACAAAGCACAAAAGGCCATCAAGCAACTCAACTTTGACCTCCATGTAGCAATGGCAAACTGTCTACTTCAACTGTAAGAGATAGAAGAATTAAGGTTGATAACTTAAGAAAATGCACACATCTAAAAGGATCATACAAAGATGTGTAATGAAGGCCACCTGATCAGGAAAGATCTTCATGTTGAGATTAAGTATTACTACACAATTCTTGTCTCCAACTCTTTCTAGGAAAGATCAAGACCCAAAGGTTGGGTCCATTCATTATCAAGCATATTTTCCCTCATGGACCATTTTTAATTTGGAGCAAGAAGACTAGAGAATTCATAGTCAATGGAAAACAACTTAAACATTATTTCACAATTCCTGATATGCATGACAACAAACCACTCTTACTTCTCCCCACAACATATCATGATTGAGCTTTGGGTGTTTAAACGTCAACATTAAACAAAGGCACTTATAGGGAGGAAAATTGAGTGTTACCTCAGATTCTAGTTTCTTTTATATCTTATTTCATACTACATTTAGTTATTTAGTGCATCTCATGATAATATGACTAGCTCTAACAAATTTTTATTGTAGGTGAATGAATTTTTCTACATGGAGAGCAAAAATTGCTTATGGACCAACCAGCAAAGTTCTTCCCCTCCGTCTTTAATTTCATATTTGCTAAAAAAATGGAAAATATCTTAAGTATAGAGTGGAGGGTGTGTGGTATGTATTCAAATTTCTATCCACACCTATCTATTTCCAACTTATGATCATATCATTGAATTCATGCATTGCATTTAGGTTAATTTTTTTAAACTTTTTGATCTCTAGAGTTATCAAGACCATTATCTAGTTGTATTAGTTTCAAATTCTTATTTTCACCAATGCATGCCATTATTATTTAACCCCCCTTAATAAAATAAATACCTCACAATGATTAATATATGAATCAACCAATGTCTAGCAATCACCGTATGCAACCTAGGAACTGAAACATCATATTTGCCCAGATAAGATGGTAGGTATTTGAGAAATTGAGAGGGATCAAACACACCATTGTTCTAACCAAACAATGAAACAAATTCATGGACTTATCAGTTTTTACCCTCATTATGTCACTATTTGATCATAGTCAGATAGGCTAAAAATCCAACACATTAAATTGTAAATCAAGATGAACATTGATATGATCCCTCTTCTACACTTCTTGTTCCATCTTCTTATCTTCGATCCATCAAAAATAAAATAAAAAGCCAGAAAAAGTGCCAAAGCCCAAGTTTAGGGTATCACACCCCCTCCCTACTTTATCTTCTTCTTCCATACTCCTCTCTATATAATAACAGTGTACCAATAAAAATGAAAAGATGTGAATGTGCACAGAATGAAAACAAAAAGAATGTTGCAATATGTATTTGCAAAAAAAAAATTAAATCTCAAGTTGAATATATAAGAAACTTGCGTCTTCCTTCCACAACTCTTTGCTCTCCATTTTCCACCTAGGGACACAATGAATGTCTCGTTATGATGTCCTTTTCTTGTACTCTAGTGTCAAATCATATGCAAACTTGTTGTTTAGTGGGACTCTCTAAAGTTTTAGGAAACTCTTAGATGTCCCTGGTATTGGGGATAGTTCAAAGAAAGTGTTTTTGGGAAGAAAAATTGGAAACAAAGTCGGGGATAAATGTGTTTTGTGATCTCAAGAAGTTACACATATTGTCTATATCAGGTGGTAGAGAAATTAGCATGATGCGAAGGTGAAGAAATCAATTGGTGTGAAAGTATTCATTTGGCGACTACATCATATCTTATGTTACTCAAGGATGAGCAATATTTAAGTTCAATGTTACTTGATGAATTCATATTCATCCTAGTTTTAGTTTCCTTTTAGTCTACTTTTGCATTCATTTTGATCATTTTAGCTTAGAACTATCTTGTATTTAGGTTTTCTTAATTTTATGATAATTTGTACATTTTTGATCCAAGTTCCTGGTTTTCATACCGGGCTTGAAATTTATTCCATGATTGGAGTGTAGGAGGAAGGTTTTGACCCAAGAAATTTTGACAAAATGGACTAGATTTCCATTGATCTATCCTTCCATCGGTTGGTGCTTCATATGTGCATATCCCTTGACACATGACAATAGACACCACCATCCCTGGGGGCATGTTTTCAACATTATTCTTGTCCATCGGTTGAAAACCATTGGAAGTATTACTTCATAAAAAATCTTTATGTCAAATCATCAGTTTGCATTGCATCTGCCAAATCTTTGGCTTACATAATTCCATCCCTCCACTTGAAAACCAAAGGAAATCTAGCATCCTCCTTGTGGTGGTTGTTGGATCAAGGGCTCTAGAGGGGGGGGTGAATAGAGCTTCACAATTCTCACAAAACAGATTAGACCACCAAATTATATTAAGTACAAGAACTAAAATAATCAACAATTTGATGTCTTAACTAGCAAGCATAGCAAGGATGAGAGACAAGGAAGAGCATGCACTTGGACAAGGTGGTTTAGAGTGGTTCCACATCCTAACTAGGAGCAATTTTAGTCCACTACCTAGAGGTGGTTAATCTCTAGGATTTGCAATCTTGGTACTCTTATATTCCATCATAAGATTACAAGACAAAACCTCAATATCTAAGGGCTTAGTACCTCAAGCAAGGATCTTCAACCTATAGAAGGAGCTTACCCACTTTAACCATGGAGTCTTCAACCATCAACATGGACTTACCCACTCCTTCTTCAAGTCTTCAACCTTCAAGGGATTACCTATCCTTGTTGAGCACTTGCGTTGCCTATCTCCTTCACTTGGAGATCTGGAACACCTTGCCTTCTTCAACCTTGAAGAATAGAAACTCCTTCTCCTTCACCCGGAGAAGATCTTCAACCTTTTCTTCAATAAGGAAAGGGGGTAGGAAGATCGTGGAGGAGAGATTTACATCATTACAAGGAGAAGCTCTCTTACAAAGGAACCTATCTCACTCATACTCATGAATTTGACTTGAAGGTAGAGAGAAAGGGGCTCGAAGGGTTAGAACACTCTCAACTAGGCTAGGACCAAGCATGTAGTGAATGAGCAACCTTGGAATGAACTCCAAGAGGTACTATTTATAGTTGAGGGTGCCCTTTAAAGTTGTGGGACACTTAAATACGAAATAAAACCTTTTTTGCTCAAAGAAACAACTATATTTTTGCTCAAAACACAAACTAACGATCACAATCACTTTTTCTCCAAATTCCGTACTGTGTAATCGGTCGAGTTTCAATAAAGGTAACTCAACTGATTGAGTAAAAGACAAAGCCGATATTCAAATCATCGATCAATTTTATCCTGGGGAAACTCAACTGGCCAATGAAGATCGAATTGGTCAGGTACTCGATCGGTCGAGTTCTGTGAAAACACAACTTAACTGATGCCATCTTCTAAAAACTGATCTAGGAAGATCGGTCGAGTTTGCAACTCGACCGATTGACTACCTGTGGTCAATTTTCTAAAGTGCATCTGAAGTGATTAAAACTTGGTGTTTAGTGTCCCAAACAATTTTCTCATCTTAGTTACAATCCAATCCATCAATACAAGTGATTATAAAAATATTCTAAGGTCATTTACATATATTTCCAAAATTACACACTTGTATAGCTTTTGACTTGAACTTGAGCAAATCAGGGCTTTTGATTTTTGATCCTTTTCATGTATCTAACACCTGAAATAAATCTTCAATACACATATTAGATACATATGAATGGAATGGTTAAGTCATTATCAAAATATGGACAATGTATAACCGCTAGGTCAACATTCTCCCCCTTTCTGACAATGACAAATCATTCCTCAAACATATTGAAAAGGATATAGACGTTATACCTTTACCTTGTGAATTAAGGGGATTCAAGATGTGAACAATGAGAATTACTCCCCCTCAATCTATGCTTCTTCTAACCTACATGGTTAGTCTATCTACACAGAGCAATAATAGCATACATGTACTATGTAATCCTTTGCAAGTCACATGATAATATAGTAAATGAATAAGAAAAGGATCTCAAAAGCAACAAGCAATAGTATAACAACAAATAACAATATGATTGAGTTTCAAGACATTGAAATTTCTCTCCCCCTTTTGACATTATCAAAAAGAAGGGGGGTATAAGAGCATATATTCAGGTCTTCTCCAAACCACAATCAACCAGATATTCATACAAGCAATCTCATAGCATATGAAAAATAGAGATAAAAGTAACATACAATCTCAGTCATAATCAAAATATGGGAAAACATGGCACCAACACATAAGATATATCAGAGTAAAAAGGAAGAGTGCACATCACATCTATTACAACTCAGATGCATGTTCTCATGAAAGCAACTACAAGCAAGAAGCGATGAAAAATAGAAAATAAAATAGTACAACTCAGATAATGTGCCCATATGTTTCTTATACAAAATAGCCTAGAAATATGTATATGATCAGCATGATAGACTAAAAACTAAGAAACAAGCTAAACTATCTAATCAACGACATCATCATCATCGACTCTAGGCTCGTAGTCCTCATCTCCATTAGAAGGTGCAGTAGTAGTGCCTTCATCACCAGATCAAACACCATCACCATCACCATCACCATCATCAGAAGGGTCCTCACCATCACTATCACCGTCGTCGTCATCATCAACCTCAACATCGTCATCCTGGTCAGGCATCTCCTCATCATCAGGAGGACCGAAAGCGTGACTGAGCCAACAAGCATTCTTCTCAGCCCAAGACATACGAAGAGAGTGAAGCTCATTGGCCTGAGGAAAGGACAGAGCTGAGTCTCTAAGGATGGCAAGAAAGGTGGCCAGGGGGCTAGTAGGCAATGGGAGGTAGGCAGGAGCATAACTACCAGCAATGAAGGGTGGAGGAGCAGCAACAACGGAAGGCTCAGGTGTGAGGTAGTAATGATTGTATGCATATGAAGCATAATCACTACCAGGGTAGGGCTGGTAGGTGGGGTAGGGTGAAGCACATGATAGGTTCATGTTCAACGGATGGAACACAAATCCTAATGCAGGTGCTCCAAGACCTGATGGTTGTATGCTTGTTGGTGCATCATGTATCCCATAAGGGTTTCATTAGATACACAAAATGAAGCACGACTACGTCGAGGAGGGGGATGAGGAGGTGGAGCACGGGAAGATGAGGAAGGGGCTGTAGAGGTAGAGGCAGAGGCAGAGGGAGAAGCACCAGGGGTAGATGAAGTAAACACAGGCACAAACTTCTGAATTGTGGTTTCACTTATACACACCTTTCTTGGCTACTTTGTAATGAAAGTCAGAAAAGAGTGATTTCTCAGTGGCGAATTGAAATAAACCACATATCAGGGCAGGGTATTGGGGATGGGTGCCTTTTGTGTTCTTACCAGTGTCGAAGCAGGTCATGTGGTGTAGAATGTATCTGGCCCACTTGACACTGATGTTCTCTAGGATGCAATACATTATGACAACAATGTTCTCTACAATATCCGTTTGATTTTTCTTCGGATGGATGTTGTAGTTGATCACTAAAGCCAAAATGTGCTTCCTAAGTTTGAGGGAGGAGGAAGGTAGGGTGCTCTTCTTCTTATATGGAACGTCAGGTTTCTTCAAGTAGCAATGAATGTCAGGGAGAGTTAATTCATTTTGCTTGTAGAAACCTTCTGAGTCCAAAAGATTGAAATACTTGTCATAATCCTTGCACCATGTATCATTTTCCTCATCTCTGGAAAAGAAGACATTTAAAATATCCTCAGAGATTTGGAAACACTTACCTATGATCATCGAGGTTAGGATTACTTGAGAATTTGGTGGGGGTACAAGGGAGTCATAGTTCCAACACAAATTGGTGTAGAACTCATGAACTGCTTTCATGCTAGACATTGAGTTATGAAAGCAGTCACACTCGACGGCCAAGGTGGAAAGGTGGTGTACGGAAAGCAACCTAGCAACTTGATCAATAACTTCTTGATGCCTAGGTCTTGGCTCAAATAAGGTGTGAAAAGGAAAAGGACTCCTTTTTTAGGAAAACTAGATACTTCTATTTATTTATACTGCTCTCTAGTGCATTCAAACCCTCAGAAATGTTAACAGGAGAAATAAAATTACAGTTTCTAGGAATAGGATGTGTGAAGCTAAGGTTTTGGTTGGTTGCAAGGCATTGCTTTGCAATCCTATCAGCATGCATGTTATAGGTGTGGCAGATATAGAAGATGGTTTCAGACGAGACGAGGCTCATCACCTTCATCACGTAGGGTTTTAAAAGAGGGACATAGGTTATTCTAGTAATAGCTCAGACCACTGACAGAGAGTCTAATAGAATGTATGCATTGTCCCAATGGTGTTGTTTGCATAATTCAGTGGCTCTCACGATGGCCTTGGCTTCTGCATCCACGGCTGAGGTAGCTTTAGTAATGTTGCCCATCCCTAAGATATGGAGTTTGCTGGCGTTAACAACATGGATGTCGATGGCTGCGTTATGTGTGCTAGCTTGAAAGGAAGCGTCTGTGAAGACATAGATATCTCTGCCTTAGAATTGTATCTGGTTGTAATCGACTTCAATGACCCTCTCACATACTTGATTAGCCATGTCTTGGATTATGAGATTTTGCTACTTGATGAAGAGGACTTTGCTTGCAGCACGTTTCTCTTGGCACTGGTGGATGAAATTATTGTGACACTGCCATAGGTGTCAGCAGGTAATTGCCCATAGCTTGTGAGACAGGTGTTGAACATTCGTACATTGATCAATCCAATCCTTCTCATTCAGATTGAAGAGACCGAGCCCAGGTGACACCGGTTTCCAGACTTCGGTGTTGGAGGGGCAGTCCCTCAAAGAAAGAAGAAGAGTGTCTCTTTTGTTGTTACACACTGGACAGAGTATGGAGACATTAATGTGTCGATGATTCTTTTCCACATTGGTAAGGAGAGCTTGATGTTGTAGAATCCAGAGAAAAGTTTTTATTTGAGCAGGTAGGGTGGAACGCCATATCTATTGGGTTTTGTGGAGAAAACATGCGCGGCGGAAGCAATAAAATCCACGCAACCCGAAACAGGATCTCGTCGACAACAATGTATTTGGAAGGAGTGTTTGTGGGATATACCTTATCGCGGAGCAAGTCCGGAAATGTCCCACTGCATGACGGAGCAACGTTGGTGACCTACATGAACGGAACTTCTCTCCCATTCACTGTCACAGGAAGATCTAGTGACGTTCCTTTCGTGCGGTGACGTACGCGGCTCGTAACGTGCACGGATGGTCGTTGATGCCCTCTGAACACAGGCGTCTCAGTGTCTGTGTCTCTACTTCATCTATGCGGATGGACTGGAACTCCATGTCGTGCTTCCTAAGCCGGCGGGAAGGAGTCGTGTCTGTGCGGCGGCGTGCTAGCGGCGCGTTGCTCTCCTTTCTCTCCTAAGGACGACGACTAGGGTTTACGTATGTGAGCATAAACTAAAAGCGTCTCTCGATATCTTATATAGATATCGGCTATCAATCCTCCTTTAAATAGGATATGAAGGGAAGTAGGGTTTCCTAAACCCATCGGTAAATAGAAACGTTGCGTTAATTAAAATGCTCGTGGATTAATTAGAATATTCTGGAATTCATTAATTAACCAAATAATCGCATTAATTGATTAATTAATATCCGACTCCATGCAGTCGCTTGGGATGGATCTATGGGCATATATACCAATAGACTCCCACTTGCAATTAAGAGCCAGTCACTCCAATATTATTCTAATCCATTACATAAACATTTTAGTAATCAATGTGATTCAGAGCAATTCCAATCAAATCCACAATTATACTCCTATTCCAACACATCCTATGTGTGTGACCTGGTAGGCTCCAAATTACATTGGCAGTGATATCCATAATCATATTATGATTTCACAAGCAATGATTGGTATCTAGAAAGACTTCATTGCCACCCAAGTAATTGGAGAAGTTGGAGAACAACTTGACCTATCATTCATGACTGGTGTTACAGTGATTGTATAGTTCTTTTGTCGTTGATATCCGGATTGAACTTGAGTCATGGAATTGTTATCCTTTTCAATGTTCAATCCATGTTCCTTGAACTAGAGCAGACTGTCTGAGATATATGTAAGC
The DNA here is from genome assembly GCA_963693085.1 of Alisma plantago-aquatica. Taxonomy (NCBI): domain Eukaryota; kingdom Viridiplantae; phylum Streptophyta; class Magnoliopsida; order Alismatales; family Alismataceae; genus Alisma; species Alisma plantago-aquatica. Next base: position 1,295,918,155 of record OY856411.1, read on the forward strand.
TCAATATCACATATTGACTTGCATCAGCATGGCCATGCATTTCTCAGTCTCGCTTATCAAGTGGTCGGAATATCAAACTCCCGTAGGAAGGAAAAATTCCATCTACATCACTCACAGTCATCCCCATGTGTCACTGTGCACCCAAGCACCATCTTTATGGTAATCCTTATTCAGGACCACGGTGGATGATGTCAAAGTACACCGAACGACATGTGATAAGTGTTGTGACTTCAAGTCTAAGAACCACAATCACCACCATCATTATGAAATGTGACTCTAACTACCAATCATGGTATCCATGTGTCACTCTCAAGGTGGGTCTATCCGATACATTGTTCTCCAAAAAGTATCTATGTATTTGGTTTGATATTTCCATATCATGGATAATGAGATTCTTCCATCAACCAACATACACTCTAATCTTATGTGTTATTGATGTCTATGGATATTTCCACAATAACAACTGATTAGGGACAAAACAAGAATACATACTCTTATCATACATATGATCTCACTGTTCAGGTCATCAACCCGAAGACATATGTCATTGAGTATATTATTCTATAGACATCTATAAGTTTTATGGTCATCTCACAATATAAAACATAAACATATAGATTGGAAACTTGCCTTTATTGATATGATCAATGTAGTATTACAAATCGTTTACATAGTATCCCATTACAATCATCGAATGATAGTCTCTATAGGCATACATACCAATAGATTCCTACTTGCAATTATACCCAATCACTCATGAATCTCAATCCAAGTGATCGAATATGTCCGTCATGTTTCTGCTGTGAAAGTGCTTTTGTGAGCGGGTCAACCACATTGCTTTCTATAGGTACTCTGCAAATCTTCACATCTCCTCATTGTACGATCTCTCGTATGAGATGGAACCGCCATAGAATATGTTTGGAACGTTGGTGCGATCTTGGTTCTTTATCCTGTGCAATTGATCCATTGTTGTCGCAAAACAAATCAATTGCATCACCAACGCTTGGAACCAATCCAAGTTTAGAAATGAACTTCTTGATTCACACAGCTTCCTTTGCAGCATTAGACGTGTCAATATATTCGGCCTCTGTTGTAGAATCTGCAACCGTCTCTTGCTTGGAACTCTTCCAGCTCACATCTCTGTTGTTCAGGAAAAACACAAATCTAGATTGCGATCTGTAGTCATCTTTGTCAGTTTGGAAGCTAGCATGGGTGTAACCCTTTACCGCGAGCTCTTCCTCACCACCCTATACCAAGAATTGATCCTTAGTCCTTCTCAAGTACTTTAGGATGTTCTTACGGTTGTCCAGTGACATTCACCAGGATCGGACTGATACCGGCTCGTCATGCTCAAATCATACGACACATCAGGACGAGTACATAACATTGCGTACATGATAGATCCAATTGTTGATGCATATGGAATCTTACTCATGTGTGCCCGTTCATAACATGAACTAGCACACTGGACTTTAGAGATTGTAACCCCATGGGACATGGGCAAGTTACCTCTCTTAGAACCCTCCATGCTAAACCTCTTTAGCACCTTATCAATGTATGTGCTCTAGCTTAGGCCTAGAAGCCTTCTAGATCTATCTCTATAGATCTTGATCCCTAGTATATAGGATGCTTTGCCTAAATACTTCATAGAGAAAGTCTTCCCTAGTCAACCTTTTACTATCTGAAGAGTAGGGATGTCATTTTCCATCAATAGTATGTCATCCACATACAATATGAGAAATACGATTGTGCTCCCACTAACCCTTTTGTAAACACAAGGTTCATCTTCATTTTGACTAAAGCCAAACTTTTTGACTAAAGCCAAACTTTTTGACTACTTCATCAAAGTGTAGATTGCAGCTCTGAGATGCTTGTTTCAATCCATAGATTGACCTTTGTAGCTTACATACTTTATTGGCTTCCTTTAGATTGATAAAACCCTCAGGTTGTGTCATGTACACATCCTCGAGTAAATTCTCATTAAGGAATGTTGTTTTAACATCCATCTGCCAAATCTCATAGTCATGATAAGCTGCAATGCCAAGCATGATCCTGATGGATTTAACATGGCAACTGGTGAGAAGGTCTCGTCATAATCAACACCTTGAATTTGACGGAATCCTTTCACAACCAATCTACCTTTATAGGTTTGAATATTTCCATCCATATCAGTCTTCTTCTTGAAGACCCACTTGCACCCTATGGGTTTTACCCCTTCGGGTGGATCCACCAAGGTCCATACCTTGTTGGTGTACATGGATTCCATCTCAGATCTCATGGCTTCGAGCCATTTCTCAGATTCTGGTCCCTTAGTAGCTTCTAGATAGGAAGTTGGCTCATCTATTATGCCCAATTTGTCACTATCTTGAGTTACGAGAAATCCAAATCTCTCAGGCTCAGCTCGTGTCCTACTAGACCTATGAGGTTCTTGTGTTACATTTGTAACTTGAAATTTCACAACAACTTGTGAGTCTTCATGTTCCTTATGTACCTCCTCAGTTTTTGTGCTTTCTTGTTGGTCTTGAACTTCTTCGAGCTCTACATTCCTCCCACTAATTCCTTTGGAAATAAATTCCTTTTCAAGAAATACAGCAGTCCTAGCAACAAACACTTTGTTGTCAGTTGGTGTGTAGAAGTAGTATCCCCGAGTTTCCTTGGGGTATCCAACAAAATAGCATTTTTCTGATTTGGGTCCAAGATTTTTAGGAAATTGTTTCCTAACGTAAGCTTCACATCCCTAAATCTTTAACTTAGACAAATTGGTACGATTTCCATTCCATATCTCATATGGTGTCTTTTGAACCAATTTGGAAGGTACACGGTTAAGTGTAAACGCTGCAGTTTCAAGAGCATATCCCCAGAACAATATTGGAAGTTCGGTTGAACTCATCATTGATTGTACCATGTCTAATAATGTACGATTCCTTCTTTCTGACACACCATTATGTTGTGGTGTACCAGGTGGAGTCCATTGTGATACAATACCACGGTCTCTCAGAACGTCCTCAAACTCTTGGCTTAAGTATTCGCCACCTCGATCTGAACGAAGTGCTTTAATACTCTTACCAAGTTTCATCTCTACTTCATTCATGAAAGTCTTGAACATTTCAAGAGTTTCTGACTTGTGTTTCATAAGATATACATAGCCATACCTACTGAGGTCATCAATGAAGGTAATGAAGTATTGATAGCCTCCTCTAGCATTTTATCTAAAAGGTCCACATACATCAGTATGTATGAGCCCTAGTAGATCACTGGGTCTCTCACTGTGTCCAGTGAAAGGAGTTTTGGTCATATTCCCTAATAAACATGCCTCACATGTCTCTAATGATTCAAAAAAAAAAGAGTCTAGATAACCATCCTTATGGAGTCTAGATATGCGCTTCTCGTTTATTTGCCCAAGACGACAATTCCATAAGAATGTTTTGTTTGAGTTCTCAAGTTTTAACCTTTTAGTATTTACATTGTATATGCTAGTCTCAAGTTCTAACAAGTAGATACCATAAGACATAGGGGCATTTCCATAAAAGATATCATCTTTAGATATAGAAATAATCCCATTCTTAATGTGAAATTCAAATCCACTCTTGTCCATACAAGATATAGAAATAATATTTCTATTAATGGCAGGTACATACTAGCAATTCTCTAATTCTATTACAAGGCCCGTAGGAAAAGATAAACTAATAACTCCAACTGCGGTGGTAGCAACTCTTGCTCCATTAGCAACCCGCAACTCGACTTGGCCCTTTCGTAAATGCTTACTTCTTATCAGATCCTACATATTAGAACATATGTGAGATCCACATCCGGTATCCAGTACCCATGATGAAGAAGTATTTAAGTTTATCTCAATAACGTATATACCTGAAGTGGAGATCTATATCCCGTGCTTCTTCTTCCTCAGTTCCTCCAGGTAGAGAGGACAGTTTCTTTTCCAATGTCCAGGCTGGTGACAATGGTGACAACTGCCTTCTTTGGAGATCCCACCTTTTGCTTTGAGCGCGGATGACTTTGGCTTCTGTCCGATTTTAGAACCTTTCTTAGCCTTGCCTTTGCCTTTTAACTTTCCCTTTGTCTTGCTGATCATCATCACAGACTTGGGCTTGTCTTTCTTCATCTTTGCTTCAGTTGTCCTCAACATGCTCAACAATTCTGACAACAGCTTGTCAAAAATGTTCGTGTTGTAGTTCATGACAAAATGATTATATGATTCAGGAAACGATTGTAGAATTACATCAATGGCCAATTATTGACCTAGGGGAAATCCCAGCTTGGATAGGCTTTCCACGTACCCAATTAAAGTGAGTATATGGGTGCCAACTGAGTCTCCCTCTTTCATCTTGCTTTTGAATAAAGCCTTTGAGACATCATATCTCTCCTGTCTTGCTTGATGTTGATACATGTTCTTGAGATGTGTTACCATCTCCATGACATTCATGTTCTCATGATGCTCTTGCAACTCATAGTTCATTGAGCACAACATCAGACACTTGACATCCACGACATCATCAAGGTGCTTCTTGTAAGCATCCTTTTCAGCCTTGGGCGCATTTACGGCGGGTTTCACTGGCTCTGGTGTTTCAAGGACATAGAGCTTATGCTCATGTGTGAGAAAAATTCTCAGCGTCCTAAACCAGTTTTGAAAGTTGGTTCCGGTGAGTTTGTCCTTCTCAAGGACCGATCGCAATGAGAAAGTGTGAGTGTTGTTTGCCATTTGATTGCTACAAAAGAAAAATTTGCATTTAGTCCAAAACATTTTGACTTGTAAAGATTTGATAAACGAGATTAATTAGGCCTTTAATTAATTACACTCCCACTATTTTATTCAAATTGATAGCCCTCACTATCATCTCGAAAGATTGCAATGCACAACCTTCTAGTGAGCCAAGACCCAAAATAATTGGATCAATGCCCAGCCAACGTCGGCGTCAAAGACCAAATACTAAGGTAGGCAACTTTTTCCAATTGCATCATATGCAACTCTTGGATAGATGATCATGCACAACTCCTTGCCATGATGCATCTGTGTGCCTCTAGGTACTTGATCCTATCAAGGTTCCCTAGTTAAGTCCAACCCATAAGCCAACATGATGAGTGTGCACCCTGCGGAGGCAAACCCACACACCCATCATCACACTTCCACGAGATAGACAGTGTACCACGTGGAGGCATGCCCATACATAGTCGATCATGCTTTTCATGTGTGTTTCTTTATGGAAGGCAACTAAAACATAATATTATTAATTGAGGGGTTTTATTAATACATATACATATCCAAACACCACATACTTATAGTACGTATCATATACTACTATATCCACAACCACAAACGATAGACATGCAATCACAAACACAAATACATCGGTTATGGCCATACTATTGTAATCCTTTAGAGAAACAAAGGATTACGGTCCACCTATGGTCTTATGCATCTCATGCAACACCTGTGAATCAACCTGTAAGCCTGTAATGATCAACATTACAATGAACAACTTCATGGATGCTTTGTGAGGTTGGAACATCCAGTTGCTTCTTGGAATTGGATCTTCTTGTTGCTTCTCCATGGACGCTCCTTGGAGTTGGATCTTCAGGTTGCTTCTTGGAATTAGATCTTCATGGTTCTTCTCCATGGACACTCCTTGGAGTTGGATCTTCAAGTGGCCTCCTTACAACAAGTTTACAAAGACTAAAACTAATCCTATCTCTATTACATCATATGTGTACAAATATAAAGGGAAGGAATTAATTACACTTTGAAATAAGAGATGAAGCTCAACATGCAAGCTGAATACTTTATAAAAAGGACCCATATGCATCCATTATACATCCATATCATTCACAAACAAACGTATCCATAAGATTGACATCCACATTCATTCACAACATTCACAAAAGGGGATACTAGGCCATAACCGTGCATGCATTCACCACATAAAACAGGTTTTAAAGGTGACGTGTATGTTATCATAGGTATATCTACATATACGTATATACATATTAAAATTGCAGTACTTGTAATGAGGGACATTCCCCATTAAATAAATTTTTGACTCCCACGCAGACAATGTGGGGTACACAGGGGCAGCACCCCTGTGCACTTCCGTGCACTTAGGAAAATCAATATTTTCCATAGTCGACCTTGTCTAAAATGTCAAAAACAGAAGCCTACGGCGTAAGTGGAATTAGGTTTAGATTTGCACATTAGCAGGTTTAATTCGCATCGTATGCAACATAAAAATAGTATACAACGATTCGATCATATCGAAACGAATCCAAATACGTCGTAGATCGACGCTGCTCTGATACCACTGTTGGGTTTTGTGGAGAAAACATGCGCGGCGGAAGCAATAAAATCCATGCAACCTGAAACAGGATCTCGTCGACAACAACGTATTTGAAAGGAGTGTTTGCGGGATATACCTTATCGCAAAGAAAGTCTGGCGATGTCCCACTGCACGATGGTGCAACGTTGCTAACCTACACAGACGAAACTTCTCTCCGGTTCACTGTCGCAGGAAGATCCGGCGGCATTCCTTTTGTGCGGTGACGTACGCGGCTCGTAACGCGCACGGATGGTCGTTGATGCCCTCCGAACACAGGCATCTCAGTGTCTGCGTCTCTACTTCGTCCACGCAGATGGACTGGAACTCCATGCCACGCTTCCTAAGCCGGCGGGAAGGAGTCGTGTCTGTGCGGCGACGTGCTAGTGGCGCGTTGCTCTCCTTTCTCTCCTAAGGACGGCGACGACTAGGGTTTATGTACGTGAGCGTAAACTAAAAGTGTCTCTCGATATCTTATATAGATATTGGTTGTCAATCCTCCTTTAAATAGGATAAGAAGGGAAGTAGGGTTTCCTAAACCCATCGGTAAATAGAAACATTGTGCTAATTAAAACTCTCATTGATTAATTAGAATATTCTGGAATTCATTAATTAACAAAATAATCACATTAATTGATTAATTAATATCTAACTCCATGCAATCGCTTAAGATGGCTCTATGGGCATATATACCAACAATATTTGCTTCTAGTTTCCAGGAGTGTTGATTTCTTTTTCTTTACGAAGCCATCTATAAGTTGATTGAGAGGAGAAGCCACCGGTCTGCTCTAGTGACCATATCCATTCATCCTCCAAGATGTTATTTGAGGGCAACGGGATGTGCTTGATGATTTCTTCTACCTCCGGCGGTAGGTAGGAGTTAATAAAGCTTCAGTCCCACCCATCTTCTACAGACGACATGCATCTAACCGTTAGATCTGAGAGATCTTTAGGGATTGGCCACTCTGGAGATATGTCTATGACTGCCTGCGAGCCATTTATCTCGCCAAACATTTGTACTACTACCATTATTGATGGATTTGAGGTAGAGTGGCTTGATGAGGTCCAAATGGCATTTGATGAAGCTCCAGGATGAAGAACATAGCTTAGAAGCAGGTCTGCAATTTTTCATATACTTCTCATTCATAATTTGGACCCATAACTTGCTCGGGTCAGAGATGAAGGATCAAGTGTTCTTAAGCATAAGTGCATTGTTCTGGTCTCACGCATCACTGATGCTAAGGCCGCATGTGTCCTTGCTTGAGCTTATTTTCTTCCATGATACTAGGGAGATTTTTTGTTGAGAAGAAGTTCTGGACTAGATGAACCTTCTGATATGCCTACTGATTTCATCGCAAAGTTGAGGAGACAATTTGATAGTTTGCATTATGTAAGTTGGAATGCTTTGGAGTGTTGATTAAGCTAGGGTGATTCTCCCTGCAAGAGAGAGATGGAGCAGTGACCAACTATTTAATCTGCTTTGGATAGATGAAATGATGCTACCATGGGTGGCTTTGTTGATTCTATGATGCAAGATTGGTACACCCAAATACTTTCCCAGTTCCATAGTCCATCCAATTCCCAGCCGTTTGCTGATGGAACGGATCTCAGACCTAGGTGTGTTCAAACTGAAGAAGCACTTGGATTTCTACTTTGAGATTGTTTGTCCTGAGGCTTTAGAGAAGATGTGAAGGATTTTTTTGATGGTACTAGCCTGCACCATGGAAGCTTACCCCAACAGAAGGATGTCATGTATGAATAGAACATGAGAGAGCGGGGTACCTCCTCATGTAAGGGAGATGGGTTTCCAGTCTCCAGTGTGAACTAAGTTAGAGATGGCCTGGCTTAGCCTCTCCATACACATAACAAACACATACAGACTGATGGGGTCGCCCTATCCAATACCCTGAGATGCCTTAAACGGATGTAGGGGTTAACCATCCCAGAGGATCAAGGTTGATCCATGTGTTATAATTTTCATGATGATGTTGATGATCTTTGGAGGAAAATCAGTTCTTGAAAGCGTGTCATGGATGAAATGCAAGTTCATTTTATCAAATGCCTGGGCCAGGTCCAGTTTGGTACACATGAGCTTCTTCTTTATGGAGCGGGCTTTCATTGTATGGATTATTTCCTACACCAAGAGAATGTTGTTGTTGATGTGACTCCCAAGGATAAAATTAGATTGCATCGATGCAATCTAGTTGCTCAGCAGGGGTTTTAGGCATTCCACTATGATTTTAGAGATGAGCTTGAAGCACCCGTTGTTTAAGGATATGGGTCTGAAGTCGCAACATTTTTAGAGAAGCCACCTTCAGAATGAGGACCATATATGAGTATGCAATGGAATCCTCTATATGTTTAGATTGAAAAGCATTGCAGACCGTGGTGGTGATGGAATCTCCCACTATGTCCCAGTTTTTTTTGAATGAAATATGTGTGAACGTCGTCTGGACTCGGTTCCTTGAGAGGTGCCATGGAGAAGAGGTCCCTCTTGATTTATGAAGCTTGCGGGATTGTGCCCAAGAAGGTCCTAGTTTGAGCATCAATACAAGGGAAGATGTTAAGGTAGTAGTGGGCATGGTCAAAAACTTGTGTAGATTTCTATGTCATCAAGTCTTCAAACCAAGCTCGGATGCAGGTTTTGAGTGCAGCAGGATCAGTGATCCATTTGTCACCATTGGAATTGTCTTTGAGGCGGGTAATCCTATTGTAATGTCATCGAGCCTTAACATATGATTGAAAAAACTTGGTGTTGAGGTCACCAAGTTTTAACGAATGAATATGTGCTCATTGACACCAATCCACTTCTTCCAAGAGGAGTATGTGATGGAGCTTCTCCTGGAGGGGGATGGAAGGATCAAGGTTAGGAATGGGCATGAGGTTTTGAAGTCATACCTGGAACTTGTTGATTCTGTCTAGGAGATGTACTTTCTCCCTACATTGTAAAATATTGCATTTAGACTCCCATTTGGTGGCAGCCACCTTGAAGGTCTTGATGGCGTCTTGGAAGCAGGAGTGGGTAGGCCACTGGCTGAGAATCTCCATCCGCAAACTAGGTTGCATGTTCTAGCTTGCATTTAGTGTGGAAGTAGAAGGCTCTCTGGACTCTACGGCCACAAGACAGGAGGAGCAGATTGTGATCATAGAACGTTCTAGGTAGAACCATGACAGAGGCGTTGTCAAATTTATGGATCCATTCAGAGTTTTCTAGCACTCTATCAAGGTACTCAAGAAGGTTGAGTTTTTTTAAAGGTGAAGAAATGGCCCTGGGTTTTTAGGTCTGCTAGACCAGTGTTAACCAGAGCTTCTTGAAAATGGGAACTTGCTCGTTTGTCAAAATACTTGCTTCGTCGCTTTTCATCAATATGGAGAAGGATGTTGAAATCACCCATATCAAGGTGCTCAAGAAGGTTCTAGGTAGCACTGTGACAGAGGCACTATCAAATTTGTGGATCCATTCAGAGTTTGCTAGCACTCTATCAAGGTGCTCAAGAAGGTTGAGTTTTTTAAAGGTGAAGAAATGGCCCTTGGTTTTTAGGTCTGCTAGACCAGTGTTAACCAGAGCTTCTTGAAAATGGGCACTTTCTCGTTTGTCAAAATACTTGCTTCGTCACTTTTCATCAATATGGAGAAGGGTGTTGAAATCACCCATAACTGCCCAGGCCTCATTCATGGATGCACTTTTTGTTTCAAGATGCTCCTATAGCACATTCCACCTTGATGGGTTTGGGCTAGCATAGACAATGGTGAGTTACCACAAGTTGTTGATGCGGCAGTGGATGAATTGCCTGTGATTAAGGATAATTTCAACTTCACAATGTTGATGGTTCTAGGCAAGCCAGATGCCACTAGAGAAGCCAGAAGCTTTGACCCTATGAGATGAGGAGAAACCTAGGTTCTTGATAATATTAGTTGCTTTGATTCCAGAACATCGAGGTTCTAAAATAGCAACAATTTGGATTTTATGGATTATCTTTAGTTCTTTGATTAGTAGGATTTTCTTTTCAAGGCCTGGCCCTTGAATATTCCAGCATAGGGCATTCATAAAGCAAGTATTATTGGAGGGTGGCACACAGTCCGACGGACTGGTCTTCTTGCTCAGTGTTTATGTTATCTAGGGTTCTAGAGCCTGCAACGTTGAGGTGTTCCTGGAACTCAAGGGCACGTTGCACATTTGGGTTTGTATGGCTTCCTTCCTGAGTCTACTCATCTGTTCGTCCTTTCTTCCAGATTTTGTCTGGGCTCTGGACTGTTTGGTAGATGATATTTCGGTTCCTCAACATCACAAACCATGAGGCATCCTTTTTTCTTAGGATGGAACAGGCTAGGGTGGAGGGAATCCTTGTTCGATTGGATGCAAATTGGAAGTTCCCATCTTCAGGAGGGTGATGTGGGCGACCGGTGAGGACTTCATTCTCCTTCAACTGAATAATAGTGTTCATCTCGGGAGGGTTAGGCTCCACATTCTCCATAGTTGAAAGAGGTAGTTGGTTATCAACTACCTGCTTCCTACGCTGCCTTTTCTTGGCCTTCTTGCTAATTATCGTCTGCCAATCCTCCCCATCACCCTCAGTCTCGGGCTTGTCAGTAGTGATGGATTGCTATTGTGTCTCTTCTCATTGATCAGTGTGTTGCTTGTGCATGACCTTCTCACGAGTAGGTATAGATTTGGTAGCTTTCTCCTATGTTGCCACTTTATGGTGCTCAGGCATCCTAGCATGGATGGCTGACATGTAGATGACCATGGGAATAGGGATAGGGATAGATGTAGATGCCAGGTCTGGTCTCTGAGTCTGCTATTTACACTCTGCCTCAACATGACCCAGAAGACTACAATTAAGGCAAGATTAGGAGAGGTTTTCATAATCCAAACAAAAGTATTCACCATTGATGAAGATCGTCGGCAGGAGGGGCTTGCTTGTATCAACCTCCACCGCAATGCGGGAAAACTTTCCTCTATTGCCCATTAATGTGTTGGCACCAATTTTGATAGTTTTTCCAATCGAGTTACCAATCTATTCCAATAGTTGATTCTAATAAAGGAATATGGGGATCTATGCAACTCTCACCCAGACTACTAGTTTATGAGGGATTGGCTCAGAGGGCCAGAAAGATGGTGACCAAGACTGCGCCGACAAGTAACTATCGAAGACATTCGATGGGCCGCCAATCATTACTTTCTCATATTCATGTTGCTTCCCCAATTGTATTATGTAGTATCCATTTTCAATATCGACAATCTGGTATTGTGTTGTAGGGATCCAGAGGATCATTATCTTGTTGACTAGTGTTTGAAACCCTAGTGTGGTTCAAATCGCTTTGATGATTACAACATGCTTCCAAGGTTCGAGCAAGGGCTGGATGGAATACAGTTTGACAGAAAATGCTGGGAAGACACCACTCAGGTCGACCTGGATGTCAGCAATGGTTAGGATATTTGGGGGGTTGGATTGATGTACGAGAGAAGGCCTACGTCCTTCCCAACATGAGCATCCATGTAGGACTTTTTGGTTGTCGCTTCCTTTGGCACAATATCAATAGCATCCATGGCATCTGGTTCAGTTGCTTGATCTGTTACACCATCTTCCTCGTTAGAATGGGTTGTTTGCTTTGTCATCCTTTCACTATAGCTAGTACTGGGAGAAGTGAGTTGGCCCTGACCGCCTCGACCGCCTCCACGGCTCTCAAACCCTACCATCCACCACGGCTCAATGTAAAAGGACTCCTAGGAAGAAGGTCCTTATACCTATTAACAACCTCTATTGAGACAAAAGAGGTATCATCAGAAGGAATCAAGCGATTTGACAAAGAGGACGAAGGTGCATTGCATGGGGCTGGTCGTTTTCTCCTTTGGGAAGCCATGGAAGCAAAAAAGAGAAAGAGAAATGAACAAACACAAAAAGCAAACCTCAAAAGCCATCCAAACACCACCAGGGAGCAACCGGGGAGGTCTAGGTTGAGCTATCTAGGTCAGGAAAGGGCTAGGATATGAAGGTTTAGGGCTGGTGGTGAGAGATTAGGGCTAGAAGAAGAGGAATCGGTCGTCTATTCTCTAGTTGAGAGGGAGAATAGTCAGTCAAACCTAACTTAAATTTGCTTCAGCCCGCAGATCGGTCAAGTTCTGAGAGTCGGGAACTCGACCGATGGGTCCTCTGGAGAACATCTCTTGACCACTGATCGATCGAGTTTGTCCTGGGGGAAACTCGACCGATGGTCAACCTGACCTAAAACCATCGAACTTAGTTTCTAGACTTATACATGCCACTTAAATTCATTTTTTGAGTCTATTTTGTATATTGAACATACTTAGGCACATAACACTCATCATTGGGTACTATTTAGTGATAAAACCAAGAAATTCGAGAGAAGCCTAAAAAATAAGTGAACTAAAAATGTCAACAAGTAAGTTAAGCACATTTTAGAAAAAAATTTAGGCAAGCAAGATGAGGAAAGCATGAGCAAGACAAATAGGATAAAAACAACTAGCTAGACAACGTGTCAATATCATCCAAAGAAACAATGAACAGTTTAGATCTAATATAGTTAAATTGCTCTCTAGCTAGAGGTTTGGTGAAAATGTCCGCCAAATGATTTTATGTGTCCACATGTGTGATATAGATATCCTTCTTGGCAATGTGATCACAAAGAAAATGATGGTGAACCTCTATATGTTTAGCTCTACTTTGCAATATACGATTATAAGAAAGATTGATTGCACTAGTATTATCACAATAGATAGGAGAAGCATCAAAATGTATGTTAAAGTCTTGGAGCATTTGCTTCATCCATAGGACATGGGCACAACAACTCTCGGCTACAATGTATTCAGCCTCGGTAGTTGATAATTCCACAGTGCTCTGTTTCTTGGAAAACCAAGACACCAAGCATGGTCCTAGAAGGAAGTAAGTGCCACTTGTGCACTTTCTATCTATCAAACAACCCGCGTAATCCACATCACTATATGCTACAAGAGTAAAGTCCCTTGACTTAGGATACCATAGTCCAAAATTTTGAGTTTTGGCCAAGTACCTTAAAATCCTCTTAACAACAATAAGATGTGATTTCCTAGGGCTTGATTGAAAGTGAGCACAAAACCCAACACTAAACATAATATCAGGTCTAGAGGAAGTTAAATAGAGTAAACTTCCAATCATACCTCTATAGAGCTTCTAATCTACCTTCTCACCTTCTTCATCTCTATCAAGTTTGGCGGTGTTGGACATGGGTGTGTCCATCGACTTCATGTTCTCCATCCCAAAGCTTTTGAGTAGTTCACTAGTGTACTCGCCTTGGTTGATGAAGTTTACATATTTGGTTTTCTTGATTTGGAACCCGAGGAAGAAATTCAACTCACCCATCATGCTCATATTGAACTCACTCTACATAAGAGAACTAAACTCCTTGCAAAGATCAAGATCAGTTCTTCCAAAAATGATATCATCAACATAAATTTGAATGATAAGAAAATTGTTAGAAGTGTGTTTTAGAAATAAAGTAGAATCGACTTTTCCCATGACACAGCCATTGTCTAACAAAAAGTTCTTTAATTTCTCATACCAAGCTCGAGGTGCTTTCTTGAGTACATAGAGAGCTTTTTGTAAAAAATAAAAATGATTAGGTAGCTTGTCATTTTCAAAGCCTGGAGGTTGAGCAACAAATACTTCCTCCTTGATTGTACCATTCAAAAATGCATTTTTAACATCCATTTGATATAGTAAGAATTTTTTATAACTAGAGAAGGCAAGTGGCATTCTAATAGATTCAAGTCTAGCAATAGAAGCATAAGTTTCATCAAACTCAATACCTTCCTATTGATTATAACCTTGTGCCACTAACCTTGCTTTGTTCCTTACCACTTTGCCTTGTTCATCCAGCTTGTTGTGGTAGACCCACTTCGTGCCAATAATTTTTCTATCACATGGTCTTGGCACTAGAGTCCACATATGATTCTTCTCAAATTGCTCTAGTTCCTATTGCATGGCTAGGATCCACTCATCATCACCAAGAGCTTCTTTGATGTTCTTTGTCTCTAGCTATGAGATGAATGCACTGTCTGCTTGTTATTTGTTATAGGTAGCTCCTGTTTTCACTCTCCCAAATGGGTTTCCAATGATCAACTCTTTGGAGTGATTCTTTGCAAAGCGAGGAGTGGGATCCTTCTTTTCTTCATCCACTACTTCAATCACCTACTTACCTTTGTTTTTGATGTTGAGGTCTTTCAAGATAGGAATCAAGTTATCTACAACATCATTATCAACAACATTCTTTCCAACAATAGGGTTAGTTTCAATAAACTTGGCATTAATAGATTCTTCAATTTTAGACAGTTCAACATTGAAAAATATATAAGCCCTGCTTGTAGTGCTATAACCTAGAAAGAAATCCTTATATGATTTCAGATCAAACTTGTCGAGAGAATCCTTCTCGTTCAAAACAAAACAAGGCCATCCAAAAATGTGAAAGAAATCAATGGATGGCTTTCTACAATGCCATAACTCATAGGGGGTTTTCTTCGAAGAGGGATGTGTAAAAACTCGATTCTGTACAAAACAAACAGTGCTTACGGCTATGGCCCAAAACTTCTTAAGAATGTCATATTCAAGTAGCATAGTCCGAGCCATCTCCCGAAGTGACCAGTTCTTTCTCTCTACTACCCCATTTTTTTGAGGCGTACGAGGAGAAGAAAAATTGTGCGAGTAACCAGATTTTTCACAAAAATGCTCAAAAAGATCATTCTCAAACTCTCCCCCATGGTCACTATGGATAGAAACAATCCAACAAGAAGCTTCATTTTCATCTCATTTAAAAAATCTCGTCAAAACATCAAGTGTATCACTTTTTGAAATGAGAAAGAAGGTCTAAGTATAATGAGACAAATCATCGACAATCACAAGACAATACTTGGAACCACGAAGTGTTTGCATTCTCATTGGTTCAAACAGATCAATATGAAGAAGCTCAAGAACTCTTTTGGTGCTAAGGACTCATTTGGATTTGAAGTAGGACTTGGTTTGCTTGCGTTGTGTACAAGGTTGGCATTCCTCATCCTTTTCAAAATCCAATTTGGGAAGTCCCCGAACCAATTCCTTTTTGCTCAATTTCTTCATTTGATTCATATTCACATGACCTAAATGGCGATGCCAAAGAGAAATATCCTTTTTATCAACAACAAAGCATCTATGAAGTACGAGCTTTAGAGCATCAAGCACAATAACATAAAGATTACCATTTCTAGTTCCCTTATATATGACATTGTAAGTGAGGGAATCTAGAAGCCAACATTCTAAAGATGTAAACAAAACAAGATATCCATTATCACAAAGTTGGCTTACACTTATCAAGTTGTGATGTAGGCCATCAAAAAGCAAAACATTCTTGATATATAGATCATTGCCTACATCGCCCTCACCTATAACCTTACCTTTCTTGTTGTCCCCAAAGGTTACTGATCCTCCTTTCCTTTTCATGAATTTGTTGAAATGGCTGATTTCACCTGTCATATGTTTTGAGCAGCCACTATCAACAATCCACCTCTTTTTTGCCTGCATGAAAGAAGGATATCGGTACCCAATTCAAACTTTAGGATCTGGGGTTAGCTTGGGGACCCATTTCATCTTTGGGTTGGTCCCCTTTGGCTTGTAAGGACAATAAGTAGAGTAATGATCATCACATTTACAATGAACACATACCATAGGGTTTTTAGAGCTGGAAGTCTCTCCATGGAGGATAGGAGGTTCCACACACTTCTTCTTACCCTTACTCTTATTCTTGTTCTTACCCTTGGGAGCAGTCCCATAATATCCTAAACCACTAGTACCAATTTGTTTGGTAGAGTGTTCTAGAACAACATTAAGGGATTTCTTTCCCATAAGAAACTTTTGCAAAGAAGCTCTTAACTTAGCATTATCATCACTAAGGTTAATAACAGTAGAAGATAAACTAGAAAGATCATCCCTAGTATGCAATAGGTCAGCCTCTAAATAGAGGGCTTTAGTATGAAAAGAATCACATTTTAAAGCAATGCTAGCTACCTCATTACTTTGCAAAATAGGTCTATATGATAGATCATTAACTTGAGAAAGCAACTTAGCATTTTCAGATTTAAGAAACATAATGTCCTTTTGATAGACATGAATTTCTTACTTTCTAGATTCATCAATTAGATTTAGTTCTACATTTTTAGTTTTAAGAACATCTATCTCATCTTGGCATCTTTGGTTATCTTCCTTAAGATCTGCAATAGTCTTGAGATAGACACTGTTCTCAAACTCTACTCCATTGTGTTGAATCTAAAGGTCAAGAAATTGCCCTTGTAAATAATCTATGCTATCAAGGAGTAGTTTTTCATTTTTATCAAGAATCTCAATTTTAGCAAAAAGATCATCTACTATCTTGCCTAGTCTTTTCCTTTTATATTTGTATTTAGTAAAAGATGACCGGAAAGCATTAAGCATATCAGAGTTTCCTTATATAAATCATGCAAATTGACTTCACTTACCTCACTTACCTCACCTACATCTTAACTTGTAGAGGACATGAGAGCAAGGTGGCATTCTCCATCTTTAGATCTGAAAGATCTTGAGGAAAACTCTTCCCAAGGTGCATGAGTTGCATCTTTGCTTTTTCTTTCTTTCTTCTCCTTTCTCTTGTATTTGCCTTCTCTCTTGTACTCCTTGTCTTTCTTGTGGCTGCTCTTGTGATGGCTCTTCTTAGACTTTGGGCAGTCACTCTTGTAATGGCCCTGTTGGCCACACTCATAGCATCTAGGAGTTAATGAAGAAGGATTCCCCTTGAAGTGTTTGCCCTTTGAGTAGTTTGCTTCATGCTCATTTGGGCCTTCATCTTCACTTGAGGAGGGAGTAGGGGACTTGAGAGAAAGTTGTTGCTGCCGAACCATCTCTTCAATTTAAGCTTTGAAGGTTGTGTCCTTGATCTTGTTGGATTCCTTCTCTTCTCTCTTTTCTTCTTCTTCTTGCTTATCAAGCCTTGGTTTGTGGGCTTGAAGGTTGCCAACTAGCTCCTCGGTTGACAATTCACTAAGCTTGTACACTTATTTAATGGATGTAACCTTGGGCTCCCATCTCTTTGGAAGAGATCTTAGGATCTTGGAGTTGATAGTGCCTTTATCCACCACACTACCAAGGGTTTCCAATCCATTGATGATGACATTGAGCCTAGTGTACATATCATCCAATCTTTCATTCTTACCCATCTTGAAGTTCTCAAGAAGACCACCAAGCATGTAGATCTTGGCTTCCTTCACTTGCTTCGTTCCTTCATAGGTGACACAAAGCTTGTTCCAAATCTCATGTGTGGTGTTCCAAGAGGAGATCTGGTTGAACTCAGATGGGGTGAGGGCTGCATAGATAATGCTCATATCTTTGGCATTGAGTTGAGCTTGCTTCATTTAGGCTTTCGTCCATGTGGATATTTCCCCCTTTGGATCTTCATACTTGAGGTGCACCACCTTCCACATCTCATAGCTCACACCTTGGAGGTAGAACTGCATTCTTCTCTTCCAATAGAGGAAGTTGGTGCCATCGAAGACTGGAGGTCGCATGGAGAAGCTTCCTTCCACGTTGCGGGATCCAAGTGCTAAATCACCCATCTTCTCCTACTTGTAGAAGTAACTTGGAGAATACTTGCTCTGATACCACATGTTGGATCAAGGGCTCTAGAGGAGGGGGTGAATAGAGCTTCACAATTCTCAAAAAATGGATTAGACCACCAAATTATATTAAGCGTAGGAACTAAAACAATCATCAATTTGATGTCTTAACTAGCAAGCATATCAAGGGTGAGAGACAAGGAAGAGCATGCACTTGGACAAGGTGGTTTAGAGTGATTCCACATCCTAACTAGGAGCAATGTCAATCCACTACCTAGAGGTGGTTAATCTCTAGGATTTGCAATCTTAGTACTCTTATATTCCATCATAATATCACAAGACAAAACCACAATATCCAAGGGCTTAGTACCTCAAGCAAGGATCTTCAACCTATAGAAGGAGCTTACCCACTTGAACCATGGAGTCTTCAGCCATCAACATGGACTTACCCACTCCTTCAAGTCTTCAGCCTTCAAGGGATTACCTATCCTTCTTGAGTGCTTGTCTTGCCTATCTCCTTCACTTGGAGATCTGGAACACCTTTCCTTCTTCAACCTTGAAGAACGACAACTTCTTCTCCTACACTCAGAGAAGATCTTTAACCTTTTCTTCAATAAGGAAAGGGGGTAGGAAGATGGTGGAGGAGAGCTTTACATCATTACAAGGAGCACCTCTCTTACAAAGGAACCTATATCACTCATACTCATGAATTTGACATGAAGGTAGAGAGAGAAAGGGGCTCAAAGGGTTAGAACACTCTCAACTAGGCTAGGACCACACATGTAGTCAATGACTAACCTTGGAATGAACTCCAAGAGGTCCTATTTATAGTTGAGGGTGTCCCTTTAAGTTGTGGGACACTTAGTTACGAAATATAGCCATTGTTTCTCAAAGAAATGACTCTATTTTCTCTCAAAACGCACACCAACAGTCACAATCACTTTTTCTGCAAATTTCGTACAGTGCAATCGGTTGAGTTTCAATAAAGGTAACTCGACCGATAGAGTAAAAGACAAAGACAATATTCAAATCATCGGTCAAGTTTATCCTGGGGAAACTCGACCGACTAATGAAGATCGAATTGTTCAGGTACTCGATCGATCGAGTTCTATGAAAACACAACTCGACCCATGCCATCTTTAGAAAACCGATCCAGGAGGATCAGCCGAGTTTGCAACTCGACTGATTGACTGCATGTGGTCAATTTTCTAAAGTGCATCAAAAGTGATTACAACTTGGTATTTAGTGCCCCAAACAATTTTCTCATCTTTATTATAAGCCAATTCATCAATACAAGTGATTACAAAAATATTCTAAGGTCATTTACATAGATTTCCAAGAATTACACACTTGTATAGATTTTGACTTGAACTTGAGAAAATTAGGGCTTTTGATTTTTTTATCCTTTTCATATATCTAATACCTGAAATCAATCTTCAATACACATATTAGATACATATGAATGAAATGGTTAAGTCATTATCAAAATATGGACGATGTATAACCTCTAGGTCAACAGTGGTCTCCTTCTAAATTAGGTTCTACATTTACAACCAGTGATTATCATCCACTCTCCCTCTGATGGTCGTTCTGGTTCCACCTTCTGAAGGTAGCCTAGCACTTTCCTGCCAATGGTCAGACAGACTCACCTTCCGAAGGTATTTCTGAACATGTCTTTCAACGACCAACAACTAAAGAATATCCAACACCTTATTTCTGATGTTTCCTTTGTACATACCAACTGATGGCCAATCTGCACTCCATGATTGATGGTTACACCTTTAGAAGGGACTTATTCTTTGCCTTCTGATGGTCATCTCAACCCCTAACCTACCAACAAAGATATTGGATGCCACAAACCCTTCTTCTACCTCCATCTATTCTCTCTTCAGGTCTATGTAAGATGATATCTTAACTTCATGGTAGATGGGAGGGTTTTGTACATTAAACTCCACTAATAAATACAAGGCCTTCTGCTCCAAAAAAAAGACTCATCATTGACGTCACAAGGCTGCCACTTTCACTTCAGACCTTAGACTTCCAACAACCTTTTACCATTTCCATCAGTTGGTGAATGTCAACCAAAGAAACTCCCACATCCACTCTACTAAGGCTAGAAGGTCCTCACATCCAAGGAGCTTATGACGAAAATGGCTTCATTCCATTGGTTGGCAATTACATCACCCCAACATTGAATTTCTCATTCCACTCTTATGATGATAGTCACAACACCTAAAGAAGGAATAATGACGCTCCAGTGCCACCTCTGATAAATGGCCAATGTTGGACTTGTTGCTTCTTTGTCCACGATTGGTCATCAACACAAAGATAGGCTTAGTACACAACGAATTTTCTTTAATCTTCTAAAGTGATGATGACTTTCTTTCTCTCTTATGTGGTTTATTTTGCTATTATTTCCATGAGTGAGTAGTCCTCTCACTAGGGTGTCGTCGTAGCCCTGCTACTTGATTATGTTCTCCTTACTACATTTGTGTTTTCCAAACTCTTATATTTTTAGAATCAATCATTTTTTGCTTGTATTCTTGTTTGATCAGCATGTTTATATTTTTGTGATGACCATGGATGTAGAGATCTTTGAATCCAAGATCTGGGATAATGATTGTTTCTTGTTAAATACTTGATGAGAACTTCAGATAGGTGTTTCCAAAGGCATAAGATGCATGATACCTAGGTAAGTTATGTCTTTCTAAGTTTAATCCTTACACCAAAAGAAGGATTTTTTTGGCCTCAACATATGTATTCCACTCTTGGTATGATGTAGTGAGATAGTGAATGGTAGGTAATAGTGCCAAAACCCATATCACTCTAGTGTTCCCATAACCTAATAATTATCCTTGAATTCAACTTTTTTATTCATTGCAACCTTAGTATAATCGACCAATAAACCATTCATGTTAAACTAGTTGTTGCCCAATCACTTTGATCAATGTATTCTTGAAATTGTTGTCCTTTTGGTTCAATCCTGAACTATACTACAATAATATCCACCCACTTGTGGGTGGTTATTATTGTGTGTTGGTTAACACAAAATTAAGGGATTTCACCCTTAGTGAATTTTCCTATGTAATATCATGGATACCCCACTTCTAGAAGGTTGAAGGTGCATTGATAGACCCAAACGACATTCTCCTGAAAGCATAAGATTAAATGAGTAGATAAAAGATGTCTTCTCATGATCATTTGAATGTATTATAATCTTGTAGAAGCTGGAATATTTGTCTAAGAAACAACAATACTCTTGATGTGTGAGTCTCTTTCATACTTGGTCGAAAATGGTAGAGGGAAGTTGTAACACCCCTGACCTAGGTTTTGGGGTAACCCTAGAAGCTATTCTTAAGTAAGTTTCTTAGAACCTTGTCTTAATCTTTTGAAAAGTAATTAAGACTTGAGAAGAGTTTATTTCTCAATTTTAAACTTATTTGCAAATTGTTTGTGCCTTATATAATAACTTTGGTAAGAATTGCAATTCACCTAAATGAAGGGTTTATGTGCAATCTATCACCTCTAGAATGCTCCTTCTCACTCTTAGTATCAACTAGAGTAAAGAGAAAGAAGGGGGTGCCTTGTTTGAGCCTTGGTTGAATGATAACACTCTCTGAGGTGAAAAAACCAAAGAAGTATTGAGTGTCTTGAACCCTAGATGAGGTTGTATTGAGTTTTGAAGTGTATATGGGAGTGCATATTTGCTTGGAAGCCTTAGAGGATGTCCCATATCAGTTTGTTAACCTTTGAAGGTGTTCGTGATGAGCTAAGCACCACAAGTAGGTGAAGCCTAACGGTTTGCATGTTCCTTGCAAAAGCGGTATCAGTTTGCACATAAAGCAAGATTGGGTGATGATATCTTGTTAAGAAAGATACCCAAGTGGTCGATATCATGCCTATGGATTATCCTTAAGAGTTATGGATGGCAAGATAATTATGGTTGCATGAAGTTACCATGCATGGACACGTGTCACTTAAGTGCACATAGTGATGACACCTTATACATACCCTCTTTCATTAACCTCAACTATATATGCCTCTCTTTTCACCTCTTAGTAAACCTTTTGACTAGTTTACTACTTCTTGCTTGGAGGATGATCCTAGGATCTCAATAAGTGAAGATAAGGCTGAGCATCTTGTATAAGGTGAATCCATGATCGTCTTCAACCTTGGCAAGACTATGCTTCTTGGATCATGATTCTTTCCTTCTCTTCTTTCTTCACCAAACTCCTAACTATGATATCTTCTTTCATAGAGAAGTGTTGTGATCGAGTCTTGGACTTTTGATAATTAATCTTCAATCATGGAATGTGGATCTTTGAATCTTGAAGATCTTGAGTTAATCTTGAGGAGGGTTATATAATTTGAACCCAATTTCATTATTATTTACTTTCTATCATGTAATACTTGGTGATTCCTTTTGCACTTCACTTTTCTTGTTTGAATGATAGTTCTATGAGTTCTAATAAATATATAGGTTTGTTGTCTATGAATTAGAGTAGTTATGGATGAAGAGTTCGAGCTTGAAGTTGATGAAATCGATATGCACAATCCGATATTGGTTTGTGGGAAACCCTAACCTGATAAAAGGGTATATGTGTTTAGGCCGACACAAGTGATGTGTCTAGCTTGATACAAAGATTCGTATGAAGGTAGATACACCTTAATTTGTGAAAGTCGATACACCTTGAAGAGTGTAGGCCAATACATCTTGAATATAATCAATGAATACATCATGAAAATAATGAGATGAATACACTTTAATAAGTGTAGGTTGATAACCCTAAAAGAAGGTTAAATAATGTAATAAGTATATTTTGAAGTCAATATCCTAGTAAGGATGAGAAAGAAATATGTAACTCATGTTGATAATCAATTGATGATATTTGATGAAGTATGCTTGCACATTTATGGCAATTAAATAGCTCTTATAATGTGAATAAGGGTTTGATTGATCAATATGGACTTGGAAACCCTAAATTAGTTACAAGGGAAAAACCTAAACCTAATTATGAGAGCGTTGCAATTTGAATAATTCTATTTATGACATGGTCATGATATTTTCTTGATATTGCATTTGCTATGAAATTCTAACCATGCAGGTATTATGAGATGATGAATGTAGCTAGGTATGAGCTATGATTATTTAGTATAATACATATTATATAAGGCCTTATGAGCCATGTGATATATTCTTACTACATGTATGACTTACATGTGAGTATGATGACCTAGAGATTATTGGTACCTAGAGAAAGGTGACACTATTCAATCATGATGTGAGAGTTTGATACCCAAATCATATGATCATGATAATGATAATGTTGAAGGGATGAAATTCCCAATGACGTTTTTAGGGGATTGAGATCCCAAGATAAGTGAACAAGATATCTGCCAATTGATATAAGATCTCTTGGAAACATGTTACACTTTTCTATATAGAATTTATCTATAATTCATGCTTCTAACTTGATTGATGCAAATAGATGTTGTAATGCACTCAATCTATCAAGTGAACTAAAAATGTAGTTTCCCTGACAATAGAATCATTCAGTGTTAGGAGATGTTGAATGATGAAATGAGTTATTCTCAGAGCACATATGTTTGAATATGCATGGGTGCAAGATGAGTATTACCTTGCTTCCTACAAACCCCAGGATCTGTCCTTGAGCCATTTTCCTAAAAATAGTGTGGTTGTAGGTCGTATCTCTATTGCAACATTGGGATTGGCAGTAAACCCCCCCACCCCGAAGAGTATGGTTATAGGCCATGACTCAATATATACAAGCAAGATTGACTGTAGGTCATACCCTGGACCGAGTACATCCTACACACTATATCTCTATAACAAAGATCCTATATACGCCAAGCTAGGTAAAATGTAGAATCACTCATAATGTCACCGCAACTCTCGTACTGACTGAGAAAGCAGAGGTTGTGGATTTTGGCTCTTCCATAGACCTATATGGTACTGATACAAGCTTCACAGTGGTCAGTTGGATATGGAAGGTATATTCCCATCTCTGTAGGGCATAATAAGATGGAATGTTTAAAAATGTAATCAGCCATGTAGCATATTTGTTTAAGGACCAAATATGAAAACATTGGTTGATGCCTTGCTTTGGTTTTCTACTATTTAGTTTATAACAGTTATACATGTTCTTCATATTCCTTTTAAAAGTAATTAAATGATCTATTGCTTAGTTGTAGATTCTTGAGCTAATAAGATATTGAGACTGCTCTTCATTGCACATAATCAGCAGTTATAATGTTGAATTCAATATAGGTTTCTTGTGCTCTCATTCATAAAAGTTTATTTGTGATAATAGTATTGTTGATGGAGAGTTATATCTCTCACTGGGACAAGTTGTCTCACCCCGTGGGTTCCATGACTTTTTAGGTGGATGTGCACGAAAGGGTAAAGTTCATGTAGTAGAGAGTGGGCAATAGCAGCCAAAACATCAGTAACAACTTAGGTTGAGTGTTCTGCTAAGCGTCTTGTAGATATAAAGTCCTAAGTATCATCCATGCACTCTCAGGTCCTTTGAGAGATAGTACATAAATAGTTTTATAATAGATTTGAGATTTTGTCTAGTACGTCTCAACCCATGATGTAGCTCTTGTGTATGTATTGACAAAGCAACTGTTATCTCATATCCTTGCAAGGTGATGGAACATTGTATGTACAAGTAAACTATAATGCATATATATGGTTTGGTTCTTTCTAAAAAGAGTTTCCTTGTAGTGGATCTCGTGGAAAAAAAGTTTTAATTTTTAGTGATTTTTGGTAATCCACTATTAATGATTAATTCCACATAGTTTTATGCAGTTAAACCGTCAGTTTGATAGTAGTCGTCACAAAAGTAATCCTTGCTTGTCGCTTTATTTATCTTTCTATAATTAATGCACATCATCCATCCAACAATTGTGTGTAGGAATCTAGTCATTAGTTTTAGTTTTTTTACCACCACAGTGGTGCATCCTACCTTAGGGACAACCTGTATTGGACTCACCCGTAGTAAGTAAAAAATTGGAAACAATCCAAAAGATCAACCAATTTTATCACTTCAAGGTGAATAAACTCTTTCATGTTTAGATTTTATCTAAACTGAGGGTCCACAAAAGGGTTGTAATTTTCACCCAAAGGGATTTTGTGCATAAATATTCCTAGACCACCCATGTCAAGTTAGTGATTTTGTATCGAGGGGCCTTTTTCTCAACTCTATCAAGGGATTCTCTTCCTACTTAGTTATAAGATATATTCTATTACCATGGGAAAAGCCCACCTCTCATCAAGGAAAACATATTTTAACATTTTTTGAAGGGATTAATCTCAATATCTTCCAATATCTTTGACTTTATCCTCAACAATGTAAATGGTCATCAAATCATCGAATTCAACTTGTAGGTCATCCTCAACAATGTCAAGATGGAGCTAGAAATGTTCTACATGTTCATTGATAGACTGATAAGCATGTGGAACAACAAGAGTAGTCTACATAGGGTCATATGACTATGGGGCCTTAACATTTTCTCTATGCAATCATGCAAAAATACCTCCTCATCTATACTCTGACCCTTCAAGTTGCCAAAACCTTGAATCAAGTGATGTTTTCCCTGTCTCAAAATTAAGGTCCCTACTTCAACATAAATTAATTACCTATTTGTATTAGGAAAGACAAGACAAACATAAGGGCATTATCAAGTTACTCATAAACTTCTATGTTGATGAATTCACATGAAATGTAGGAACCATTTGCTAATCTTGTTGTAACATATTTTATCATCCCAACTAGAGTTCCCATATAAGAATCTACAAGTTGGATAAACATCCATCTGTGAAATAACTTAGTAAATCCCAAGGTTTTGCACCAAAGTTATGGGGCATAATGGAGATTTTATCTCCTAGATCAGCTAGTCTCCTTTTGCAAATAGAGACCCCAATGGAGAAAGCAATCGAAAAAGAACGTAGATATTCTACTTCTTTGGCATTTTTTTTGCTCAACACAATATACGACATTGTCTTGGCCATATTCAATATCTCATATGCATATATTGTATGTTATTATGAGGATTATGTTTAAGTACTTGCATGATGTGATATCTTGGATAATGCATCTAAGGAAAAATTATCTATGAGGATCTTTTTCATGGCCCACTTAAATTTCATCAACCTAGTATCAAGTCTTGTTTGTTTCAAGTGGATCTGGTAAGGAGGATGCACCCTATAATCTATAACAATCAGTGTCATTATTCTTGGTTGTGTATTCATCTTACCTACTTCAACATAGGTCTTTTCCTTTTTAGTACTATTGATCACTAACTCCTACGCCAATGTATCCTAAACCACCATCTCCAGAACAATCATGAAATCATCTTCTACAACAATCAATGTTGTCTCTATGGGTGAAATAATTGTGTCTAGGAGAACCCAATCTGAGTGTTTTCATTATTGATTTGAGTTTCTCTAGGTGATTTAGGTTATTCTCATGCTATCCTACAAAAACACCAATTGGTGGGTGGAGGGAAGATGTGAGATAGGCCATTTGGGAATCCATGGATTTATAATGAGCATGTTGATAAGAAATCTCAGTGTGTTAGACTTGAAGTATTCCTTCAAGGGTTGCAAATCTATCTTGATTAGTAGAGGATGAGTTTATTGGTTTTTTTGTTGATTGATCAATTACCCTTGATTGGGGTTTTGGAGCTAACATCCCTTATTATAATAATTTTTTAGGTAGATATTCTTGTAATTTCCCCAAGTTCTTGAAATTGTGTTGATTATTTTTTCAAATCCCTAGATTTCTCATTCTAGTTTAGAATTATATTCCATTTAGTTTTCCTTAGTTTTCTGTTCATTTATTAGGGCTTTGATCAATTTCATTGATTTTCATGGTAGGTTTATGCTTTGATTAAATCTTAAAGAAAAATTGATATTGGATAGACTTTTCGTTAATCTTCCTATCTTTTGGTTATCAATTTCATCGATTGATGACTTCATCAGTGCATGCTCATTGGCCCAAAGAAATATACCCCACCCTGGGAATTTTTTTTTGTCTAAGTTGTCATCAATTTGCATCACCCACATATAGGTGTGTCAAAAAATTGGGCCTAGTTAAAAGAAAATTCAACTGAGATTATTTGTTTGTAAAGCCCAGACACATGTTTTATTTAGACGTCTCAACCTAGAACAAACAAGGATTGAGAAATCTAAACCCGGAATCAAACATGGAACTAGATTTGAAGTATTTTTTTTACAAAAAAAACATTTCTCTAATAAAATCACCCATTAGATTGCAAATAGTTTCATTACATACCATTACAAAATTTTCAATGATTATACAGTATTACACAATTGTAATATTATTCCTCATTTTCTTTTATTAGAAAAAAAAATCATACAACATTAAAATATCAACATATCCTAATTATAGGGAAATCAGAACATTGTTGCAACATCACATATATCATACTAAAATAACACATATATCACATCAAACATGTTCCAACAACTCCTATATCATACCAAAGCAACACATAATGTCACATCAAAATATAGCCTTTTAAATCAACTTTTTTTTAGGTCAAAAATATCTACTGTTTAAAGCGAGCCCAAAGATGGCTCAATCCGGTTTGCTACAGAGAGAGGGAAATGTGAGAACAAAAGAAAAGGAGAAGATCTACTGGTAGCTTCACGAGCTAGCAGATCTGCTAGTCCGTTTGCTTTCCTTCTACAAGAAACAAATAGAATTTTTCAAAAGCATTTTTTAGACTATGAATGTCTGCAAGGATGCTCCCCAATAGGTCCGCTCTCCTTGAATTGGAGTTGATGTAGTTGATGATAACTTCCGCATCCGATTCAACCACTAGTCGCTCCAGCTTCAGCTCCTTCGAACGTATTAGTCCTTCTCGTATTGCCCACGCTTCTGCATGTTGGACATCTGTAATAGATGGGCATCGTTTTCCTGCTGTGATGATTATCTTGCCGCTGTGGTCTCTCCAGACTAGCCCAGTACCGTCATTGCCATGTACATTTACAGTAGCATCGCAGTTTAACTTCGTGTCTCCCATCTCCGGTGGTTGCCAAGCTTGCGACTGGTCTGTCTGTGTGGACCTGCAGACCGACGCTAGACTTTACAGTGGTCTCAGATCAGTGACAGCAGGTTCCTTTGGATGGTGAGCGGTGGTCGCGACTTCTCCCTGAAGATGATATCATTTCTTCTTGTCCAAACAGTCCAGAGTGACGCTATCATGATCTCATTGTCCTCCTCATTAGGTGAAGATGTAAGGGATAGAATTTCCTGGTATGACCTCCCTTGCCCTACCTCTCTAATCTCATCTTGAACCGGTCCTGAACTTTCTTTCCATAAGTCACATGCTTGGGGACACCTGAACAACATATGGTTGATGTCTTCTTTCTCTCCTCTGTAGATACTACATATGCCATTGGCGTGGTAGTGCCTGTCAAAAAGCCTTCCCATGGTACTCAGTGCTCCTTTCATGCATCACCAGAGAAAATGCGCAGCTTTCAGAATGAGACCCTTACGCCAAATAGCTCTCCATGTTCTAGCTTCCTCTATTCTTCTCCGTTCTTCCAAGACGACTGAATTCTGCGTTGCCATCCAGTATGCAGATTTTACAGTATATTCCCCTTTCCTATCATGCTTCAAGTAGATCCCGTCTTCTTGTCTTGTTAAACCCAGTGGTGTTGCTACCACCTTGCGCGCAATATCCTGTGTGAATAGATTGGATATGAGATCCTCATTCCACTCTTTCTCTTCCCCAACCAGTAGTTGACTCACCCATTGTACTATAGTACTTGAGACCCCGTACACCTTTTCTAGGCTTCCTCCAAGCTGCGGAATCCATGAATCAGTCCAAATATTAATGTTGGACCCATCCCCCACTCTCCATTGCATACCTTCTAAAATGATATTTTTTGCATTCCAAATACTTCTCCATGTGAAACTAGGGTCATGTCCCCTCCTTGCATTGAGAACTTGGATGAATGTATCACACTAAAACAATATTCATACTGCATCATAACTAAACCCATATAACAAAATGCATCATTTGTGTTACCCAAAACTTAAGTAAATAATAACACAACAAGAATATCACCATACCATTAACGAACAACACATATATCACATCAAATAACTAAAATATAATGCAATATTATATATATTATACAAAAAAATACATATATTACTTTACTTTAAAGACTCATTTCATATGAATAGATTCTAACATTTCTATATGGGGATAAGTTTCATTAAAACAAGTACCTTATTATTGGTTCTAGTCTTATGCACATGCCTTGTTTCCCATTTTCATTTTTCATCCAATCAATTTCTATAGACCCACTTGTTACAATGAGCCTCTTATATTTATGACATGGAATGATTGTCGATACCTTTTCCTTTATGGACCACTCTTACTCTTTCTAAATGGAAACACAACCTACATCTAATTAATATATGTATACAAGTAAGTATTTAGAACATAGTTTTGTCCAGTCTCCAAACACAAATCCGACTTGGTTTTGGAAACATAATTTAAACCCAAAACGACCCTCAACTGAAATCCATAGTTTTTTTTGTTAGACACAATAGGCTTGATGGGTTCAAACAAACTTTGAGAAACCTACCCACATGTCCATAAATCATCAACTAACAGAAACTCTACGTATTCTATCCTACAGGTAACAACTAATGAAATCCTTGCTCATTAACTAACTAGGAGTGAACACACTTATCTACTAATAAAATTTTAGTAGTCATCTACTGATAAAATTTATGGTTTCTTATTTAACGAGGTTGTCTAATGGAACCTCCTCTCATTGAAACTTGTACACTTCATATACTGATGGGAATTCTATATCAGCAACTAACAAGAACGAGACCACCAATTCTTCACTCGTCAACCATGGGATTTTGGTCCCTTTTCAAATGATGAAATTTGCATACCAATGGTAATTTTGAGAGTTGTGAAACTACTCATATTTCTCCTATTGTTGCCTCTTCATTCAAGATAAAAAACATTATTAATCTAGGTGGATGGGATATTAGAAAACTATAAACCAAAATCCTATAAGTAGAAACACTTATCACTATGGTAGGGGGTTTCCATCTTCACCACACTAGTCTTCCACACTAGATACTCATTTTGTATATGTGATTTTCATTATTTTGTCACCTACATCAACTGATATGCTGCTAGATCCATGAAGAATCAATGGTCCATACCTTGAAAGAGTCATAGACCGACAATGTACTTCACCGTTGGTGGTAGTCTCCATAATTATTGACCACATACTCCACCCTAACAATAACACGCATTGTCTGCAAGAAGGAAGATTATATCACCAAGACCAGCTCCAACACATGTCAACAAGTGACCTGGCTACTGCACTGTCCACCATAATTTTGAAGAACATGTACATTAATATGTGCAACACTGATTTTGCTTTATCTCTTATCGCAATGATGACTTTCTTCCTCTCTTTTCCTATATAATATGTTTACTAGTTGTAATGCAAGATTAATTCTCTTTCTAGGGTGTATGGATTAAACCTGCTACCCATTTTGGCTTTTTCTACTACATCCATGTTTATTTGAACACAATTATATTCTAAAAGTTTTGTTTATTGTCTTGCTTATGATAGTGGATGACATATATGCATGTTTATCTAGATTTAGGTGTAGATCACTTCAAATATATTCTTGTTAAAACCATAATCAGAGTCTTAGATAGGTATTTTTTTAGACATTATTGGAACAATATGTAGGTAACTTCATTTTGAACTTTGAGTAATATTTTTCTAATTTTGATCCTAACCTAGAAGTATGTATTTATCCAACCTCAATGTTATATGTTTGTTCTTGTTTGTGATGGAGAGAAAGTGTGAACATTAGGTAGTCGTTGTAAAACCCACTCATGCTAGTGTTTCTTTCCATGGATAATTTATAAATTTAATCCAGCCTTTAACCTATTATGATATTAGTGTTATCAAATATTCAAACTCTTTTGACAAGTATTAGTTCTTTGTGATTATTTTAGTCATACTACTACTTAAAAATTTTACCTATGGGTTCAATCCTAACATACCAGGATAAGACTCATACGCTTTTAGGTGGTATTGTTGCACCTATTAATTTAGATAAAAACTAGGTATTCAGTAATTGATGAATGCATATTCATCATGGAATCCAATTATCACTTTGGGACAAATTCAACTCTATATATTTTATTTCACTCATTAAATATCAATATGAATCATAAAGTGCAAAACTACTTAATTGATTTGATTATCAAGGTTTTAACTAAATATTGTTGATTTAATGCAGGTTTTAACAAAGCTGAACAAGTAGTTGGGGTCCACCTTCACTCACCTCTGGCTCTGATCAAGAAATCTAACCAAGCAATTCCATCCATTAGGTCTCAAGACCATTTGAGCCCATTCGGTCTCAAGACCGTTTGAGCCCATTCAGTCTCAAGACCGTTTGAGCCCATTCGGTCTCAAGACCATTTGACCAGCAGATATCAATTGGGGGCATAACCCATCTGTGAGGGATCGAGCTTTACATGAATTCAAGACCTCGAATCCGAGGCTTGACCATAGCCATGGTGGCTCAAAACGACCGTGTTCTACTATCATCACCATGACCGTGTGGTGAGGCCACGGTCGTGGTAGATCATCCCCAATGCCTGAGTTCTCACTCGCCACGACCATGATCGCCGAGCCACGGCTATGGCACCCGTCCGACATCAACCCTCTCTCACCTTCCACGCCCATGCGAAGCAGCACGGCCATGGGACAGTAGCCTCACCACAACTGTGGTGTCACACCACGGCCATGGCACAACGCCATCAGAGCCCAATTACTCACCCAACACGCCTGTGTAAGGCGGCAAGGCCATAGGACAGCAGCATTACCATGACCGTGGTGCCTCGCCACAGCCGTGGCACATCGTCTCCTACCTCTAGAAACCTTGTCCATGCTGTCGGACCTGATTCCACCATCACTGCCCTCCTTCTTCTTAACCCTGCCATTACCAACCAACCACCGCATCTCGTCTAACACCTCTCTTCCCTCCACCGCCCACATGTGACAACCAGGTCGGGAGCCCTTGCTACCTTACTCAACACCGAACACAAAGCAGCTGCAACGCTGCTTCCCTCCACCGTCGGCACTGCAACCCGATCCATCGCAGTAGCATCACCTCCACCATCTTCTACACTACCAGGCCATCACTGCCAACCAAATAGTCCCAGACCGTTTGGTCAATCGAGCAATCAAAATTGTTTGGATTAGCAAGGCGTGAAGACCGTTTGAGCATGATGGGCATGCAGACTGTTTGCTGCTGCTGGATGTGGATATCGTTTACCAAAGCAACCCGAAGACCGAATTGACAAAGCGAAGATCGTTTGAATAACACTAATCACAAACCGATTGGAGGTCTATCGGTTTCCAAACCAAATGAAAAGGGCGTGCACATGCAAATTGAATGAGCAGCATAATACGAAGACCGTTTGATGCCTTTGACACCAAGACC
Source organism: Alisma plantago-aquatica (assembly GCA_963693085.1). Lineage (NCBI taxonomy): Eukaryota > Viridiplantae > Streptophyta > Magnoliopsida > Alismatales > Alismataceae > Alisma > Alisma plantago-aquatica. The sequence continues at coordinate 1,295,950,650 of OY856411.1, forward strand.
GAATGTTGATGAAGACAGTTTGATATTAAACGGTTTCCAAACTGTTTTCTACTCAAGACCGTTTAGGCAAAATACCGGCCAAACCGTTTGGACTGGAAATAGACCAAAAATGTGAAGACTTGCCACGTGCCTATAAATAGGACCACTAGGGTCCTCATTGGAGGCATTGGTTCCCGGACGTCGACGGGCTTCCTGTACACAGGTCCGATCCAAATCCAGTGTCGTCCACGCCAGTTTCATTCCCCCTACTACCCATGTTGCAACCAAGGAGGCTGAGGAGAGAAGGAAGACGGAGTGAGGGAGACTGTCTGGTCTGTCTTGGCAACTCCCGTTCACATCCAGATATGCTCCGACATGACGTAGAAGGTTGTATCTTCTTCACCGAGCTGCGACTACCTTATGTACCGAGTTCATGGTGTATTTCTCTCTCTTTCTCATTCTTCTTGTTTCTCGCATCATGAGTGAGTAGTACCTTTTTGCTGGGGTGCGGGGACTAGCCCCGCTGCCCATGCAATCATGTTCTTTTGTTAAACTCTCCATGACAATGTATATAACTTTCCATTTCATTGTTAATTGGTATGTTCTTAGTTGATTATATACTTGCTTTCATCTTGTTCTCTCCTATATTGTGAAATTTTCTATATGTGGGATAGAATGGTAGTTTACAAAATTTGACAATTTGATGAGAACTTCTGATAAGATTCCTTGAGGTCGTAAGTGTATGACATCTAGCCTACGGTGATGCTTATGTGGTCTAAACATCCCTCAGGAAGGACCACAGCCTTAGTTGGATTTTGTATCATCTTTATTTATCGTCGATGTTAGTTTGTAGATCTATCACTTGCTTTCTTATCAATTAATGCGGTTGACTCCCAAACTAGAAATAGAATGGGATTTCTTCGAGGTCGTAAGTGTACGATCTGTGAGGGGACAAGCCATTTAGCCTTCGGTGATGCTTTTGTATGCCTAACGCCTGTATAGGGGGCTCACAACCTTCGTTGGATTTTTGTATCTTCAGATCCGTAAGTAAGTGATCCGGTTGGTGATGAGACATTTGATGCTTAAGGTGATGCTTACATGAACCTAACGCCCGTACGGGGGGTTCTGCAGCAGCTCTATTTGTATTGATATATCTTGCCTGGATTGTTTGTGATTGAATGTGTTTGCATGTGTAGCGGTGGTAAAACCCAATACCATCCCTGCGATTCCATATCATTGATCCAAACCCAACTTTAATTCATCTTTTACTTTCTTGCAATTAGTTAAGGTAACCTCAAATCAACCAATCATTTAAAATATTAGACTTATCTCGAGTTAGATTCGATTAACAAAGATTCTTAAAAACATTATCCTTTGGGTTCGATCCTTAACTATACTGCGATAAGACCCATCCGCTTACGGGTGGTATTATTGCACTTTGGTTTTGGTACAAGCTCGGGGATTTCAACCCCGAGTGAGTTTGTTAGTGTGATAAAATCCCACGTCAAATTCTGGCACCGTTGCTGGGGACAACATAATCAGTTAGTCAAATCTAGTTCCTTTAAGACTAATTTAGGATTTTGCTTTTTCTTTTGAAATAATCGATAATCTACTTGAAGTTGACTCTACTATGTGGTTCTCGCTTTCAAAATCTTTCTATTTTCAGGTACAACCCAAGGCATAGTGTATGCACTGTTCGGATAGCCCTGGACTCACAGCAAGCTTTGATCCTAAGATAGACAGAACTTTTCATCGACAGATCCGAGAAAATCAAGCAAGGATGGCTCAGGAACAGGAAGTAGCCTGAAGGGTGGATCAAGCCATCAATGCACAGAGAGAGAGGCTCATGCAAGAAGCCAAGGCTGCAGTTCAATAGGAAATCCTAGCAGCACAAGCAGCAGTGCAAGCAGCTGAACTACAAAAGGATCTTAGAGAGTTCTCATTCCCGAAAGCTGCAAATGTTCATCATCCAATGCAACCTCCTCCCATCAACACTCCTAATTTCAAGATAAGAGCGCATTGGATCACCCTGCTTCAGAATAACCCTTTCTATGGCAAGCAAGGAGACGATAGCCAAGAACATCTTCTGAGATTTATTAATCTATGTGCCATGAAAAAACAAAATGGAGTCACAGATGATGCCATTCAACTTCGTCTCTTCAAGTACTCCCTTGCTGATAGAGTTATAAGTTGGTACAATTTGCTGCAAAGTGAAATACCCATCACCACCTGGGAATAACTCCAAAATGTGTTTCTAGAAAAGTTCTACCCTCCATCTCTTACCTATGAAATTAGAGTGTGGATAACAAATTTCACTCAAGTTCCTGGAGAAACCCTTGCTGAAGCTTGGGATAGATACAAAGAGATTCTACGCAAGTGTCCACACCACAAAATTCCCAAGAACCAACTCATTGTGATTTTCTATAGGGGTTTGGATGATGACATTAAGAGATTCCCAGATTCCTCATCTGGAGGAAACTTCATGCGTCAAAGATATGACAGCGCAAGGTGGGTCGTCACCCTCGGAGCAGAAAATCAAGCCAATTGGGGTAGATCTGTAGGTAAAGGAGTTTTGAAAGTAGCTATGGCCAAAGCTACTCCTGAGTACAAGTCTGAAACCTTGAAGCTCTTAGTTGCCAAGCAAGACCATATTGAATCATCTCTTGCTGCTATTGGAAGAGGATGTTCACCCACTCGATAACTGAAACAGGTCAAGTCTGTTTCCCTATTATGTGAAGCATGTAAGAGCACCGATCATTCCACTTTATCATGCAATGTTCTCTATGATGTTGTTCTGAGAAATGTATGTGGCCAAGGAGATAACGGTCAGATGGAAAATCTTAATGCTATCAACACCATTCCTGGTCACAGTTATTACAATCTGAATCAGAATACGAATCATCCCGGGTTTCAATATGGAAACCCCTCTGGAGTAGTAAACTCGCATCAATTTGGTTCAAACAATCAACCAAGAGGCCCACCAGGATTCCAGTATAATCAACAATAGAACTTTGGTAATCAAGGAAATTTCAAGGGGAACTTTTAGAATAGGAACTACAAAAATTACCGAAATAACTCTCAATACCAGAATCTTAATCAATGGAAAGGACAACAAGCAGGTCCAGTTTTTCCAGACGACAAGCTATCAACCATTGAAAAGATGTTGCAAACTCAAAAAACCATGATACCTAACCAACAAGCTCAGTAAAAGGCTATGGAATCTCAATTAGCTCAACTCGTAGCTAGCATAAAGCCACCTGCTGGAGTCTTCACTGGCCAACCCAAGAACAATCCTAAGCATCCTGAACAGTTGAAGGCAGTCACTACTAGGTCAGGGAAAGACTATTTGGATCCCCCTAAAAAGACACATGTGATTATTACAGACGAGGATGAACATGTGATTGCCCAAGACTCAACAACACCAGAGACTCAATCAAAAGATAATAAGTCAGAAAAAGGAAATTTTGAGAAGCCTGCTCAAGAAGACGAAGAAACTGAGACTCCAGAGCCTGATATCCCTATGTACAAACCTCGTATACCTTTTCCAGCTCGTCTTAGGCAAACAAATCTTGATACCAAATTCAATAAGTTTAAAGAAGCTATGAAGAAACTTCATGTTGATATACCCTTTTTGGATGCTCTAGCCGAGATACCAGCATGGACAAAGTACTTAAAGTCACTCCTCACCAGGAAGTATATAACTGAAGAGTATGAGACAATAAAAATGGCAACAACTACATCTGATATCATATTGAGCAAGATGCTCAAGAAACAAAAAGACCCGGGATCCTTTGGAATTTCATTTCACATTGGCGACTCATCATGCAAGAAAGGATTGGCAGATCTCAGTGCAAGCATCTCTATTATGCCACTTAGCCTGTGAAAAAGACTAGGGTTTGCATAATTGCTTCCTACGGGCATGACTATACAGCTTGTCGACAATTCAATAAAACGTCCATTAGGAATCCTCAAAGATGTCCCGGTTATGGTAGGCAAGGACACATATGTTCCATGCGACTTTGTCATTATGGACATAAAAGAAGACGCCAGATATCCTCTCATCTTTGGTCGTCCATTCCTCGCCACTGCAAGAGCCCTAATTGATGTTGAAGCTGGTACCTTACTACTCAGATTAGGCAAAGAAACTGTCGAATTTAAAGTTTTTGAAAGTATGAGAAGACCAAGTATGCAAGAAGAAGTCTATTTGATAGACTACATTGAGAAAATGTCACTTCTGACTCAAGAGCATCATGAATCAGACGATCCTTTATAAGTTGCTCTAACAAACCCATCATTTGTTGAACAAATTGATGAACAAGTAAAGGATTGCATCGAATCCCTCGACTCTGCTAATGAAGATGTTGAAGCCACTAGTGAAGAACTCAAGGCTATGGCAACTACAGAAGAAACATGCGAAAAACCAGAAGCTCCCGAAATGAACCCACTGCCCGAGGGACTGAAGTACGTGTTTTTAGACGATCACAAAGTTTGCCCAGTTATTATAAATTTTGATCTAACAGCTGAATAAGAAGATAAACTCTTGAAGGAATTAAGGGAAATAAAGAAAGCCATCGGTTATAAAATGAGTGACCTCACTGGGGTCAGTCAAGTGTTGTGTATGCATAAGATCCCTATGATGGAAGATCACAAGCCTACTATTGAGCATCAATGGAATTGAATCCAAATATGAAGGAAGTGGTCTGTCGCGAGGTCATTAAACTGCTCACAGTAGGAATAATCTATCTGATATCAGATTCGCCGTGGGTGAGCCCTGTGCATGTAGTCCCAAAGAAAGGTGGAACAACCATTATACGGAATGAGAACAATGAACTCATCCCCACTCGAATAGTCACAGGGTGGAGGATGTGCATTGATTATAGAAAATTAAACAAGGCAACTCGAAAATATCATTTTCCAATGCCTTTCCTTGATCAAGTCCTAGAAAGGTTGGCTCACCAAGAATATTTTTGTTATCTTGAAGGTTACTCTAGATTCTATCAAATACCCATACATCCAAATGACTAAGAGAAAACAACTTTTACCTTCCCATTCAGAACATACACATTTAAAAGAATGTCGTTTGGTCTCTGTAATGCACCCGCAACTTTCCAACATTGCATGGCTGCCATATTCGTTGGTCTTACTGAAACAATTATGGAGTTTTTCATGGATGATTTTTCTGTATACGTAGATTCATTCGATTCATGTCTAAAGCACCTCTCCCTGGTCCTCAAACATTGTGAAGAAGCACATCTTGTGCTGAATTGGGAAAAGTGCCATTTTATGGTAAACGAAGGCATTGTCCTCGGCCATAGGGTCAGCAATAGAGGAATTGAAGTAGATAAAGCCAAGATTGAAGTGATTTCTAAACTGGCTATTCCAACAAATGTAAAAGAACTCCGTGCTTTCCTAGGTCATGCAGGATTTTCCAGAAGATTCATAAAGGACTTTTCAAAGATAACCAAGCCAATGACAAATTTGTTACTAAAAGATGTTGAATTCAATTTTGACGAAGAATGTGTCAAAAGCTTCAACACACTAAAGAAGGCTCTCACAACAACACCTGTCATTAGAGCTCTCGACTGGGACCACCCTTTTGAGATTATGTGCGATGCTAGTGACTATGTTGTGGGCGTTGTTTTAGGGAAATATATAGAGAAGAAACATTATGTCATCTATTATGCATCAAAAACTCTCGATGAAACCCATAGGAATTATGAAACAACCGAGAAAGAACTTCTAGCAGTCGTGTATGCCTTTGACAAGTTCAGATCCTACCTAATTGGTTCGAAGTTCATTGTATACACAAACCATGCTGGCATTCGTTACCTTCTAGAAAAGAAAGATGCAAACCCCTGGTTGATTAGATGGATCCTCCTATTACAAGAATTTGATTTAGAGATAAGAGATAAAAAGGGTACAGAGAATGTTGTAGCATACCACATCAGTCGCATCCACACTCTAGATACTAAGAAGATTCTGATCAATGAGTCCTTGCTGGATGATCAACTAATGAAGGTCTCAGAAGTTGTACTGTGGTACTCAGATTTTGTGAACTACCTTGCTGCTGGGGTTATCCATCCTCAATGCACCGGAAATGCACTAAAGAAATTTCTGCATGATGTGAAACAATATCACTGGGATGATCCATATATTTTTAAGCTATGTGTTGATGGTCTTTACAGACGATGTATCGCTAAGGAAGAAACCAAACTTATTCTAGAGCACTGCCACTCTGGCCCATTTGGAGGCCACATGAGCTCTAAAAAGACTGCCTTGAAGGTTTTGCAATGTGGATTCTTTTGGCCAACCATTTCCAAAGATTCTTATGACTTTGTCCTATCATGTGACAAATGTCAAAGATCAGGCAATATAACAAAGAGAGATGAGATGTCGTTGAATCTATGGCAAGAAGTAGAAATATTTGATGTTTGGGGGGTGGACTACATGGGTCCATTTCCATCTTCTCATGGATTTTCATACATCCTAGTGGTAGTGGACTATGTCTCAAAATGGGTTTAAGCCATACCAACCGTCACTAATGATTCCAAAACAGTCATCCAATTATTCAAGGATATTATTTTTCCCCATTTTGGTGTCCCACGCACGGTGATATCCGATGGAGGTTCCCATTTTCTTGAAAGAACCTTTGAAGCATTGCTAAGAAAGTATGGTGTTTCTCACAAGGTAGCCTCACCTTACCATCCACACACAAGTGGACAGGTGGAGGTTTCTAATCGTCAACTCAAGAGTATCTTAGAAAAGACAGTTGGCCACAATCGGAAAGATTGGTCAGTGAAAACCAACGACGCATTATGGGCCTATCGAACTGCTTATAAAACCCCCCTCGGGACTACACCTTTTCGATTAATATATGGAAAGGCTTGCCACCTTCCAGTCGAACTGGAACACAAGGCATGGTGGGAAATTAAACAACTAAACTTTGATATGAAAGAAGCAGGACAAGCCAGGGCTCTTCAACTCCAAGAGCTGGATGAACTCAGGATGACAACTTATGAGAATGCACGAATCTACAAAGAACGCACAATACTTTGGCATGATGGACATCTGAAAAGAAAAGACGTACAAGTGGGAGACCAGGTCCTATTATTCAACTCAAGGTTGAAGTTATTCCCAGGAAAACTCGACTCACACTGGTCTGGACCATACATCGTCAAGAGCATCTCCCCACATGGTGCCTTCTCATTGTGGAGTGAAAAGTCAGGTGAATTTGTAACAAATGGTCACCGCTTAAAGAGATATTTTACCTCAACTGACATAGGCACTGAAGCAATCCTGGAACTCACCAATCCAAAGGATCCACCGTGAAACTGAAGGATTCATTCGAGCCATCGACATAAAACAAAGGCGTTTGTCGGGAAGCAACCCGATCAATAAATTTGTTTTACTTTTCTTTTCAAATTGGAATGTTTCTTCAATCTTGTTTTTACCTTCTAGTTAATTTTTCATTAAATAAAATTTGCATCGCAAGATGCTATTTTAAGATCTAATTTCTCTTTACTTTTGAGATTTTCAGATAAGAGGATGTGCTCTGATTGGAACACAACCACATCTGGTGGTTTTCTGGCATGAATTCTCCCCTCCATCTTCGATTTAGGGTTTGCTCCGGATGAGAAAATCTCTAAGTTTAGGGTGAAGGGTAGGTGGTGCGTACCTCACTTTCCACCTACACCCACCCTTTTCATACTTAAGTTTTCACTATCACATTCTTGATAAAAATTTTGATAAAAAGTTTGAAAATTTTCAAAATTCTTTAATGTTTTTCAAAGAAATTGAATAGATACTTGATGAATTTTTGACACTTCCCGGTTTCATTAAAAGTCACTAACTAACCTGCTATGCATTTTAAATCATTATATCCCACTTATTCGAAGTAAATCCTTAAAAGGACCACTTTTTGGAAACAAGCCCTTTGATTGAAATCATCTTGTGAAGCTTATTATTCCTAACATCATGATACTTATGCAAAAATGATAAGTGTCTGTCAAACTGATAGGGATCAAACACGTCATACTTCCTATCTGACTAGTGGAACAATAACATGGAATCTCCATTGATCCTCATCAAGTCATTAATTGAGCACAGTATGACAAAGAGACCAACCTGGTGCACTGAATCGTAAATCAAGTTGCATTCTGATCTGAACACCCTTCTACACCTCTTCTATCATCTTTGTATCCCTTCATTCATAAAAAAGAAACAAAAATATCCAAATTTGTGCCAAACCCTAAGTTCGGGGTGGCACACCACTTCCCTCTATATCCGCTTCTTCCATACCCCTAATAGATAAACAGGGACGTACCACCAAAAATACAATCTCGAGTCGAATAGAGGAGAGATTTGCAAACAAAAAGATGCCAAAGTGCACACAAAAAGAAATGCAATCTCGAGTCGAATAGAGGAGAGATTCACACAAAAGAATGCAATAAATGAAATTCCACTTCATAAAATAAAAATCTCAAGTCGAATAGAGAAGAGATTTATTTCTTCCTTCCATACCACCTTTCACTTCCCTTTTCTACCGAATGGCACAATGATTACCTACCCTATCCTGAGAAACACCAGTGTCAGACCAAATGCACACTTGTTGTTCCACGGGTGTCTCTAGACTCTTATAAAATTCTCTGACATGCTTGTTGATTGGAAAAAAGTGAGGAGGAGGTGATATTGGAAAACAAACTCAGGAACAAAGATATGGTAAGATGTGTTTAGTGGTCTCAGGAAGTTGAGAAATTGAGTCATTTTGAGTGGAAAGAAAACATTCGTGATGTTAAAATGAAGCAATCACACAAATTGAAAGTATTCAATTGGTGACAGTTTTGGATTTTGTGTTACTCGAGGACAAGCAACGTTTAAGTTCAGGGTATTTTGATGAATGCATATTCATCATGGAATTCAATTATCACTTTGGGACAAATTCAACTCTATATATTTTATTTCACTCATTAAATATCAATATGAATCATAATGTGCAAAACTACTTAATTGATTTGATTATCAAGGTTTTAACTAAATATTGTTGATTTACTGAAGGTTTTGACAAAGCTGAACAAGTAGTTGGGGTCCACCTTCACTCACTTCTGGCTCTGATCAAGAAATCTAACCAAGCAGTTCCATCCATTCGGTCTCGAGACCGTTTGAGCCCATTTGGGCTCAAGACTGTTTGAGCCCATTCGTTCTCAAGACCGTTTGAGCCCATTCGGTCTCAAGACCATTTGACCAGCAGTTACCAATTGGAGGCATAACCCAGCCGCGAGGGATCGAGCTTTACATGAATTCAAGACCTCGACGACTAGGCTTGACCACGACCATGGTGGCTCAAAATGACTGTGATCTACTGTCATCACCATGACCGTGTGGTGAGGCCACGGTCATGGTAGATCATCCCCAACGCCTGAGTTCTCACTCGCCACGACTGTGATCGTCGAGCCACGGCTGTGGCACCCATCTAACATCGACCCTCTCTCACCCACCACGCATGTGTGAGGCAGCACGGCTATGGGGCAATAGCCTCACCACGACCGTGGTGTCACGCCACGGCCATGGCACAACAACATCAGAGCCTAATTACTCACCCACCATGCCCGTGTAAGGCAGCACAGCTGTAGGACAGTAGCATTACCACGACCGTTGAGCCTCGCCACAGACTTGGCACGTCGTCTCCTACCTCTGGCAACCCTTTCCATGCCGCCGGACCTTCTTCCACCACTGTTGCCCTCCTTCTTCTTGACCCTGCCATTGTCAACCAGCCACCGCATCTCCACCAGCACCGCTCTTCCCTCCACCGCCCACCTGTGACAACCAGGTCGGGCGCCCTTGCTACCTTCCTCAACACCGAACACACAGCAGTTCCAACACCACTTCCCTCCACCGTCGGCACTGCAACCTGATCCATCGTAGTAGCATCACCTCTACCATCCACTACAATGCCATGCCGCCGCCACCAACCAAATGGTCCCAGAATGTTTGGTCAATCGAGCAGCCGAAACCATTTGGATTAGCAAGGCGTGAAGACCGTTTGAGCATGATGGGCATGTAGACCGTTTGCTACTGCTGGATGTGGAGACCTTTTACCAAAGCAACCTGAAGACCGAATTGACAAAGTGAAGACCATTTGAATAACACTAATCGCAAATAGTTTGGAGGTATATCGATTTCCAAACCAAATGAAAAGGGTGTGCACATACAAACCGAATGAGCAACATAATATGAAGATCGTTTGATGCCTTTGACTCCAAGAACAAATGCTGATGAAGACCATTTGATATTAAATGGTTTCCAAACCGTTTGCTACTCAAGACCATTTGGGAAAAAATATTGGTCAAACTGTTTGGACTGGAAACAGACCAAAAACATGAAGACTTGCCCCGTGCCTATAAATAGGTCCACTAGGGTCCTCATTGGAGGCATCGGTTCTGGGATGCCGACAAGATTCTCGTACACAAGTCTGATCTAAATCCAGTGTCGTCCATGCCAGTTTCATTCCACCTACTTCCCGTTGCAACTAAGGAGGCAGAGGAGAGAAGGAAGACGGAGCGAGGGAGACTGTCTGGTCTATCCTGGAAACTCCCGTTCACATCCAGATATGCTCTGACATGATGTATAAGGTCGTATCTTCTTCACCGAGTTGTGACTACCTTATGTACCGAGTTCATGGCGGATTTCTCTCACTTTCTCATTCTTCTTGTTTCTCGCATCATGAACGAGTAGTACCTTTTCCCCGTTTTGGTGTCCCACACACGGTGATATCCGATGGAGGTTCCCATTTTCTTGAAAGAACCTTTGAAGCATTGCTAAGAAACTATGGTGTTGCTCACAAGGTAGCCTCACCTTACCATTCACACACAAGTGGACAGGCGGAGGTTTCTAATCGTCAACTCAAGAGTATCTTAGAAAAGATAGTTGGCCACAATCGTAAATATTGGTCAGCAAAAATCATCGACGCATTATGGGCCTATCGAACTGCTTATAAAACTCCCCTCGGGACTACATCTTTTCGATTAATATATGGAAAGGCTTGCCACCTGCCAGTCAAACTGGAACACAAGACATGGTGGGAAATTAAACAACTAAACTTTGATATGAAAGAAGCAGGACAAGCCAGGGTTCTTCAACTCCAAGAGCTCGATGAACTCAAGATGACAGCTTATGAAAATGCACGAATCTACAAAGAACGCACAAAACTTTGGCATGATGGACATCTGAAAAGAAAAGACATACAAGTGGAAGACCAGGTCCTATTATTCAACTCAAGGTTGAATTTAATCCCAGGAAAACTCCACTCACGCTGGTCTGGACCATACATCGTCAAGAGCATCTCCCCACATGGTGCCTTCTCATTGTGGAGTGAAAAGTCAGGTGAATTTGTAACAAATGGTCACCGCTTAAAGAGATATTTTACCTCAACTAAAATAGGCACTGAAGCAATGTTGAAACTCACCAATCCAAAGGATCCACCGTGAAACTGAAGGATTCAGTCGAACCATCGATATAAAATAAAGGCGCTTGTCGGGAGGCAACCCAATCAATAAATTTGTTTTACTTTTCTTTTCAAATTGGAATGTTTCTTCAATCTTGTTTTTACCTTCTAGTTAATTTTTCATTAAATAAAATTTGCATCGCAAGATACTATTTTAATATCTAATTGCTCTTTACTTTTGAGATTTTCAGATAAGAGGATGCGCGTTGATTGGAACGCAACCACATCTGATGGTTTTCTGGCATGAATTTTCCCCTCCATCTTGGATTTAGGGTTTGCTCGGGACGAGCAAATCTCTAAGTTTAGGGTGGAGGGTAGGTGGTATGTAACTCACTTTCCACCTACACCCACCCTTTTCATACTTAAGTTTTCACTATCACATTTTTGATAAAAATTTTGAAAATTTTGAAAATTCTTTAATGTTTTTTAAAGAAATTGAACAGATACTTGTTGAATTTTTGACACTTCCCGGTTTCATTAAAAGTCACTAACTAACCTGCTATGCATTTTAAATCATTATATCCCCCTTATTCGAAGTAAATCCTTAAAAGGACCACTTTTTGGAAACAAGCCCTCTGATTGAAATCATATCATGAATCTAATGATTCCTAACATCATGATACTTATGCAAAAATGATAAGTGTATGTCGAGCTGAGAGGGATCAAGCACATCATACTTCCTAACTGACTAGTGGAATAATAACATGGAATCTCCACTGATCCTCATCAAGTCATTATTTGAGCAGAGTACGATAAAGAGACCAACCCGGTGCACTGAATTGTAAATCAAGTTGCATTCTGATCTGAACTCCCTTCTACACCACTTCTATCATCTTCATATCCCTTCATTCATCAAAAAGAAACAAAAATAGCCAAATTTGTGCCAAACCCTAAGTCCGGGGTGGCACGCCACTTCCCTCTATATCCGCTTCTTCCATACCCCTAATAGATAAACAGGGGCGTACCACCAAAAATGCAATCTCGAGTGGAATAGAGGAGAGATTTGCAAACAAAAAGATGCCAAAGCGCACACAAAAATAAATTCAATCTCGAGTCGAATAGAGGAGAGATTCACACAAAAGAATGCAATAAATGAAATTGCACTTCATAAAATAAAAATCTCGAGTCGAATAGAGGAGATATTTATTTCTTCCTTCCATACCACCTTTCACCTCCCTTTTCTACCTAATGGAACAATGATTGCCTACCCTATCCTAAAAAACACTAGTGTCAGACCAAATGAACACTTGTTGTTCCACGGGTGTCTCTGGACTCTTACAAAATTCTCTGACATGCTTGTTGATTGGAAAAAAGTGAGGAGGAGGTGATATTGGAAAACAAACTCAGGAACAAAGATATGGTAAGATGTGTTTAGTGGTCTCAGGAGGTTGAGAAGATGAGTCATTTTGAGCAGAAAGAAAACATTTGTGATGTGAAAATGAAGCAATCACACGAACTGAAAGTATTCAATTGGCGACCGTTTCAGATTTTGTGTTACTCGAGGACAAGCAACGTTTAAGTTCAGGGTATTTTGATGAATGCATATTCATCATGGAATCCAATTATCACTTTGGGACAATTCAACTCTATATATTTTATTTCACTCATTAAATATCAATATGAATCATAATGTGCAAAACTACTTAATTGATTTGATTATCAAGGTTTTAACTAAATATTATTGATTTACTGCAGGTTTTGACAAAGTTGAACAAGTAGTTGGGGTCCATCTTCACTCACCTCTGGGTCTGATCAAGAAATCTAACCAAGAAATTCCATCCATTTGGTCTCGAGACTATTTGAGCCCATTCGGTCTTAAGATCATTTGAGCCCATTCGTTCTCAAGACCGTTTGAGCCTATTCGGTCTCAAGACCATTTGACCAGCAAATACCAATTGGAGGCATAACCCAACCGTGAGGGATCGAGCTTTACATGAATTCAAGACCTCGAAGCCTAGGATGGACTACGGCCATGGTGGCTCAAAATGACTGTGATCTACTGTCATCACCATGACCATGTGGTGAGGCCACGGTCGTGGTAGATCATCCCCAACGCATGAGTTCTCACTCGCCACGACCGTGATCTTTGAGCCACGACCATGGCACCCATCCAGCATCGACCCTCTCTCACCCACCACGCCTGTACGAGGTAGCACGGCCATGGGGAAGTAGCCACACCACGACCATGGCACAACGCCATCAGATCCCAATTACTCACCCACCATGTCCGTGTAAGGCGGCACGGCCGTAGGATAGTAGCATTACCACGACCGTGGTGCCTCACCATGGATGTGGTGCGTCGTCTCCTACCTCTAGCAACCCTATCCATGCCTCCGAACCTGCTTCCACCACTGTTACCCTCCTTCTTCTTGACCCTGCCATTACCAACCAACCACCGCATCTCCTCCAGCACCTCTCTTCCCTCTGTCGCCCACCTGCGACAACCAGGTCGGGCGCCCTTGCTACCTTCCTCAACACCGAACACACAGCAGGTGCAATGCCGCTTCCCTCCATCGTCGGCACTGCAACCTGATCCATCATAGCAGCATCACCTCCACCATCCGCTACACTACCATTCCGCCGCCGCCAACCAAACGGTCCCAGACCGTTTGGTCAATCGAGCAGTCGAAACCATTTGGATTAGCAAGGCGTGAAGACCGTTTGAACATGATGGGCATGCAGACTGTTTGTTGCTGCTGGATGTGGAGACCGTTTACCAAAGCAACATGAAGACCGAATTGACAAAGTGAAGACCGTTTGAATAACACTAATCGCAAACAATTTGGAGGTATATCGATTTCCAAACCAAATGAAAAGGGCGTGCACATACAAACCGAATGAGCAGCATAATATGAAGATCGTTTGATGCCTTTGACTACAAGACCGAATGTTGATGAAGACCATTTGATATTAAATGGTTTCCAAACCATTTGTTACTCAAGACCGTTTGGGAAAAAATATCGGCCAAACCGTTTGGACTGGAAATAGACCAAAAACGTGAAGACTTGCCTCGTGCCTATAAATAGGACCACTAGGGTCCTCATTGGAGGCATCGGTTCTAGGATGCCGACAGGCTGCCTGTACACAGGTCCGATCCGAATCCAGTGTCGTCCACGCCAGTTTCATTCCACCTACGGCCTGTGTTGTAACCAAGGAGGCTGAGGTCAGAAGGAAGACGGAGCAAGGGAGATTGTCTGGTATGTCCTGGCAACTCCCGTTCGCATCCAGATATGCTCTGACATGACGTAGAAGGTCATATCTTCTTCACCGAGTTGCGGATACCTTCTATACTGAGTTCATGGTGGATTTTTCTCTCTTTCTCATTCTTCTTGTTTCTTGCATCATGAACGAGTAGTACCTTTTCCCCGTTTTGGTGTCCCATGCACAGTGATATCCGATGGAGGTTCCCATTTTCTTGAAAGAACCTTTGAAGCATTGCTAAGAAAGTATGGTGTTTCACACAAGGTAGCCTTACCTTACCATCCACACACAAGTGGATGGGTGGAGGTTTCTAATCATCAACTCAAGAGTATCTTAGAAAAGACAGTTGGTCACAATCGGAAAGATTGGTCAGTGAAAATCAACGACGCATTATGGGCCTATCGAATTTCTTATAAAACTCCCCTCGGGACTACACCTTTTCGATTAATATATGGAAAGGCTTGCCACCTGCCAGTCGAACTAGAACACAAGACATGGTGGGCAATTAAACAACTAAACTTTGATATGAAAGAAGTAGTACAAGCCAGGGTTCTTCAACTCCAAGAGCTGGATGAACTCAGGATGACAACTTATGAGAATGCACGAATCTACAAAGAACGCACAAAACTTTGGCATGATGGACATCTGAAAAGAAAAGACATACAAGTAGGAGACCAGGTCCTATTATTCAACTCAAGGTTGAAGTTATTCCCAGGAAAACTCCACTCGTGCTGGTCTAGACCATACATCGTCAAGAGCATCTCCCCACATGGTGCCTTCTCATTGTTGAGTGAAAAGTCTGATGAATATGTAACAAATGGTCACTGCTTAAAGAGATATTTTACATCAACTGACATAGGCACTGAAGCAATGTTGGAACTCACCAATCCAAAGGATCCACCGTGAAACTGAAGGATTCAGTCGAGCCATCGACATAAAAAAAGGCGCTTTTCTGGAGGCAACCCGATCAATAAATTTGTTTTACATTTCTTTTCAAATTGGAATGTTTCTTCAATCTTGTTTTTACCTTCTAGTTAATTTTTCATTAAATAAAATTCGCATCGCAAGATGCTATTTTAAGATCTAATTGTTCTTTACTTTTGAGATTTTCAGATAAGAGGATGCGCGCTGATTGGAACACAACCACATCTGGAGGTTTTCTGTCATGAATTTTCCCCTCCATCTTGGATTTAGGGTTTGCTCGAGACGAGAAAATCTCTAAGTTTAGGGTGGAGGGTAGGTGGTACGTACCTCACTGTCCACCTA
This sequence comes from Alisma plantago-aquatica, assembly GCA_963693085.1. Taxonomy (NCBI): domain Eukaryota; kingdom Viridiplantae; phylum Streptophyta; class Magnoliopsida; order Alismatales; family Alismataceae; genus Alisma; species Alisma plantago-aquatica. The sequence continues at coordinate 1,295,966,596 of OY856411.1, forward strand.
CACCCACCCTTTTCATGCTTAAGTTTTCACTATCACATTCTTGATAAAAATTTTGATAAAAATTTTGAAAATTTTCAAAATTCTTTAATGTTTTTCAAAGAAATTGAATAGATACTTGATGATTCTTTTACACTTCTCGGTTTCATTAAAAGTCACTAACTAACCTACTATGCATTTTAAATCATTATATCCCCCTTATTCGAAGTAAATCCTTAAATGACCACTTTTTGGAAACAAGCCCTTTGATTGAAATCATCTCGTGAAGCTTATGATTCCTAACATCATGATACTTATGCAAAATTGATAAGTGTCTTTCGAACTGATAGGGATCAAACACGTCGTACTACCTAACTGACTATTGGAACAATAACATGGAATCTCCACTGATCCTCATCAAGTCATTATTTTAGCAGAGTACGATAAAGAGACCAACCCGATGCACTGAATCATAAATCAAGTTGCATTCTGATCTGAACTCCCTTCTACACCTCTTCTATAATCTTCGTATCCCTTCATTTATCAAAAAGAAACAAAAATAGCCAAATTTGTGCCAAACCCTAAGTTCGGGGTGGCACACCACTTCCCTCTATATCCGCTTCTTCCATACCCCTAACAGATAAATAGGGGCGTACCACCAAAAATGCAATCTTAAGTCAAATAGAGGAGAGATTTGCAAACAAAAGATGCCAAAGCGCACACAAAAAGAAATGCAATCTCGAGTCGAATAGAGGAGAGATTCACACAAAAGAATGCAATAAATGAAATTGGACTTCATAAAATAAAAATCTCAAGTCGAATAGAGGAGAGATTTATTTCTTCCTTCCATACCACCTTTCACCTCCCTTTTCTACCTAATGGCACAATGATTGCCTACCCTATCCTAAAAAACACCAGTGTCAGACTAAATGCACACTTGTTGTTCCACGGGTGTCTCTGGACTCCTACAAAATTCTCTGACATGCTTGTTGATTGGAAAAAAGTGAGGAGGAGGTGATATTGGAAAACAAACTCTGGAACAAAGATATGGTAAGATGTGTTTAGTGGTCTCAGGAGGTTGAGAAGCTGAGTCATTTTGAGAAGAAAGAAAACATTCGTGATTTGAAAATGAAGCAATCACATGAATTGAAAGTATTCATTTGGCGACCGTTTCGGATTTTGTGTTACTCGAGGACAAGCAACGTTTAAGTTCGGGGTATTTTGATGAATGCATATTCATCATGGAATCCAATTATCACTTTGGGACAAATTCAACTCTATATATTTTATTTCAGTCGTTAAATATCAATATGAATCATAATGTGCAAAACCACTTAATTGATTTGATTTTCAAGGTTTTAACTAAATATTATTGATGGTTTTGACAAAGCTGAACAAGTAGTTGGGGTCCACCTTCACTCACCTCTGGCTCTGATCAAGAAATCTAACCAAGTAATTCCATCCATTCGGGCTCGAGACCGTTTGAGCCCATTCGGTCTCAAGACCGTTTGAGCCCATTTGTTCTCAAGACCTTTTGAGCCCATTCGGTCTCAAGACCATTTGACTAGCAAATACAAATTGGAGGCATAACCCAGCCGAGAGGGATCGAGTTTTACATGAATTTAATACCTCGAAGCCTAGGCTTGACCACGGCCATGGTGGCTCAAAATAACCGTGATCTACTGTCATCACCATGACCGTGTGGTGAGGCCACGGTCATGGTAGATCATCCCCAACGCCTGACTTCTCACTCACCACGACCCTGATCGCCAAGCCACGGCTGTGGCACCCATCTAGCATCGACCCTCTCTCACCCACCATGCATGTACGAGGTAGAACAGCCATGGGGCAGTAGCCTCACCACGACCGTGGTGTCACGCCACGACCATGGCACAACGCCATCAGAGCCCAATTACTCACCCACCATGCCTGTGTAAGGCGGCACGGACGTAGGAAAGTAGCATTACCACGACCGTGGTGCCTCGCCACGGACGTGGGATGTCGTCTCCTACCTCTAGCAACCCTGTCCATTCCGCCAGACCTGCTTCCACCACCGTTGCCCTCTTTCTTCTGGACCCTGCCATTACCAACCAGCCACCGCATCTCCGCCAGCACCTCTCTTCCCTCTGCCGCCCACCAGCGACAACCAGGTCGGGCGCCCTTGCTACCTTCCTCAACACCGAACACACAGTAGCTGCAATGTTGCTTCCCTCCACCGTCGGCACTGCAACCTGATCCATTGCAGCAGCATCACCTCCACCATCCGCTACACTGCCATGCCGCCACCGCCAACCAAATGGTCCCAGACCGTTTGGTCAATCTAGAAGCCGAAACCATTTGGATTAGCAAGGCGTGAAGACCGTTTGAGCATGATGGGCATGCAGACCATTTGCTGTTGCTGGATGTGGAGACCGTTTACCAAAGCAACCTGAAGACCGAATTGACAAAGCGAAGACCGTTTGAATAACACTAATCGCAAACAGTTTGGAGGTCTATCGATTTCCAAACCAAATGAAAAGGGTGTGCACATACAAACTGAATGAGCAGCATAATATGAAGATCATTTGATGCCTTTGACTCTAAGACCGAATGCTGATGAAGACCATTTGATATTAAATGGTTTCCAAACCGTTTGCTACTCAATACCGTTTGGGAAAAAATATCGGCCAAACCGTTTGGACTGGAAACAGACCAAAAATGAGAAGACTTGCCCCGTTCCTATAAATAGGACCACTAGGGTCCTCATTGGAGGCATCGGTTCTGGGACGCTGACAGGCTGCCTGTACACAGGTCTGATCCAAATCCAGTGCCATCCATGCCAGTTTAATTCCACCTGCTACCCGTGTTGCAACCAAGGAGGCTGAGGAGAGAAGGAAGACAGAGTGAGGGAGACTGTCTGGTCTGTCCTGGCAACTCCCGTTCGCATCCAGATATGCTCTGACATGACGTAGAAGGCTGTATCTTCTTCACCGAGCTGTGACTACCTTCTGTATCGAGTTCATGGCGGATTTCTCTCTCTTTCTCATTCTTCTTGTTTCTCGCATCATGAACGAGTAGTACCTTTTTTCTGGAGTATAGGGACTAGCCCCGCTGCCCATGCAATCATGTTCTTTTGTTAAACTCTCCATGGCAATGTATATAACTTTCCATTTCATTGTTAATTGGTACGTCCGTAGTTGATTATCTACTTGCTTTCATCTTGTTCTCTCCTATATTGTGAAATCTTCTATATGTGGGATAGAATGGCGGTTTAAAAAGTTCGACTCTTTGACAAGAACTTCTGATAAGATTCCTTGAGGTCGTAAGTGTATGATCTGTGAGGGGACGAGACATCTAGCCTACAGTGATGCTTCTATGGTCTAAAAAACCTTCAGGGAGGACCACAACCTTAGTTGGATTTTGTATCGTCTTTGTTTATCGTCAATGTTAGTTTGTAGATCTATCACCTGCTTGCTTATTGATTAATGCGGTGGAATCCCAAACTAGAAATAGAATGGGATTTCTTCGAGGTCGTAAGTGTATGATCCACGAGGGGATGAGCCATCTAGCCTTCAGTGATTCGATGGTGTGCCTAATGCCTGTATAGGGGGCTCACAACCTTTTTTGGATTTTTGTATCTTCAGAGCCGTAAGTAAGTGATCCGGTTGGTGACGAGACATATGATGCCTAAGTTGATGCTTACGTGAATGCCCATACATGGGGTTCTGCAACAGCTCTATTTGGATTGATATATCTTGTCTGGATTGTTTGCGATTGAATGTGTTTGCATGTGTAGAGGTGGTGAAACCCGATACCATCCCAGTGATTCCATATCATTGATCTAAACCCAAATTTAATTCATGTTTTACTTTCTTTCAATTAGTTAAGGTAACCTCAAATCAACCAATCATTTTAAATATTAGACTTATCTCGAGTTAGATTCGATTAACAAAGATTATTAAAAATGTTGTCATTTGGGTTTGATCCTTAACTATACTATGATAAGACCCGTCCTCTTGCGGGTGGTATTATTGCACTTTGGTTTTGGTAAAATCTCAGGGATTTCAACCCTGAGTGAGTTTGTTAGTGCGATAAAATCCCACGTCAGTAATCTTAAATTTGTAGGTGGTACTGACCCACGTTTTGCAAATTTCTTCTTTATTATATTTTTTAACCTATTGTGGAATTTGAATCCTTCTTTCATAAACATTGAAGGATGACTCTAAGGTTTCTTATTTTACAAAAGGAAACATTAAGAACTTTTAAATGGACTATGAATTAGAGCTTCCTTTTTCATTGGCAACTTAAAGCTCTCATTTCTATCAAGATGTCACCTAATTAGCTTGTTTTTTGGCTTCATGACTCACAATTGTCAAAGTGATGTCATATCTTTGATGCATAAAATTTCATATAGATGAGGAACAAATAATATTCTTTATATATTTATAGACCCCTCTGTAGAAGGCATTAATTAGATAAACATGTAGGATGCCATGGTGAGGGCATCATTGGTGTAGTTTTTTGTAACTTTCCCAAGCTTTGTCTCATGACCTATATGGGAACATTGTGAATTGCATGATTTGTCCCTAAGTTGGTATATCAGGTTAGGTCGATAGAATTTATCCCAAGAATTTTCTTTAGAACTCTTTTTGGGTGGTGATGTTCTCACATTATAGGTAAATGTACCCACTTCTGGTGTTGTTTGTGAGTGAGCACTTGAAAAGAAACATCTTGATAGCAATGTGTGACACTCTTGATTGCTTTCTCATAACCCTAAAGTTATAAAATTTATGCATACAAACATGATAGTCATCTCCCACTAAAACCCACAAATTTGTTATCTTCTATCATATACACCATTTGTGTCTTTATTTTGAACTTTGATGTTGGTGGTCTCCAGTAGAACCGTAGGGTGGGGGAAATTTGTAGTTTTAGGGTTAAAAAGTTTGAAAATATGTATTTTTACTTATTCTTTTGGGTTTTGCCTAAACCTCTTGTTGCAATTCTATCATGATATCTTGAAATTCTATGCCTCTCTATGTAGTGAGATCCAAGTCCACACAGTGTTCACTCTCATTTTTCTCCCTTATTTGGAAATTTTCTATGCTCATCCTAAGAAACATTTTTTCTATCTTTGGGTCAAAATTAGATGTGGAGTTTGCACCCATAGAGCATTGCATGCACTAATAATAGTATATGAGGCAATAGGATTAATCATAGGTCAAATAGACTAAATATATATGTAATGAAATAAGAAAAATACTTCTATTGATAGAAGGAAAATATAGATTAATGTAATGAAATTGGATTCAATTAGAGAATTCCATTGTCTTGTTCGCTTTACCAAAATTTAACGTGAATTTTATAGCACTGACAAATTCACTAGGGATGAAATCCCTAGGAATCTTAAACTAGACATATGACAAGACCAACGGCAATAGAAGGGTCTTGTAATAGTACAATTGAGGTTCATATAAGAAGATACCTAATTTTTAAGAAGGATGCTAATTTAATGTAGTTCTCACTGAGAATAATAATAAATGCAAAGGTTAATTGTTTGGTTGCTCTAATTCCAATTGAATTGGAATTGAAACTAAAAGAGGTATAATATAATGATGCAAGGCATTGAGGTGAAATTGAGTTCCATCTTAAACACTCACATCATTGAACTTGTATTTCATTTTATAATCATATAAATATTAGTTTGAGGTCAAGAAATTTCCAATCCTTTCATCCTGGAAAAATGGCAAGGATTTAAATCCATGTACACTCATGGATGTGTTACCTTTGGATCATGAACCCACTGCCTTTAAGAATACCCATTAAAAGGTCTTTCCTTGGGTTCAATAATAACTAATAAATATTTTTATCTAAGGTTTTAAAGTTAGTCTAGGCCTATGATTATAATGAACATGTATCATAGATGATTAAACTGTAGATTTTGTGCAATAAATGATTAATTGAAAGTGTATTGTTCCATAGAAGTCGAAAATAACAATATGACATTGCAAAGTATGGGAAGGGGGGATATGTTTGACACCCTAGAGAGAGAACTACTTTATATGTGTGGGAATATAAATGCAATAATAAGAAAGGGAGGAAGAAATAATTGTCACTATGATGAAGACAATGAGAGTTTTGGTCCCTGATGAATGGTCAAAAGATGATCTAAGATGTAGCCATAAAGATTATTGATACTTCATTTCTCCCTCTCATGCTCCTCGCAGATGTCAAGCATTTTCTCTTTAATTTAAATTTAGATTTCCTCAATGAGGGTGAAAATTCCTCTATAGTTAAACCACCATGCCCACTCATTAGTCACTAAAGTGGTATCGTCAATTATCTTTTTTGTTACAGAAAACTAGATGAGTGAGCATCTCTTTGATTTGTGTCTCGACTCAATGGACTTGGGTAGCTAGTTGGTCAACTAGTTAAGGGAAAGAATCATTGTGCACTCTGATGATGGTGAACTAGAAATTTTTTGAGATGACCGATTGATCTACTTTTACACATGTGCTCTAGAGATTATTTGAGTCTGTCTACTTGGGCATCCAACCACTCAACTAACAAGTTGTTTAATTTCTTGAGCAATGTCCCAACCAGTAAATAGATGGTCATTCAATTATTTGGAAAGGATTTAATCTTTCTCCAGTTATTGATCACTAATTATATGTTCAATTGGGTAGGCCAATTGATAATTCTTATGAGGAGAAGATTCATTGTATATTCCTTGTTTCCATCAAGTCAACTAATGTGTGAGCACTAGGTGTTTTCATATCATCTTGAGGCATGGTCTAGTATGTTAACGAGAAGGTCCAATTGATCGAATAGATGGGGATGGGACTCATTTCAGTGGCTTGGATCAAGGGATCATCTTTCAATTGCTTGGCAATATGGAAAAGATGATTCCAATCAAGTTAGATTGCTTGAAGATGGATCTTTTGGTATTTCTTATAAACGTTGAGATTTTCATACAATAAAAATTTTTAGTTCTCGTAATAATAAGAAAAAAGAAATAAAAACAAAAAATCCTAATTAATTTCAAAATAAGTAACAATATACATCAAATGGATGATATTCCAATAAAATTGTGTGACTAAATTAAGATATATATTCATTTAACACAAACCTATCACCAACACAACCATCACCCTAAAATTTTGCATGCTCAAAACTTTGGGTGAACTTATTGAAAATGAGGATGGTTTGATCTTGTCAATGGAGACTACATTTAGGGTTATTAAGTTTTCAGATGAAGATAAGGTCACCTTTGCAACATACCCATTTAGGGAATCAACTAACTTGTGGTGGAAAAACTATAATACCTACATACAACAAGGGATGGATCTTTGAGCCCACCCATTGTATTGGGAGCATTTGATTGTGTATGTGTAGTATAGTTGATGCCTATTTCTTATAGTAAGGAGCAGAAGAGACAATTCTATAACAAACCCAAGGTATCATCACATCTATCAACTATGTTAGGGATTTTTGTGTACTTGAGTGTCACTCCAACCATTTAACCCTAGAGAATAGGTTTGGTAGTTCACAAATGGCCTAGTCTCACTCCTCCAAGACTTTTTCATATCTTCAAGCATTAAAGATTCTAAAATAATAAAAAAGCCTAGAACTAATTTGTTGGGTAGATACAAAACCCAAATCGAGGAGGTATTACCAAATCATCTTCAACCCTAGTGGAAACCCCAAGGAAAAGGTAAAAGCTCCAGAAACTATGGTACGAAAAAAGGCAAAGTTTACCTTCATATAAAACCTTAGGACAATCTTACACAAAATTAGTAGAAGGACGTGGCTCTCAAGTTTCTTTTTGATAGATCATGCATAATGGGATCTATTGTCAACACAAAATGGAAGGGCATTACAAGGACACTTCTCCTTACCCACCGCATGTATGGGACACCAACAATGAATCCAATCATCGACAAGCCTATGTTTTTTCACTCAATATAGAAGAGGCACATGAAAATAGAAACAAGTTTATTGAAAGTAATCTTTGAGTTATATCACTTTTACATACTTATTCAAATCTACAACAAATGTATATGTTGTAATATTTTAGGTAGAGTATATGTAATATAATATGATTTTACTTCTCAAATTAATAATCCTAAAAGGAATGACTAGACTACCCTTATCAACAAGGTGCACCTCTTTTTTATGTATCCCATCAATTGATAATTCTTAGTTAAGAATTCTCTTCTTGGAGTAGTTATAGGATGGGTAAAATGTCAAGAGGATGAACCCAAATTGTTTATGAGTCGAAAAAAATCATGCAACCAACTCTAGAGTTGATCTTTGAGTCCATCCATCATTCTAAAAAATCTACAAGAGCCAGGGGCTATAGGCATGGGCATTACAAATGGTATCCAAAACAAATTTTCATTCACTTCCTCTTAAATTTTAGATATCCTATTACTTGCATATTGGAATTTTTTAGGTAATAAAACCATTTGATAATGATCCCTATATCCTATATTTGTCTCAAATTAATATCCATGATGATTGATCTACCCTAAATCATACTTTGATCATTTAAAATAATAATGTTCATGGCTTGATATAGATTTCCTAGTGAAAATCCAGTTCATTAATCTTAATAACCTAAGTGGTTGATCATTAAATTTATATTTCAAAAGAAGTGAAATATGGTGACTAGATGCCTATAGTAATGATAGTGGGTTTTTTTCATCCATAATCTGATTATATTATTCATCTTTCATCGGCAAGAAGATCTGTTCGTATTCCTCTAGTAGTCGTCGGAAGTGGGAACGTGCTCATCTTTCTTTTGTGTTGTTGGACCGTGGTTGACAACTTCAAAAGAAACCAAATAAGTATTTCTTAATCTTCTTATTCTTATGTATTACTATACAACCCAAATGATTCTCAAACTCATACCTTATTAATTTAGTAAGAAATTCCATTGTAGATTAAATTAGTATCATAGTCAAAATATTTAAGGTGCTTCCGAATAACAAATATTCCCAAACATAGAATGGGATAACCAAAACTCCCATCCTCCACCTATACCTTTCCATCCCATCCTCTAGCATATCCCATTTTAATCCTTTCCTATGAACCAAACATGCCCTTAGTGCTACCTATCTAGGTAGTGGGAGTGAGACTACAATAAGAACACATATGTAACATGAGGTTTGTACAACAACATAAGGAACATTTAGCCACTATAGATTCTAAGAGGTTAGTAGTTGGAGTATGACAGTGGGTCAAGAATGGTTTATCCACCTAGGACAACATCACGATTCATTAGTAGGGGTATTCAACAAAAATGTGAGGTTCCAATTACACCCAATTTTATCCAACATAAGTATGTAATTTTATGGTACCATGTTTTAATATTGTTATAGTTTGGTAAAAACTGAATCATAGGTCTTTATGATATTCAATTTTATTATTGATCAGTGAATCAACCATTGTGGAATCACTAGTGTAGATAGTTATGTCATATTGTTTCTATTTTTTTTCTTATGTACCTAGGTTCTGAGGAGGAGTCCAATTTATCTGTCCCATAGTGTTGTCATTGAGGACAAATATGAAGACCCTTTATAGGTCATGGATCTAGTTTAGTAGAGCTAGAATTATACATCAACTCTAACTCTAGTGCGTTGAGATCATACCCACTGTGATATTTAACATACCATGATGCACTTCATGTAGGTTCATGGCATCAATAAAATGAACAAGATATCCATGAACTTATTATTTACCATCATTCTGTATTTAATTCAATGTTGTAATTGTCGTGCTTGTATAGTACATATAATCAATTAAGTCAATTATACTTAGATTATCTTGTAAAGTTGTTGAATTTCAATTGACATAGTCAGTAGCTCACACTCTACATATACAAAACATTTAATTGTCATTGTTGATCAGTAGATAGAAACACATTAGGGGAGTCTTACCAACCAAGGTTGTTAAATGATTATTTTGTGTAAAGTCAGTCAATCTCGATGCCTTACTACTCTAGGTCCTTTAGTGTTAGTAAGAAAATGTTGTAATATTCTAAGTGCTCAATGTAAATTCTTCTTTTATTACAATTTGTAATTCAACAATTTAGGCATATGAATATGTTGTATATATAGAGTGAATACTAGTAATTTTTTCATGTGTGTAAGTGTTTGAAGTATATGTAATAGTGTTTTTATTCACGTCTATTTTTATAAAGTTAAAATGGAAAAGAAAAACATACATTTTAGTGTTAACCAACTTAATAGCCTTAGATTTTGACCTAATATATAAGAAGAGATTATGATACTTTGAGTCCAACAACTTATCATGCATTCTAACTAGTTATCTTTCAATTTGGAATGTTATTGATGCACACTTCCATGTCTCGTGTATTTCATTAGAAATTTGGCTCTCATATGTTAGTCAAAGAATGTGTTTGGCATAGTATTGACGTTTATTATGAAATTAGGAGTTGAGACAACAGTCATACATGTTTGGGCAACATGATGTGTCCTATAAGTTTTACTTGCATAATACAATTCTGAGTTTATGTTATGTACTAGCATATCCCAACTTTAAATTGAGTTGATTTTAAGAAAACTAGTGTTCTCTTGACATAGGTTTTTTCTATTGTTAGAGTTATAAATGATTTAGTCTACTATCTAAATGTGCCTATGTTTCTTGGTCCATATGGGTTTGCTAAAGTCCTAGGATTGCATAGGACCCAAACATTATTGGGACTTTAACAAGACACAACCATGCTTGGGACATAAGAAAATACATATTAGCCATTTAACACTTATCCACCAATCGTAGGACTTAATAAAATACATATAGATACTTTGAGAGTGATGGTCATTACTATCTCCAACCATCCACCACTTATCCTAGTGCCATACCTCCAACTCACAGCTTCAGATTCATCGCCATCTTGGACACTCTTGTATGATTGTATTTCATTGTGGCATTCTAGATATTGGTTCTTTTGAGATCCTTTAGTGTGAGGCTTGTCAACTTGGAAAACACCACAAGGTCACTTTTCCTTCATGAAAAGATAATGTGCAACAATAGCCATTGACACCGTTCATGCATATCTTTGGGAACCATGTCATGTTAAGAATATTAGGAACTTTTAAGTAGTTTCTTATTCATGTGGATGAGTTCTCATGTGTTTCCTAGTTGTTCTTGATTCGATAACAATCTGAGGATGCATTTGTTAATAAAGATTTGTTTAATGAAATAAAGACACAATTTATTCATTTATTGAATTTTTTTGTAGTCATAGTGGTCTTGAGTTTGTTAATAATGAATTAATATCCTTCTTTAAGTATGTTGGGAATAATAATTAAATTTCAGGTGTTAAAACATGATAGAAAAGTAGTATTGTTGAAAGATAATTATGATATGTGTTTGATGTTGCTCATACCCTGATGTTCAAATGCAAGTTCCTTCCTCTTATTGGCCAGATTCCATTCAAAATACTACTTTCCTCATCAACGAAATTTCATCTTATATTCTTAAGGTGGGGGTTATTTCTTATGGTGTCCTTTTCCTAGGAAAGTCACTTTTTCCAATTCCCCAAAGGGTTTTTGGTTGTATTTGTTTTGTCTACGTGTTTCAATAAGACAAGTTGTCTCCTCAAGATGTGAAGTGTGTTTTTGTTGGTAACTCAAGTAGTTAGAATGGGTATTGTTTGGTTGGTCCTTCATGTAAGGCCCCTAACACATCTTAATTTTTAAACAGAATTTGTTTGGTATAATTGGAATCATTATTTGATTAATATTAAAGGTAACTCTATTTTGTGATGTCACATTAAATGATAAAGATATGTTTAAAATATGAATGAAACCATACCTTGTTTTCTCAAATACTAATTTATGTAACTTGTGGACTTTTGTGTATTTTACCTATTTCGAGTAGTGTGATCATAGATGTGATGCTTGTTTCAATTGCTTCATGATGTACAACATGATTTTATAATTCTACTTCCCTTTGGATGCTTTTAAACCTTTCTTTGATGGAGCTACATAAGTTAAGTGAGATGGTAGTGATGTGTCTCATCAAGCAATGAGATCTTGTGACCCTTGATTGTTTCTTGACGGTCGATAATTTTCTCAGTGACCCTTATTGTGCTCTCATATGTCGATGATTTTCCCTCTGGTTGCTTATCACTTGGCGGTTGATGAGTTTCCCAATGCTCAACAATTTTCCTAGTGCTCGATTGGAGTCTTGACCTGATGGGATTTAGCGTGTTTACCGATGGATTCTCTACTGACTTGATCAATAGACTGAGGTGTGTGTGTTTGTTTTTTATGGTGACTGATAAGATTTCAGTGGTCGATGATATTCCTGACAGACAGAATATATTTCAGTGCCCAATACGGTTTCTGGGCTGATGGATGGTCTTCCTGAAAGAATGTCTGTTCTGTCCTATATATACCCCATCTCTTAGTTTCCTTCTAATCTTTTGGGGGAGCTTCATTTGCAACTTGAGGAGCCTTAAGAAGAAGTACCAAAGAGTGGTGGTTAAGTAGGACTCATCGAGGATGATGATCTCAAGCTTTTCATGGATGCATGTGCTTGGATCACAGTTCTTTGGACTAATCTAAAGTCGTTGGTCATGTTTCTTGCTTTCTTTGAGTAAGATTCTTGCTTTTCTCCACTGTTCCTCAATGTTCTTCACCTCTTCTCTCATGTCTAAGTTCTTGGTAATTCCTTGGGTTTCCTTGGTATTTCCTTGCTAGAACCTTGTGCATGTAGGTTGAGCACTCTCCTTTGTTTCTTTCTTTCCCTCATTCCATTCTATTGAAGCAAAGAGAGGATGATCTTGAAGCTTTCCTAGTTAATCTCAATGTTTAGGTGTTATTTTTGATGGTTTACACCTTGGAGTTTGATTTCTGTCTCTCTACTAGGCAAGTTATGTAACATTGAAGCATTTCTTTACTACTATGTACTTGCATGTTAGTAATATTTCTCTAGAAACTCGTAATCATGCTAGAGGATAGTCTTTATAAGTGATATTTTGTATGACTAAATGATGATCCATGCTTTTCAACCATAGTTTAGATTTTATGAACATTGTTTATTGACTATTGAATAGTTCCTTTAAACATGAAAGGCTTGTAATTGGTAATATAGGTGAAATGACATATAAAGTGTCACATAAGTGCCATTTTTGAACCCATAGTTCGTAACTTGTTGATTTCTAGATTATCTATGGTAGTTATATTGCTTTTCTCCAATGTTATAGTGATGTAACCATGGTTGGATGAAATCCTAATATGGAGGGTAACTTCTTACACTAAATCGTAAATGGAAATGAGACTTTTCTACTAAGTTCTTGCTATCTTGATCATAGTGATGCTTATGGCTCGATCACTCTAGTTGTTGGTCATTTCTATTAATGACTCCAAATGAATATTTTTATATGAAGAACTGTTGTTGGAAATGTTTAATACAGTTTATATCTTCCAAGGTTGTGTATCCATATGACTTTTGTAAGAATCATGTTGTTGGTTATACCTAACCTAATTTATGCTATCAAAAAACTCACAACTATCTTAATTAACCAAGTGAAACCTTAATGGTGTAGTGCCATGAGTCTGTAGTGTTATTCTTGTGTTAGAACTTACTATATAGTGAAATGATTAACCTAAAAGGAGCTCAGAGTCATATATTGTTGATTATATGTGGGTGTAGGGAGGCTATATCACTTTCATCTTGAACCCAAGGTTATGAAGAGTGGTCGAGGTCGTGTCTCAGATGTGAAAATAATTGAGATTGATTGCATTCATAACTTGGATTTGAGGGTTGTATATCATGGTTTCTAGTACCATGGAATGTGTATCCAGGGCTGGCTAGAATGTTTAAGTAGTTGGGCCGATAATCCACTACATTTGTTACTCGTACTGGTAGATGGGAAGAGATCTTAGGATTTTGAGAATCCTAGATCTTATATGGGATTGCTTTCAACTTAGTAGTGGTCAACTAGTAGTTTGAGTGGCATAGCTCAACTACCCAAGACTTAATAAAATGTAACTCATATGTGTAGCATAATTTCTAAGGCTACTCGAAGAATCACATTGGATGATAATTTTTGCTATGTTCCTTTTAGCTTGTAGATGGCTTATAATGTCGTCAGAGAAATTAATTGTACAAATTCTTCTAGCTATACCTGACTATGATGCAATTTATTCAATATGACTATTCTGCAATAATATCTATTTTAACTGCTTACATACTTAACCCCTATAAGAAATAGATTATCTTGATGTTATATATCTCATTGGGACATGGGTCTCACCTCGTGGGTCACCATATCTTTTTAGTTGATTGACAACACCGTCAGATGCAGACTAATAAGGAGATGTATGAAGAACAATAGATTTAGAAGGTTGGCTTGGTTGGTATAGAGTCCTCGAGTCGTCCTTATACTCTGAGGTCTGGGTGAGGAATTTTTACGTGATGTATATCGAATCAAGATTTTAACAATGTACCTTGTCCCATGTAAATGATGTAAATATGTGAATGATATATTTTGAAAATAGGTTTTGGTTGAGGCCGTGGGACAATTTTACAAATACTTGGTATGGTTGTATATATATATATATATATATATATATATATATATATATATATATATATATATATATATATCATAAGATGTTGAACCTTTACGTAAATGTTCTCTGGCATGAATGGAAAGTTCATTCGGTTTTAATTATGTACTTTTTTGGTAAGGTGATTAGTAAGTGTTTTATATTGACATTTTGTTTTAATTGATCTCTTTTAGCATGGGGGTTGTCACATTTGGTGGTATCAGAGCCTTAGGTTCGTTGAGTGTATAGAGACATAGGGTTTAGGTTGTTGTGCCTATTCTTTTGTATCCATCATATCTGACCATGGTTTATGGTTATGCAGATATGATTGGAGAACATGAAGATCTTGTTGAGAGTAGTTTCATTGTGCCAGGGGGTGGCGGTAGGAGGCAGGTACCAGATGGAGGAATACCTAAGACAGTGCCAGAACAACCTATTCCACCTCAGTTTGACCCTCCAACCATAGATGATCTGGCATTTCAATCGGTGTTTGGAAAACTTATGGTGATGATTTCACATCCCATAGATAGGGTATCTACGCATAACCCTAGAGCACCTAACTGCAATGCTAAGTTTCAGGGTCTAGGGAAGACCTTGGAGAGGATGACGTGAGTGGGAGCCATAGAGTACAAGGGAACAATGGACCCCACTAATGCAGATATGTGGTTGACAGTGTCATATAAGGAGTTCAAGATACTAAACATCTCCAAGGAGGACAAATTGAAGAATACGATCTACCTTATGAAGGGTAGTGATGGCCATTGAGGAGAAGAAGAGAAAAATAGAGTTGGTCAGTTGGGAGGAGTTTTAGAGAGAGTTTGTTAGTCATTACTTCCTGGAGACGTATGTGGAGGAGAAGATGTCTCAGTTTGAATGGTTATGCCAGGGGTCATTATCTATTAATGATTATGAGGCAATGTTTATGGAACTATTGAGGTTCTTCCCTCACATGGAGACCACGTCGAAGGAGATAATCAGGAGGTTTTAGAAGAGTTTGAACACTGATTTGTCAAAGAGGACATCTACTTTGGAGATGTGAGAGAAGTTTTCCATCTTTGTCGAATCAATGAGGAGGATAGAGAGGACAACTGTGGAGCATCGAGAAGCCAATTCCCACAAGATGTCCTCTTTAATTCCAAGGATCACCATCTGGAAGCTTCAACAAGCCAAGGTTTTCCTCACTATAGTACCGACAGCCTCAACCGCGGTTGACATTTTCTGAATTCAGGACACAGGTGCAGTCACAGTCATCTCCTAGAAATGGGAGATGATGTAGCTTTCTCTAGTAGGGGTAACTAGTTCTAGATTAGTTTCAGGGGCAGGGCCGTCTAGGTTGCAGTATGATTCGAGGACATGCTTTAAGTATAATTAGGTAGGGCATGTGAGATGGTGTTTCCCTATGAAGAACCAAGAGGTTACACAACAATCAAAGTTGATCCAACATGGCTCATAGTAAGAACAACAACAGTGCAATACCAGCTGCAGTAGAGGTCCTGGACAAACATTATAGGTAGGTACTTCAAGACCAACAAGTAGAAGATGAGGGAGATAACAAGCGACATCTAGATTCAATGCTATGAGTCATCTAGAAGGAGTGGTCAATCCACAAGTCGTACCAGGTCAAATGGAAGCTTTTTCATTCTAAATTATCTTCTTTTTCTTTTGTATCTGTGTTGTTTAACCTGAGCCTGACACACTCATTTATCACCAGAGAGGTGATAAATAGTTGTAACCTACATGTATGTAGTAGAGATGGTAGCCTCTTGTTGGAAACCCCTTTGGTTGGTTCCATGGTGTTTTGGGAGGTGTGTCCATCTTGGTTTCTATATTTCTTAGCATGCAACATTCAAGTGGATATTATGCCACTTGATATGCATGGATTCTAAGTGATTCTAGGGATGGATGCTTTAGAGAAGTACAAGGTTGTTTTGGATTGTAGTTCTAAGATCGCGACGTTTTGTGATGATGATGTTTCTTGGAATTTCCAAGGTGATAGGAATATTCTTTCCACAAATCTAGTGTCGGTTGTGATAGCAGAGAAATTGATGAGATAAGGGTGTGTGGCTTTCTTATCTCATGTGATGTACCAAGTTGAAGAGTCCTAATATTCGAGATGTA
This sequence comes from Alisma plantago-aquatica, assembly GCA_963693085.1. Classification (NCBI taxonomy): domain Eukaryota; kingdom Viridiplantae; phylum Streptophyta; class Magnoliopsida; order Alismatales; family Alismataceae; genus Alisma; species Alisma plantago-aquatica. The sequence continues at coordinate 1,295,983,254 of OY856411.1, forward strand.
CATGTAGTGTGAGAGTTTGGGGATTTTTTCCAATGAGTTACCAGGTGTTCCACCCTTGAGGGAGATTGATCTTGAATTCAATCTAGTTATGGGCATGCAACCCATATCTCATACATCCTACAGAATGGCTCTAACTGAAATGGATTTGAAGAAGTTGTTGTGAGAGTTTTTTTTAGAAAGGCTTGATACGATCGAGCAATTCCCCTTGGAGTGCTCTAGTTTTAGTAAAGAACAAGTAATCGTTTCATAGGATAGATGCTCTGTTTGACTAGTTAAGATGTGCTAAAATGTTTCCCAGATAGATCTGACATTGAGATATCACTAGATGAAGATAAGGTGGATGACATACCTAAGACTTATTTTAGGACGAGGTATGGTCATTATGAGTTTATGGTTATGCCATTTGGGCCAGCAAATGCATCGTCAGTGTTTATAGACATGATGAATAGAGTGTTTTAGACGTATTTTGATTAGTTTGTGGGGGTGTTCATTGATTTTTTTTATATACTCCATATTTATATGTATTCCCAAAGAGCCAGTCATTTGATGATTGTAATGATGCATAATTGATGAATCCAAATTCATCATGATTTTCAGTCACCATCGTGGGTCCAATTCGACTCATTACATTCACTTTTATCCCCTAAATATTACATATTGCAATCTTGCTTCTTGACTAGGGTTTCTAGGATTTCATGCAGATTGAGCAAGCCATGATAGAGACAGGTATTCAACTAGGTCCACCATCTTGTTCCAGGCCCACCTTCACTCAAGTCAGCACCCACCAACCCTAAAATCCTCCATCAATAACCACCTCCATCAACCATGTCAAACCCTAATAGTGGGGCTCACCCACTAGTTTCGGGCCCAACTTTCTCATCCCTTTACACCCTTCATCATCCATCTCAACCATCTGATCACATATCAATGCGTCCTTATGGTTGTGACCACTTGGTCCTATTCAAATGGTCTTGATCCTCTCATCCACATAGTTCCAATCCCTCACAATCATCCATTTTGTCTGCCCTAACGGTTTGCACCTCTGACCCCTCTCACGGTCTCAAGACCGTGAGAGTCCTCATAGTTTCAAGACCATGAGAACTCACATGATCCCAAGACCGCAAGGAGCGACAACCACCTGCAACCGATCTCCACCGCTGATGCAAGACCCACCTTCCACGGTTACCTCTCCAACCTTCAAGGAGTAGTGTCGATGCCACTAAGACAGCCGTCCTCCTCCTCTCTTGTCCACAACGGACCCATCCACCAACTCGCCTCCTTGTTCCCTAATGGTCATCGACCCACAACAAACCTCAAATCACGCTCCCGCAACCACCACTTCAATGTCACCTTCTCGCGGTCTGCTTCGTGACCTGCACCCAACAACACCGCTCATCCTCAAACCACTAGGACCTCATGTTGCTTGCATCACTCACGACCATCCACTGTAGTAGTGTCTGCGACCTATCCCCGGTCTTGAGATTTTGTAAGCAGGTGTTCAGTCTTAAAGACCGTATGAAACCCTAGTGGTCTTAAGGACCGTGAAGAGCGCAGAGTGAAACCATGAGACACAAGATCATGAAGATCTCAGGATCGCTTGCCCATGACTGAGTGGTCGAGACCGAGAAGCATAGACTACTTGGCGGCGATGCTTGCGCCTCTAAGACCGCAAGGAAGGGACTGTGACGACCAAACCGCATGAGCAGAGTCTCATGGTTTCCAAACCATGAAGAGCGCTCATATCCAAACCATGAAGGATTTCTTTCGGTCTCTCAAACCGTGAGACCAAGACATCGAAACTGTGAAGACACCAAACCATGAAGAAGCCAAGTCACTGAGATGCAAGACCGCTAGTGTTGTGTGCAGTTTCCAAACTAAGAGGAAGCCTCACAGTTTGCAGACCGTGAAGGTAGATCATGAAAATGAAATAGTGAAGCAAGATCGTGAAGACCCTCACAGTCTCAAGATAGTGAGGAGGGCCCTTGGTTTCCAAACTGTGTGAAATAACACTGACGAGTCTCCACGACTGTGAAATACTAACAGGACCAATCAAGACTCCACTGATGCCTATAAATAAGATCGAAATAGTCCTCACTTGGGCATCGGATTCAGGACGCCACCAGGCTTCTCCTTTGTGAGCTCGACTTGTGCTCCCTCTAATCTATAATAACAACTCCACCACCAGGCTGCACCTAGCATGCTTGACTCCTGGTGGAGGACAATCTCCACAGCCAAGTTGAGCGGCAGGCTTGCGCACGCTCCCATCATCCACTCCAGCTACGCATCCACAACCTGCTCCTCCTGCTGTGAGTAAGGAGGACAACACGAGAAGGAAGGTGGAGAGAGAAAAATTGCATGGTCTGTCTTGGTGTCCCTCACTCCTCGTCCAGATATTCTCCGACGTGGCATAGAAGACTGTATCTTCACCGAGCTACGACCACCTTCTGCATCATGCTCATGGTGGAATCTTCCCTCTCTCTTGTTCTTTTTATTCCTCACATCATGAGCGAGTAGTTCCTTTTCACTAGGGTGCGGGGACTAGCCCCACTGCCCATGCTTACATGTTCTTTTGTTAAACATTCCATGGCATGTATATAACTTTTCCTTTTGTTGTTAATCGTCGATGTTTGTGTGTAGATTGATCACCTGCTTGCTTTTATCTTGTTCTTTCCTATGTTGCGAGAACTTCAATATGTAGGATAGAATGTCGATTAACGCAGTTGACTCCCTGACTAGAAATAAGATGGGATTCCCTGAGGTTGTAAGTGAATGATCCATGAGGGAATGAGCCATCTAGCCCACGGTGATGCTTCTGTGTGCCTAATTCCTATATAGGGGGCCCACATCTTCAGTTGGATTTATGTATCTTCATAACCATAAGTGCATGATCCGTATGGTGATGAGAAATCTGATGCCTAAGGTGATTCTTACGCGAACCTAAACATCCCTCCGGGAGGGTTCACAGAAGTTCTATTTGGATAGTTAGATCCGGCCTGGATGTTTGTGATTGGATATGTTTGCATGTGTAGTGGCGATGAAACCCGAGACCACCCCAGCGATCCTCATCATTAATCTAGATTCAAATTAACCATGTTCTTTACTTTCCTACAATTAGTTTAATTAAACTCAAATCAACATTGTTCTAAATATTAGCCTTACTTGAACTAGACTAGACTAGCAACGATTCTTAAAAATGTTGTCCCTTGGGATTCGATCCTTAACTATACTGTGATAAGACCCGTCCACTTGCGGGTGGTATTATTGCATAAGTTTTGGTTAAAAACTCTGGGATTTCAACCCCGAGTGAATTTATTAGTGTGATAATAGACCACGTCAAATTCTGGCACCGTTGTTGGGGACAACAGAATCAGTCAGTCAAATCTAGTTCCATTAAGGCTAATCTAGGTTTTGCTTTTTCTTTTGATACAATTGATCATTCACTTGAATTTAGTTCTACTCTATCAATCTTACTTCTAAAAAATCTTTCCATCCTAGGTGCCAATAAAGACTAGTGTATGCACCGCTCGATAAGTTCCAACCTTGCTGCTAGCTTTGACCCTGAAATCAAATGAACTTTTCGTCGTCAAAGTAGAGAGAACCAAGCAAAAATGGCTCAAGAGGAGGAAATCGCCCAAAGGGTTTCTCAAGCCCTTGTTGTACAAAGATATAGACTTATGCAAGAAGCCACAGTTGTAGTTGAAACAGAGATCCGAGCAGCTCAAGCAGCAGCACACATAGCATAACTGCAAAAAGACCTTAGAGAGTTCTCCATTCCTAAAGCTACTGATGTTCATCACCCAGTGCAACCTCCTCCGATCAACACCCTAAATTTTGAGATCTGGGCACATTGGGTCACCTTGATTCAAAACAGCCCATTCTATGGTAAGTAAGGAGAAGATAGTCATGAACACCTTCTAAGGTTTATTGATCTATGTGCTACGAAAAAGAAAAATGGAGTCTCAGACGATGCCATCCGACTCTATCTCTTCAAGTATTCTCTTACTAATAGAGCTATAAGTTGGTACAACTCAATGCAATGCGAACCCATCACCACTTGGGAACAACTTCAAAATGTTTTTCTGGAAAAATTCTACCCTCCTTCTCTCACTTATCAAATCAGGGGACGTATAACTCAATTCACTCAGGCACTTGGAGAATCCCTTGCTGAAGCATGGGAAAGATATAAAGAGCTTCTGCGCAAGATTCCACACCATGGAACTCCTAAGAATCAACTCATTGAGATCTTCTATAGGGGTGTGGATGACAATATCAAGAGGTTCTTAGATTCCTCATCTGTAGGTAATTCATTCGTCAGAGTTATGACAACGCATGGAAGGTTGTCACCCTTGGAGCTGAAAATCAAAGCTAATTGGGGTAGATCAGTAGGAAAGGGAGTGTTGAAGGTAGCTATGGCTAAAGCTATTGCGGAGTATAAGTCTATCGCCGAATCCCTCAAGCTCTTAGTTGCCAAGCAAGACCATCTCGAATCCTCTCTTGCTGCTTATGAAAGAAGACACTCACACCCTTAACAACAACAACAGATCAAGTCAGCTACACTGTTCTGTGAAGCATGTAAAGGCACTGATCATTCTATGCTAGCATGCAATGTCCTCTATGATGTTGTTCTGAGCAAAGTCAATGGACAAAGATATAATGGACAGATGGAAAGTCGGAATGTTGTCAACACTATCCCTAGTCAAGGACACTACAATCCAAGTTAGAATAGGAACCATCTTGGTTTTCAATATGGAAATCCTTCAGGAGCGGTAAACTCACATCAACTTGGTTCATATAACCAACAACAAAATTTTGGGAATCAAGGAAACTTTAGGGGTAACTTTCAAAATAGGAACTACAACAATTACCAGAACAACCCTCAGTTCCAAGACCCCAATCAAGTCCCTTACCAGAATCAACAACAAGGGAAACAAGCTACACCCATCTCTCCTGATGATAAACTATCGGCCATCAAGAAGATGTTACAGTCACAACAAACATTGATAGCTAACCAGCAAGCACACCAGAAGGCCATTGAATCTCAACTAGCTCAACTTACAGCTAGCCTCAAGCCACCTGCTGGAGCTTTAGCTGGGCATCCAGAAGACAATTCGAGGCACATGGAACAACTTAAAGCTATGACAACTCGTTTAGGCTTTATCTTACCAGAACCCATGACTCCTGTCACTGTGACAAATGTCCAAGGTGTTGAGTATAGTCCAGGTGCCACTCAGAATGATAAGACCGACAAGGAAAGTTCTGAGGAACCTATTCTTGCTGATGTAGAAGACTCTCCTGAGCTAGTTGTTCCAGTGTACAAATCTCATGTGTTGTTTCCAAATCGACTGAATTTTACCCAGCTCGATACTAGGTTCAACAAATTCAAAGAAATCATGAAAAAGTTGTACGTCAATATCCCGCTCTTGGATGCCATGGATGAGATGCCCCAATGGTCAAAGTTCTTCAAACTCCTGCTCAGTCAGAAGTACAAAACTGAAGAACATCAGATGGTGAAATTGGTAGAAACATCATCTTATTTAGTGATGGATAGGATGCCTCACAAACATAAGGATCCAGGAACCTTCGGAATTAACTGCTCGATAAGCGATTCCATCAACTGACCAGGCCTAGCCGATCTCAAAGCTAGAATTTCTATCATCCCTCTCAACATATGCAACAAACTGGGCCTCACCAACTTCTTGCCCACTAGAAAGTCCATAGAGCTTGCTGACTCTTCAATGATCAAGCCAGTTGGAATTATAGAAGATATTCCTGTAAGGCTTGGGGATCTATATGTCCCGTGTGATTTCATATTTATGGACATCAGGGAGAATCCACGCTACCCCCTCCTTTTTGGAAGACCTTTCCTCTCAACTGCTAGAGCTCTGATCGATGTTGAAGCTGGAGTGTTGACACTGAGGGTGGGAAACCAATCTTTTGATTTCTATGCATCTAAATGCCATGGAGCGCAATCAAGAAGAAGAGGCATATTTTGTTGACTGTGTTAATAAATTCACTCAGATGTGGCAGAAATTCCTTTCTTCAAAATCTAATGTTCCCTCAAAAAAGGTCATGATGAAGAGAAGACTAAAAGTGAACCAGTCTATGTAGAGACAAAAGAAATGTCATCAACTATGGAGGATACACCTCTCAACCCTATTGTTACACATACCAAACCTTCTGCAGGTGTCCATGAGCCTCGTCATATAGAAACAACCATCCTCTGGAATGCACCAGTAGCCCAACAGACAGAGACTACTAATTTCATCTTCCCTCCACAACAAGATTTGGACTGTAGTTTCTACCGAGAACATCCCCCAGATCCATATCTGATTGACATCAATGACCAACATTGCTATGATGAAGGGATAGTGCATCAACAAATGAACTTTTATTTTAAGCCTCAACAACACTACTTTATCAATGAATCCATTTAGATCCCCTACAAATATTATCCACCTTGGATTGAGCAACAGAGAACAATTCAACATAACTCAAGTTGTTTTCCTATGTGTTCTGATACTGCTCGCTCTATATGGGGAAGAATACTAGAGGCCAGAATCATATCAAAGATTAATGAATGGCTGAGAAAGAAACCACCAAAAGAACATGTCAATCTAGCTCAAGATCCACTTAGAGCCCCACCATGGTGATGATATCATCATGTTGAGCCATCGACGTAAAACAAAGGCGCTTGTCGGGAGGCAACCCGATCAATAATTTTGTTTTTACTTTTAGTTTTGAATTAGAAAATATCCTTAAAATTTGTTTTTACTTTTTAGAAAATTTTGCACTGAATAAAAATCGCATCGCACGATGCTATCTTAAGTTCTAACTAGTCTTCATTTTTTAGATTTTGAGACGAAGGACGCATGCTGATTGGAACACAACCACATATGGTTGTCCAACTAGCATGAATTTTCCCCTCCATCTCGAATTTAGAGTTTGCTCGGGATAAGCAAATTTCTAAGTTCGAGGTGGAGGGTGGGTGGTACGTACTTTACTTTCCACCTACACCCATCTATTTCAGATTTAAGATTTCATCGTGCATTTTTTATCAAAATTTTCAAAATTTTTAAGTTTTCAAAGAAATTGAACAGAAACTTGATGAAGTTTTGACGCTTTTTGTTTCAATAAAAGACATTACCTAGCTAGAAATTTTCTCTCTCTATGCCTTTTGAATCATTATACCCTCCTTATTCGAAGCAGATCCTCAAAAGGGCCATTTTCTGAAAACTAGCCTATTGATTGAAATCATCTTGTGAAGCTTATGAATCCTAACATCATGATCCTTCTACAAAAGTGGCAAGTGTCCATCAAACTGATAGGAATCAAACATGGTGTGCTTCCTAACTAACTAGTGGAACAATAACATGGAACCCCCACTGGATCCTCATCAAGTCATTATTTGAGCAGAGTATGATAAAGAGAAAAACTCGGTGCACCAAATTGTAAATCAAGTTGAATTCTGATCTGAACTCTCTTCTACACTTCTTCCATCACCTTCGTACCTCTCCATCCATAAAAAAGAAACAAAAATAGCCAAAATAGTGCCAAATCCTAAGTTTGGGGTGGCACACCACCTCTCTCTATATCTGCTTCTTCGATACCCCTCGCTAATTAATAGGGGCATACCACCAAGAAAAGATGCCAATGCGCACACACAAAAATTGCAATCTCAAGTCGAATAGAGGAGAGATTTGCACACAAAAAAATGCAATCAATGAAATTGCAAACATATAATAAAAATCTTGAGTTGAATAGAGGAGAGATTTATTTCTTCCTTCCATACCCTCCTTCACTCCCTTTTCCACCCACTGGCATAATGAATGCCTCCACTATCCTGAAATACACCACTGTCAGATTAGATGCACACTTGTTGTTCTGCGGGTATCTCTAGACTCTTACAAAAATCTTAGAAATTCTTGTTGTTGGAAAAAGTGAGGAGGAAGTGATGTTGGAAAACAAACTCAGGAACAAAGATATGGTAAGATGTATTCAGTGATCTCAGCAAGTTGAGATGCTTAGTCATACTAGGCAGAAAGGAAACAATCGTCATGTGAAGATGAGGAAATCACACGAGTTGAAAGTATTCATTTGGCGACTGTTTCAGATTTTGTGTTACTCAAGGATGAGCAACGTTTAAGTTCGGGGTATTCTGATGAATCCAAATTCATCATGATTTTCAGTCACCATCGTGGGCCCAATTCGACTCAGTACATTCACTTTTATCCCCTAAATATAACATATTGCAATCTTGCTTCTTGACTAGGGTTTCTATGATTTCATGCAGATTGAGCAAGCCATGATGGAGACAGATCTTCAACTGGGTCCACTATCTTGTTGTAGGCCCACCTTCACTCAAGTCAGCACCCACCAACCCTAAAATCCTCCATCAATAACCACCTCCATCAACCATGTCAAACCCTAATAGTGGGGCTCACCCACTAGTTTTGGGCCCACCTTTCTCATCCCTTTACACCCTTCATCATCCATCTCAACCATCTAATCACATATCAACGCTTCCTCACAATTGTGACCACTCGGCCCTATACATATAGTCTAGGTCCTCTCATCCACACGGTTCCAATCCCTCACAATCATCCATTCGGTCTACCCTAATGGTTTACACCTCCGACCCCTCTCATAGTCTCAAGACTGTAACAGTCCTAATGATTTCAAGACCATGAGAACTCTCATGATCCCCAGACTGCAAGGAGGGCCAACCACCTGCAACCAATCTCCACTGCCGACGTGAGACCCTCCTTCTGCAGTCACCTCTCCAACCTGCAAGGAGCAGCATCGATGGCACTATGACAGTCGTCCTCTTCCTCTCTTATCCACAATGGACCCGTACACCTACTCACCTCCTCATTCCCTAACAATCCTCGACCCACAGCAAACCTCAGGCGACGCTCTCACAGCCACCACTTCAATGTCGCCTTCTCGCGGTCTGCTTTGTGACCTACACCCAACAGCACCGCTCATCCTCAAACCACGAGGACCTCATGCTGCCTGCATCGCTTGCGACCATCCACTACAGCAGGGTCTGTGACCTATCCTCGATCTTGAGACCGTGTAAGCAGGTGTTCGGTCTTGAAGATCGTATGAAACCCCAGCAGTCCCAAGGACCGTGAAGAGCGCAGAGCGAAATTGCGATACACAAGATCGTGAAGATCTCAGGACCGCTTGTCCATGACCGAGTGGCCGAGATCGAGAAGCAGAGACCGCTTGGCGGCGACGCTCGTGCCTCTAAGACCGCAAGGAAGGGACTGTGACGACCAAACCGCATGAGCAGAGTCTTGCGGTTTCCAAATCGTGAAGAGCGCTCGTATCCAAACCGTGAAGGATGTCTTTCGGTCTCTCAAATCATAAGACCAAGATGTAGAAACTATGAAGACACCAAACCATGAAGAAGCCAAGTTGCTGAGATGCAAGACCTCTAGGGTTGTGTGCGGTTTCCAAACCGAGAGGAAGCCTCGCGGTTTGTAGACAGTGAAGGCATATCATGAAATTGAAACTGTGAAGCAAGATTGTGAAGACCCTCATGGTCTCAAGACCGTGAGGAGGGCCCTTGGTTTCCAAACTGTGTGAAATAACACTGAAGGGTGTCCAAGACCATGAAATACTAACAGGACCGATCAAGAATCCACTGATGCCTATAAATAGGACCGAAACATTCCTCACTTGGGCATCAGATCTGGGACACTGCCAGGTTGCTCCTTTGTGAGCTCGACCCCTGCTCCCTCCGATCTACAACAACAACTCCACCACCAGCTGCACCTAGCGTGCTCGACCCCTAGGAAAGCTCCTCCACCTTTGTTTCTCCACATCCTCCACTCCTCTACCAGGTTGTGCCTAAGAAGCACTCGACCCCTGGTGGAGGACGATCTACACAGCCAAGCTGAGCGGCAGGCTTTCACACATGTCTGTCATCCACTCCACCTACGCATCCACAACCTTCTCCTCCTTCTGTGAACAAAGAGGATGACATGAGAAGGAAGGTGGAGAGAGAAAGACTACCCAGTTTGTCTTGGTGTCCCTCGCTCCTCATCCAGATCTACTCTGATGTGGCATAGAAGATCGTATCTTCATCGAGCTGCAACCACCTTCTGCATCATGCTCATGGCGGAATCTTCCCTCTCTCTTGTTCTTTTTGTTCCTCGCATCATGAGTGAGTAGTTCCTTTTCACTGGGGTGCGGGGACCAGCCCCGCTGCCCATTCTTACATGTTCTTTTGTTAAACATTCCATGGCATGTATATAACTTTTGATTTTGTTGTTAATCGTCGATTTTTGCTTGTATATTGATCACCTACTTGCTTTTATCTTGTTCTTTCCTATTTTGCAAGAACTTCAATATGTAGGATAGAATGTCGATTAACGTAGTTGACTCCTTGACTAGAAATAGGATGGGATTCTCTGAGGTCATAAATGAATGATTCGTGAGGGGACGAGCCATCTAGCCCACGGTGATGCTTTTGTGTGCCTAACGTCTATATAGGGGGCCCACAACTTGTGTTGGATATCTATGTTTTTGGAACCGTAAGTGCATGATCTGGATGGCGATGAGAAATATGATGCGTAAGGTGATGCTTAAGTGAACATAAACATCCCTCCAGGAGGGTTCACAGCAGTTCTATTTGGATAGTTAGATCTTGCATGGATGTTTGTGATTGGATATGTTTGCATGCGTAATGGCCATGAAACCTAGGACCACCCCAGTGATCCTCATCATTAATCTAGATTCAACTTAATCTTGTTCTTTACTTTCTTGCAATTATATTAATTAAACTCAAATCAACCTTGTTCTAAATATTAGCCTTACTTGAACTAGACTAGACTAGCAATGATTCTTAAAAACATTGTCCCTTGGGATTTGATCCTTAACTATACTGTGATAAGACCCGTCCTCTTACGGGTGGCATTATTGCACAAGTTTTGGTTAAAAACTCTAGGATTTCAACCTCCAGTGAATTTGTTAGTGCGATAATAGACCACGTCAATAATGTAATTCATTTGATAATACTAAAGGAAATTCCATTTATTTGGTTTTGTTCAGTTATGAGATAATGGTATAACATATTAAATGTTTAAAGTATGATGTTACTTGATCATATGGTTTCAGGTTTAGGACTAGAACAATACGGGCATATGTATGAAAAGAGTACATGCATTCCTACTATCTCCCTAGTTGGATATCACTGTGGAAGCAAAATAGACCATACTAATACATAAGACTAAAATATGTGTTGGTTGATGACATAATCTCATTAGTCATGATGTATAATATCAAGCCTAACACATAGGAACTTGTAGAGATCAGTGTACCTGACATACCCACCTTGAGAGTGATACATGGAACCATTGGAAGGTAGTCAAACTCAGGTCTCAAAGTGATAGTGGTGATTGTGGTTCTTAGACCTAAAGTCACTGCACTCATCACATGTCGCTCGATGAACTTTGATACCATCAAATGTGACCCTGAATAAGGGTTGCCATAATGGTGGTGCTCAAGTATGTTGACACACATGGGGAATGATTGTGAGTGGTGTAGATGGGATTTGTCCCTCCTGTAGGAGATGGTATCTTGTCCACTAGATAAGAGATGCTGAGAAACACATGGCCATGCTCATGTGACTCAATATGTGATATTGAGATCACGTGTATCTCAATATTCTACTCTGGTTCAAGAAACATGGATTTAGTACTAAGAGGATGATAATTCCATGCCTCACATTTTATTTGGATATCATCGACAAAGAAACCTAATGTTCATTGTAAAACTAATCACAGATTGTAGATCGAAATTTTTCTCCAACTTTAAAATTACTTTGGTAGCAATGATGTGTTGCTAGATACCACTCATTATTTTTGATGTCATAATCTAGTTATGGACATTCACTAAAAACATAACTTGGGACCTATAGGGTCACACACATAGGATGAACTTGGAATAGGAGTTTACTTATTATTAAGGTTTAACTTGATTACTAAAGTGTTTAGGTAATCAACATAAACAACATTATCTATCAATTGGCTGATTGGAGGTTCTAGTTGACTGACTCAGAATGACAGTCGACTGACTAGAGTGTCTAGTCAACTGACCAGATGATCAATATGATTGGATCAAGGATTGATGCTGACGTCATGTGATGCATTAATCATGCATTGAAAGCCAATATGTTTGTGAAAAGGAAAAATAGCCAATCAATTAAATGGAATGTCAAGTAGACTAATTGGAGCGACATTCAATCGAATGGAGTATCCAATAGATCGACTAGTGATTCACAGCAACCAAAATTCATTAACTTTGTCTCCTCACATACCCGAGTTTGTGGAAACCCTAACCCATCCACTCCCATAAAAAGGGAAGGCGGCCAAGCCTCTCAGTGCAAGTCTCCTATTCTAAACATTGTTGTAATGTGAGAGCCAGAGGAACCTTACTCATAGTAGGGACAAATACACAAAGTTGAGGAAGTCGATACCAACACCTTGACAACATGTGGGATAACTCATTCCCGTAAGTTCTAGGAGAATGATAATATTTCCTGGTAGATTGTGTGCATTAATTAGAGGCATGGAGGTTGTTGCCACCATACTATGAGGATGTCATTAACTATTTTCAGTAGTGCTACACCAAGAGGCCACCACCGACAACCATCCAGGTGTTGCTTGAGAAAGAAGCACATTACTATAAGAATTATCAGTGTATTTTCTCTAGGACCAGGTATATGTTTTACAACCTTCATTCTTGTTCATAGTTATTGACACGATCCATTGGCTTATGAGGAATATGGCCAATTTTTTTCACTTCCATATCTATAGCCATATTCCCTAGAAAGGTATTAGATCCACATCTATTTCCAATTTTTTATTTAATCAATATGACTAGTTTTTGTTTTATTATTTATTTTATTACATGTGATGCAAATATTTAAAATGATTAATGTGAATATCGGATTAAGTACCACACTCTCTAGGGAATGTCCCATAAATCCTATTTATATATACACAATGATATATATGCAATCTATACATGTGGCCCTAAAATTGTTTTGATGGTGGATATATGTGTGGCTATGGCCAATACCCCTTGGATATGTGTGCATGGTTGAATGGTTTTACTATTGTCTTTCAAATTTGGTTTACTCATTGAGCCTCTGTCTCTTTCTCCATATGTAAGTTAATGCTTTCATCCCTATACTCCCCTAGAATGTCACTTGAGGTTTCACCATTTACAATATAATAAATCAATCAGGTTAGCTTTAATATCTATTTCGGAGAAAGAGAAGTTGTTTTGCACTAGGAGAGTCAACCTACTGGGAAGTTGAGTCGATTGACTAGAGGATTGAAGAGGCAGAAGATTGGAGGAGCCAATCCATTTACTGGAGGCCCAATTGATGGACTGAAAGAGTCTACACTTCCAGTTGAACCAGGAGTCGTTCGCCTGACTGACTGGGCCAATCAACTGACAGACAGACAAAATAATATGTTAGAAGAGTCCAATCAACTGGCTAGCATGTTTTAGCACAATACTTTTTCCTTTACAAGTTGTAACATGTGATGTTTGACCTTAGGTGGATAGCAATTCCATGTGGCCATAAATATTTGAATTAGTATGGCCATAACCTTCCCTCATATGTTTGTGATTGCATGTTTTCTTTTTTGGATATATCATGTATATGATACATACTATAAGAATGCAGTGATTGGAAATGTATACTTATTTATGTATAAAATGCCTCAATAAAATATTAAGTATATGATGTTTTCCATAAGTGACACAGATGAAAAGCTTGATCGACTAAGTGTAGGAATGCCCTAGAGTGGTGCACCATCTATCTTATGGAAGTCTAATGGTAGATATGTGGGTCTACCTCAGCAGGGTATATACTCTATTATGTTGGATTTGGGTCAGGCTTAACTAGGTGACGTTAATAGGATCAAGTGCATAGAAGCATGCAGATGGACTATTGTAAGGAGTTTTGCATACCATCTATCAACAAATTGCATGAGATGTAATTGGTAAGTGTTTCCTTCCTTGATATTTGGTTGTGAGTACTAGCATTGATTGGGTAACAACTTAATTATTTTGGATCTTGGCCCACTACAATATTGTTTGTTGCAATCCTCCAAATTGATTGTGAGGGCTATGAATTTGAATAGTGTGATATTGTCAATAATATGAAGTTAAATAAAATGTGTTTTGACAATGCAAATTTTTCTTTTATAGAAATAAATGGAAAATACACTCTCATTGTGATTGGTCCTCAAGAAGGACAAATTAAATGAGACCAACTTCCATGACTGGTTCAGGATTTTGAGAAATGTTCTCACATACGAGTACAAGATCTATGTCCTTGAAAGACCTATGATAGAGGAACCAACTCCAAATGTTCCTAGGACTAAAATGGATACTTACTTTAGGCATGCCAAAGATGCGACATACATCAAAGACCTTATGTTGGCATGTATGAACAATGAGTTGCATAAACAATATGAAAACATGGACATTCGTGAGATAGTAACACATCTTAAGAATCATGCAAACCAAGAAATGTATAATGTCTCCAAAGTGGTGTTTGAGTGCAAACTGAGTAGAGCCCCAAGTGCTCAATATGATTGGGCATGTGGATCATCTAGAGAGACTGGGATTTCCATTAGGCCAAAAGTTGATCATAGATATGATTCTATAGTCATTGCATGAATCATATAGCCAGTTTATCGATTGCTATCACTTGAGTAACTTGGCCAAAACATTGTCTGGATTTCTTGGCATATTGATAACTGACAAAGCACGATGAAGAAGGACTAACTCATGATGGTGATTCATGAAAGGGAGTCTAAGGTCAATAGAAAGACCAAGAAAAGTTCTAAGACCAAGTTGACGTCCAAGCATTTTACATCAAGATAAGGATAAGGGTATGTGCAAAAGGAATATGTCCTTTTCACTTTAAAGAACAAAGGAAGATGAAACAAGGGATGCGATATCTACATCAGGTATATATGTAATTGAAATTAACTTCTCTACTTCTTCATCTTGGGTACTGGATATCGAATGTGGATCTCACATTTTCTCAAATGTGAAGGATCTGAAAAGGAGTAGACCATTAAGGAAAGGTGAGGTTGAACTTCTTGTTGCTAATGGATAATGAATTACTGCCAGTGCGGTTGAAACCTATGAGTTATCTCTTCCAAGTGGGCTTATAATAGAGTTAGTGAACTACTATTATTTTCCTTCCAGTAAGAGGAACATCATATCCATATCTTTTTTGGAAGAAGGATTTTGAATTCCTTGTAAAGAATGGTCGATGTTATATTAGTATAGATGATATACTTTATGGTAGTGCCCCTATATCCTAATGTATATACATGTTAGATTTGGAGATAAGTGTATATAAAGTAAATACCAAAAGGATAAAACTTGATAACTCAAACCAATCGTACCTTTGGCATTGTCTTCTAATGCACATAAATGAGAAACACATTTCCAGACTACATAAAGATGGTTATCTGGACTCTTTGATTTTGAATCAATAGAAACATGTGAGTATTGGTTCTTGGGAAAGATGACAAAATATCCTATCACTGGTAATAGTGAGAGGGCAAGTGATCTATTAGGACTCATACATATTGATGTATTTGGCCCTTTTAGAAAAAATGCTAGAGACATGTACCCGTACTTCATTACCTTTACTGATGACTTCAGTAAGTATTGATATGTGTACTTGATGAAACATAAGTCAAAAACCCTTGAAAAGTTCCAAGGATTTCATGAATGTAGTACATAACCAACTTGGTAAAAGTATTAAAGCACTTTATTCCATTCAAGGAGGAGAATACTTAATCCAAGAGTTTGAAGACCTTCTGTGAGATTGTGGTATTGTATCACAATGGAGTCCACATGGAACACCACATTGTAATGGTGTAGTGGAAAGAAAGAATCACACATTACCAGATATGGTGTGATCAATGATGAATTTGTTGATCTTCCAACTTGTTTTTGGGGATATGCTCTACAAAACTACAACATTTATACTAAATGGTGTACCATCTAAGTCGGTTCAAAAGACAACATATGAGATATGGTAAGGGAAGCATCTCGATGTGTCTGTTATGAAGTTATGGGGAAGTGAAGCTAATGTAGGAAAATGGTTCCTAAAAAGATCGGACCCAAATCAAATAAATGTAACTTTGTTGGATATTCCAAAGAAACCAGGGGATACTACTTTTGCACTCCATCTTGAAACAAAGTATTTATTTCCATGACTGGTGTGTTCCTTGAAAAGGAATTTATCTCCAAAGTAATCTGTGGGAGAAAAGTAGAACTCAAAGATGTTTGGGACAAACATTCAACATGTAGAGGTACAAAAGGAATAAGAAGACTCACAAAAATTGTGAAATCTCAAGATCCTGATGGATTTAACCACAAAAACTATGAGTGGGTCTCATCATAGTCAACACCTTTACCTTGTCTGAAACCCTTTTCGACCGATCTGCCCTTATAGTTTTGTACATTACCATCCATGTGGGTCTTCTTCTTGAAGGCCCACTTGCACCCTATAGTTTTTACTCCTTTAGGTGTAACATATCGGGTCTTGGACCCTACCCTAGAACTTTGACCTTTTGGACTTAGACAAACAAGGTTACAGTTTTACACCTAAAATATGTCTAATATAAAATAATGAGATAATGCATATATAAATCACCCTAATGTAACCTAATGTCTTCACATTAGTCTTAGGCCAATAATGGACCGTTAAAATATGTCATAATAATTCCTTTAGTGCTAACATGAAAATAAGGAACATAATTGGATGAATAATAATGACGGTGAAAAAATATTATAATAAATATAATGATAACAAACCAAAAATTTTATAATTCATAAAATGAGATACCAAAAGAGAAATCTAAAGTGAAATTTGTGTTCCTTGAATCCCAACTAACTTGGGAGTCAAGTTTCACATTATTTGCACTATAATAACTACCCAAATTTCTTTTAGGAAAGAAAATATGAGTTTTCCTTCAAAATATGAGATAAATCATTTAATAACTCCAAAAGTGGAAAATAATCTTAGATTCATAATGTACACACTAAAATATATCTTTTGGATACTTTTCACTCAATTTGGAGACTATTTGGTTAAAAGATGAAATCAGGAGAGATAAAGTATGTAGAACCTTCAAAATATTAAATAAATGTAGGAATAACCCCAACATGTAAAATTGATGGCAAATTTATATTCAACACACTAAATATTACCTATGGATGAAGTTTCATCAAATTTGGAAAATCCTAATGTCATTAATGCATGAGGAAAGACAAACTAAGATTTGATTCATTAATGCATAAAAAATCTTCAAAAGGGAAATATAATTTCATAATCAAAATCTACATGCCATAATTAGCCTCTGTGCAAAATTTCACTTAAATTGGATAATATTTAGACCCTCAATTTAAGGAAGAGAGAAAATGAAATAATGTTAATATTTCACTTTAATTGAATTTGAATCGGATGATGCTTTCCTAAAATTTCCTTGTCATGCAGATTGCGAATTCACGACTTCTTTCGACCGTCCAATCCTAGATTTGGCGGTGTAGGGGTCACCTCCTACCTTGGGTAGGAGACCGCCCCGTGTGAACAGTAAAGTTGATCTTACGATGCATATATATCCCTCATCTCTTGATGATTTGCCGAGATTTCTTTGCCTATGCATTCATGATTAAATTTCACACGTTCCGAGCCTAACTTTATTAGGGTTTCATCCACTAGGATCCCCTCCTCATTGTACCCCTATTTCTTCACCCTTGGACCTCTAGCCTTCTCCATACCTCAACCTATATATATAAGTGGTCCAAAACCCTCCATGGAGGTCCAGGAATGTGTTCCTAAAGCTATTTCTCCCTCTTGTTTCCTACACCTATCCCACCTACTCCGCACTGCCTTTTTGTTGTGGGTGAACTCGTCTCCCTCCCTCAGGCGGCCGTGAGACTTGTGCAACTTTCTGAGGTGTTCCCTATGCCTTTCCCGAGCCAAAAGAATTATTGATTTGATTTGAATTGAGGTAAGGTAGATTTCCCTCTTTTGGTTTTTTCATGTGCCTTGTTTTTTCCTACGACCATGGCGAGTTATCTGTCTGTTGCATCATGTCACCTCAGATGTTGTGTTAGGGCTCTTTGACACCAGTAAATTTCGACGAGGTTGATGTTGTTGTCTTTGGTGCCTTCTATGCAGTAGATTGGGGGTTTGGGAGTCCAGTATCTTGGCTACTCATGTGTGATAAAATAAGGAACATAATCCCCAGATGTTTTACCTTCCCAAGATCTGATTTTTATTTTGTCATGCCTGTTGAGGGCAATAATGTCTTTTTGCCCCTGACCTTTTTCTTTGAACGAAGCCTTTGCTTGTCGTTGACCACGCGACTTAACCGCCCCTAATTGGGCCAAGTTAGCGGGTATGTCCCCTCTCTCTGTCTCTTTTCTTGCAAGCTTATCTCGCTTAGTTGGATTTTTGCAATTTTCTGATTGGTTCGATTTTGGAAAATCAAAACTGATTATTTATTGGGCCAAAAATTACAGATAAATAGTCATTCGATTCAGAAAAATATTATCTAATTAATGGTAATGGTTTCATCACCTAATTCCCCACTAAGTGTTGTATGGATTTTAATGGATAATTCTAATTGGTTATAATTTGCAAAATTTATAACTAATAATCAATAAGTCAAAACAATAATATTAAATATTTTTTGAACTTAGAATAATATGATCTAAAACATGGAATAATTTTTGTAACATATTCACATATAAGGAAAAATGTGATTTTTAGGTTGATTAATCAATGTGAAATTAAAATCTACATATGTGTTTAATAGGATCTTTGGAGACCTAGACTTGGATCTAGGACTAACTTTGGACTATTTAGATTCTTTAGTAAGGTATGGTTGCATCCCACATTATTTCTATATTGAGCAATAAATCTATTTCCTCTCTTAATGTATGTTTTCATCCCCTACTATTATTTTTGAGCAATAACCTATCTTTATCATACTCTTAGTAAGGTATGATTGCATCCCATATTATTTCTATATTGAGAAATAAATCTATTTCCTCTTTAATGTATGTTTGCATCCCATATTATTCTTTTTGAGCAATAACCTATCTTTATCATACTCTTGGTCTTATGGACATTAGCCTACACAATATCTTTTTCTTTTGAAAAATATGCTTCAGGTGAAGTACCTTATATTTTAACTGATATTGTGATCATATTATCATATTTGGACATTCCCTTGGACTCTTTCTTATACTTTGCTCATGATGGAACATTCTTTTGTGAATTTTCTTCTTTGCCCATCTTTGTAGTGGATTTTTATATGGAACATTATGCGATGGCATGGATCCTTTGATCCTACTTTATTTTTTTGGATTTTCTCATCTCTCTTATTTGATTCATACTTGCTTATTATTTATTTATGTATACTATGGTGACTACTAGTATAATGTTACATGTTATTTTATGTGGATGTGAAAATTCCCACATATGAATGCAGTGTGAAAATTCCTACATATGAAAATAATTAGGGTAGACGTGCCTAGGAAAATGTTGACAAACCCTGCCACCCTATATTTTAGAGCAGATGTATACAAGACCCTACTCACCCCACATTATTTTTGGTAGATGTGTTATTTCCTACCTACAAGTTTATATTTTCTAGGTTTTTCACAGGTGAAACACATGGACTCTTTATTCTTATAGTTTGCTCTTATTTGTCTCTTTTATTGTTGTTCTTTTCTTTTATGCCCAATTGGGTAGTTCTTTTCTTTCATGGGAGGCCTTTACTTTTGATGTCCTTTTTTTCATATATTGCTCAATTTCCTATTTAGTATGTGCATACCAGCCTTTGCTGATGTCATCTACTTTTCTCTTCTTGTTGGGGTATGCTTCCAACCCTAGGTGAAGGATAAGGAGGACATGGCATGAAGATATGGTCTTAGCTTAAGGATTTTAAAGCTTGGAGACAACTTGTTCTGGTTTAGATTTCCCTCTTCTTAGATCTATATGTTGTATCTTACATGTAATCCCTATGTGGGAGATTATGATGTACTTTTGTAATATTTTGTAAGGATTTGAATAAAGTCTTTATTTTTATTCCGCTGCTACATTGTGGTTGTTTTCATTACCATTACTTAAGATTTGAAAATTATACACCCACTCCAAGATACATTTTGGGTGTGTTTGGACTGGAGGTTTGATTCTTCAAATTTTTAGTAGGGAGTGTATCCCCTCTAGGTTTCACTCCTTATAATCCATACCTTGTTGGTGTTCATGGATTGCATCTCAAATCTCATGGCCTCAAGCCATTTCTCAAAATCTGGTCTGTCAATATCTTCTAGGTAGGTTTTTGGTTTATCATCTATGACCAGCGCACCACCTTCTGGAATCACAAGATAACCAAATATTTCAGGCTCAAGGCGTGTCCTACTAGATTTGCAAGGTTCTTATGTTACATGAGGAACTTGAGATTCCACAATGATTTGTGAGTCTTCTTATCCTCATGTAACACAACATCAGGTTTAGGACCTGGACAATGAGATCATATGTATGAAAACAATACATACATTCTTGTTATGTCCCTGGTCAAATATTACTGTAGAAATAGACAAAAATAATAAATAAGACTAGAATGTGTGTTGGCTTATGACAAAATCTCATGAGTCATGATATATGATACAAAGACAAACACATAAGTACTTGTTAGAGAATAGTGTATCAAGCAAACCCACCTTGAGAGTGATACATGGAACCATTAACTGGTAATCATAATCAACTCTCAAAGTGATAGTGGTGATTGTTGTTCTTTGACCTAAATTCATTACGCTCATCACATGTCGTTCGATGAACTTTGACACCATCCAATATGACCTTGAATAAAGGTTGCCATAAAGGTGGTGCTCGGGTACGTTGAGACACATGGGGATTGACTGTAAGTGATGTAGATGGGATTTTTCCCATCTACCAGAGATTATATCATGGTCACTTGATAAATAAGACTGAGAAATGGAAACCATGTTCATGTGAGTCAAGATGTAATATTCAGCTCATGTGTATCTCAATAATTTTCTCTCGTTCAAGAAACATGGATTGATCATTAAGTATATGATGATTCCATGCCTCACATTTTATCTAGATATCAGTGAGAAAGGAACTATACGATCAATGTAACACTAATCACATATTGTAGATTGAAGTTTCTATCCAACTTTCTAATTACTTGGGTGTCGATCATTGTTTGTGATGTCATAATCTAGTTATGGAGATTCACTTCAAACATAATTAGGGACCTATAGGGTCAAACACATAGGATACACCTAGAATAGGAGTTCACTCATGAATACTAAAGTGTTTAGGAAATCAACTTAAATGACATTGGTTGTTAGTTGGCTGACTGAAGGTTCCACTCAACTAATTGGGAATGCCAGTCAACCATTTAGAGTGTCTGGTCGACTGATTGGACAATTAGTATGACTAGATCAAGGATTGATATTGACATCATTTCATGTATTAATCATTGCATTAGTATCCAATATGTTTCCAAATAGAAAAAATATTCAATCAACCAATTGAAGTGTCCAGATGATCAACTAGAGTGCAAGTTGATCAACTAGAGTACCCAGTTGATCAATTGGTAATTTGCAGCAGCCAAAAATTCATGTAATTTATCTCCTTGTATCCATGAGTTTGTGGAAACCCTAACCCATCCACTCCTGTATGGGGGGAGGGTGGCCGAGGCTCACATGACAAGTCTCCTAATCACAACATTGTGTTAACATGAGAGCTAGTGGCATCTTACCCATAAAAGGGAGAGATAGCCATAGGGGAGAAAGTCGACTCTAGCACGTTAACAAAACAAGGGACAACTCCTTCTCGCCGATTATAGAAGAATGGCACGAGTCCATGGTGATCTTCCTAGCCTACTTAGATGAGTGGGGGCCATTTCCACATGCTAGGAGGATGTCCTCAACCACCATCCATGGTGTTATGCAAGGAGGACACCATCAACAACCATCTGGGTGTTGCTTGAGAAAGAAGCACATTGTTGTAAGGATTATTATTGGATTTGATCAAGGACCAAGTAAATGCCTTGCAACCTTCCTTCTCGTTCATAGTTATTGATGCAGTTCACTGGCTTATGGGGAATATGGGAATAAAAGTTTTGTTTCCCCCACCATCTTTGTCGCCATATTTCTCTACAATCCAAGGATAGTCAGCAACATCAACAACATATTTGTCAAGCTTTGGAGTTTTTGAGACAACATAGACTATATGCTACATTCATAAGTGTGAGTTTTGGTTGAGTGAGGTGTCTTTCTTTGGTCATTCCAATTCTACTAGAGGACTTTGTGTTGATCCTAAGAAGGTGGACTCGGTATTGGGGTGGGATCAACCCAAGATAGCAACTGAGGTTTGAAGTTTCCTAGGTTTAGTTGGTTACTATAGGAGGTTTATCAAGAACTTCAGTGCAGTAGATTTACCTTTGACCAAGCTAACTAGGAAGGGTGTCCCTTTTGTTTGGAGTAATAAGTGTGGACATTCTTTCCAGCTATTGATGGAGAAGTTGACTAGTGCTCCGGTGTTGGTGTTTCTAGAGACTGGGAAAGGCTACATCATTTCTGTGATGCTTCAAAGAATGGGTTGGGATTTATCCTGATGCATGATAAGAATGTGATTTGTTTGCTTCTTGATAGGTTAAGAAACACAAGGATAACTATCCAACTCATGAATTCGATTCAGCAGACTTGGTTCTTTCTTTGAATATTTGGAGGCACTATCTATATGAAGTCAAGTGCCAAATCTTCACAAATCATAAGAATGTACATTATAACTTTTCAAAGTAAGAGTTGAACATGAGACAGTGGAGATGGATGGAGTTAATAAAGGACTATGATTATACAATATACTATCATCCATGAAAGGTGAATGTAGTGGATGATGTGTTGAGTTGAAACTCATCTTCACTTTCATCTGTTGATAAAGTGCAGTTGCAATCAATGACATGTCACAAGTAGGACATGATGGTATCACTTTGGAAGATGAATGTACATTTAGAAGTATCTCTGTTGATAGGATTGTTGGCATAACTTCAAATGAATCTGACATTGATACAATAGATTAAAGATGCACATAAGGGTGATACCATGATACAGAACATCAAATCATAGTTTGGCAGCAAGAAACATGATGACTTTCATGAGATAGAAGATGGGCCAATATGTTTTCACACCAGAATAGTGGTTCTTGATGTAAGCGGCCTGAGGGAGATGGTACTTGTGGAAGCTCATTCCTCAATGTACCTGATGCATCTTAGAAGTACAAAGATGTATCATAATCCTAAGGAATTGTATTGGTGGTCAGGTTTAATAGGTGATGTGGTAGAGTTTGTGGCCAAGTGTTTAGTTTTTCCGTAGGTTAATGAAGGACATCAGAAGCCTGCAAGGATGTTACCGCCTTTGACAATTCCATAGTGGATATGGGATCATATAACTGTAGACTTTGTGGTTGGTCTACCTAAGACAGCCAAAGGCCATGATTCCATTTGGGTGATTGTTGGTCGGTTGACAAAGTTAGCTCACTTTTTTCCAGTCAAGACCACCTATACATCATAGAAGTTGCCACAAATCTATTTGTATGAGATAGTTTGTCTACATGGAATATCAGTTACCATTGTGTCTGATAGAGTTCCTCAGTTTATGAACATGTTTACAGAGCATCTACATACAACATTTGGGACACAGTTCAGATTCAATACAACCTTCCACCCATAGACAGATGGCCAGTTAAAGAGGACCATACAGACTTTAGAAGATTTTTTGAGAGCAAGTATTCTTTAGTTTCTTGGTAGCTTAGGTGTAAACATGAGTTTGATTGAGTTTGCCTAAATAAAACTATTAGAGGAGCATATACATGGAAACTTACAAGCTTTTTGTATGGTAGGAAATGTAGGCCACCTCTTTGTTGGTATGAAGCAGGTGAGTATCAGTTGTTGGAACCTGAGTTGCTCATTAGACTATTGAGAAGATCAAAGTGATCCAACAACAACTGAAGGAACCCCAAGATAGGAAAAAAAAATTTGCTGACAACCGCCATAGACCATTCGAGTTCTAGGTTAAAGATTGTGTGTACCTCAAGGTTTCCTCTTGAAAGGGTGTGCTAAGTTTTGGTAAGAAGGTAAGTTGGATTCGAGGTTCGTAGGACCTTAGCGTATCATAGCATGAGTTGGGAAGGTGGCATAAAAGTTGGAGTTTCCACCAGAGTTGCACTGGCTACATGATGTCTTCCACATTTCATTGTTGAGAACATGCCATCCAAATATAGAGCAGACGTTGCAACCCATAGAGGTTGTGTTGGAGGAAGATGTTACAATTGTTGAGGGTTCAATGTTGATCTTAGATGGGCATGTGTAGAAGCTCAAGAAGAAGGATATAGCCTTAGTTAGGGTCTTGTGGCATCATAGTGGTTTATAGAAAGCCACGTGGGAGTTAGATGATGAGATGAGTAGGAAGTACCACCCATCCTTCTTTGCTTAGGATTTTGGGGACTAAATCCTTATTAGAGGCTTACAGTTATAAGGCCCTAGCCCTGCTTAATCTTTAAACATAACTTGCTTGGAATAATTGGATTAATTAGATGGTTAATCTTGAAAGTAACTCTGGTTTGTGATGTCACACCAAATGATGAAGCTATGCTTAAAATGTGAACCAAATCATACCTTATTTTCTCAAGTTATTGATTTATTTAACATGTGGACTTTTATGTAATTTACTCTTTTCTGGTAGTGTGGATGTGACACTTGCTTGAGTTTCTTCATGATGTACATAAGGATTTTATAATTCTACATATTCTTTGGATGCTTTTAAACCTTGCTTTGATGGAGTTACATAAGTTAAATGAGAAGATAGTTATGTGTCTCATCAACCGATGAGATCTTGTGACCCCTGATTGTTTCTCTATGGTCAATGGCATTCTCATTTATGATTGTTATGTTCTTATTAGTCAATGGTTTTTCTTGCCACCACTTGTCTCTCGAAGGTCGATGAGTTTCCCAGTGCTCAATTGTTTTATTGGTCCCTGATGTCAGTCCTGACCCAACATGCTTTAGCATGTTGACCAATGGATTCTCTACTGGGTTGATCAACGGATTGAGGTGTTTGTGTTTGTGTGATAATGACTAATAAGATTTTGGTGGTTTATGAACTTCTTGATTGATGGAATTCTTGGCGCAAGATGGGGTTTTTGGGCCAACAGATGATCTACCCAATAGAAGTTTTGTTCAGTCCTATATATACCCTCTCTCTTTTTTTTCCTTCTACTCTTATGGTGGAGCTTTATTTTCAACTTGAGGATCCCAACAAATAAGTACTTGAGAACAATGGTCAATGAGGGCTCATTGAGGACAACAATCTCAAGCTTTTTGTGGATGCATGTGCTTGGATCAAGGCTCCTTGGGCTAATCTCAAGTCATTGATCATGTTTCTTACTTCCTTTGAGTAAGATTCTTGCTTTTCGCCTTCTTTCCTTGTTGTACATCACCCTCTCCTCTCCTGTGGCTGAGTTTTTAGGTGTTCCTTGAGTTTCCTTAGTGTTTCCTTCCTTGAACCTTGTGCATGTAGGTTGAGCACTCTTGTTTCCTTCTTTCTTAACCTAGTTTTACTGTATTCTAGGAAAGAGGAGACGATCTTGAAGCTTTCTAGGGTTAGGCTTAAAGTTTTGGTGCTGTTTTCTAGGGTTTTCACCTTGAAGTTTGGCTTTCTTCTCTCTACCAGGCAAGTTAGACAACTTTGAAGCATTTATTGCCTACTATCTACTTGCATGTCACTAATGTTGTTCTAGAAACTCATAGCGATGCTAGATGATAGTCTTTATAAGTGTTTTTTTGTATGACTAAATGATGATCTGTGCATGTCAACCATAGTTTAGATTTTATGAACATTATTTATTAACTACTGAACTGTTCCTTTAAGCATGTAAGGCATGGAATTCATTATATAGGTGAAATGAATTCTAAAAGTGTCATATAAGTGTTGTTTCAATACCCATACTGTGGAAATTGTTGATTTGTGGATTATCTATGGTAGTTATATTGCTTTTATTTTACTATTATAGTGGTGTAACCATGGTTGGAAAAAATCCTAATATTGAGGGTAACATCTTTATACTAAATCATGAATGTACATGAGACTTTTGTACTTAGTTAATGCTTCCCCAATCATAGTGATGCTTATGGCTCGATGCACTCTGGTTGGTGGTCACTTCTTTTAGTGAATCTATATGGTTACCTTTTTTTGTAAAAATATTGTTATGAGAACTGTTTAATACATTTTATATCTTTTGAGGTTGTGTGTCCATATGACTTTTTAAAGACTCATGTTGGTGTTTATACGTAACTTGATTGATGTAGTCCAAAAACACTCAATTCGCTTAATCAACCAAGTGAAACCTTAATCAAGTAGTACCATGAGTCTGTACAGCTATTCTAGTGTCACTACTTGCTGGATAGTGAAACAAGTAATCTGAAAGGAGCTCAGAGTCATATATTGTTGAGTATATGCTGGTGCAGGGAGGGTATATCCCTGTCATCTAGATCCTAAGGTTTTATAGAGTGGTCGAGGTCATGTCTCAGGTGTGAAAGTAATTGAGAGTGACAATTTTCAACTCGAATTTGAGGGTTGTATAACCTGGTTTCTAGTGTCGTGGCTTGTGTACCTAGGGCGGACTAAGATGTTTTTGTAGTTGAACCAATGTACCACTATGCTTGTTACTCATACTGACTGAGGGGAGGAGATATTAGGATTTTGGTCATTCGAAATCTTATACAAGGTTGATTTCAACTTAGTAGTGGTCAGCTGGTAGTTTGAGTGGTACACCTCAACTACCCAGGGCTTAATAAAATGTAACTCAATCGTATAGCATATATAATCGTTAAGGTTACTTGACGAATCACGTTGGATGAGAATCATTTCTATGTTTCTTTTAGATTGAAGATGTTATATAATGCAGTAAGAGAAATCAACTGTACAAATGCTTCTAGCTATACCTGATTATGATGCAAGTTATTCAATTTTACAATTCTACAATATTATCTGTTGTAACTTCTTAAATACTTAACCCCACTATGCAATAGATGATCTTGAAGTTATATCTTTCGTTGAAACATGGATCCCACCTCGTGGGTCACCACAACTTTTTAGGTGATAAGTGTCGCCATCAAATGCAAAGTAGCAAAGAAGAGAATTTTTAATAATAATAATAAAGTTAATAGTTAGTGTGGCCAGTATAGAGTCATAGAGTTGTCCTTGTACTCTAAGGTTCGGGCGAGGAATTTCATACATGATGTATTTTGACGTGAGATTTTGGCAGTATACCTTGTCCCGTGTAAATGATATAAATATGCGCACAATATCTTTTGTAAAAAGGTTGTGGTTGAGTCCAAGGGATGAATTTACAAATACCTAGTGTAGTTCTCTCTCTCTCTCTCTCTCTCTCTCTATATATATATATATATATATATATATATATATATATATATATATATATATATATATATATATATATATATACATATATACACAAACGCACACACACACATATATATAGAGAGTTCAGGACACCCCAATGGTGTTTGCCTATCTAGACCATGTTTTTCTAAAATCTAATCCATTGACCTTCATGGTTACAATAATAATAGGTCACATACAAAATTTGAACTCATTTGGATGAGTGTAAGTCACTCATCCAAGGACAACAAAATCGACACACATAATTAATTTGAAATACATGATTTTTGCCTCTGTTAGATGCATGACCTATAAGTGTCCAAACGAACTAAAATTTATTAAATAGTATGTTCTTATGATAATTAAGAAGGTCAACAGTTTAGATTTTTTAAAATTTTACTACATCTTAAAAAATGACTGAGGTGTACGGTGCCTCTGGTACACGTGAGTCTACATTAGCATGACTCTCTCTCTCTCTCTCTCTCTCTATATATATATATATATATATATACATATATATATATATGTATATGTATATGTATATGCAAGATGTTGGACCTTTGTGTACATGAAGGGAAAGTTTATTTAGTTTTTGTTATGTACTTTTTTGGTAATGTGATGAATAAGTGTTTTATATCCATTTTTGTTTTGAGTGATCTCCTTTAATGTGGTGAGTTTCCACACTTCCACTCAACGATCATATGTTAGTGTAGGCATCATCCTTTTTTGAGACATGTCTTATTTGCCATCCACTCCTATTGATTCGAAGAGCCATATCACCCTACTTAGCACTACCCTCACCACCATCACCAGTGCCAGATCTTGACAAAAAATGTTGTGAGGGGGGGGGCAAAATACCTATCCATAGTTCCATTCAATTAAAGTCCAATTAAAAGATTTCATGAAAATATCTCTTATCCTTAAATTACATTAGGATAATCAATTTAATAATACTAAAATTATATTAAAAAATTGACATATAGTTATAAAACCAACATATATTTTGAAGTATGTATGTATTTTATACTTGTAAAATATGCCATTTATTTCTATAACTTTTTGAAACAACCAGTTATCAAGTCAATTTTAAATTTTTTTGCTAACATCTCTTTCAAACTGAGAAATTATTTTTTTTTAATGACCAATAGAACCCACTTTTGGCAAGCCCAACATGATAAACTCACGATGCATGAGAAAGTGTGGATCGGTCACTCCTACACCAAATCAGTGTGTATTATCATCTGTATGGTGCCTTCAGTGTGGTTCAACACAGGTCCTTCATTAGTACTAGTGAATAAAATATAAAGAATGAAAATAGAATGATAAGTTTAAATTATGAATGAATATAAGGTGTGTAATTTGAAATAAACATTAATTCAGATGTATGTTGCAAAAGATGTAGCTTTTAAAATCATTACTTTAATATGTGGAACACAAAAAATGTGGCTATTATTTGTTTATTAGTTTGTTGGAGACTTTTAGAAAAATAGGTAGAAAATGCTAAATAATCTAATTGTGTTAATTTGAAGATTCAATAAATCAATATAATTTATAGATACTACTACTTTTAAATTAACAAATTTGGTAGGCCTGGTATGGTATCATAGTAATAATGGAGATGAATAGAGGAGAAAAAAATTAATAATTTGGTTGGATAAAGTGATATGAAAGGGAGAGAAATAGATGTGAACAGATGAAAAAGATTGTGTCTATTCTGCTTCACATCTTTTTCCGCCACTTTAGTGTAAAAAAATAGAAAGAGAAATATATTGGGAGAGATATCATAATTATAGGAATGAAAAATATGGAGGAAAACTTGGAACAATTAAGATATAAACAAATATTTTAAATATAGTTTTAGGGATAATTTTGTTGGAAACTTAAAATTTAATGTATCACTTTGTAAGAAATTCAGAAATAAATTTTAATTGAAAACATGAAAGAAAACATAGATAACTGACTAATTCTGCTAGGTCATTTGGAGTCAAAATTATTTTATAGTTGAAACATATAAGTTTAGAAAGAACCTAGTGTAAAACATATTGAGATATTGACCAAATTATTTATATATCCCACACTCAATATAAATAGTAAATAAAATATATTCTTATGGTACAAATTTATTTATTAAATTAAATCTTATTCATACTTTATACTAATCAAACACACTTAAATAAGTATGTTTTTCAATAAATCATATCTTTTTTTCGTTCTTTTTCACAAACCAAAATTACATGGATTTGTATCTAACAATGTATTATACATGGGGGGCAATTCATATTAACAACATGGATATAATTTTAATTCATAATCTTAATGTTTAAACAATCATTATTGGTTTCTTATTTTAGACATTTATTATCTTTTGACCAGTTTCTACTAATTGCTCTATTAATTTTACGTTTTTCTAATACATTGCATCTTTCGATAGTTGTATATTATAATATTCTATCATTGAGTATATGTGCATTAATAATAAATGGTTAATTTATAATTATATTTTATAATTGTGTAGTCTCTGTAGGAATAAAATATACTAAACATGGTTCCCATTCATAATCTCGTCCAACACTTGTTGTAATTTTGATATCTTAATTAATTTAGGAGAAATTTCATTCCATTGTATCATCTAACTGTCATATTAACAACTATTTATAATAATGAACATCTTTGAAGGGGCCGTAACAGCCGTCTAACATATATTTTCAAAAAATATTGACATGGTATCATAGTATATAATATTTTTGAAAACTTTTTTTTTGGGGGGGGGGGGGGCGTGCCCCCCAACTCTACATAAGATCCACCACTAACAATCACCACAATTGCCTTCTCAAATTGTCCATGAGCCTTTTGCGACTGTTCTTGCAAATGAGTCTTTAATCTAGTTTGTGTTTGTATGATGGAGATCATAACAAGTATCATCGTATGACCACAATGTTTCTATTTCTCTTCATTATGCCTCTCACTCCACGAGGATTCCTGCTCAATATGCTTTGTCTCATTTTGTGACTCTTTATCATTTGTCTCCTCTTTTTCTCTTACTATGGACTCCCATCAACCATCGAAGGATTATTATGAAGCCTTATAGTGTCTTACATGGAAGACTGCCATAGACGAGGAGTTGTTAGCTCTACTTTCTTGTCATACATGGGACTCAGAGGAATTCTTCCTATCACGTGTGTGGTTGTATGTCATTGGGTCTACACTTTGAAATACCTACCGGATGGCACACTTCATCGCTACAAAGTCACGATTGTATCCGAAGATATACTGAAACGTATGGCATCAACTATTTTGAGATATTCTTGCAGGTTGCTCGTATGAATTTTGTTTGTAATCTTCTATTTTTGTTGTTGATTCTGATTGGACTATACATCAATTGGGTGTTAAAATGCCTTCTTATATGGTGATTTAATAAAAGAGGTTTATATGGAGAAACCTCCTAGGTATGTTTCTTAGGCAGAGTGTTCCAAATTGTTCCAACTAAAGAAAACTATTTATTGTCTCAAATAAATCAAAGGGGATTGGTTTAAGAACATCAATAAAGCTATTCAACAATATCAATTCCCTCGCTCTTCATCAAATCATCCCGTATTTAATCTAGATTCATCTAAATGGACTATAATTCTAATAATTTAGGTTGATAGCATACTTATTTCTGGAGTGACTTTGTTGGTATCCCACTGTCAAAGATTTTCTACAGTCACAATTAGTCACCGAGGATCTTGATCATATTAGCTACTTTTTGGATATTGAGGTGACACATATCAGTATGGTCTTGTTGTATCATAAAGGAAGTACGTTCTATACCTCCTTAAAGAAACCGATGTGATAAGTTGTATACCAACATGTTACCCTATGGATCCACACCTTCCTCTTGGATATTCGATAGCCCTAAACTAGTAGATGTCACGAAATACAAAGCTATTGTTGGAAAACTTTTATATATAACAGTAACTCATCCAGGTATCTCCTAAGTCGTTGGACATCTAAATCAGTTTATGGATTAGCCTCGTGAGATTCATTTATTAGTTGGAGAACAAATAAGAAAAATGTTGTATGATCTAATGTTGTATTACAATATAGAGGTATGGCTTGCACTGCATGGGAGATCTTCTGGGTGGTGTCATTACTCCAGGACATTGGCATTTCTATTTCTACTCATTTGCCCATGTCTTGTGAGAATAAAGCTGCAAATAATTTGTCAACAATTCCATCTTCCATGAACTAATTTATTTTGAAACCGACTGCTATTTTATTAGAGATGTAGTTCCTGTTGGAAAATTTTCAACTAGTTACATTTCTATAGAGATCAGATGACCGATATATTTATAAAGTCTCTTATCTGAGAACACAATCAAGTGATGTGTTCTAGGGCAAGCACATATGATATATCAGAGGAGAGTGTTAGAGTTATTCATGACTTCGTTTGTTATGTAAATTGGCCTGTGTGTTTTGGTCAGTATGGATTTGCTGAAGTCCCAAGCATGCGTGTGTCACAAGCAAATCCATATGGACCAAAACACTTAACCCCATTTACATAACACGCTAAATCATTAACATTTCTGACAACAACTAAAACTTTATTCGGGTTCATATTTGTCACAAATAGAATCGGATTGACATGGAACGCGTTGGAAAAAGACCGACTCATTGTGATGCTTAAGGTACTATTTGGTATGGCACTGAACTCAAGTTCATATTGGATATGTGCTTGGCCTTTGCTGGTAAATGCAAGTATATGACTGCATGACTGCTGTTTGCGTTTGTCAACACATGGGTTGAAACTAGCGCTATCCCAATTTCATTTCCATGTTTAGGATTCAACTTAATTTTTCCAGTCTTGTTTTTGTCAGGATAAGAAAATTTAGCCATGATTGGCTTCTCCATTTTGAAACAATGTTTCGATTAACAGCAGATTGAGAGCAACTTTGTTGCCACTTGCCAGAAAGAGATTTGTTTCTATCTGGATTAGGAATGTCCGATCGAATTAACTAAACTCCAGTGCTTTGGTCATTATGGATTTGCTGAAGTCCCAAGCATGCGTGTGTCACAAGCAAATCCATATGGACCAAAACACTTAACCCCATTTACATAACACGCTAAATCATTAACATTTCTGACAACAACTAAAACTTTATTCGGGTTCATATTTGTCACAAATAGAATCGGATTGACATGGAACGCGTTGGAAAAAGACCGACTCATTGTAATGCTTAAGGTACTATTTGGTATGGCACTGAACTCAAGTTCATATTGGATATGTGCTTGGCCTTTGCTGGTAAATGCAAGTATATGACTGCATGACTGTTGTTTGCGTTTGTCAACACATGGGTTGAAACTAGCGCTATCCCAATTTCATTTCCATGTTTGGGATTCAACTTAATTTTTCCAGTCTTCCTTTTGTCAGGATAAGAAAATTTAGCCATGATTGGCTTCTCCATTTTGAAACAATGTTTCGATTAACAGCAGATTGAGAGCAACTTTGTTGCCAGAAAGAGATTTGTTTCTATCTGGATTAGGAATGTCCGATCGAATTAACTAAACTCTAGTGCTTCAACCCGGATCCGTTGCCAAACGGAGGCTAGGAGATTGGACCACAGCGGCAACTACTATCTGCAGCTCCCAACATGACCAAGAGCAGCATGGCTCGTTGTTTCAAACGTGCAGCTTGAGCGTCGTCTTTAGTTATTCGAGTCCTGTTCTATACTTCTCCGAGCTGCTTGAAGAGTGAGTGCTTTGTTGAGCGGATGGGCTGGCGCAGAGGTCCCACAAAGCAGCTCCAAGATGACTGCCATTGCTCTAACACGACTAAAATGGTGAAGACCCCAAGTTTTTTCTTTTCCGACGAAACTATCAAGTCATGCATTAGCTATGTTGACGGGATCATAAAATAAGGAATTCAATCGGAATGGCGGTCTTTGTTTACTACTGTAGTTAGTCAAACGCCCTTCTGGGACGACTCACAAGTCAAATGAAGTCAAGCAGTTCAGTACGTCCCAAATTTCTTACTTTTCTTTGTAGTTCAAATCCAATACATATATGTGACATCATGACTACTACCAGTATCTTGGGTGATCCATTTTCCTGACGGATGTGTCATGAACTCCGTGACAGACGACTATGCATGCCAGACTGTGCGTTTCTCTTCCTCCCAGTTTCTTGCTGAATGAAAAGTTTTCAAAACAGGGACGGAGTCAGAGGGGGACAAGCAGGAGCCACGTCCTCCCAAAAAATAAAATATAATAAAATAAAAATTTATATATATGCATATATTTATAAGTGGAAGTCATAATATATATAATATCTCACACATTTACCGATAATTGTCCATAGCTCAATGGCTTGAAACCTCACACCTTAGCAACCGACCTTGAGTTCAAATCTCCACGTTCTCTTTTATTTTATATATACATATTACTAATAAATGTATCACATATTATTAATAAATATATATTACGGACAACACATACAAACAGTAAGTCGTCATTAACTTGGTGGTTTGATGCTGATTGAAACACAAAGAAGAAGTAGGTTTGAGCCTTCTCGTCGTTTATTTTTTATGCACGTAGTATTATTAATATATTGCGTACACATAGTATAATTATATGAACCGGAGTATTTGTGTATATTAGTTCAAAGGCATGCTATTTGGGGCTTTTTAATTGATCACAAGTTTGAGCATGGGTTGTTACATTTGTAATTTTAATGTAACTTTTTCATAAGTAGTTTTTGTAATATATTATATTGTGTAAATTTTGGCCCCCCAAAAGTCAAATCCTGTCTCCGCTACTGTTTTCAAAGGACGCCATACTGCAGTTTCAGTGGAAAAAGACTAGATTTTGCCATGGATCTAAACAAACACACGCGCAGAGTTTTACTAACCAAAGATTGCGTTCCGATACGCACGTTACAATCAATGATTGTGATTGCGCACCTTAACACCCAGCCCAAGGAACACGATGCTCGCTACCAGTCAAGCTATTGCATCATTTAATTTGATGCTTCGTTTTCATGACTACGACCGGTATCTTAGGTTCAAAACATTATAGAAAAGTTAGTTTCTCCCAGTCAATGTGTTTTATGCAAAATAACGGTTGTTCTCATCTATTTTTCGCACTTATCTTATATGTTTTTCTTGGGCTCTGGGAGAAACTTTTATTCATCATGTACTCCCCTTTCAGGAAAAACATAACTAAGGACATTATTGTGGTAAAGAGACGCTTCATCTCCAACTATCATGGACATAAATGCAGGACATTGCCTCCACCTACAAGAGCCCGACTCCATAGTCAAAGCGCATTTGGCTACTGAGTGAGAAGCTTTATTATAGATTCTCCTACTAAAGTAAAATTGAACTGACTCTAGTTGATTAACATAGTACTCAACTTGCTCGCACCATGGTTTGAGTTTGATTGGAATCTCTGACTTCCCTGTGATCATCCTAATCGCCGAAGGTTATCAGATTCAACGATCACCTTCCCAAATCTCGCCTTGCACTCCTAGAGATCCGCCACAATTGCGATCCGCAGTTAGTACATCATGTCCTTTATCTTAATTGCATCCACCCCGTAGCCAAGTGGCTACCTCATCACGTATCACAAATGATGTGGTCATGATATCCAATTTCTTCTTCACTGACGCATCAACGTTCAACTTATCCCATTCATTCTCTGGTGGTGCCTAGTCAACTATGAGAAAAACTTGTGTGGGGGAGTCATCATCTGTCTACATATAGGCACGAAGACAACACTTTCCCTCCTTAACAATAGTCTCAGCCATGTCCTTGGGCGGTACTTTTGCTCCTTGCAAAACTAGATGACACTGATACTTCCAAAGTTGCCATAGGGTGATCGCAAACCATATTGACCCCTCCAAACTCTGTTTGTTCTTCTTCAAATTGGAGGCAAGCCAACTATCAAACGCTTGCCCATTGATGAGTGTGCTATGGGCACATTGATGGATTAAGGATCATACCTACTTGTTGTCTCCATACTTCTCCAATGTGTGTGAGAGTGTTTCAATTTCAACTCCACACCGAGGACACTTATCATTACTGGTGAACCTCCTCCTGGCTCACACATAATTCGTCATCAGAGCACCATGCAAAGCAAGCCATAGTGTAGTTTTAACCTTCTTTGGAACTTTTGACTTCCATATCATGTTCCATTTCCCTGGCATCCTGATTGTGTGAGCATGTTGGGGTCTATGGTAAACTTGTTTGGTCTAGAAGCTTCCACTATTGTTCAGAAGGTAGGTGATCTTGTCCAGTTCCCCATAAACAATTGGAGGTGGCATATAACCGATTAAGTTAACAACGTTTGCCTCAAACCATTCTTGTAGAAAAGCTTTGTCCCAATCTCCTTTGAGGTCCACCATAGAACTAACTTTGAAATCAATCAGATCAGGTGGGATGATTTTGTTCATCTTCACTTGAGGAAACCAACTATCATGAACCTATTTCTCCCGCTAGACTGTACTATTTTGAGTGAATGATGCAATAGCCTAACCACATTCCAAAACGAAAATGCTAAACATTTACCATATATCTAAGAATGCATACAAATCCAAAATCCAAAAAACATAGGAAATACAAAGTGTATATAAATAGTATACAAATATTATATTAAAGAAAAGAAATTGAATCAATTTCGATTGTTCTTTTATTGTAATTGAGTAGTTACAAAACACATCAAGAATACCCCCAAAGACCTGAGTGATACAGGGAGAACACATAAGACTCTATTACTAGACACTATCCATATACTGTGATCCACCAGCTGTAGTTTCTCTTCATATTATGTCCTCAGCCACATGATCTTTAACTTAGCATGCATGTCCACCTAAAAGATTTTTAACCAACGGGGTGAGACAACAGTCCCAACTAGAGATATAAGTCTCGACCAGCTCTATTATTGTCACAGATAACTAAGTAGATAGATTAACATATTGAGCAGATTGAACAAATTTAACTAAATGATGTATATTTCATGGATGAAGTAAATAGAGCAGTAATATGCACTTGCCAATGAGTAGTAGTACGGCTAATAATTTTAAAAAGTAATATGAAGAACATGTATGATTGTGATGAACTAAATAGTATAAAAGCAAGGCAAGGCTGCATCCAATATTTTCATGTTTGATCCTATACATGTACACAACATGGCTGACTATGTATTTATTATGCCCTAAGGATTTGAGTCGTACAACCCAAATCCAACTGACCACTACTAAGTCAAAATTGGTGCCATACAAGGTCTACTGGAAGAGCCAGAATCTATGACCTTTCCCCCTCGGTCAGTACGAGTGGACCTACAGTGACATCATGAGTCAACTACTTTCAACAACATATAGTCCAGCTATACAAACCTAGCCTGCCTTGGTACATGTCATAGTGCTAATGAAGCTAAGCCACGGTTTGCAACCACACTCTTCTAGGGTATGGCCTGCAACCAATCCTATGAATTATCATAAAGATAATATCATCGATCTATGACTCGAAGCTGCACTCTTTCCAGGGTATGGCCTACAACCAATCCTGTATCAATATCCTAAGGCATGATTTGAGGCTCATGCATGGTCAAAGTCACCCTTAGTTGCTTGATATTGGGGTACCAAGCTGTCCCCACATACTCAACAGTATGCGCTCTGAGTTTCTCGTAGGAGTTACTCGCTTCACCATCCAAAAAATGTTGACATTGAATGGATCTTGGTACAGGGCAAGCTACATGATTAGATTCCACTTGATTAATTAGACCAATTAAAGTGTCTTTTAGCATTAATCAAGTTATAATATACAAACCACAAACAAATCCTTCAAACTAAAATGGCATAGTATTACAACAACATATATCATCGTTTAAAATATAGCTAATTCCTATCATCTCATAACAATGTATCACTGCCAGCCAAAAGCTATCATCATCAACATATTATCATGGGATATGAATCCCTCATTCTAGTACTGGAGGATATCACCTCAACTAGGAACTAAGACTTTTCCAGGTACTAAGACCTATCACACCACACTTATGATTCATTGTTATCTCATCATGCCTTATCAAGCATATAGACATTACCCATGTCGCGCATCATTTATGCCACATCACATATACATACCACAACAATCATTCGTTATTAAATTCATCTTTGTAGCAAAGTTAAACCATATAATCAGAGAGAGAATACATTTCAACACATCATACATCTTTAAATAAGGCAAGTAATGCATCATAAGTTCTCTAATTTAGCATTAGGCTTCATGTTGATTTCACATAAGGTTCACAAGCACCATTCTATCACAAATCTCTAACTTTCACTACTTCCCATAAGTTGGAGTATATGAGGCTAATAATTAGACAATTTAACCAAGTATGCACATTCACATATTCATACTTCCCATGTTCCCATATCAAGGTTCATAGACAAAGTTTTATATTATTTAACCATCTTCATAGTACTCACAAGTTATAACACCCAATTAACCCATTAAATTAAATTCATGTAATTTAAGAGAGAGAGAGAGTACAATATCATGCTTTCTTTTCATACACACCCAATAATATGACCTACCCTTAGAATTAGGTTCAATGCTCTTCACATATAGTTGATTAGGGTTGTACCTCATGGTTACATCACCAAACCCTAATCACACCAATTCCCACTTTCTTGAAACTGATTTAGGTCTAAACAACATTAGTTAGATATGCATAGATTATTGT
This sequence comes from Alisma plantago-aquatica, assembly GCA_963693085.1. Taxonomy (NCBI): domain Eukaryota; kingdom Viridiplantae; phylum Streptophyta; class Magnoliopsida; order Alismatales; family Alismataceae; genus Alisma; species Alisma plantago-aquatica. The sequence goes on from OY856411.1 coordinate 1,296,021,533, forward strand.
GTCATCAACACTAGGTATCACCATAGTATACAAGTACATATGTATTACAACCCTGCATTATGTAAACATGTTGACCATGCACCATTCATATTGTTTCATCATTTTGTGACCCATACATTATTGCTTCTTACAAATCACTAACCACATATCATACTAAGGGAAGTCAAACCTTAGATTACATAACTAGAGGTTTTTACTTCAAACTATCCACAAGGAACTCATTAGATAATTAGACTTATTTATATGATTTCTCCATAAATGTTGTCACCTTTTAATCCAACAAGGCTTATCACCACCATCTTATATATTCACATAGTTGTGTCATTAACCTCTCTTCACAAGTTAAGATTATATGAAAAGGAAATATAGTAGACACTTTTCATGGATTATAATCTTTCATTAAGATGAGCACATGGGTCATATTCTTCCATGATTAAGGTTATTATATGGATACTCAACCATTAAACCCTACATCCATCACTTCCCACATTGTTGGAGAGTTTAGGGCTAAACTATTTAGTTATAGATGGACCACTGATGGTAACATCATCCTACGGTGCACTAGATTTAGGAGAAGCAATTAAGATTGATAATACACTATCCAAAACAACACTCTTCTATGTTATGCATTTCTCATATGTGTACATCATTGGGTATCTGAGCATATCCTTCAACCCTCATCATGTGATATTAGTTTCACATCATCCACACGTGTCAGATTGACTACATCATGGTGTGTTGGGTTAACACAACTAGGTATGTCAGGTGAGCTCATCCAAGAGTATCAGTTTAGACCATCTAGTGGTGTATCGATTTATCATTAGTCCAACCATGTCGGGTTAACTAAACATAAGGTGTGACGGGTTAGCTACACTTGAGGTGTCAGATTAACCAAACAAGAGGTGTATCAATTTAGCACTCATGGTGTGTATCGGTTTAGCCCTTCTTAAAATTGTGATGGGAAACCCCACTTGAAGGTGTGACGGATTGTTATGGTTAGGGTCTCAGCAAGGTATCACGGTTCACTTCCTCAGGGTGTATCGGGCAACCCTACATGAAGGTGTGTCGACCTCTTACTCAACCAAGGTCGTCACGGTTTGGCACTAACATACCAGCGCACACGGTACCCTCATGGTCATGATGGGCTAACACCCTCAAAGCATATTGGTTAGAAACATATCAGACTAAGCACCTCTAGGGAATGATGGGTTATCTCCTCAAAGCCTATCGGTTTAGCACTCCGAAGTTTGACGACTTGTCACATGATGTGTCAATTCAACCTCAACTTAGGGGTCATGGTTTATGCATCAGTTGGGCATCACGGTTTAAGCCTCAATTGGGTGTCACAAAGCATGTCGAATTAGTCATCTTCAACCTTAGGATATCGATTCCTAGCACATCTATTGTCATGGAAGTTAGGTGCAAGATATGGACAACAATCTAAACAAGGTTCCATCATCAAATCATTTCTCAAAACCAACAACAACTACTAGTATATATATGAGATAAACGTTCTAGAAATGAGAAACAACATAAGCACATAGAAGAGTGAAGATAATAAAGAAGGCTAAGAGTTATATATCTCACCTCAAGAAGATTTTCTTCAAGGGTTCAAGCTCCATGATCAAGGCTCCAAAGCACACATTCTCATGGTGGAGGATAGTCCATCAAGAGTCCCAACTCAACCCTGACATCACTTCAAGAAAGAAAGAAAAAGGTGCCAAGGTTAAGATAGATCAAGAAGAAAGGAATGAGAGAGAACCATGTCCTAGTCAACCTTCATCCAAGGTATGATCCATGGCCGAGAGATGAAGAAGAAGATGAAGAAGAGAGCGCAAAGAAATGGTCATCAAAGGAACATAACTCACCAAGATGGAAGTTAATGCAAGAATCACCATGAGCAAGGAACTCGACCTCCCAAGATCCATGGATACTTATTCTAACTCCTTAAGATGCCAAGCGCATCCACCAAGAGGAGTGGAATAAGAATGGATGAAAGGGTTCACTTGTGTGAAGGAGGGGGTTATATACTTGAGGGAAGAAAGATAAGTCAAAAGAGAGGTGTCATCACCTTAAGAGTCTAGGTGACACTTTTCCACAAAAAAGGGCCACATGAAACAACATGCAAGACATGGTGATAATATCTAGGCTAGATCTCACCCTCTTGGTCTCCTACCAAGGTCATCATCTCACCAAACCGATACCATATCTCCACACACCCACAAACCGATATGGCAAAACCCTGCACACTCACAAATCGATAGGGCTTGACCCTACATACTCATAAATCAATAGGGCATAACCATAAACACTCAAAAATTGATAGGAAGCCTTTCCAAGAATCTCTAACTAGAGATAATACATCTAAGAGCAAAAGACATCTCTCTCATGTGTTCTAAACATCACCAAGGATGCTACCACACAAACAAGATCCAAATAAGGTTCCCATATCTCTCTACCTCCTATAGATGATGTCAAACAAGAAAGGGAACACTTTCAATATGGTTAATTGCATTTTAACCCTTTAATTTGGGTAAATTGCAATTTACACCAAAACTAGCACATAAAGCACAAGCATCAACCATACAAGCTCAAGTTGGAACTTAGGCTTTCCATAAGGCACCCCTTCACATAATTCTATCTCTTATGATGATAAAGAACTAATGGAACACTCAACATGTGACATATTGCAAGATAACCCCTCATCTTGGGTAAATTGCACTTTGGTCCAAAATAAGCAAACCTTGCTCAAATGTTATCCAAACAGAACCAAACTTGAAACATATGTGAGTCACATGATAACAAAAAACCTTAAATGATTAGATTAAAGTTCTAAACAACTTAATTAGGCAAAACAAATAGGGTCAGCCCAAAACCCAACTCGGGGTCCTTACATACGCAAAAGTATACTCATTTTGATTGATAGTGGAATATTGTAGAAGCTTTGTAATGAATTTGTCTCATGATGGATTATAGGTATATTTATCACTTTCTAGAAATACAATAGCTTGCACTAAATTTTGTTGTTTTGTTCTACCAATCTTTTCTTTTATTGGTTACATTTTAATTTTGATGTGAGGTCATGTTTGGTGCATGAGATACGTGACGAGGGGAATGGTGGGAAAACTGAGTTGTCTAATTAGTAAATTTATAATGGAAAAGAAACCAGTTTTGAGAATCCATTGACAGATTTAGCAAATTTTTGTGCACACAAAAAATGATGAGGAATCATAAAATTAAAACATCTTTCAAATAATTTTTTCCTTCACTATTTTTGTATCACACCTAAACAATTGCAATATTCCAAGATTTGAGGCTTTGGAAAAAAAATCTTAAGAAAATGATTGGACTGTCCATATCATTAATGAGTATTTCTTTTTTGGAGATCACCACTAATAACTCTACAAATAAACATGATTGAACTAGAGTAGTACTAGGATGGGTGGTCTTCAGGGAAATTGATCTTGGGATGTGCGTGAGTGAGGACAAAGCACATAGTCATAGTCTAGTGGTCGTGTGACAACCTCAAAATATGTAAATTTTAGAAAATAATAAGAGAAACTAGAGAAATAAAGGAAATAATAAGATATAAATTAACGAATTTGAGAATTTTGATAAGGAGTCTGAAATTCTTTATTTCCATGAATATGTGTTTGAATGTGGTATTTATGTACAAACTTACCAATTAATAAAATTTGTGATTTTGTTTAAATGTGAAATCCAAGTTGTGTAATATGAAGACAAAAGACCTAAAGTTCAATAAAATTTAAATTTAATAAATTAATTGAATAATATATATATATATATATTTTTTTTTTGACCCCTTGCACATTAAAGTTTATCGTAACCAACTATCCTAGTTGGACTCAATTTTTAGACCAACGTGAGATCAATATTCAAGAAAGATAAATCCAAGACTTGAAAGGAAAATATGTTTAATTATGGACTTATAATTACGTTATAAGATTTCTTAAAGTATAAGAAATTAAACAGTTTCCTTTTTACATGAAACTTTTCCAAATTCAAACTTTATAGTAAGAAAAAAGTTTTTAAATTTTGGGACCAATGAGAGTTAAGAAGAAGGAATTATATTTTTTTTCTAAAAATTACAAAAGTGAGGTATTAATGTTTAGATAATACCCCTTGTTTACTTGTATGTCAAGTTAAAGATACATACTAATATTAGTAGGACCCAACCTTTATACAACTAGGATCATAACTAATTAAAGAGACGTCCAAAATAGAAGGATAATGTAACTCTTTGGAACTTGTTGAATTTATTTGAGAAAAAATCATAAAGAATAAGTTTTGACTATATGTGTTTCTACAATTGGATAGATATTAAATTATTTCTTTTTGCATCAATGTTACCCAATCAGTAATGACTTGATCAAATTCATAATTTCTTAGTAAAGAATTAACATTTAAAAAAATGGTTGTTGAGGTTGTGTTTTTACAAAAGAGAAACTCTTATGAAAATAAACGACAAGTCAAATGATGATTTACTAATTGGTCATAAATATAATTTATACATTATATACTTGACATGGTAGAATGAATATAAGTCAGAGATATTAATTTTACCTCTTTTATTCTTTCAAACTTGTATTTTTACGATATGGTATGGCACAATTATATTATTAATGAGAATCTAACTATTTATTACATATAAGTAGATGAGGGAGAAATATATTTATTTCCTTGTCTTGTGTGTTCCTTGCCAATTGCATACAAACCTTTATGGAAATCAAATCCTCGAATCCACAACCCTAGTTCTATATAAATGAAGGTATGAAGAGGAGATGAACCACCTTGATCCTCTCCTTCTTTGCATTATATCCTTACTTAGAAATATGGTAGCAAAGTTTTCTCTTCTCAACCATAACAACGCACCCTCCCTTCCTCCATGATCTAGCTATTTATCATGAGTTGATGCTTGTCAGTCTAGAAGTCATGTGGTGGTGAGTCACATGTATGAAGCATGGAAGTCCATGCTTTTTCATACTTCTTCATCCCTTCTTTTTCTACATTATGTGGGAAGTGCCCGTCACAACCGAAGGGGAAAATCCTAGGCAGTCAACACCCTTGGCCACCTGGGGTTGAACGTTGGTGTTGTCATTGATGCAACACTATGTGTTGCATGATGTGCACCCCTATGTGAGAATGAGGCAGAAGCACGATCCAAAATTCAGGTTGGCATAAGACTGTTCAGCACAGGTTAGTTCAAGATGTGGGATCACACTTTGACTTAACTAGTTGGATAGAGAGTTAAGGGTGGCATGGTCCAATTAGAGGATATGGCATCACCCATGTCAAGTATTTTTTATCTTAATGAAGTATATTGTAGCGATCGTCACCAAACCAACAACCAAATCATCACTACTTATGCAGAATAATCGTAAGAAACTGATTAAAAAATCACTAAAAATTAAAACCATTTTACAAAGAGATCCATTTCCTGGAAAACTCTTAATGAAAGAACTAAAATTTTATATACATCAGGGTTCATATTGTACATACAATGTACCATTTCATCTCGAGGATAACATATAATAGTTGTTTTTTAAAAACATACATTGAAGCAACAAAAAACTTCAAGGCATACAAGCCAAAATCTCATATTGTTCATAAAACCATCACATTCTAAATCTGAGGACCTGAGAGTATAGAGACGACACATAGGACTTCTATCTACATGACATGACATATAGTACACTCAACCTGAGCTGTTACTGTTGTCCCTATTGTTGTTGTCCTTCCTCTACATAATGGTCTCTACCTCCTTGTGCATGTTCACCTTAAAAATTGTGGATATCTCACGAGGTGAGACAATTATCCCAGTGAGAGATATAACTCTCTGCCAAAAATGTTATTATCACAGGTAAATATTATAAAACCGAGTAGAGGTTCTTTTATATTAAAAAGCAAGGTTAATCATTGTGGACTAGCAGATTAGAACATTTCTCTTTTAAAGAACTATTTACGATAGGGTAGTAAATCATCTATTTGCTTTATAAGGAATATGAAGAACATGTGTATCATTTACCCATCATACTAAACCAACATCTCAAACTTATCATGTGATAATATTATCATGGTATGATATCCATGATTGATTCTCATTTCTAATTGTTGGCCTCAGCCAATCTTCTAGTCAGGTATTGGATTATACCAATCCTGTGAATATACATCATTATGTTCTGTCCAAGTATTGGTTTATACCAATCTAGTGAAAATATATCCAGGTATTGGACTATGCCAATCCTGTGAAATTATATCCAGGTATTGGACTATGGAAATCCTATGAAATTATATCCAGGTATTGGATTATGCCAAGCCAGGTAATGGGTTGTACCAATCCTGTGAGAGTTTGGCCAGGTATTGGATTATACCAATCCTGTGAGAGTTCGACCAGGTATTCGATTATACCAATCCTGTGAGATTAGATCTAGGTATTGGATTGTACCAATCCTGTGAGATCATAGCCATGTATTGGATTGTACCAATCCTATGAGAGTTTCGCTAGGTATAGGATTATACCAATCCTGTGAGAGTTCGGCCATGTATTGGTTTATACCAATCATGTGAGATTAGAGCCAGGTATTAGATTGTACCAATCCAGTGAGCTCATAGCCAGGTATTGGGTTATACCAATCCTGTGAGAGTTCATCCAGGTATTGGATTATGCCAATCATGTGAGATCTTATCAAAGTATTAGGTTATCCCAATCATGTGAAATTATATCCAGGTACTGGGTTATCCCAATCATGTGAAATTATATCCATGTATTGGACTATGCCAATCCTGTAAAATTATATTCAGATATTGGACTATGCCAATCCTGTGAAACTATATTCAGGTATTGGATTATACCAATCCTATGATATCATGGCCATATTGCTAAGGATTATGTAGTAGTTGGAATAACTTTATGTTTCCCTTTCTCTTTCAGTATGGAATACCAATCTCTTAAACTCATCACTGAATACCACATCACCTTTACTAGGCATTATACCTCGGTCAAGCCATCATACCTGTTCACATCCCTTATGTGATACAAGTATTCCTCATATCTCATTTAATCATATTCAAAACACTATAGCCCTTATTTGTCTATATCCATAAAGCATGTATGACCAAGATTTTATTATTGTTATTATAACCATTTATTATTATTATTATTATGTTACGAGGTTCCCATTTCCCTAGTTCATTTTGAACATTGCCATCTCTTACATCAATCTCTAGATCATGAGACTTTTATAAATATCTTGTCACATCTCACTAGGCAACATCCATCTCTAGGTCATAAGACCTATATAAACATCATACTTGTTGTACAAGTATTTCACATGACTTACAAAACCCATATAATCTATATTATATGAAAAATCATAGCTCATACTTAGCTATGCTCATTATCTCATGATATCGACATGGTTTCAAGTCATATCAACTATGTGATACAAGGGCAGACATCCTTCCCATTATTAGGGTTAGGGTTTCCCATTCTAACTGATTAGGGTTTCCAATTCATACCTCCACCCATTATTAGGGTTAGGGTTTCTTTTGTAAACCGATTAGGGTTTCAAGTGCATACCATCTCCCTTTAGTAGGATTAGAGTTGTCCCCTTATTAACCGATTATGGTTTCAAGATCATATTATCAGGAATCAAACCCTAATTCATACTCCACACATATTAGGAGTATCAATGTATACTCATTACATGATTATTATACAAGTATATGTTTCTCTTTCACCCTCACTAGGATGTTGATTACATCATACTCCATTAGGTTGGCTCAATCCTTCTCTTAAGGTACATTGGCCCATATTTATCAAAATGCATAAAACTCTTTATGTCATAATGTATCATTTGACATAACACACTACATGTGTCACTCAATCAAGTGTATTAGATTGAGGTACTTCCTACATATCGGGTATAGAGGTGTAGGCATGCTTCACACCATATCTGAAAAATAGGTGTGTGTATGCTTCACACCATATCGGGAAAAGAGGTGTGTGTGTGTTTCACACCATATCGGGGAAAGAGATGTGTATGCTTCACACCATATTGGGCAAAGAGGTGTGTGTGTTCTTCACACCATATCGGGCAAAGAGGTCTATGTGCTTCACACCATATCATACAAAGAGGTGTGTGTATGCTTCACACCATATCGGGCAAAGAGGTGTGTGTGTGTGCTTCACACCATATTAAGAAAAGAGGTGTGTGTATGCTTCACACCATATCGGGAAAAGTGGTGTGTGGGTGCTTCACATCATATCGGGCAAATAGGTGTGTATGATTCACACCATATCAGGCAAAGAGGTGTGTGTCTACTTTACACCATATCAGGCAAAGACGTGTGTGTATGCTTCACACAATATCGGGCAAAGAGGTGTGTGTGTGCATCACACCATATCGGGAAAGGATGTGTGTGTATGTGTCACCCATATCATCCAAGAGGTATAAATTCATCACTATATTGTGCTAGTGGTGTATTCTTATCACCATATCGGGTTACTCATCATCTAGGATTTGTCATATCAGTTTTGAGTATATACTTGACTCCATGTCATGCATGAGGTGTATACTTGACCTCATATCGTGCACATGGTGTATGCTTGACACCATATCGTACACAATATGTATACTTCATCATCATATCATTTATAGGGTGTATGCATCCTCATTTTATCATGTTAGTGATATGTTCACTTTATCATATCAGGTTAGAGGTGCTTCAACCCTATAACAGGTTGAACCATGATGATGTCATCATCATCAACCTCTAGAAACTTGATGTTATTATTCTAGTTCATCGATAACAGTCCTATATCACTAATATAACTCATGGATTCATCAACTATGCAAGAAAATTCGTATTGAAAATCAATCATCAACTATGGCAAGATTGATGGTAAATAATAACATAATGGAGTTCAAGTGATATAACCCGCCTAAAAAAAAACTTCAAAGATGCAAGCTCCAAAGATTCACGTTCCCTAGGTTAAAGATGAGCTTATAAAAGGTCCAAGACTTGATCTCCTCAGTACTATGCACGATACATCACCATTTGTGGCCGATATCCCTCATTTGTGGCTGATATCCCTTCACTTAGCCGATATCACTTTTCTATGGACGATATCACTTTGTTATGGCCAATACCAAGGCTCTATGCACGATACTCCTTCACCTATGCATGATACTAAGACTCTATGAACGATATATATGAGCAAGAGGGTGATAAATTTCCAAAATTTCACTAATAGGTGAAAGGAAGGGTATATATACTTGAGGTTCATGAAAAAGTGTGCATCTGAGGTGTCATCATTTTAATCTACTAGGTGCCACGAGTCCATGCATGCTTGACACTTTTCCTTGCATGAATTCATATTTATCTTGACATGCAAAACACTTGAGGATAATCTAGAGATGATATTTTTTCCATCATTTATCTTGTTGGATAAGATATCTCAACTCAATCACCACTTTATACACAACTCGATACAACTTTACCAAGGAAGTTGTAAACTGATAAACTTCACCTCCTTGAGGTTCTTAGATCGTCATGGACAAGTCCAAGAGTTCAAAAACTTGTGTGAGACTCCCTCTATGGATCTTTGGCTGATAGGCAGTCTCATATGGATTCTACAACTTGACACATGTTCAAATTAGGGTTTCACATTCAACCCTTTCTTGGTCTTTTCATCACCAAGAGTACCATCACTCATATGATTTAAACATGGTGACTCCTTCTTTCTATCTCCTCTATATGATACTAGGAGGGATTAGGAACACTCTATATGTGATAATTTTCATATCAACCCTACATTTTGGGTAAATTACAATTTGTACCAAGATTGGTACACAAGGCACTAACATTATTCAAACAAGTTCAAACTTGGAATTTAGGCTTACCACAAGCCACCATCTAGAATAAATCTCTCTCTTATGATGATAAAACACATGAGGAACTTTCAACATGTGACATATTGCAATATAACCCCTTATTTTGGGTAAATTGCATTTTGGTCCAAAATAAGAGAACATTGCTCAAACATTATTCAAACAAGACTAAAATTGAAACATAAATTTGTCACCTGATAAAAAAATGCTTTAGATGATTATATTAAAGCTCTAAGAAACTAATTTAGGCTAGAAAAATAGGTTTAGTCCTAAACCCAGGTCAGGGATGTTATAAGTTATAAACCCCTAACAAGGAATTCATCCCTGAAATCCCAGATGAAGGGAGACAATTGTTACTCATGCATCTTACCATCAAGCCTCCACATAACATCTTGATCTCATGGAGATTCCATAGAACTTTGACCAGCATAAAGTTCCTCCATACATGGTTATCATATAATCTATCATATAGGACACATACTCAATTGTCCTTTCCATTAATGATTGCAGTGTCAATCCTATGTCAGGTAACACTTTCTAAATCAAAGAAGTACTATACATACTTTGTATAACTCGGTGTCAAACTTCATTTCTTTGTCATATTTTCAACTTACATCTTTATGTAATAAGATCCTTGATCTTGGGAGTTTTCTATACCCCTCACTTAGTTTAGCATTTCACTTTCAAGGAAAGACTAGAGTTACATTCTATCATCCATTTGGAACTACAAGTCTTATTATGCCAATCTAATCTATTGACATAACACTAAACTTACTTATGACTAGAACCAACCATCCTATTAGCTATTTATTTTCTTGTCATAAGGAGAGGCTACTTATCAAGAAGAAGTATCTCAGAGTTATCTCTAGATGTTATTTGCATAAACTGCCTTAACAGATCTAGGAAGTTATCTTAGCTTGATAAACTTTTCCCAAGACGATTCTACAATTGTTCCTTCAATTAATACATCATTATCGATGTTATGTTTATGCAGAGCATAAACCCCTAACATATGATGTCCATATTATTGTATGTAACTAAACAAATCTCAAAGTTATCCTTTCTAGGTAAACAAGCATTAATTATCTTCTTAGGGTTCATGTCCACACTATCTCATACCTTTAAAACTCCTTGGACACTAGAATTCCTTACCTTGGTATTAGTTACATGTATCAAAAACACATAACATCATTATCATTTCCATCCTTTGTTATTACCAAAACCAAAAATATAATAGGACCTTTCTTTCATCTTGCGACATTACTTAACACATATACTTTGTCTTGGAACTAAAATCTAGGACAAGCTGATACTTTTCAAAGTATCCTTCTATATATTTCTTCTAATCCATTCACATCAAGTGTCATAAGACTTACTTGATTGTCATGTACCTAAAGGGAAAGAACACAAGGAAACATAGTCCTTTTTATCACCCCATCATTATCCAGGGTTGAAGAAAAGATATTATCACCTTCTTTGAGTATTGCATGAACTCTCAATTGTTTGTGTGTCATTCAAACTCTTAGTTCATCACTGAACATTGTTACCTCTTATTAGGTAATTGTTACCTCTAGGTCCTCAGACCAAGGTATTCATTATACTAAAAAATTTCTTTTGTTTATCAGTTGATCTATGATTAACTCATATTCCTTCATATATCAATTAAAACGTGGTAGAAATATCCGTGCCACATCTCCTACTTCATTATGCTCTTTAGATTGTCTCAAAATGACTACTTGATCAGAGTAATCAGAAAGATAGCTATCTAAGAGTTCCATACTTACCTTGACTTCAATAGATGAATACATGGCCAGGGTATTCAAGAACTGAAATTAGGTAGTATGCATTTGTTTTATAGTATGTTTCTTTCTTTTAACATCTCTTTAAATTTTACTACTTATATTTCTAATTTTCTCTAGGTATTTCTTTTCATCTCTTCCTCTTCTACATGAAGAGAGAAATTTCAAAACATATAAGAGAATATTGGACTGAATATAAGTTTTCATCCTTCTTATCTCTTCCTCATGTCCTCATAGGACTAATTAAAGGAAGCTCAACAACAACTACCTTCTTATGATTATCAGATAAAATCAAGAGAAGACATATCAGAATGAAAAAGTTCTATCTGACTGTCAACCCTCACGGTAATCTACCACTTTAGGTTGACTCATACATAGAGTCTAGTTGTTTCATGTGGTTGCTTTTGCCTTTTTATACTATTGGGTTGTAACTTTCGTAGCCCTGCCGAGTCTGCCTCAGTTTTTGGGTCATTTCCTCCCTTCTTTTTGAATAAAAGGGTTTAGTATGGTCAACCTATCCATATCTATAACATGTGTTGTCCTCGTACCATAGTCTTATCCATCTTATTATCGATGTAGAAGCTAAATCAGGAGTTCTTACAGGTGGAAAGTTAGGACTTTTACCTTTACTTAGTGACTACTTCCTTGGCGCACTAGGCATTTATTGCAATGGTAGTACCAAAAATGTTGGATTTTTAGAATAACTAGGCAAATGTTTCTAGAATTATAGAAAGATTTCCTTAATTCTCAGCTTATTTCCCCTCCTTGGGCATTGCCATCACAGATGTACTATCTGTCTATACTTATGGCAGAGTCTATTTTCTTGCCATATGTTAATCCTTCCCACATTTTCCATTGTTCCAACATGACTATGTCATTCAAGAACCCTTTCAGAACCTAAAGTTTCTGTATTGAGGGTTGGTAATCTAGGTTGTATTTCTAGTATCCAATCCACTATATTCATTATTGTTGTCCTAACTTGCCCAATAAGAGCATAAAAATAGGATTCTCTATCCTGATTCGGTTAAGATGGGAATTCTCAGGCACTCGTTCTTCTCTTGTCTGACCCCTTACACCTTCTCCTGGTGCATTGATGTATTCCTTGTGTTCTTCAGTCATTTTTAAACTTCATTCTTTCTTCTGCATAAGCAAAAGTCACTATAGGATATACTGGAGGACACTAGAACATACTCAACACCTTAGTCCTTTATCAGACAATAGTCCCAACGAGAGATATAAATATATGCCAACAATGTTAGTATCACAGGTAAATAGTATAAAATTGAGCAGAGGGTCTTTTATATTAATAAGCAAGGTACACTGTGGACAAGTAGATTAGAACATTTCTCATCTTTTAAAGCATTATAACTGTCTATGATAGGGCAGTAAATCATCTATTGACTTTGTAAGGAATATGAAGAACATGTGTATCATTTGCTCATCATACTATACCAACATCTCAAACTTATCCTGTGATAATATTATCATGGTATGATATCCATGATTCATTCTCATTTCTAATTGTTGGCCTTAGTCAATCTTCTAGTTAGGTATTGGATTATACCAATCATGTGAATATACATCATTATGTTATGTCCAGGTATTGGTTTATACCAATCCTGTGAAATGATATCCAGGTATTGGACTATGCCAATCATGTGAAATTATATCCAGGTATTGGACTATGCCAATCCTATGAAATTATATCCAGGTATTGGATTATGCCAATCCTATGAAATTAAAGCCAGGTATTGGGTTGTACCAATCCTGTGAGAGTTCGACCAGGTATTAGATTATACTAATCCTGTGAGAGTTTGGCCAGGTATTGGATTATACCAATCTTTTGATATTAGAGGCAGGTATTGGATTGTACCAATCCTGTGAGATCATAGTCAAGTATTGGATTGTACCAATCCTATGAGAGTTCAGCCAAGTATTGGATTATACCAATCCTGTGAGAGTTCAGCCAGGTATTGGATTATATCAATCCTGTGAGATTAGAGCCAGGTATTGGATTGTACCAATCTTGTGAGGTCATAGCTAGGTATTGGATTATACCAATCCTATGAGAGTTCGGCCGTGTATTGGATTATAACAATCTTGTAAGATCTTATCCAGGTATTGGGTTATCCCAATCCTGTGAAATTATATCCATGTATTGGATTATCCCAATCTTGTGAAATTATATCCATGTATTGGACTATGCCAATCTTGTGAAATTATATCCAGGTATTGGACTATGCCAATCCTGTGAAATTATATCCAGGTATTGGACTATGCCAATCCTGTGAAACTATATCCAGGTATTGGATTATACTAATTGTGTGATATCATGGCCATATTGCTAAGGATTCCGTAGTAGTTGGAATACCTTTATGTTTACCTTTCTCTTTCATTATGGGATATCAATCCCTTAAACTCATCAATGAATACCACATCACATTTACTAGGCATTCTACCTCAATCAAGCCATCATACCCATTCACATTCCTTATGTGATACAAGTATTCCTCATATCTCATTTAAGCATATTCAAAACACTATAGCTCTTATTTGGTTATATCCATAAAGCATATATGACCAAGATTTCATTATTGTTATTATAACCATTTATCATTATTATTATGTTACGGGGTTCCCATTTCCCTAGTTCATTTTGAACATTACCATCTCTTATATCAATCTCTAGATCATGAGACTTTTATAAACATCTAGTCACCTCTCACTAGGTAACATACATCTCTAGGTCATAAGACCTATATAAACATCATACTTGTTGTACAAGTATTTCACATGACTTACAAAAACCATATAATCTGTATTATATGAAACATCATAGCTCATACTTATCTATGCTCATTATCTCTTGATACCGTCATGGTTTCAAGTCATATCAACTATGTTATATAAGGGCATACATCCTTCCCATCATTAGGGTTAAGGTTTCCCATTCTAACCGATTAGGGTTTCTAATTCATACCTCCACTCATTATTAGGGTTAGGGTTTCCATTGTAAGCCAATTAGGCTTTCAAGTGCATACCATCACCCTTCAATAGGGTTAGGGTTTTCCCCTTATTAACCAATTAGGGTTTCAAGATCATATTATCAGGAATCAAGCACTAATTCATACTCCACACATATTAGGAGTATCAATGTATACTCGTTACATGATTATTATACAAGTATTTGTTTCTCTTTCACCCTCACTAGGATGTTTATTACATCATAGTCCATTAGGTTGGCTCAATCCTTCTCTCAAGGTACATTGGCGCATATTTATTAAAATTAATAAAACTCTTTATGTCTTAATGTATTATTTGACATAACACTACATGTGTCACTAAATCAAGTGTATTAGATTGAGGTACTTCCTCCATATCAGGTATAGAGGTGTAGGTATGCTTCACACCATATCGGGAAAAGAATTGTGTGTGTGCTTCACACCATATCGGGCAAAGAGGGGTGTGTGTGTGCTTCACACCATATCGGGAAAAGAGTTATGTGTATGCTTCACACAATATCGAGCAAAGAGGTGTGTGTGTGCTTCACACCATATCAGGAAAAGAGGTGTGTGTGTACTTCACACCATAACATGCAAAGAGGTGTGTGTGTGCTTCACACCATATCGGGCAAAGAGGTGTGTGTATGCTTCATACCATATCGGGCAAAGAGGTGTGTGTGTGCTTCACACCATATCGGGCATAGAGGTATGTGTATGCTTCACACCATATTGGGAAAAGATGTGTGTGGGTTCTTAACACCATATCGGGAAAAGAGGTGTGTGTATGCTTCAGACCATATTTGGCAAAGAGGTGTGTGTGCTTCACACCATATCGGGCAAAGAGGTGTGTGTATGCTTCACAGATTATCGGGCAAAGAGGTGTGTGTGATTTACACTATATCAGGCAAGGAGGTGTGTGTATGTGTCACCCATATCATATAAGAGGTATAAATTCATCACTATATCGTGCTAGTGGTGTATTCATATCACCATATCGGGTTACTCATCATCTAGGGTTTGTCATATCGGTTTGGAGTATATACTTTACTTCATGTCATGCATGAGGTGTATACTTGACCTCATATCATGCGCATGGTGTATGCTTGACACCATATCGTGCACAAGATGTATACTTCATCATCATATCATGTATAGGGTGTGTGCATCCTCATTTTATCATGTTAGTGATATGTTCACTTCACCATATCGGGTTAGAGGTGCTTAAACCCAATATCGGGTTGAACCATGATGATGTCATCATCATCAACCTCTAGAAACTTGATTTTATTGTTCTAGTTCATGGATAATAGTCCTATATCACTAATAGAACTCATGGATTCATCAACTATGCAAGAAAATTCGTATTGAAAGTCAATCATCAACTATGTCAAGATTAATGGTAAATAATAACATAATTAAGTTCAAGTTATATAACCCACCTCAAGAACAACTGGAAAGATCCAAGCTCCTAAGCTTCACGTTCCCTAGGTTGAAGATGAGCTTATCAAAGGTCTAAGACTTGAGCTCCTCAGCACTATTCATGATACATCACCATTTGTGGTTGATATCCCTCACTTGTGGCCGATATCCCTTCACTTGGCCGATATCACTTTGCTATGGCCGATAACAAGGTTCTATGCACGATAATCCTTCACCTATGCTTGATACTAAGACTCTATGCACGATATCTAAGAGAAACAGGGTGATAAATTTTGAAAATTTCACTAATAGGTGAAAGGAAGGGTATATATACTTGAGGTTCATGAAAAAGTGTTTATATGAGGTGCCATCATTTTATGCTACTAGGTGCCATGTGTCCATGCATGGTTGACACTTGTCCTTGCATGCACTCATATTTATATAGGCATAAAAAACACTTGAGGATAATCTATATATGATATTTTGTCCATCACTTATCTTGTTGGATAAGATATCTACTCAATCACCACTTTATACACAATCTGATACAACTTTTCCAAGGAAGTTGTAAACTGATACACTTCTCCTCCTTGAAGTGCTTAGCTCGTCATGGACAAGTACAAGAGTTCACAAACCGGTATGAGACTCCCTCTATGTCTCTTTCCGATAGGCACTCTCATATGGACTCTACAACTTGATACACATTCAAATTTGGGTTTCACATTCTACCCTTTCTTGGTCTTTTCATCACCAAGAGTACCATCACTCATAAATGATTTAAACATGGTGAATCCTTATTTATATCTCCTCTAGATGATACTATGATGGAGTTTGAATACTCTATAGGTGGTAATTTGCATATCAATCCTACATTTTGGGTAAATTACAATTTGTACCAAGATTGGTACACAAGGCACTAGCATTATTCAAACAAGTTCAAACATAGAATTTAGGCTTTTCACAAGCCACCATCTAGCATCATTCTATCTCTTATGATGATAAAAAACATGAGGCACTTTCAACATGTGACATATTGCAATATAACCCCTGATTTTGGGTAAATTGCATTTTGGTCCAAAATAAGAGAACATTGCTCAAACATTATTCAAATAGGACTAAACTTGAAACATAAGTTTGTCACATGATAACAAAATATTTTATAGGATTATATTAAAGTTCTAAGAAACTTATTTAGGTTAAAAAAATTGGGTTAGTCCTAAACCCAGGTCAGGGATGTTACATATATTTTCTGAAAATCATTGAAATTACTAGGATTACCTAAATATAACAAAACTATATACCAAAATGATAAGAAAATAATGTAGAATAAAAGGAAATATTTTCATTGCCTAAATTTTCTTTTTATTCAAAATTTATAATAAATATATGAATGTAATATGATAGATACAACTAAACCTTATATTTTGATGAATACAATAAGTCTATCTTGTGGTATTATCTGATGTAGGTGGATAAAATTAGTTGAAACGTCGTAAGATAATGATGATAATGATGTGCCTTCTAGCATCTCTAAATCTTGAAAATGATCATTAGGATGCATAGACCAAATTCTAGTATCAACCATTGAACGAAGCCATAGATTCAAACTTGTTTTTATCACATAAATGTATGGTGACACTTTAGCGTTATACATACATTCACTCTAAATGATTGATTGATTAATTACTGGGATGTATCTTTCTTGATTGGATCTACATATACTTAAAACGTTCTTCAATATTATAAAATGTGGTATGTGGTTATCCTATGAGTAATCACATTATCAAATTCCGAAGTTTGATGAGGATTCTCGATGTTTGATGAAATATTTTTTTGGATATTTAGTTACTTCTTATTTATTATAATGCCAATATGAGTATCATATAGTGAAACCAATGATATTATGAACCCAGGGGTAGATATACCAAGTGGTAGTTCATCTAAGTCCAATGATGAATAGATAAAGGTGATTACACCCAAGATGGTTGGGTAAACATGGGTTATATTATCTTAGTGAAAAATATCAATTTATGTGTGCCACTATTGGATGGTTGAGAATATATGTGGTTATCTTATATTTAGACTTTTGTATACACCCACATACACAATATAACAATATATTGATTTGGATTTTATTTGTTGACATTTAAGGTAGATGATATACATGGTAAAGGACATGAAGATAATGATGAAATATGTTGCAGTCATTAAAGCCAATTCAAGGAGGATTAGATAGATACTTCTTCTCGTATGTGTTACTTCTCATGCTAAAAGTGCAATGTAATCCTTAGAGGCATATAATTATTCATCTTGTAAACAATTTTGTTCCATCAATGGAAATTATTTACTATTATTCATTATTTGCCAAATTTGGATCCTAGAACTTTTAGGTAATAAATCTAGACTTTGAACTCCATTTTTAATTGCATGAAACTCCAAAGTGGGGTTGTTATATTTGGTATCAGAGCTCAAATTTATAAAATAATAATAATAACTTATTTCAAATCATCAGTAGAAATTATTGGGGCATAACTTAAGGGTAATATTTTCTAGAAAGGATCACCGATTTAAGGATTGGAACCATTATGTTGGTGTGTGGGGACTGCCATAGCCAATGTGATACATGCCTAGATAGAACTTAGGTTTTTTTTTGAAATGATATGTCATCTAAGTTTCTCATCTCTAATTTCCTCCACTTATCACCACTTTTCTTAATAAATCCTAAAATTCACTCCCCTACTTATCTCAACTTCGACATGTGAGAATAAATGGGGTTAAGACATCCTTCACCAATTAATGTACATTTAACATTGAAATAGTTATATAGTTTGGAATTGTTTTTAAGGGTTTTTCCTTGCTTGGGTAAACCCTAGATAGATCTAGGGTTGGTTTTGGGAAACCAAAGTGGGTCAAGGGTTATCTAAAACCCTAAGGTGTAGGGTGTAGCCCCTAAACCTAACCCTAAACCCTATTTTTGGGTAATGGGATTATAGTGGGTGAAATAGTAACCCTACCCATATGAAACTGAAGTTTGGTAAAATAGAAAGAGGATATAAAATTGGGTTGGGTGACCCAGTCTCAATACTAAAAAATTAGATATCCTGATTTTCCCATGCATGCAAGTAAGTAGAGTAATTCATGCATGATTTATGTAAAGGGTTATATATATATATATATATATATATATATATATATATATATATATATATATATATATATATATATATATATATATATATATATATATATATATATATATATATATATACAGAGAGAGAGAGAGAGAGGTTAGGAAGTGTGTATTGGCCGGTACATGTAACTTATGTGTAATGTCCATTAAATTATGACATGTGGAGTATGTTGATAAAATCCAACCATATGGATTGATTCAACACTATATGGATTAGATGTGTTTAAAAAATCATAACTATATCTCATATAGATCATGAGATATAGCAATATATCATTCAATGGTTTCTGCAATTTCAACAACTTACCGTTGATTAAAAAATACACATGTCTTTCGTTGGATGATCTACGAATATCAAACTGTGGTGATTTTTTGTATACGTCTTATCTAAGAGATATACTTGACATATATAAGGATGGATTATTTTGCAAAATTTTACAATCATCATAAACGAAGGTAGGTACATGTAAGCTACATGTACTCGGGTACATAATTCTTTTAGCCATATATATATACATATATCATATGTATATTTATATATGAAACATAGGTAATGAATGGTTGTCAAATCTTGATATGATGCAACATTCCATAGATACATGCAAGTAAAGAAAGAAGCTAAAAAGGTTGTTTAGGAGGTAACATTTAGATACTTTTATGATTATTATAAGAAGTTGGACACAAGAGAATTGGAAAAAGATATGTATAAAATGGCTCATATAAGAGAAAGGAAAGGAAGAGACATAATTCAAGTAAAATACATCAAGAATGAAGACGGTAGAGTGTCGGTGAAGGACGATGGTATCAGGAACCAAAGGAGAAATTACTTCCATAAGATTTTCAATAGAGATACTATAAATAATGTTAGAGACTCGTGTAACATTAGAACCAGAAATATCATCTACACACGATGAGGTCAAGAATGCTTTGAAAAGATGAAAATAAAAAAGGCCTGTGGACCAGGCGGTATTCCTATTGATGTATGGAAGAGTATGGGGGGTGAAGAAATATGTGGTTATCAAAGTTTTTTAATAAGATCATGAAGACCAAGAAGATACTAGATGAGTGGAGAAATATTACTATAGTCCCCATCTACAAGAACAAAGGTGATGTTTAGAGCTACAAAAACTATAGAGGTATCAAGTTGATGAGTGACACAATGAAGCTTTGGGAGAGGATTATTGAACAGAGGATAAGATCTATAACGCAAATATCAAACAAGCAATTTGGTTTCATGCCTAGAAGATCAACGACATATGCTATTTTTCAATAAGGCAAAAGAGATATTTATATGGTGTTTATTGATTTGGAAAAGGCTTATGATCAAGTACCTAAGAAAGTGTTTTGGATGGTTATAAAAAAGGGTGTGCCAATCTAGTACATTGAGTTTATTAAAGACATGTATGATAGCTCTACTACACATGTGAAGACTCCTGGAGGAGAGACACCAGGTTTTCCTATCATAGTCATGGTACACCAAGGATCGACACTCAACCCATTTTTGTTCATTCTTGTTATGGATAAGTTGACAAAGAATGTTCAAGATGATATTCCTCGTGTATGTTATTTGTTGATGATATTGTATTTATTGACAAAACTAAAGATGGATTGAATGATAAAATTTGAACTTTAGAGAAAGGAATTAGAATCGATTGGATTGATGTTTAGTAGGAGAGAAACTGAGTATATTCTTGCAATTTCATCCAACCTCACAGTTTGAATCGTGGAGACAAGTTGGATGGAGTAGATATACCAAAATGTGATAAATTTCATTACTTGGGTTCTATTTTTCAAACAGATGGGGATGTCCAAATGACGTTTGTCATAGGATTACTGTAGGATGGTTGAAATGGAGGAGCACAATTGGAGTATTATGTGATCATAAGATTCCTCTCAGATTAAAAAGCAAGTTCTATAGAACAGCTATATGGTCAGCCAATGTTGGGCGGTGAAGAAATAGAGTCTCAACAAGATGAATGTGGTTTGAATGCGTATGCTAAGATGGATGTGTGGGAAGACAAGAAAATATCGTTTGATAAATGACTATATCAAGAATATAATGGGGGTGGCGAGCGTTGATGATAAGTTGTGCGAGGGTCGACTCAGATGGTTATAGACATGTGCAACTGCCAACCGACTAATGCGCCTATACGAAGAAATGCTATTGAGTCGAGCACAATTGATAGAATAAGAGGAAGGCCTAAATTAACATGGGAAGATATTATAAATAGAGATTTTGAATATCTACATCTCGACTAGAATATGACCCATGATAGAGCTAAAAGGAAATGAAGGATCCATGTAGCTAACCCCAACATAGTTGGGACTCGGTCTTAGATGATGATGATGAGGTGATTAGTGGTTATATAGGAAGTATAAGATGATGATGATGATGATGATGAGGTGATTAGTGGTTAGGGGTTTATAACTTGTAATGACCCTGGCCTAGGTTATGAGTTAGCCCTATTTTTTGGCTAAATAAGTTTCTTAGAACTTTAATATAAATCTCTAAGGTGTTTTGTTATCATGTGACACACTTATGTTTCAAATTTGGTCATGATTGAATGTTGTTTGAGCAATGTTCCTTTATTTTGGACCAAAGTGCAATTTACCCAAGATGAGGGGTTATATTGCAAAATGTCACATGTTGAATGTGCCTTAAGTTAATTAAATTGTCATGACGCGTTCAACCTTCCTCTTATCGGACTTTTACTGCCTTCTAATCTATTTCTCATTTAAAAAATGGTTGTACTATATTTCTTCTTTATCTATCACTTTCTATTTTTTCTTTGACCGAAGCAAACTTTTCTAATTGATTTAATTCTGTAAACTATATCCAAAGCGTCTTTATCATTTTGTTTGCTAATTGATAGTACATTTTTCTGACTATGTTCCACTGATTGCGCCATGTGCTAATATCTTGAAACTCAGATTTCTAAAATTGAGTTCTTATTAATTATTTTCTTTAGTAAGTTTTTTTCACCATGTTATAATATAATGATCGACAGTAGCCACATCTGCCCCTTCACAGTCCTCATCTTTTCACATTCCACATTCTACGCTCCAGTTTAGCCACGATTGGCGCAACCATTCCTTATCTAACACCTAATCGGATAGTGGTGCAAAGCGTGCAACAAATAACTGCTATACAATTTGCACATTCATTAACATATGCGTTCTTCTCCATATAATTAAAATAGATAGGGTTTATATTGAAGAAGAAGAAGACAAGCGGGCAACAAGCTGCACCACTAGTTTTTTTTAGACAGCAAATCCAATCATCTGAAATACAACATCCATACATTTGGGAGCCATAACATTACTATTCATAACTTTTTGGATTCTTTTTAGAAGCTCCACAACTTCTGGTGCTAAAAATCCAAAAGTATCAAATCCAAAGGGTCAAAGGCATATTGATTCTAACATACTTTCTCGTGTTTATCCAATTTGGCTGAGGTAGCTTTAAGGGCAGCATGTCCTGCTGGAAAAGCTCCACTCCTCAATCCCACCAGCGGAGAAACTCATGTAAGATCCACACACATGTTCTCCTCCTATCCACCCAAAAATCAAGACATCATCAAGCCTAAGTGTCGATCTCCCTTCTTGTGGATCAGTTAAAAAATTCACAGGTGTCTCTTTCTTAACAGCAATACATGCACGTCTAAGTACATCAAAGAGAACATCTCTAACAAGATCATGTCTGTACTTAAAACCTGGAAGCTCTTTGCAATGAACTACATATTTTCCAAAAGTGTCTAAATATGCCTTACGACAGACTGGACAAATCTCATCCACTGAAAATAGAAGGATCATCATACGGTATTTTAAGATACTACGGTACTCCACCGGTGACATATGCAGACCAAGTTCATCTATTGGAATAACAAGAAAAAGTCTTGAACGTGATCAGCTTGCAGACATTTGAAAACTACTTTCTGCCTAATGGTCATGTCAAATATAACTTTCATGTCATCAATTATTTTACTAAAAAGATTACTCACCAAAGCATTTTGGGTTTTTGGGAAAAGGTGTCTTTCTCCATATCTACCCTCGCCTTTTTATATCTGCTCCTACCAAAGAAGATAACGTTTAAGCATAGACACCGTCCAAAATGCAAGGCGCGATACCATCCGCGATACCATCCAAAATGCAAGACGCTAGGGTGCCCTCTTACTATCGTCTCCAAGCATCGAGACCCACATGTCGGATGTCAATAATCCATTTCTTAAGCGCATACTCTACACGTAAGTTTCATCCCTATTTCTATTAGTCTGCCACCGTACCAATGGTAGATTCCACCATATTTGTCTTTCTATCGACACCCGAAACTTGTCTAGACACTGGGATGCTCAATTTCCGTTGTAGTTGACCCCTTAAAGTCATATTGCAGATTGTTGGAAATGCTTTCAAAGCCAGTCCTAAAAGGATACACATGGCAGTGACGTTAGGAAAAAGATGAAGGTAATATCCATCAGGGAGTTGTCTATTGAAATTATTTATTATTTATAGTCTCGCTAATTAAGGCATTGTATCACATCAACTCGCCTTCTCAGAGATTCCTACAGAAACATCTTGGCCGCTGTGTGTGATTCATAGAACCACATAATAAAAGAGTTGTGACCAGAGATTAACAAATACATTCATGTGTATGTCAATTCTTAACGAGTCATAAATTTTATATGTTTTGGTCCATATTCATGCCTTCTCTATTTTATGTTTATGAAATGTAGGTTGCAAAACTTCCGGTCGTGAACTGGTACCTTTTTCTTTTTATTCCCCTTTGTTCTTTCTTATTTCCCTGTGTCTAAGCAATCATACGAATCGTTGTAAATAATTTCCCATTTAGTTAGGTGTTCTAGTGTTATCTGACTTCCTTGCCACCTGCATTATGAATTCTAGAACTAACGAGAACCCCTAGAAGACTATCTCTTCATGCATGATTTCTATGCATAGGTGCTCCTCAGTTGCACCCTCGCATATGCATGTGAAATAATGGAAATTGAAAGATTGTCCTTTGCATTAGACAACCATGATGTGCATGACACCGTAATGGTGATTACAGCACGGCCAGCAACCTGAGGTTGTAATGTACATATTGGACGTGTTTTGGGCCAGAGGGGATTGATAGACTGTTATTTTAGTAGCGGAGGGTTGAATGGTGGCATGAAGGAGAGAGGCAGAGGTGTTAGGAGGAAGCCGTGTAGGTCCAAAGTGGAAGGATTTTGCATGATCAATTTTGATTAGACTTCAGAGCTTTTTTTTTGTGTCTCTTGCTTTTTTTTTTGAGTCTCTTGCTTAAATATGGTGTGTGTCACAGCATGGGAGAGGTGGCGTCGTGTGAGCGGTCGATGATCTGATTGATATCTGGATATTGGATCCTTCACGTGGATGTGCCATATGTATCAAACGTATAGGTTAGTTTGGTCTACGTGGGCATAAAGATGTGAATGAATACCAAATACTAAGTATCAAGAAATGTATATGATCTTTTTGTTCATTGTTCTTCTTATCCCCTCTATAATTTCCTTTTCTAAATAAAAGAAGGATTTTATCCTACTCGCTAAATGTACATTTATTTTCTCCTTCTCACTTGATCTTGCTACAGATAAATTCATGTACAACATGGAATATTGTCTATACTCGAAGGTATAACGTAAAGGAACTAAAAAGGAGTAAAATGTGCCAAAAAAAAAGAGAGGTTGTATATTGTATACGCAATAGGGGTTCATTGAAGACCATCTGAAATGATCAAACCCACTAGAAGATAAAAAATTAACTTGTATTCAAAATTTTAGAAAGTGCAATTTTTGGTTGCTCAGTTGAGGATAATCATCAAATTTGTTATATATAGTATTCTAAAAAAAGGGAATATTTCAAGCAATTTAAATCACTGCCATTTATACACTTACAACAAATCACCACACAACATTTTAAAATGCTTCTCTCTCTCTCTTCTCTCCTTATTTTTGAGATTTTTCCATCTATTTTTTGTTGCTATACATCCACTTCTACTTACCCTCAACTACTCAACCACTCCCACGACTTCATGACCTTTATGAATAACAACTTACCGCGCCCCTTATCCCCCACTCCAACATGTCTACACAATAACTTCAAGATAGTTTAGCAGCCTGGTTTTGACAACCTATCATTTATTAATTACTATCGGATTTTCTCTACTGTGATATAGATTTTTTTCCTATTGTAATAATTCCAAAGATTTAAGGGAGTGGTTGGAGAATAGGTTGCATCACTTATATTTTCTTTTCAATTACTGAAAATAATATGGAAAGGGTCAAAAAGAGGTTAAATTTTCTTTTATACATGCTTCCATAAACTATATTACTATAGAAAAAATACTTTCAATTATTACAATAGTCATTTCGAACATCTTAAATATCTTCATTCAATCAAATCACATTGTCAAAATATTCATCTTTCCTCTCAATAATTTTCATATATTTTTAGAACAAAAAATAACCACTTTAGTGGGTTCCACAAAACCATAACTTTTGAAATTCAAGTTTGTGGACCCGTCCAGCCATAGTAGTCCGAGTGGTAAGAGATCGATAAATCACAATGAAGGACCCAGGTTCAAACCTCACCGAAGGCACTTTGCGAACGGTAATTCATGCTGATTAGGCACAGGAGGGGAGTGACCAGACCACACCCTCTCATGCCTTGAGAGTTTACCATGTCGGCTTCTCATGGGATGAGTTCTCTCGATTATTAAAAAAATGTTTGTGGACCCACCCCTCAATTTCTTGCTATAAATAATTTTATCGAATTTAAATTTTAGACCTTCTATCAAAAGAAATTCTACAAGTCACGGTCGAATTAGTTATAAGACCAAAATTTATTACTTGCATATAATATCAACATCCAAACACAAACCTAGTTCCCACTTTGATTGTAGCCCGTCTATTTTTTACCAAACCATTTATATTTTAAATTTCTCATCTTTTCTCTTTTTTTCATTACTTATATTTCTCAATAAATCAATTAAACTATTTAGCATTAGGAATAGTGATCTCGGTGAGCAAAGAAAGGGGAGAAGTTGTAAAAAAAATGGAACTGCATCACCCTCATGTTCTCCTCATTTATCTATCACTCTCTTTCTTTCAACACCACGTCCTCTTTCATCACAACTTCCCATTGAATGGCATCATTCATAACAAAAAAATCAAAATTGATAGCAATTTTAAATAGAGTTTGCTTCAGATATTTTTTGACATTATCTTGTCCTTTAACACATTCTCTCTATCTTATCACACCATCATAGTAACAAACATTACTTTCTTTTGATCAACTTCATGGTAATGACACATTCATAGGTATATATATCTTCCCCACACACTTCATTCCTTTCTAATGACAACCCATTAATGACAACATTGCACATGATGAAAGAGAATTTGCAACCAATAATCACCCTCTCTTTGGTCGTCCCTCCCTTCCACCTCCTTTGACATAACAAGTGGATGGTTGTTGAACATCTAATTAGCAAGACTCCACATTTCCCCATCCCTTTTCCCTCCTCAAAACCTCCCCTTTGTCAATGTCTAAAGGAATATAAATCTCACTAAAATTTCCTACATTGTTTCGAATAAAAATATATATGTTCTTCTATCTTCTAACATTGTTTCCCTATATCAACGTCCAAAGGAATATATATCTCACTCAAATTTTCTACCTTTTTTTTAATCAAAAATGTAAATATGTATTTGAATCTACTAATAGAAATTTCAACTAAAGACAAATCAACTTTTTCAAAAACCACCTGTTACAATGAAATATGAATAATGAGCTATTAGTAAAGTTGAAATTCAAAATATAGTTTTATATGTTAACAATAATATTTTCTTTTTTATTTATCATGACCAACTATAATTATAGATTCCATAGAATATAATCTCACCTAAACTTCTTATATTTTTTCAAATCGAAGTATATATGTAACTTAATTTACTAACACAATTTTTAACTAAAGAATATTCTTTTTCTCCATAATACACTATCAACAATGGAAGACTTGATGTTTTTCTCATAGAAAATGTGTTATATGTAAGGTTTTAATACAAAATTCGATTTTATGGCATATTTTTGATATGGTCTATTATTAGTTATTCATTAGAATGAACATATGACAAACTAACCTCATTATATTTTAATTTTAATAAATAGATTAGCCACACTTATCTATATTTTTTGTCTTCTTTCCACTTTCACTTTGAAATAATAAACATTATTTCAAATTTCTCGATTAGTTTCATTTCTTGATGAAAGAAACATGATAAATTTTATATATACTCAATCGTTGAATACTATGTATACATCACTTTCCCGTTTGTAGTTATGGATGCATGTCTTCAACTATTTTGCTTCATATAATATGAATAATTAGATATGTGTGACACATGCATGGGCACGTGTGCGGTCACTAGTATTTATAAAATACACCACCATTTTTTATATATCTGGTTCAGCATACAACTAGAGGTTTTTTGGTTGACAACAACATGAGAAACATCAACCATGTAATTTGATTACAAAAGAGTAAATGAGTTTTGTTTATATTAAGAAAACTATGAGTTATATTATGGAAGTTTTATTTGATGATTTTTTATTATTTTTTGTTTTTGACAATATTGTACAAGAATTGTATGATCTTGTATATCATATCTAGTAATGATTTTATATATTTCATTTAATATAAAGTTTTTTGAAAGAATTTGTTACTTAAATTGTTGATTTTGGTGGATAACATATTAGCAGAATGACTATCATTTTATACAAGTGAATTTATAACTATACATTGTGAGTAAATATATTATCCCTCTCTCTATCTCCATATTTCAGTAATGAAAAATAATTTCTAACTATATTTTTCTTTCCTATCAATTTTCTTATTGGATATATCAAGCAACACTTTTCATAATTCCCTTACTAATCCCATCACATTCCCTGGTACTATTTCCTTAGCTATGTATTTTGTAGTTTTCTTACAAAAAGACAATAAAATTTGAGACATTCGTGACAACAACCAATAGGGTTTTACATCATTCAAAACTTGTAATTGAGTAGATGGAAACTCAAATAAAGAAAATTAATAGACCCAAAATCAGAGTGATAAGACCGGTCCAAATTGGTCATATTCTAAAGTCATGGATCAAATTGAGATCAAACTGAATAACAAATATTCTTGCTATTTAGAACATATGGAATAATTTTATATTGACTTATATATTTTTTTAAATTTTTCTACAATTCTATAGCGAGGAAGTGTAAAAATGATAGTAAAGTTGGGAGCTTTGGTGTCTTAGGCTACTTTGGATTAAACTTTTCTTCATATCTGTGTTACTCCATTCATAAGTACGTCATCAAAGCTTATAATATTTTTTCATAGATTTTATAATAGGATAAAGACTTTTTCTATCTCTTAAACTCTTTAAGTAGTAACTTGAACTTTTTTCATAGTAGTAAATATTTGTTTCTGATCATTGAGTAATAATATTTTAATAGGTTATATAGACTTTGAAATTTCTAGAAATTATCATTATGCGGTCTACTAACAAACCATTCACAGACTTTAACACTTACATAATATTTTTTTATTTGATTCATACATGTGAAATATTGGTTTATGTTATTTGGTTTAATCAATTCATACTAAGTTTTATAGAGTTTATACTAGATTGAACAGAAGACCAAAGTCATGAAAATATAGGACTAAGGATAGATCAAAATCTAAATTGGTCCAACACCCCACATGATTGGAATAAACAACCAGTTTGATTGGATCTTTTGATCTCAATCGGTTTATGAACAAGTTCCATATATTTACATCCCACCCATTGGCATGTTTGACGAGCAAATCAATGGAATAGACGAGCCTACTTGATGAAATTCTTAATGCAACAAATGGGATTCTTGCAACACCTTAGTGGAAACAGGTATAGTGTTAGAATAGTATCAAGAAGTCCACCATCACTATTGTATCCTAAATCTAAGCGCAACACTAGACTGGAACTTTATGGTGGATGAGCATTGTTTTCAATTTTCCACTATCCATTGAAATAGATGTAAATCTTGAATAGGACTACACGTCTCGTATGGGCTTCACCTTTGTCGCATTAGTGATCTAGAAAAGACCTTGAGACACCACTTAATTTTTTTTCTTGGCATCAAATTCTTTCACTCATTTTAAGGAATTAAAAGTTGTTAAACAATATTAATAATTTAATTTATTGTGTAAATGGGACAAAGAGTCTTAGCCCATATGGATATCTTGAGTCCCATAGATGATTGAGTTCCAAACATGCTTGAGTCAAAGTTTATCAAAATCCTCCCTTTTCTACATATATGAATGATGATTTATCTAATAAAACAACAAACTTGTTGACCTTTCATCTTATTTCTCTACATGATACCAGAGCATTCAATCCTGACCCATAACCCCACATGATAGAGAGAGAGAGAGTCAAATAGGAGCACATCCCTATGAGCATCCACCACTCGACAATTTTTTTCTACTTTATAGTTGTACATGCCATGCATATTCTTGAGAGTCTCTTTTGAGCCTCTACATCAAAACAATACATTTTTGAATGATACTTTTATGTTGTTTCCTCTAAATCTAAGTGGTTGTCATTAATTACCTTCATTATTGAACCATGAATGAGCCATCACAACCCTCTTACACAACTATGTCATTGTCATCTACTCTACCCCCATTTTCCTTTTTGGAGCCACCACCACTATTCTTCCCCTCTTTACTCATATCTTCTACTAAATAACTATACACGAGATAAAAGGTAAATATTATTGAACTATTTCTTGGCATGCAACTCCAACTTCTAAACAATCACATGGAAGATGGATTTTCTACATGGTGTGCCTCCTTTCTATCCCTACCAACAACATTTATCTTTCCTTTAGACTATTTTTATATATTTTTGTTGCCCCATTCCATCCCTACATTCATATTATTTACCTCAGTGAATCCATCTTATACCCCTCATTTAAACCAATTAAGATCTTAACTAGATTGACTCGTCTTATCAGCTACCCTCTTCCACATATTTTCATATACATCCATTTTCTCTTCTATGTTTATGACACTCCATTTCAAACACTCTCTTTATTCTTTTCATGATTGACATGAGGTGTAGAATAGAGGAAAAGATGAGATGGAGGAGGAGAGAAGATGAAGAATGAAAAGAAATAAAATTTTATATTATAACTACTTTTCATCTTGAAGTTACTTGAGAGATACTTATCTGATCGATCGATTATTCATTTTCAATATGTCGCCTTTACTCTCTCTATTTTCCATGATTGTTCATATTAAGTACTTCTCTACTCATGACCCATCATTTCCAAACATACTTGTGAGACAACACCCTATGGACCACTTAACGATGCTATAGACTGAGATTAATTCTTATTAAGTCACCACTACTCTCTCTCTTGTCCATTCTTATGAACATTGACCACTACTTTTCCAAGGCTCCAACACTATCCTAATTTTTTCCGTGATCTTAAACGTTGATGACTACTCTTGACCCAACACTTTCTGGACTACTTGATGGTGCTAGCTCTAAGATTATGCCACTTGCTCTGACTTGCTTCTATATGCTCCATATGCCACTTACTTTTTCATCACGAATGACATGTAAACTACTTGTGATATTTGTGGAGTTACTTATTTAATGGGATGAAGCATTACAAAGTTGATTGTTTCTATTGGTGTTATACTTGCTCCCTCATTTTTTACTCAAAGACTAACTGAAGACATGCAGATTATATGTTTCTCAGGGAGTATTAGATTGTTTGATTCTTAGATTGTAATATTTAGGGAGGTAATATATGGGAGTGGTTTTGTCTTTATATTCTAGTCTGTCTATTTATAAGGTGACTTGGATTATCCAAGCTCCAAATTGATGGAGAATGTTAGAAGAAATTAGTAATTTTATTTATTATGTAAATGGGTCTAAAGTTTTAGTCCATATTGTTGTCTTGGTTCCAGAAAGCTTGAATTCCAAACATTTTTTAGTCACAAGCATATTTGAGATGCAAGTTTTCAAGTATCCTCCCTTTAATACATATAGAAGGAAATTTATTTAATGAAATAACAAACTAATTTCTCTTCCATCTTATGTCACTAAAAAAGTCAATTCACAAGACAATTAGATCCATTCTCTGTTGGATCTCTCATGTCACTTTTTTTAGTAACTACTTCAGTCATACACTTACAAACTCGACTTCTTTTCGACCCTAATCTTGTTGATAGTCAACGAGTCAATGCCACTCATTTGAAGCTTTCATTTAATTAGTTGACATTGGTGGACCCACTTGATAACCTCATAAGAGAAAACGTTTGGCAATAGTTCAGAAAAAAAAACATATTAGTAGTATTTGATCTTTGACTTTTTATTTTTTATAATCAAATATTGTGTTTATGTTATTTCTAGATTGCATATTAACTAAGGGATGGGATAGAGTTCATTCTTAATATCCTTTTGTCCTAATTTTCATTGTAAGGATCTTCCAAGAAGAGTTCCATACTTCTTTGAGTGGTTTTTTCCATTTGATATTCTACCAAGTAGGTTTTCGAACATCCGTTGCTTGTTCTCATTCGAGTAGATTGGCTAGACACCTTGTGACACATGTAGATTACTGACATAGGACTTATTTTTCTACCTAGTGCTCCCTATTATATGGTATATGTTTGATTTTTCCATATGTTTCATAATTGAACTTTAGAGGATGGCATTCCATGGATTTTAAATGAATAATAAATTCATTATTCATAGCCACTTTGTATACAATTTATTAGAGAAATTTTCAAGTATCAGTAAAAAAACCATTCACATCGTCCATGTTATAGTATTAGTTAACTAGTTTGATTAGAATGGTAGGTATGCTAATGATATATCACTAGTGAATTTGCTCTATAATTAGCAATGCAGGACAATCATGTTGGTATGTATGCCCAAAGAGACAACCATATGATGATTCGGATCTGGTATTAGATACCTGATTTGATAATAATAAAGGCAAGCTTCAACTTTATTTTGTATATTCAATTATGAGATAATGAATTACATACTAAAAGTCTGGAGAATGATATTATTCAATGACGTATGTCTTCAGGTTGAGGACCTGAGAAATGAGATCATATGGATATTAAGATTATATATATATATATATATATATATATATATATATATATATATACATACATATATATACATATATATACATATATATATACATACATATGTCGTTGGATACACTTTAACATCATCAAATGCAATCCTAAAACATGGGTTGTTATAACAGTAATGATTGGGTGGCTTTGACACATGGGGATTGACTGTGAGTGATAGACATGTTATTTGTCCCTCCTACTAGAGTGTGATGCCCTAGGCCTCTTGATAAGCGAAGCATGGCCATGCGCATGTGAGTCAATATGTGACATTGAGCTCAGGTATATCTCAGATAGTCTGCTCTTGGTTCAAGAAACTAGATTGAATAATAATGAGGGTGACTGTTCCATACCTCTAGTTCAATATGGAAATCAGTGACAAAGGAAGTATACAAACACTATAACAATATACATAGATTGTAGGTTGAAGTTGCCCCCCAAGTTTCCATTCACTTGTATAACAATGATGTGCGACTAGGCACCACTCTTTTCTTGTGATGTCATAATCTAGTTATGGACATTCACTGCCAATGTGATATGGGACCTATAGGGTCACACACATAGGAACTCATCTAGAAGAGGATTTTGATCTTGAATGATAATTGACTTAAGTACTAAAGTGTTTAGGTACTCAATTCACACAAAAAATTGATGGATTGGCTGGATGAACTGCCAAACAACCATCTCACTGGGTGAGACAACCACTTGGGTAGCCAGACGGGTGTCTCAAGTATTCAAACGGTCATTTGGATTGTCAGGCAGATCAAAAATCAAATTGTCTGAGTTCTGCCCAATGTACTGGCCGGTTCAAGCTGTTGAACTGATCAACTCGACTCAAAATCACCAGACGGCCATCTGGGTGAGTGAGACATGTGTCTCTCTTGTGTGAGATGGCCCGATTGGGAAGAATGAAGGTTTTGGAGTTTTCCAAAACTCGTTTCAGTTGCACATACTTGGGGTGCAAGTAAATTAATGTATGACATTATTTAGGAAATGATTTGCCAATTCACATCTGATTGGGAAAGCATGAAATGACCATCTTGCTTAGTGAGATGACCATCTCGCGTACCAGACTACTATTTTCTTAGCAAAACAACCATCTCAAATGTGAGACGACCATTTCGTCACACGTATGTTGTGAAACTTCCAGAAAAGTTGTGAAAATTCAAGATCTACTTGTCTTTTCTACTCCCCCATTAGTCCTACATTGGTCGGGGACTGGAAACCCTGACCCTAATCCCTCTGATATATAGAGGGGTATTGGGGGCATCTTAGAGTACAACGACTACATAGACAATTGAGAATCAATTTCTTTGATAATTATTGTCCTCTCTGATTGTGGTAATCATGAGAGCCCAGGAAAGTCCTACCTGACATGGGAAAGATAGCCACGGGAGAGAAATAACTGAGGATCATTGGTGTGGGACAACATTTTGTGACTAGTATACCAACGGCAGAGACAACTCCTTCCTATCTATCCCTGTAGGTCGAAGGAGTTCTAGTTAATTCCTGTGGACTAATCATAAGGTAGGAGTCTGTTGGTTGCTGCTAGGAGGGCAATGTAACCTCGCAATCCATGGAGAGTTCTAAGGAGTCGCTATAATAATTGTCTGAGTTTGTTTCCCGTGGAGGAGTAGTCAGATGAGTCCGAGTGCGACTAGGAGCTGCACAGACACCATCTAAGATAGAGAGTGCATCTACATCGATGATGATTGTAGCTGGACTTGCTCCAGGACTAGGTATATCTTCATAAAACCATCCTTCTCATTGCATAGTTATTGACATGATCTGCCGGTTAATGGGAAGTATGTCAGTAAAAATTTTATTTCCACTGCTTACCTAATGTCGTATATCCATACAGTGGTGTCAGAGACACATCAATTAATTATGTTTTGGGATAATCAATATGATCAGATTTTAGTATTATCATATTTATTTATTACACGCGATGTGAATATTTAAATCGATTAATGTACATGTCTGTTTAATCACCACATAAAGAACCCAAACATATATATACATATATATTTATATTTATATAAATATATATATATATATATATATATATATATATATATATATATATATTGAAAAAACACTAGAGGGGGGGTGAATAGAGTTTTAAATAATTTTAATAATTATTGAACTCAAACAACCACAATTGAAATTGGAAGAAGGAGACATGTGTTTAGAGTGGTTCCAACTTTAGCAAATACTAAACTTGTCAGTCCACTACCCGATTGCTTACCCAACCGGGATTTTGAAAGTATATATTTTATTACCTTCACAAGGATTTATACAAAATACAATACTTTCCTTTACACCCCTTGAACAACCTTCACTCGAAGTAGATGCACCAACTTGAGGTAGCCTTCTTGAAGTAACTCCAAGCTCCCCCTTGAAGTAGCCTTCCTCTCTAGAAGTAACCTCCCGTTGCACCAGCCTTCTTGAAGTAGCTCAAGGTCTCCTTCTTCACCAAGAAGATCTCCACCCTCTCCAATCCGCAGCCTCCAACCTAGGAGTAGCAAGGAGAGTACAAACAATAATAGAGAACAAGAAAGGAAAAGGAAATTACAACTTATCCTTTTGTAGCACAAGACTTGATTTGCCTAGATCAAGCGTATAGATCTCCTAACCAAAGTGTATGGAATTGTAATTACAGTGGATAGGAGATGCTAGCCTATAGGACACGAATTATGAGCTAAGGAAGAAAGTAGCCAATTGTCACAATGCTCAATTTGCTCACAAAGAGATTGCTCAAAGTATGCTCAAGGATTTCTCAAGTGTAACAAGTGTGTTTGAGTGTCCTATGGCTTGCCCTATTTATAGGAATGGCCTAAGGATGCTTAAGGACGTTCTAGAAAACTTCTAGGGGTTTCTAAGTGCTTAACTAGCTGTTAGGTACAAGTTTGTTGCTTTAGGAACGGCTAATTAATTTACTCTGCAGTTGCTGTCAGAGTTTATCTCGGTCGAGGAATGGTCGACCGAGACACCTACTCGGTCGAACTCTTGTCGACCGACAGGCTTTCTGAATCAAGCGTTTTGCAACGTTTATCTCCAACTGCCAACTACCTTGTCAGTTGTGTCTAACGGCTACTTTGGATCTTTCTCGGTCGAGAAGATTGTCGACCGAGAGTGTCTCGGTCGAGGAGTTGGTCGACCGAGATTGATCCTGTTTCAATGTTTCAATTTAGGCACTAATTATATGTATGAGTGTGCATATGTGATCCTATTTGAAGGGGATGACTTATCTAAATGTGGTGTTTAGCTAGGGAAGATCTAACGCTTGATTTACATGAAATCTAAGTACTTGTACATTATATATTTGTACAAGTTTTTACAAGGCGATTACATTTCATGAAAATATAAATATGTAAGCATATGGATTTCCCTTGTAATTTGTCATCCACCTTGTTCCTGCACACTCAAGTAGCTCGTTAGATCAATAAGAATGAAATGTTTGTCATAATCAAAACAAAGGGATTTATAGATGTCCATTTAGCCAACAATCTCCCCCTTTTTAAAGATGACAAACATTTCCAAAATATAAATGAAGGAAATATAAAACATATGAGCTTCATACCTTAAGATTACCTTTTGTAGCTTTTTCTCTTGCTTATGTGTGTTTATTATTCCCCATGAATTATGGAACATGAAATCCAATTCTCTAGGGAATATAGCAACTTTCAATGTAAAGCCAAGAGTTTGTTTATGAAACTCATTGATTGAGTTTTGCATAAATACTAAGTTTTATATTTATTTCTCCCCCTTTGTCATTTCAAAAAGATATCCGTTTAAGAAGAAAAAAAAACTCCCCCTTAATTAGATGTCCCATCAAATCCAATGAAAAAGATGTCCATTAAAAGCCAAAATGATGCAAGTAAAAGTTTTTGTTTAAGAAGCACAAATATCAAAGAAAACATCTTCCAAAGGAGTGATAAGCAATTGCTTCCTAATTTTGTTAAATTGGTCTAGTGGAAGTGGTTTTGTAAAAATATCAGCCAATTGATCTTCCGTATCAACATGATGAAGAGAAACATGATTCTTGGAGATATGATCCCTCAAAAAGTGATGACGGATTTCAATATGTTTAGCTCGGCTGTGTAAAATAGGATTGTGTGCTAAATTTATAGCGCTCGTGTTGTCACAAAAAATAGGCGTAGATGAAAGAGTAAAACCATAATCGTTTAACACTTGTTGCATATAAAGCACTTGAGCACAACAAGATCCGGATGGCATATATTCAGCTTCAGTTGTAGATAGGGCAACCGTATTTTATTTCTTGCTAAACCAAGATACTAAAGCTCTTCTTAACAAGAAACAGCCACCACTAGTACTCTTGCGATCAAGTCGACAACCAGCATAATCCGCATCAGTATAAGATTTAAAATCCAAGGATTGTCCTTTTGGATACCATAAACCAAAACAGGTAGTGCCGGCTAAGTAACGAAGAATTCATTTAACTGCTAGAAAATGAGAGTGCATAGGTTGTGATTGAAATCGAGCACAAAGACCAACAGAAAACATAATGTCCGGTCTAGAAGAAGTTAAGTAAAGCAAACTACCAATCATGGCTCTATATAAGGAATCATCAATAGGTTCCCCATTTTCATCCTTATCAATTTTAATAGAAGTAGCCATAGGAGTAGTAGCATGTTTGCACTGATCCATCCCAAAACGTTTTAAAAGTTCTTTAGTATACTTTTCTTGGCTTATAAAGATTCCGGCAGGTGTTTGCTTAATTTGGAAACCAAGAAAGAAAGTTAGATCACCCATGAGGCTCATTTCAAATTCTATTTACATAATGTCACTGAATTGTGTGCACAATGAATCATTAGAGGCTCCAAAAATAATGTCATCAACATATATTTGCACAACTAGGAAATCAGATGTATATGTTTTGAAAAATAAAGTAGAATCTGAACTTCCAATAGAAAAACCATTATCAAAGAGATATGACTTGAGCCTTTCATACCAATTCCTAGGTGCTTGTTT
Organism: Alisma plantago-aquatica; assembly: GCA_963693085.1. Lineage (NCBI taxonomy): Eukaryota > Viridiplantae > Streptophyta > Magnoliopsida > Alismatales > Alismataceae > Alisma > Alisma plantago-aquatica. The sequence continues at coordinate 1,296,059,062 of OY856411.1, forward strand.
TAAACCATAAAGTGCTTTCTTAAGTTTATAAACATAGTCACCTTTTTCCGGTATTTCAAATCCGGGTGGTTGGGCAACATATACTTCTTCTTGAATGATGCCATTTAGAAATGCACTTTTTACATCCATTTGGTAGAGTTTGATGTTTTTATGTGCAGCAATAGCTAGTAACATTCTAATAGGTTCAAGTCTAGCTACTGGTGCATACGTTTCATCAAAATCTATTCCTTCTTGTTGATTATATCCTTGTGCTACTAACCGAGCTTTATTCCGTATTACTTCTCCTGCCTCATTTAACTTATTCCTAAAAACCCATTTAGTTCCAATGACGGTTTTACCTTGTGGTTTAGGAACTAAATCCCATACATCATTTTTAGTGAATTGATTCAACTCTTCTTGCATGGCTATTATCCAATAATCATCTTTAAGAGCTTCAGATATCTTCTTAGGTTCAATGATAGAAACAAAGGCCATGTTTGCAACATCTTTGAAGGAAGACCGAGTTTTGACTTTATCATTAGGATTTCCAATAATTAGTTCTTGAGGATGATCCTTAATAAGCCTAGGTGTAGGTTGTGGTTCATCTTGGTGATTGGTTGTAGTAACTTTCTCACTATCATTTGGTATGTTTAAATTTTCGAATTGATTAGTGAGATCAATGATTTCTAGATTTTCAGATTTTGACTCTTCATGAAAAGAAACATGAATAGATTCCTCAACTTTTCTAGAGATAGTGTTATATACTCTAAATGCTTTGCTAGAAGTGGAATATCCCAAAAAGAATGCTTTGTGTGATTTAGAGTCAAACTTATCTCTATCATCTTTGGTATTTAAGATATAGCATGTGGAACCAAAGGTATGAAATTAGTCAACTCTAGGTTTCTTAGAATGTATTATTTCATATGGAGTTTTCTTCAAATGAGAGTGAACAATTACTCTATTTAATACATAGCATGCAGTGTTTACAGCTTCAGCCCAAAAGGTTTTGGGTGTGTTGTGTTCGAGCATCATAGTTCTAGCCATTTCTTGTAGTGATCGATTTTTCCTTTCAACTATACCATTTTGTTGTGGAGTGCGTGGAGCAGAAAAATTGTGAGTGTACCCTTGAGATGTACAGAATTCCTCAAATATATGATTTTCAAATTCTCCACCATGATCACTTCTAATGGTACATATTTTGCTTTGTAATAGATTTTCAATCTTGGAACAAAATTGTATAAAAATATGAATAGTATCATCTTTGGTTGCAATAAAATGTACCCATGTATATCTACTATAATCATCAACGATAACAAAACAATATCTTTTGCCACCAATAGATTGTGTCCTCATGGGTCCAAATAAATCCATATGAATTAATTCTAAAGATCTACTTGTGCTAAGTACATGTTTAGGTTTAAAAGAGGTTTTTGTTTGCTTTCCCATTGTACATGGTTCACAATTTTCAACTTGATCAAAAGATAAAGCAGACAATCCACGAACAAGATCATATTTCACTAACTTTTTAATAACATGTGAACTAGCATGTCCTAGCTTTTTATGCCATAGTTGTAAGGTATTTTCATTTGCAAGCAAGCATTTTCCCACTACAGATTTCATAGAGTTAGGTTTAAGAATATAAAGATTTCCAACTCTATTTCCTTCATAAACAACATTTGTAGTATTTTCTATTAATAACTTGCAATAGGTTTTGTTAAATAAAACATCATAACCACTATCACATAATTGACTAACACTTATCAAATTATGGTGCAAACCATCTACAAGTAGAACATTCTTTATTTCGAGGTTTGTACTAACATTACCTATTCCAACAATTTTGCCTTTACCATTGTCTTTAAAGGTGACTGTGCCACTTTTCTTTTCTTCAAAGGTTTGAAATGCATCCTTGTTCCCGGTCATATGTTTGGAACATCCACTGTCAACCACCCATTCCTGCATGAAAATGTAGATTTTGGTACCCATGTGATGGTCCAATATGGTTAGAACCATTTAAGTATAGATTGTATAAAGATTCTGTTTCAGAAGCCCAGTCGGTCGACAATTGTTCGACCGACATCTTTCTCGATCGACTAATTGTCGATCGAGAAGGTTACTGTATTACAAACAAAGAAACACAGAAATAGTTGCTGTTTAGTTGCTGTAGATTTTGATTTGTTATAGACATCTAGTCGATCGACAAAAGTTCGACCGATTGATTGTTCGGTCGACAATACTTCGACCGACTAAGTGTCTGTTTCAGTACAACAGTTCAGAAAATTAACAATATGCATAAAACCTTTTGTTAAGTTGAGATAAGACAATATAAATTGCAAAATGGAGCATTTAATCATATCTCAACTAAATTGCATTTGACTCTACTAAGTTTGGGGTTTTGGGACCCAAACTAAGTCGGAATCCTTAGTCTTATAAGGGCATGAAAATGAATAGTGTCCAAGACGTAGACAAAAATGACAAGTAATAGAATCAACTTCATTTCTCTTTCTAGCCATTGTGTTCTTAGGTACAAACATAGTCTGAGTTCTTCTGGGTTGATTTTTCTTTGGAGCATATCCCAAACCTTTTCTTCCATTGAAAACAGTACCAACGCTTAGAATGTTATCAAGAATATCTTTTCTTCTTAACTCATAAAGTTCTCTTTGTAGCTTAGCAATGTCATTCATCTTCTTGTGTAAATCTTTTCTTGCTTGATCTAACTTAGATAATAATGAATCTCTTTCTTTTGCAACATTGTCATAGTCTAGATGGTTACACAGAATAGGTTGAGTCTGAAAATCTTTTAATTTGGCTAACAATTCAGTATTTTCTTTAGAAATAAGATCAACATTTGTTTCTAAAGTGAGTAGCTTTCTAGTGCAATCATCTAAAGATGTTTTTAAAGACAAATTCTCAAGATCAATGTTGTTCTTTTCAGAAGAAAGATTATCTAATTTAGTACATAGCTCATCGTTTGATTTGATAACCTTCTTTAGTTTCTTCTTGACATCAACATACTTATCATGAGTTTCTTGTAGACTAGTAATTAACTCTTCTTTAGGAAGATCAAGTAGGCTTACCTCTTGAGAGTCTTCATCATCTTCCCTTGCCATTAGACATTCCACCTTTTCTTCTCCGCTTTCACTGTCACTTGACTCGTCCCATGCAGCTTTATAGGCTTTTTCTCCCTTCTTTTTGTGTGAGCTTTTCTTTCCTTTCTTTGCTTTAGGACATTCATTTTTGAGATGTCCTTTCTTCCCACATTCAAAGCACCTAGGAGGAGAAGAAGAAGAACTAGAAATTTTGTTAGATTTAAACCTTTTGTATTTCTTACCGTTGACAATCAAGGCTTCTTCTCCTTCTTCTTCACTTAACTCCTCACTTTCTGGTGTGATGATCTTTGAAGCTTTTAGAGCCACATCCTTCTTCTTTCCTTGCTGATGTTCACGTGCTATTCTTTCTTCCTCTTCTAGGGTTGCTTCATGAGCTTCTAGGTTGCCAATAAGTTGCTCCATTTTCAGTCGAGTGAGGTCATTAGCTTCTTTAATGGCTGTCACCTTTGGCTTATATTTAGGAGGAAGTGATCGAAGGATTTTTGATACCTGATCTTCTTCAAGAACAGGTTTTACTAGGGCATTTAAACCATTAACAATAGAAGAGAATTTTGCAAACATTTCACTAATAGATTCATTAGGATCCATACAAAAGTGTTCAAACTTTTGTTTAAGCATGCTAATTTTGGAATTTTTGACTTGGACTGTACCTTCATAAGTTATGGACAGTCTATGCCAAATATCATAGGCTGTGTCACATTTAGATATCCTATTAAATTCTCCTACTGAAATTGAACAATATAAAATGCTTACAACTTTAGCATTCATTTGAGCCATCTTTACCGTATTTGCATCCCATTCCACAAATTGAGTTTGAGGAAGCTCATATGGGGTTGACACCATCCTCCATAGGTCCCAATTGATGCCTTGGAAGTAGAACTACATTCTTCTCTTCCAATATTGGTAGTTTGTTCCATCGAACGCTGGAGGTCTAGCAACAAGTGTCCCTTCAAGGTTAAGGTTGTTGAGCACTCCGTCACCCATTCTTCAAGACCTTGTTAGGGTTCCTTGAAGCCTGCTCTGATACCAATTGAAAAAACACTAGAGGGGGGTGAATAGAGTTTTAAACAATTTTAATAATTATTGAACTCAAACAACCACAATTGAAATTGGAAGAAGGAGACATGTGTTTAGAGTGGTTCCAACTTTAGCAAATACTAAAGTTGTCAGTCCACTACCCGGTTGCTTACCCAACCAGGATTTTGAAAGTATATATTTTATTACCTTCACAAGGATTTATACAAAATACAATACTTTCCTTTACACCCCTTGAACAGCCTTCACTCGAAGTAGATGCACCAACTTGAGGTAGCCTTCTTGAAGTAACTCCAAGCTCCCCCTTGAAGTAGCCTTCCTCTCTAGAAGTAACCTCCCGTTGCACCAACCTTCTTGAAGTAGCTCAAGGTCTCCTTCTTCACCAAGAAGATCTCCACCCTCTCCAATCCGCAGCCTCCAACCTAGGAGTAGCAAGGAGAGTACAAGCAATAATAGAGAACAAGAAAGGAAAAGGAAATTACAACTTATCCTTTTGTAGCACAAGACTTGATTTTCCTAGATCAAGCGTATAGATCTCCTAACCAAAGTGTATGGAATTGTAATTGCAGTGGATAGGAGATGCTAGCTTATAGGACATGAATTATGAGCTAAGGAAGAAAGTAGCCAATTGTCACAATGATCAATTTTCTCACAAACAGATTGCTCAAAGTATGCTCAAGGATTTCTCAAGTGTAACAAGTGTGTTTGAGTGTCCTATGGCTTGTCCTATTTATAGGAATGGCCTAAGGATGCTTAAGGACGTTCTAGACAACTTCTAGGGGTTTCTAAGTGCTTAACTAGCCGTTAGGTACAAGTTTGTTGCTTTAGCAACGGCTAATTAATTTACTCTACAGTTGCTGTCAGAGTTTATCTCAGTCGAGGAATGGTCGACCGAGACACCTACTCGGTCGAACTCTTGTCGACCGATAGGCTTTCTGAATCAAGTGTTTTGCAACGTTTATCTCCAACTTCCAACTACCTTGTCATTTGTGTCTAACGACTACTTTGGATCTTTCTCGGTCGAGAAGATTGTCGACCGAGAGTGTCTCGGTCGAGGAGTTGGTCGACCGAGATTGATCCTGTTTCAATGTTTCAATTTAGGCACTAATTATATGTATGAGTGTGCATATGTGATCCTATTTGAAGGGGATGACTTATCTAAATGTGGTGTTTAGCTAGGGAAGATCTAACGCTTGATTTACATGAAATCTAAGTACTTGTACATTATATATTTGTACAAGTTTTTACAAGGCGATTACATTTCATGAAAATATAAATATGTAAGCATATGGATTTCCCTAGTACTTTGTCATCCACCTTGTTCCTGCACACTCAAGTAGCTCGTTAGATCAATAAGAATGAAATGTTTGTCATAATCAAAACAAAGGGATTTATAGATGTCCATTTAGCCAACATATATATATATATACAATTTACATGTGTCGCCATAAAATCAGTTTTGATGGTGGATGTAAAGTATGGTTATGACCAAAACCCCAGATTTGTGTGTGCATGGTTGTGGTTATTAATCAAGTTGTTAATTGGTCTCTGCACCGAGCCTCTCTCTCCTTTCCACATATAAATTAATGCTCTTCTTCTTATTTCCTCTAGAATGTAATTCGAGGTTTTCCCATATACAATGTAATAAGAAATATGATAGTTTTAATTTATGTTTCGACGTGAGACGATGATCTGCACAAGATAAAACGACTAGCTCATGAGATGACCCGGTCAATTGGAGGACCAAGGAGGCCATATGACGAGAGGATGAACCGATTGACTGGTGGCCCAACCGACTGACTAGAGGTATCCAAATGCAGATTGGACCTGAGAACCTGCTGATCATTTCAAAAGAGCCCAATTGAGCAACTAGGAGGTGAGCCGACCAGTTCAAGAGTTGAACCGATCAACCCAGATTGGTTCGAACATAGATCTTCACCAACAACAAGTTGCATATGATGTGAACCATAAGTGGTAGTAATTCCTTATGGCTCCTTGGAATTCTATAGTATGGGCATAACCATCGCTTGTGTGTTTTATTGATTGCATGTTCTCATTTGTAGTTATAACATCTATATGATATGTAATATATATGTGGTGATTGGATAAAGTATATGTATTTATACAAACTCCCTCATTAAAATATTAAGTCTTAGATGCTTTCCATAAGCAACGCACATGAAAAGCTTGATCAACTAAGTGTGAGAACGTCCTAGCATGGTGTTCCGTCTATCTCGTAGAAATGTGATGGTAGCTATGTGGGTCTTCCCTAGGAGGGTGCATCTTTATCGTGTTGGATTTTGGGCCAGTCTTAACTAGGTGTCCTTAATTAGATTAAGAACCTAGAGGCATGCAGTTGATCATGGAAAGGAGTTTCACATATCATCTATCTGAGAGTTGCATATGATGCAATGGGCATAATTGCCTACTTGATAGAATCAAGTTGTGGGTGACAGCCCCAGCTGACTTATGATTTGATGAAATTAGGATCTTGGCCCACTAGAATATTGTACGTTGTAATATTCTAAATTGATATTGTGGGCTATCAATTCAAATAAAATAGTGGGAGCAGTAGTTAATTAAAGACCAAATTAATATCTTCAAATTATCAAATCAAACCAAACCAAAATGTTTTAAAAAGTTGCAATATTTCTTTGTAGAATCAAATGTCAAATAGAAACATGATCACATTGTGATCAGTTCTTAAAAAGGACAAAACGGGATAAAGTTCCATGATTTATTAAGGACTTTAAGAAATGTTCTCATCAATGAGCAAAAGCTCTATGTCCTTGATAGACCAATGCCAGAGGAACCCACTTCAAAAGTGCCTAAGGCCAAATGGATGCTTATTGAAAGCATGCCAATGAAGCCAAAGACATTTGAGTACCTAATGCTCTGTTGAAAGAACAACATGAATACATGGACTACCATGAGATGGTAAAACATCTTAAGAATCATGTAAAGCAAAGAAGGTATAATGTCTCCAAAGCGCTAATTGAGTACAAACTGACAAAGGGAGGTCCAGTATAAACCCATGTGCTCAATTTGATTGGACATGTGGAATGATTGAGATTTCTCTTAGGTTAAGAGTTGACCATGAATATGATTATACAAGCGTTGCACGAATCATATAGTCAGTTTATCAAATGTTTGGCATTTTGATGCCAAATCAAGGATGAAGAAGGACAAATCCGTGATGGTGATAAGCGGAAGTGAGTCCTAGGGAAAAATCAAGGCCAAGAAATGTTTTGAGGCTAAGATGAACCCCAAGTCTTCTACACTCAATATATGAAGAAGGGTAAGTGTAAAAATAATATGTACTTTTCACTTAAAGGAAAAAGAAAATCAAGTGCCACCTTTATCACTTGTTTGGACATTGGAAAGGAATTATCCTTTTCATAGAGGATCTCAGGAAGAAGATACAGATAGAGATCATTACTTCAAGACCTGAGAAGAAGTAAGCTAGAACTATATGGAGCAAGGTTGCTGCCACTATAGGTAAAGGTTGTCATTCATGGGCAGATAATAATACATTTTTTATATCTGCTCCTACCAAAGAAGATAACGTTTAAGCATAGACACCGTCCAAAATGCAAGGCGCGATACCATCCAAAACGCAAGGCGCTAGGGTGCCCTCTTACTATCGTCTCCAAGCATCGAGACCCACATGTCGGATGTCAATAATCCATTTCTTAAGCGCATACTCTACACGTAAGTTTCATCCCTATTTCTATTAGTCTGCCACCGTACCAATGGGTAGATTCCACCATATTTCTCTTTCTATCGACACCCGAAACTTGTAGTCCAGACACTGGGATGCTCAATTTCCATTGTAGTTGACCCCTTAAAGTCATATTGCAGATTGTTGGAAATGCTTTCAAAGCCAGTCCTAAACGGATACACATGGCAGTGACGTTAGGAAAAAGATGAAGGTAATATCCATCAGGGAGTTGTCTATTGAAATTATTTATTATTTATAGTCTCGCTGATTAAGGCATTGTATCACATCAACTCGCCTTCTTAGAGATTCCTACAGAAATATCTTGGCCGCTGTGTGTGATTCATAGAACCACATAATAAAAGAGTTGTGACCAGAGATTAACAAATACATTCATGTGTATGTCAATTCTTAACGAGTCATAAATTGTATATGTTTTGGTCCATATTCATGCCTTCTCTATTTTATGCTTATGAAATGTAGGTTGCAAAACTTCCGGTCGTGAACTGGTACCTTTTTCTTTTTATTCCCCTTTGTTCTTTCTTATTTCCCTGTGTGTAAGCAATCATACGAATCGTTGTAAATAATTTCTCATACAGTAAGGTGTTCTAGTGTTATCTGACTTCCTTGCCACCTGCATTATGAATTCTAGAACTAACGAGAACCCCTAGAAGACTATCTCTTCATGCATGATTTCTATGCATAGGTGCTCCTCAGTTGCACCCTCGCATATGCATGTGAAATAATGGAAATTGAAAGATTGTCCTTTGCATTAGACAACCATGATGTGCATGACACCGTAATGGTGATTACAGCACGGCCAGCAACCTGAGGTTGTAATGTACATGTTGGACGTGTTTTGGGCCAGAGGGGATTGATAGACTGTTATTTTAGTAGCGGAGGGTTGAATGGTGGCATGAAGGAGAGAGGCAGAGGTGTTAGGAGGAAGCAGTGTATGTCTAAAGTGGAAGGATTTTGCATGATCAATTTTGATTAGACTTCAGAGCTTTTTTTTTGTGTGTCTTGCTTTTTTTTTTAGTCTCTTGCTTAAATATGGTGTGTGTCACAGCATGGGAGAGGTGGCGTCGTGTGAGTGGTCGATGATCTGATTGATATCTGGATATTGGATCCTTCACGTGGATGTGCCATATGTATCAAACGCATAGGCTAGTTTGGTCTACGTGGGCATAAAGATGTGAATGAATACCAAATACTAAATTGCACTGTATCAAGAAATGTATATGATCTTTTTGTTCATTGTTCTTCTTATCCCCTCTATAATTTCCTTTTCTAAATAAAAGAAGGATTTTATCCTACTCGCTGAATGTACATTTATTTTCTCCTTCTCACTTGATCTTTCTATAGATAAATTCATGTACAACACGGAATATTGTCTATACTCGAAGGTATAACGTAAAGGAACTAAAAAGGAGTAAAATGTGCCAAAAAAAAAAGAGAGGTTGTATATTTTATACGCAATAGGGGTTCATTGAAGACCATCTGAAATGATCAAACCCACTAGAAGATAAATATTAACTTGTATTCAAAATTTTAGAAAGTGCAATTTTTGGTTGCTCAGTTGAGGATAATCAACAAATTTGTTATATATAGTATTATAAAAAGAGGGAATATTTCAAGCAATTTAAATCACTGCCATTTATACACTTACAACAAATCAGCACACAACATTTTAAAATGCTTCTCTCTCTCTCTTCTCTCGTTATTTTTGAGATTTTTCCATCTATGTTTTTTGCTATACATCCACTTCTACTTACCCTCAACTACTCAACCACTCCCACGACTTCATGACCTTTATGAATAACAACTTACCGCACCCCTTATCCCCCACTCCAACACGTCTACACAATAACTTCAAGATATTTTAGCAGTCTGGTTTTGACAACCTATCATTTATTAACTACTCTCTGATTTTCTCTACTGTGATATATATTTTTTTCTATTGTAATAATTCCAAAGATTTAAGGGAGTGGTTGGAGAATAGGTTGCATCACTGATATTTACTTTTCAATTACTAAAAATAATATTGAAAGGGTAAAAAATAGGTTAAATTTTCTTTTATACATGCTTCCATCTTCCACTTGAAACTATATTACTATAGAAAAAATACTTTCAATTATTACAATAGTCATTTCGAACATCTTAAATATCTTCATTCAATCAAATCACATTGTAAAAATATTCATCTTTCCTCTCAATAATTTTCATATATTTTTATAACAAAAAATAATCACTTTAGTGGGTTCTACAAAACCATAACTTTTGAAATTCAAGTTTGTGGACCCGTCCGGCCATAGTAGCCCGGGTGGTAAGAGCTCGATAAGTCCCAATGAAGGACCCAGGTTCAAACCTCACCGAAGGCACTTTGCGAACGGTAATTCATGCTGATTAGGTGCGGGAGGGGGGTGACCAGACCACACCCTCTCATGCCTTGAGAGTTTACCATGTCGGCTTCTCCTTGGATGGGTTCTCTCAATTATTAAAAAAAGGTTTGTGGACCCACCCCTCAATTTCTTGCTATAAATAATTTTATCGAATTTAAATTTTAGACCTTCTATCAAAAGAAATTCTACAAGTCACGATCGAATTAGTTATATGACCAAAATTTATTACTTGCATATAATATCAACATCCAAACACAAACCTACTTCCCACTTTGATTGTAGCTCGTCTATTTTTCACCAAACCATTTATATTTAAAATTTCTCATCTTTTCTCTTTTTTTCATTACTTATATTTCTCAATAAATCAATTAAACTATTTAGCATTAGGAATAGTGATCTCAGTGAGCAAAGAAAGGGGAGAAGTTGTAAAAAAATTGAACTGCCTCACCCTCATGTTCTCCTCATTTATCTATCACTCTCTTTCTTTCAACACCACGTCCTCTTTCATCACAACTGCCCATTGAATGGCATCATTCATAACAAAAAAAGTCAAAATTTATAGCAATTTTAAATAGAGTTTGCTTCAGATATTTTTTGACATTATCTTGTCCTTTAACACATTCTCTCTCTCTTATCACCCCATCATAGTAACAAACATTACTTTCTTTTGATCAACTTCATGGTAACGACACATTCGTAGGTATATCTTCCCCACACACTTCATTCCTTTCTAATGACAACCCATTAATGACAACATTGCACATGATGAAAGAGAATTTGCAACCAATAATCACCCTTTCTTTGGTCGTCCCTCCCTTCCACCTCCTTTGTCATAACAAGTGGATGGTTGTTGAACATCTAATTAGAAAGACTCCACATTCCCCCATCCCTTTTCCCTCCTCAAAACCTCCCCTTTGTCAATGTCTAAAGGAATATAAATCTCACTGAAATTTCCTACATTGTTTTGAATAAAAATATATATGTTCTTGTATCTTCTAACATTGTTTCCCTATATCAACGTCCAAAGGAATATATATCTCACTCAAATTTTCTACCTTTTTTTAATAAAAAATGTCAATATGTATTTGAATCTACTAATAGAAATTTCAACTGAAGACAAATCAACTTTTTCAAAAACCACCTGTTACAATGAAATATGAATAACGAGCTATTTGTAAAGTTGAAATTCAAAATATAGTTTTATATGTTAACAATAATATTTTCTTTTTTATTTATCATGACCAACTATAATTATAGATTCCATAGAATATAATCTCACCTAAACTTCTCATATTGTTTCAAATCGAAGTATATATGTAACTTACTTTACTAACACAATTTTTAACTAAAGAATATTCTTTTTTCCCATAATACACTATCAACAATGGAAGACTTGATGTTTTTCTCATAGAAAATGTTCTATATGTAAGGTTGTAATACAAAATTTGATTTTATGGCATATTTTTGATATGGTCTATTATTAGTTATTCATTAGAATGAGCATATGACAAACTAACCTCATTATATTTTAATTTTAATTAATAAATTAGCCACACTTATCTACATTTTTTGTCTTCTTTCCACTTTCACTTTGAAATAATAAACATTATTTCAAATTTCTCAATTAGTTTCATTTCTTGATGAAAGAAACATGATAAATTTTATATATACTCAATCGTTGAATACTATGTATACATCATTTTCCTGTTTGTAGTTATGGATGCATGTCTTCAACTATTTTGCTTCATATAATATGAATAATTAGATATGTGTGACACATGCATGGGCACATGTGCGGTCACTAGTATTTATAAAATACACCACCATTTTTTATATATCTGCTTGAGCATACAACTAGAGATTTTTTGGTTGACAACAACATGAGAAACATCAACCATGTAATTTGATTACAAAAGAGTAAATGAGTTTTGTTTATATTAAGAAAACTATGAGTTATATTATGGAAGTGATAATATGGAGTTATATTAAGAAAACTATTATTATTTTTTTGACAATATTGTACAAGAATTGTATGATCTTGTATATCATATCTAGTAATGATTTTATATATTTCATTTAATATAAATTTTTTTGAGAGAATTTGTACTTAAATTGTTGAGTTTAGTGGATAACATATTAGCAGAATGACTATCATTTTATACAAGTGAATTTATAACTATACATTCTGAGTAAATATATTATCACTCTCTCTATCTCCATATCTCGGTAATGAAAAATAATTTCTAACTATATTTTTCTTTCCTATCAATTTTCTTATTGGATATATCAAGCAACACTTTTCATAATTCCCTTACTAATCCCCTCACATTCCCTGGTACTATTTCCTTAGATGTGTATTTTGTAGTTTTCTTACAAAAAGACAATAAAATTTGAGGCATTCGTGACAACAACCAATAGGGTTTTACATCATTCAAAACTTGTAATTGAGTAGATGGAAACTCAAATAAAGAAAATTAATAGACCCAAAATCAGAGTGATAAGACCGGTCCAAATTGGTCATATTCTAAAGTCATGGATCAAATTGAGATCAAACTGAATAACAAATATTCTTTCTATTTAGTATATATGGAATAATTTTATATTGAATATATTTATTATTATTATTATTTTTCTACAACTCTATAGTGAGGAAGTGTAAAAATGATCGTAAAGTTGGGAGCTTTGGTGTCTTAGGCCACTTTGGATTAAACTTTTCTTCATATCTGTGTTACTCCATTCATAAGTACGTCATCAAAGCTTATAATATTTTTTCATAGATTTTATAATAGGATAAAGACTTTTTCTATCTCTTAAACTCTTTAAGTAGTAACTTGAACTTTTTTCATAGTAGTAAATATTTGTTTCTGATCATTGAGTAATAATATTTTAATAGGTTATATAGACTTTGAAATTTCTAGAAATTATCATTATGCTGTCTACTAACAATCCCTTCACAGACTTTAACACTAATATTTTTTTATTTGATTCATACATGTGAAATATTGGTTTATGTTATTTGGTTTAATCAATTCATACTAAGTTTTATAGATTTTATACTAGATTGAACAGAAGACCAAAGTCATGAAAATATAGGACTAAGGATAGATCAAAATCTAAATTGGTCCAACACCCCACATGATTGGAACAAACAACCAGTTTGATTGGATCTTTTGATCTCAATCGGTTTATGTACAAGTTCCATATATGTACATCCCACCCAATGACATGTTTGAAGAGAAAATCAATTGAATAGACGAGCCTACTTGATGAAATTCTTAATGCAACAAATGGGCTTCTTGCAACACCTTAGTGGAAACAGGTATAGTGTTTATTATAGTATCAAGAAGTCTACCATCACTATTGTATCCTAAATCTAAGCGCAACACTAGACTGGAACTTTATGGTGGATGAGCATTTTTTTTCAATTTTCCACTATCAATTGAAATAGATGTAAAGCTTGAATAGGACTACATGTCTTGTATGGGCTTCACCTTTGTCGCATTAGTGATCTAGCAAAGACCTTGAGACAACACTTAATTTTTTTTTCTTAGGGATCAAATTCTTTCACTCATTTTAAGGAATTTAAAATTGTTAAACAATATTAACAATTTAATTTATTGTGTAAATGGGACAAAGAGTCTTAGCCCATATGGATATCTTGAGTCCCATAGATGATTGAGTTCCAAACATGCTTGAGTCAAAGTTTATCAAAATCCTCCCTTTTCTACATATAGGAATGAGGATTTATCTAATAAAACAACAAACTTGTTGACCTTTCATCTTATTTCTCTACATGATACCAGAGCATTCAATCCTGACCCATAACCCCAGATGATAGAGAGAGAGAGAGAGTCAAAGAGGAGCACATCCCTATGGGCATCCACCACTCGGCAATTTTTTGCTACTTTATAGTTGTACATGCCATGCATATTCTTGAGGGTCTCTTTTGAGCTTCTACATCAAAACAATACATTTTTGAATGATGCTTTTATGTTGTTTCCTCTAAATCTAAGTGGTTGTCATTGATTACCTTCGTTATTGAACCATGAATGAGCCATCACAACCCTCTTACACAACTATGTCATTGTCATCTACTCTACCCCCATTTTCCTTTTTGGATCCACCACCACTATTCTTCCCCTCTTTACTCATCTCTTCTACGAAATAACAATACACAAGATAAAAGGTAAATATTATTGAACTATTTCTTGGCATGAAACTCCAACTTCTACACAATCACATGGAAGATGGATTTTCTACATGGTGTTCCTCCTTTCTATCCCTACCAACAACATTTATCTTTCCTTTAGACTATTTTTATATATTTTTGTTGCCCCCTTCCATCCCTACATTCATATTATTTACCTCACTGAATCCATCTTATACCCCTCATTTATACCAATTAAGATCTTAACTAGATTGACTCGTCTTATCAGCTACCCTCTTCCACATATTTTCATATACATCCATTTTCTCTTCTATGTTTATGACACTCCATTTCAAACACTCTCTTTATTCTTTTCATGGTTGACATGAGGTGTAGAATAGAGGAAAAGATGAGATGGAGGAGGAGAGAAGATGAAGAATGAAAAGAAATAAAATTTTATATTATAACTACTTTGCATCTTGAAGTTACTTGAGAGATACTTATCTGATCGATCGATTATTCATTTTCAATATGTCGCCTTTACTCTCTCTATTTTCCATGATTGTGCATATTAAGTACTTCTCTACTCGTGACCCATCATTTCCAAACATACTTGTGAGCCAACACCCTATGGACCACTTAACGATGCTATAGACTGAGATTAATTCTTATTAAGTCACCACTACTCTCTCTCTTGTCCATTCTTATGAACATTGACCACTACTTTTCCAAGGCTCCAACACTATCCAATTTTTTCCGTGATCTTAAACGTTGATGACTACTCATGACCCAACACTTTCTGGACTACTTAATGGTGCTAGCTCTATGATTATGGCACTTGCTCTGACTTGCTTCTATATGCTCCATATGCCACTTACTTTTTCATCACGACTGACATGTAAACTACTTGTGATATTTGTGGAGTTACTTATTTAAAGGGATGAATCATTACAAAGTTGATTGTTTCTATTGGTGTTATACTTGCTCCCTCAGGTTTTACTCAAAGACTAACTGAAGACATGCAGATTATATGTTTCTCAGGGAGTATTAGATTGTTTGATTCTTAGATTGTAATATTCAGGGAGGTAATATATGGGTGTGGTTTTGTCTTTGTATTCTAGTATGTCTATTTGCAAGATGACTTGGATTATCCAAGTTCCAAATTGATGGAGAATGTTAGAAGAAATTAGTAATTTTATTTATTATGTAAATGGGTCTAAAGTTTTAGTCCATATTGTTATCTTGGTTCCAGAAAGCTTGAATTCCAAACATTTTTTAGTCACAAGCATATTTGAGGTGCAAGTTTTCAAGTATCCTCCCTTTAATACATATAGAAGGAAATTTGTCTAATGAAATAACAAACTAATTGCTCTTCCATCTTATGTCACTAAAAAAGTCAATTCACAAGACAATTAGATCCATTCTCTGTTTGATCTCTCATGTCACTTTTTTTAGTAATTACTTCAGTCATACACTTACAAACTTGACTTCTTTTCGACCCTAATCTTGTTGATAGTCAATGAGTCAATGTCACTCATTTGAAGCTTTCATTTAATTAGTTGACATTGGTGGACCCACTTGATAACCTCATAAGAGAAAACGTTTGGCAATAGTTCAGAAAAAAAACATATTAGTAGTATTTGATCTTTGACTTTTTATTTTTAATAATCAAATATTGTGTTTATCTTATTTCTAGATTGCATATTAACTAAGGGAGGGGATAAAGTTTATTCTTAATATCCTTTTGTCCTAATTTTCATTGTAAGGCTCTTCCAAGAAGAGTTCCATACTTCTTTGAGTGGTTTTGTCCATTTGAGATTCTACCAAGTAGGTTGTCGAACATCCGTTGCTTGTTCTCATTCGTGTAAATTGGCTAGACACCTTGTGACACATGTAGATTACTGACATTGGACCTATTTTTCTACCTAGTTCTCCCTATTATATGTTATATGTTTGATTTTTCCATATGTTTCATAATTGAACTTTAGAGGATGGCATTCCATGGATTTTAAATTAATAATAAATTCATTATTCATAGCCACTTTGTATACAATTTATTAGAGAAATTTTCATGTATCAGTAAAAAAACCATTCACATCGTCCATGTAATAGTTTAGTTAACTAGTTTGATTAGAATGGTGGGTATGATAATGATATATCACTAGTGAACTTGCTCTATAATTAGCTATGCAGGACAATCATGTTGGTATGTATGCCCAAAGAGACAAGCATATGATGATTGGGATATGGCATTAGATACCTAATTTGATAATAATAAAGGCAAGCTTCAAATATATTTTGTATATTCAATTATGAGATAATGAATTACATACTAAAAGTATGGAGAATGATATTATTCAATGACATATGTCTTCAGGTTGAGGACCTGAGAAATGAGATCATATGGATATTAAGACTATATATATATATATATATATATATATACACATACATATATATATATACATATATATATATATATATATATATATATATATATATATATATATATATATATATATATACATACATATGTCGTTGGATACACTTTAACATCATCAAATGCAATCCTAAAACATGGGTTGTTATAACAGTGATGATTGGGTGGATTTGACACATGGAGATTGACTGTGAGTGATAGACATGTTATTTGTCCCTCCTACTAGAGTGTGATGTCCTAGGCTTCTTGATAAGTGAAGAATGGCCATGCACATGTGAGTCAATATGTGATATTGAGCTCACATATATCTCAGATAGTCTGGTCTTGGTTCAAGAAACAAGATTGAATAATAATGAGGGTGACTGTTCCATACCTCTAGTTCAATCTGGAAATCAGTGACAAACGAACTATACAAATACTATAACACCATACATATATTGTAGGTTGAAGTGGCCCCCCAACTTTCCATTCACTTGTATAGCAATGATGTGTGACTAGGCACCACTCTTTTCTTTTGATGTCATAATCTAGTTATGGACATTCACTGCCAATGTGATATGGGACCGATAGGGTCACACACATAGGAACTCATCTAGAAGAGGATTTTGATCTTGAATGATAATTGACTTAAGTACAAAAGTGTTTAGGTACTCAATTCACCCAAAAAATCAATGGATTGGCTGGATGAACTGCCAAACAACCATCTCACTGGGTGAGACGGCCACTTGCGTAGCCAGACGAGTGTCTCAAGTATTAAAACGGTCATTTGGATTGTCAGGCATATCAAAAATCAAATTGTCTTAGTTCTGCCCAATGTACTGGCCAGTTCAAGCTGTTGAACTGATCAACTCGACTCAAAATCACCAGACGGCCATCTGGGTGAGTGAGACAGGTGTCTCTCTTGTGTGAGATGGCCCAATTGGGAAGAATGAAGGTTTTGGAGTTTTCCCAAACTCGTTTCAATTGCACATACTTGGGGTGCAAGTAAATTAATGTATGACATTATTTAGGAAATGATTTGCCAATTCACATCTAATTGGGAAAGCGTGAAATGACCATATTGCTTAGCGAGATGACCGTATCGCATACCAGAGGACTGTTTTTCTTTGCAAAACAACCATCTCGCCTGTGAGACAACCATTTCGTCACACGTATGTTGTGAAACTTCCAGAAAAGTTGTGAAAATTCAAGATCTACTTGTCTTTTCTACTCCCCCATTAGTCCTACATTGGTTGGGGACTGGAAACCCTGACCCTAATCCCTCTGATATATAGAGGGGTATTGGGGGCTTCTTAGAGTACAATGACTACATAGACAATTGAGAATCAGTTTCTTTGATAATTGTTGTCCTCTCTGATTGCGGTAATCACGAGAGCCCAGGAAAGTCCTACCTGACATGGGAAAGATAGCCACGGGAAAGAAATAACTGAGGATCATTGGTGTGGGACAACATTTTGTGACTAGTACACCAACGATAGAGACAACTCCTTCCTGTCTGTCGCTGTAGGATGATAGGAGTTCTAGTTAATTCCTATGGACTAATCATAAGGTAGGAGTTTGTTGGCTGCTGCTAGGAGGGCAATGTAACCTCACAATCCATGGAGAGTTCTAAGGAGCCGCTACAACAGTTGTTTGAGTTTGTTGCCCATGGAGGAGCAGTCAGATGAGTCCGAGTGCGACTAGGAGCTGCACAGACACCATCCAAGATAGAGAGTGCATCTACATCGACGATGATTGTAGCTGGACTTGCTCCAGGACTAGGTATATCTTCATAAAACCATCTTTCTCATTGCATAGTTATTGACATGATCTGTCGGTTAATGGGAAGTATGTCAGTAAAATTTTTATTTCCACTGCTTACCTGATGTCGTATATCCATACAGTGGTGTTAGAGACACATCAATTAATTATGTTTTGGGATAATCGATATGATCAAATTTTAGTATTATTATGTTTTTTATTGCACGAGTTGCGAATATATAAACTGATTGATGTGCATGTATGTTTAATCACCACATAAAGAACCCAATCATATATATATATATACATATA
Organism: Alisma plantago-aquatica; assembly: GCA_963693085.1. Classification (NCBI taxonomy): domain Eukaryota; kingdom Viridiplantae; phylum Streptophyta; class Magnoliopsida; order Alismatales; family Alismataceae; genus Alisma; species Alisma plantago-aquatica. The sequence continues at coordinate 1,296,077,945 of OY856411.1, forward strand.
TATTTATATTTATATAAATATATATATATATATATATATATATATATATATATATATATATATATATATATATATATATATATATATATGCAATTTACACATGTCGCCATAAAATCATTTTTGATGGTGGATGTAAAGTATGGTTATGACCAAAACCCCAGATCTGTGTGTGCATGGTTGTGGTTATTAATCAAGTTGTTAATCAGTCTCTGCACCGAGCCTCTCTCTCCTTTCCACATGTAAATTAATGATCTTCTTCTTATTTCCCCTAGAATGTAACTCGAGGTTTTCCCATATACAATGTAATAAGAAATATGATAGCTTTAATTTATGTTTCGACGTGAGACGATGATCTGTACAAGATAAAATGACTAGCTCATGAGACAACCCAGTCAATTGGAGGACCAAGGAGGTCATATGATGAGAGGATGAACCGATTGACTGGTGGCCCAATCGACTGACTGGAGGTATTGAGACGCAGCTTGGACCTGAGAACCTGTTGATCATTTCAAAAGAGCCCAATTGAGCAACCAGGAGGTGAGCCGACCGGTTCAAGAGTTGAACCGATCAACCCAGATTGGTTCGAACATAGATCTTCACCAAAAACAAGTTGCATATGATGTGAACCGTAAGTGGTAGTAATTCCTTATGGCTCCAAGGAATTACATAGTATGGGCATAACCATCACTTGTGTGTTTTATTGATTGCATGTTCTCATTTGTGGTTATATCATGTATATGATATGTACTATATATGTGGTGATTGGATCAAGTATATGTATTTATACAAACTCCCTCATTAAAATATTAAGTCTTAGATGCTTTCCATAAGCAACGCACATGAAAAGCTTGATCAACTAAGTGGTAATAGAAATGTGATGGTAGCTATGTGGGTCTGCCCTAGCAGGGTGCATCTTTATCGTGTTGGATTTTGGGCCAGGCTTAACTAGGTGTTCTTAATTGGATTAAGAACCTAGAGGCATGCAGTTGATCATGGAAAGGAGTTTCACATATCATCTATCTGAGAGTTGGATATGATGCAATGGGCATAATTGCCTACCTGATAGAATCAAGTTGTGGGTGACAACCCCAGCTGACTTATGATTTGATGAAATTAGGATCTTGGCCCACTAAAATATTGTACGTTGTAATATTCTAAATTGATATTGTGGGCTATCAATTCGAATAAAATAGTGGGAGCAGTAGTTAATTAAATACCAAATTAATATCGTCAAATTATCAAATCAAACCAAACCAAAATGTTTTGAAAAGTTGTAATATTTCTTTGTAGAATCAAATGTCAAATAGAAACATGATCACATTGTGATCAGTCCTTAAAAAGGACAAAACGGGATAAAGTTCCATGATTTGTTAAGGACTTTAAGAAATGTTCTCATCATGAGAAAAAGCTTAATGTCCTTGATAGACCAATGCCAGAGGAACCCACTTCAAAAGTGCCTAAGGCCAAATGGATTCTTATTGAAAGCATGCCAATGAAGCCAAAGACATTTGAGTACCTAATGCTCTGTTGAAAGAATAACATGAATACATGGACTACCTTGAGATGGTAAAACATCTTAAGAATCATGTAAAGCAAAGAAGGTATAATGTCTCCAAAGCGCTAATTGAGTACAAACTGACAAAGGGAGGTCCAGTATAAACCCATGTGCCCAATGTGATTGGACATGTGGAATGATTGGGATTTCTTTTAGGTTAAGAGTTGACCATAAATATGATTATGCAAGTGTTGCATGAATCATTTAGTAAGTTTATCAAATGTTTGGCATTTTGATGCCAAATCAAGGATGAAGAAGGACAAATCCATGATGGTGATAAGAGGAAGTGAGTCCTAGGGCAAAATCAAGGCCAAGAAATGTTTTGAGGCTAAGATGAACCCCAAGTCTTCTACACTCAATATATGGAGAATGGTAAGTGTAAAAAGAATCTATACTTTTCACTTAAAGGATAAATAAAATAAAGTGCCACCTTTATCACTTGTTTGGACATTGGAAAGGAATTATCCTCTTCATAGAGGATCTCAGGAAGAAGATACAGATAGAGATCATTACTTCATGACCTGAGAAGAAGTAAGCTAGAACTATATGGAGCAAGGTTGTTGCCACTATAGGTAAAGGTTGTCATTCATGGGCAGATAATAATACATTTTGTATAACAATAAAATTATGACCTTTTATGGCGATGCCCTATGTCTCATAAACTATACTTGATAGTTGAAAAGACAAATGTGTATGAAAAATATATTGAATGGAATGATAACTCAAACAATGAATACCTATAGCACTAATATCTAGAGTGCATAAATGAGAAATGCATTTCTAGAATCCATGCGATGGTTATCTAGACTCTTTTGGTTATTGAACCAATAGAGACATGCATGTCTTATTTGTTTTGCAATATGACAAAAGCATGTTCACTAGATGTAGTGGGAGTTCGACTATTCCATTAGGACTAGTACATACTAGTCTACATTGACCTTTTGGATGAATGCTAAAGGCAGTTACAAGTACCGCATTATATTTATTGATACGATCAATAGATATTGAAATTGGTATTTAATAAAATACAAGTTTGGATCTCTTGAAGTGATCAAGGAGATCATAAATGAAGTACATAACTAAAATTGGTAAAGGTGTTACGATTCCTCGATATGGTCGATGTTGAAATACATAAACCAAGAGTTTGAGGACCTTCTGGGAGATCATGATAGTGTATCATAATGAACTCCACCTGAAACATACTGATGTGTCAGAAAGAAGGTATCACCCCCTCTTAAGTCATGGTGATATTATCAATAAAATCTAGCTAATCTTACAATTTGTTTTGGGCACATGCTTAAACACTAAAAAATGTACCGTCTAAAAAGGTTCAAAAGACAAAATATGAGTTATGGCATGGAGAGTGTCCCAATGAGTCTTTTGTAGTGATTGGGATTGAAAGCTTGTATAAGAAAATAGTTTCTTAAAATTTTTTGTCCACAAATCACATGAATGTTATATTGTTGAATACTACTTATATTCCAGTCCGAAAATAAAATCTTTATTGCTAGAATGGCTGAATTCCTAAATGGAAATTAGTTCCAAAGGAGTCAGTGGGAATAAAAGTAGAAATAGAAATGTTCGAGACAAATGAGAAAACATTGAACTTAAAGAGGTACAATAGGAGCATGGATAATCACAAGTTGTTGTGGAATCTCAAGTTACTTATGTAAACACATAATTCATAGTTTTAGTAGAACACACCTTGAGTTTGATAGATTATGATAAACTCAAAGGGCATGTGAGTTGATCATAGAGATGAGTCAGCAACCTACCTAGAAACTATTGAGGGATAAGAGTCTGAAAAATGTCTTAAGGCCATAATATCAATGGTGAACTCCATGTAAACTAACAAGGTATGACCTTGGTGGATCCACTTGAAGGGGTAAAACCCATTGGGTACATTTGGGTCCCTATAAGAAGACCAACATGGAAGGGCAAATTGGGTGTAAAGATTTTCAAACTAGTTCAAGGTGTTGAACATGATAAAGTCTTTCACCAGTTACCAAAGTTAAATCCATTTGGAGCATGCTTGCTATTGCAGCTTAGTATGACTCTGAGATTTGGCATATGGATGTTAAAACTGCATTCCTTAATTGGAATAATTTAGAGGATCTGTATGTGACACATCCTCATGGTGTTAGAAATCCATTAATGCAAATAAAGTCTATAAGCTACAAAAGTCAATCTCTGGATTGAAGTAAGCATCTCAGAGCTGGAATCTTCTATTTGACAAGACATCCAAAGGGTTTGACTTGAGTCAGAATGAAGATGGAATCTGTGATTACAAAAGATTTAGTGGAAGCATATTAATGTTCCACATAATGATGGGGAATAATGTCCTTATCCTGCATATGTTAAGATCTATCAAGGAAAGTACCTTATATAAGAAGGGTTTAGGTGAAGCATCCTATGTGATAGGTATCGAGGTCTACAGAGATAGATCTGGAAAGCTTCTTGACCTATGTAAGAGCACATACATTGGCAAAATGTTGAAGCGTTCAACATGCAAGACTCAATGAGAGAAAACTTGTCCATGTTCCATAGAGTTAGTCTTTCAAGAGTCTAGTGACCTATTTCTTATATAGAGCAGAGGCACATGAATAGATGCCATTGGATCTATCTTGAATGCATTGCTATGTACTTATCACATTATCTGATATATATTGACATGACGAGAAGATATCTAGTAATCTAGTATGTATTGGACATGATGAGAGGATATCCAGTCATCTCATATGTATTGACATGATGAGAAGACACATATATACCTACATAGAAATCTTATATGTATTGGACATGACGAGAGGATATATGTTAGATACCAATCAGAGTCATTGAACTACCATAATGAACATCCTTAGATTCTTGTAAAGCACTTAAAGGGCTTGTTCCTAAGTTATGATAATAAGTAAGAGTTGGATGTAAAGGGTTACACCCATGCAAGCTTCCAAACTAACAAAATTATTGCAATAGTGTTTGACATTAAAATGAAAATTGTAAGCTAGAAAAAGTTTTGAGGTAATGACAAATTTTCAAATCTACAAAAGAAGTCCAGTATCTCTGTGTTATCAGAATAATAGAGGATATTGTATGGATCAAGAAGTTCATATGGGTGAACTTATGTGAGGTTCCAAACCATTAACGACACAGTAGAAATACTAATGACAACAATGGAGCTACTAGTTAGGCTATGAATCTTAGATAGCATACTACAACACTTCCATCTCATATGAGTAGTCGTGCAATGAAGAGATGTGAAAATTGCAAAATACTGACTTAAGGCAAACATTGCTAACCCACTATAAAAACACTTGCGCAGTAGAAGCATGAAGGTCATGTTAGGTCACTAGAGATGAGATTCGTGGGTGATTGGCTCTAAGTGCAAGTGGGAGTCTGTTGGTATGTATGCACAAAGAGCCAATCATATGATGATTTGGATATGACATTAGATACCTGATTTAATAATAATAAAGGAAATCTTCCAATTTATTTTGTATATTCAGTTATGAGATAATGAATTACATAATAAATGTCTATAGAATGATATTACTAAATGACATATGTCTTCAGGTTGAGGACTTCAGAAATAAGATCATGTGGATGTTAACAATACATATATATATTCTCATTATGTCCCTAATCGATTGTTATTGTGGAAGGTTGATAGACAACAATAACACATAAGATCAGAGTGTGAGTTGGTTGATGATTGAGGTTCATTGGTCATGATATGGTGAAATCAAACCAATCAAATAGATATTTGTTAGAGAATAGTGTATTGGAAAAACCCACCATGAGACTGACACATAGAATCCATCATCATAGAAGTCATAGTCATCTCTCACAATGATGGTGGTAGTTGTGGCTCTTAGACCTAAAATCACTGCACTCAACACATGTCGTTGGGTATACTTTGACATCATCAAATACAATCTTAACACATGGGTTGTTATAATGGTGATGATCGGGTGTCTTTGATACATGGGGATTGACTATGAGTGATAGACATGGGATTTTTCCCTCCTTCTAGAGTGTGATGTCCTAGGCCTCTTGATAAGAGAGACTGAAAAAAACATTGAAATGTGCATATGACTCAATATGTGATATTGAGCTCACATATATCTCAGACAGTCTGCTCTTGGTTCAAGAAAATAGAGTGAATAATAATGAGGGTGACTGCTCCATGCCTCTAGTTCAATCTGGACATCAGTGACAAAGGAACTATACATACACTGTAAAACCATACACAAGTTGTAGGTTGAAGTTGCCCCCCAACTTTCCACTCACTTGGGTAGCAATGATGTGTGACTAGGCACCACTATTTGCTTGTGATGTCATAAGCTAGTTATGGACATTCACTGCCAACATGATATGGGACCTATAGGGTCACAGACATAGAAACACATCTAAAAGAGGAGTTTGATCTTGAATGATAATTGAATTAAGTACTAAAGTGTTTAGGTACTCAATTCATACAAAAGATCGATAGATTGGCTGACGGAACTACCAAACGACCATCTCACTAGGTGAGATGGCCGTTTGGGCAGCCAAACGGGCATCTCAAGTGTTGAGACGACTGTTTGGATTGTCAAGCAGATCCAAAATTGAATTGACTTAGTTCTTCCCTATGAACTAGCCATTTTAAGATGTCGAACCGATTGGCTCGACTCAAACTCACCATATTGCCATCTGGGTGAGTGAGACCGGAATCTCGCTTGTGTGAGATGGCCCAGTTGGGATGAGCGAAGGTTTTGGAGTTTTCCTGAACTCATTTCAATTGTACATACTTGGGATGTAATTAAATTAATGTATGACATTAATTAGGAAAGTATTTTCCCATTCAAATTTGACTGGAAAAGCATGAAATGACTGTATCACTTAGCGAGATGACCATCTTGCATCCTAGATGACTATTTTGCTTAGCGAAACAACCATCTCGCATGTGAGACGACCGTATCACTTGTCGAGATGACCATTTTGTTGCATGCAGGTTGTGAAACTTTTAAAAAAGTTGCAATCCTTTAAGATCTATTTGTCTTTTCCACTCCCTCTTTAGTCACGCATTGGTCGGGGACTAGGAACCCTGACCCTAACCCCTCCTATATATAGAGGGGTACTGGGGGCTTCCTAGTGTATAACTACTACACAGACAATTGAGAATCATTTGCTCTGATAATTTTTGTCCTCTCTGGTTGTGGTAACCATGAGAGCCCAGGCAAGTCCTATCCGATAAGGGAGGGATAGCCATGGGAGAAAAAAAACTAAGGATCATTGTTGTGGGAGATTATATTGGTGACTAGTACCCCAATTGGAGGGACAACGGACTGGCCAAAATCACATGCCCAAAACGGAGCGGATCTAGAGTAGTCAGACTTTTAAGAAAGTAACCCAACACTTAAGTCCCCACAACTATTATACAAGGTTTTATGTAGTAATCAGGGTCAAACCACAGGGACAAGGTTAGAAAGTGTTAAGCATACAAGATCTCACACTCATATACTCCAGATAAAAAGGCAGTTAAAGGGGTGTTCCCAAGGGAATGATGGTACTCAAATGAAAGTAAAGCTAATAAAACAAGAATAAGAAGAACAAGGCATAAAAAAATAAGATGGAAACAAAGATATGGAAGGGAAACTTGGATTGGGTTTTACCTACTAAGACTTCTCACCAACATGCAACATCATCTCTTCCTCTCATATACTCCTGGAAAGATTACAAGAAATCATACATGGTGTCTATTCTACTCTCTCTTGAGATGAGGATAGATCTAAGTCTAAGGACAACCTCTCTCTCGAGATAACTACTCAAAAACCCATAAGGCAGAATGTATGATCTCAAGCTTTAGCATTCCAACATTCTCATGCATTCGCACTACTCCATAACACAAGATAAAAGCGATATTACTCTCTTGAGATATCAACAATCAAACATCACAAGATGGTATCTAAGCATACAAGTGAAGCATTAAAACTGGTGCATGGAGATAATCTTAAAAAGAGTATATATATTCAAAATGGAGAGACAATAGACATGTTGGGAGAGCCTTAGTGGCTACTCCCAAACCAAGTTAACATGTTTAGCCATACATGTTTATGGGAAGCATAATGGCATTACGAAATGATAGATACATCAAGTTCCATAAAGTGATGAGGGAAGTATAGCGAGATGGAAGGATAGATCTAGATAGAGAGAGAAGAAACGTGATACAACACAATACTTCTTCAGATCTAGATCTAGAAGGTCGATGGCACAGACGGTCTTCTTCTCTCAAAGAAGATGGAGCCTTTAGTTTTCTCTCTCCTTAGCTTCTGCCTTTGGAGAGCGAAGACTGATTGGATGGATGGATGGAGATGAGTCTGTAAAATGGCACCACTTCGTGGACCTCCCTGATCTCATGATTTGACAAGATGGGTGGGTGGCCTATTTATAGGCACACTATACCAACTAAACCCCTCGACCGCGGTCTGGGTCTGGCCTTGAATGAAGCTCAATCACGGTCGAGGCTTCATTTCCATTCTTTCCTCATTCGAGGTCAGTTGAACCCCTTCCTCGATTGCGGTCTAGTTATTGCATACTTGGGTGAGGATCACGGTCAAGGTCCATTTAGAAAACCCCTGGGTTGCAGTCTAGTTGGCCACCTTCTCGATCGCGGTCTAGTTGGCCACCTTCTGTTATGATTGTGGTCGAGGTCGAGGTGTGCCTTGCTTTGGAAAAGTCAAGTCACAGTCTATAAGTTGGTTGCAGTCTCCATATTGATCACGATCGTGAAGAGCTTGAGTGCTAATTGACCGTGAGCGCAAGGTATTAGGGTGAAATTGGAGGCCTCAACCATGATGAGATGGTCTTTTTTGGATGAATGAGTCATGGTTGAGGTGATGACCGCGACCTGGGCTAGATATGTAACTGAAATCAAGGGAAAATGTGTAAGTGAAGTATTTGACATAAGATGCTAAAATAGTGGGCAAAGTTAGCAAAAGATGTACTAGGGAAGGGATAAAATGTTTGCAAAAAGTGAGTAAAATAAAGTGTTATCAACTCCCCCAAACTTAGAATCAAGCCTATCCTCAGGCTAAGTGTAGGCTCAAAATCATAGAGAGAAAGAGCAAATCTGTGTGACAAAATTTTGCAAAACTTAACACTACTGGGTTATCTCATTCTTGCATCAAGACTATCGTGGTATGTTTTCTCAACCACCTAAAGTATCATTCTTCCCTCTTATATCTAGATTTGCACATCTTCGAGTTCTCGCCATTGCCTTCAATTGTAAAAGGTTTCTCCTTCTCAACATATCACCCCTTCCTTTTAGGTTACCAACCATACTAATACAACATCTCCTAGAGGGGTAGCTTTCACACTCTTTATTTATTTTCAGTTGGCTCTATGCTGATGTGTTGAGGTAGGCTTTAAGATTTCAGCGTTTTCCTCTTCTCCTAAACTTACTCACCCACAACTATCATAAGGACAGTGTTGCCCTTTTGGGCTTCTGACTTTAAGTCAGGTGGTTTCATGAGTTTCGTTCTGGATTGGAGGTGGGTATGTTTGGCTTCAAGGTTCCACTTATGGGTACAACATCTTTGCATTCGTTAGTGCAGCAATACACCGGCCGTGTGGAAACTTTTGGTATCGTTTGGTTACAACTCTCATTATATATATATATATATATATATATATATATATATATATATATATATATATATATATATATATATATATATATATATATATATATGTATTTTTACACCTCCTTTTTGGCTTGGGTGAGAGGCATTTAAGTGGTCTTCGGGGCAGCCAAGCCTCTTTTTTTTTAGTCCCAAGAAGGGATGGATTTACTTGAAAGGGGTAGTTATTTCCTTCTCTACCAAGATAAGGATTTTCTAATTGGAATCGTTATGTGAGGGTGGTTGGTCAGGAGTATGGCTAGGTGAAGTTCTCTAGTCTCTAAAGGTTTCATGAGCTTAGGGTTTTTGCATACATGATGTCTTATTACAAGAATGAGATAAAGAAGTATTGCTATGTTTCTCGTTTTACCTTTATGTGTATTAGATGCTTGTATATTTCTCTCTAGGAAAATGATAGTACTATAATTTTTAGCAAGAAAATAGACTAAATTCTAAATTCTAAATTCTAAATTCTAAGGTAACTTCATAAAAATTTTAGGAAAAAAGGAAAGAGCCATATGGCAGAACTTCAAATATGTACATGTAAAGTTTGTGGAAATATGAAAATTTTGAAATTTTAAGAGGTAAAATGGTGATAAAATTGTACCTTTCTAGCCCGTTTATGACCCCTCCCCAAAACTTATCCTTCACCTCAACCTGGGTTATCAAAATTTGAGTGAGACATATAAACGAGCTTTCTTTATTCTGCTTTGTCAGTATTGGAGGCCTACTTGGACTCGAGTAGCATACTTTTGTACACTCATCGCAGCGGATGATACTTCTCGTATTGCATTCCCTCCACTTTTGTTTAGGTTGTCTAGGGCTGTCATCCAGGCTAGATAGTAGAAGCCACTGTCATTCGACAGAGGCACCTACTGATGGTTGTTGTGATAGAACTGTGTCTTCTTGAAGTCTTTGCTTGTTGTATGCGTGTACCCTTTGTCCTGACTTTTCAGCATATCAACAATCGCCTCCGCGAATGTGACAACCTTTTTTTCAGTTGGAGTCTTTGCGGTAGTCATATTTATCTTCTTGATCAACCCAAAGGTTGTGTCTGAGCTGTTATATAATACTACAGTCCTTTTTATGATGTTGACCACCAACAAAGTCCAGTGACTGTCGTGAAGAATCGGGAAGAAGATGTAGTCTGGGAGGGATGTCGCAAGGCGTTGTTGCAGGCGTTTCTTCTCACCTAATCTTTTATGATGTCTTCTACCAGCAGGACGTATTCCATATGTGCATTTGGCATGTTGTTGCTTAAGAGGGCTTGGTGGACTGACATTGTGCATACTGATAGGTACCCTCCTGTTCTCAGCATGTCCCAGAGGTCTTCCTTTAGCACACATATCCCTTCTCTTTCAAATACAACTTATGCCGGCATGTCATCATCTTTCAAGGACTTCATTATGATGTTTAGTGATTCTGAAGATAGGTTGATGTAGCTCCATCTGTCGAAGTCCTTCAAGTGGTATTATCTTCCCCGCTGATCTGTCTGGTTTATATTTTGATGGATCATCTTCCTCTACTTCACCTTCTTTTGGTTGTCCTGCTGAAGGTTGTTATTCTTTGTCTTCTGTCATTGGAGTATGCTCAAGTTATGTCTCTGGTATGCTTACTGTAGCTACTCCAGTATTTGTATTCCAACCTCATTTCCATGCCTCAACCCTGGCTGGTTCTATCGGATCAATCCACAGGGTTCTTAATTGTTCCCTCCAAGTTACCCTTTCAGGTAGAGGGATCTCCTTATGAAGTCTTTGTGGTATTGTGTTTGAAGGCATCGCTGGGTCGCTAAAGAAGCGACAATCATAGATGACCTCCATTGTGTACACACCGCGCAACCCGTGTAGATCTTTTGTTCATAAGTCCTCCATCAGGATGCCCTTGTTGATGGTTTCCATCATCCTTAGTATGATGAAGGAAGAATCTCCTGAGCCAGTCTCTTCTTACGAGACTTTCTTACAGATAGAAAATAGTTTCCAAATGCCCTTGAATCTGTCATCTGTTGATTGTATTTCTTTCTACAGACGTAGCGATATCTTTAGGATATCTTTGGCTTGTTTCCTTTTATACTGTAGTGTAGTGTTGTCTATTTCAGCCGCGTAGTAGTTGAGCACTGTGGTCTTTCGCTTGTTTAGATCGACAATGATTAGAGCCCAGTGCTTCATGTTCCTTATGGGTAGGACTATGAACTTTGTCCCCTTTCTACACACTGCTTCTTTCAGCTCAGTCGCATCAACAACCTTGTAGTCCTCGTTATATAAGAGGCTTGCTAGATGTGTGGTGTAGTTGAACACTGGTTCACCTTGTCTGAGTGTAGGAACTCTTCGAGGAGGGTGGCGCACAACAGTTTAAATATTTTCTTGTGTACCCATGCCCTTTTTTAAGAAGATCCCTCTAAAGTGTTCTCTAGTTAGATTTCTACCCTTGTTGTGATATATACCATTTTCTCTGGGTAGATTGTCATCTAGGATATCTGCTAAGATGTGGACATATCTGCAAGTGATTCTTGATAGCGCAGTCATGTCCATTCCTATAATCTTGCATGACAGAGGAGGAGCTAAACCTAATTTTGTGTCTTTAACTGGTGTACTCCTCTCTCTGGCAGGCTTGTTCGTAAAGAAAGCAACGAGCACGCCTTCCTCATCATATGAGGTTCCATCTTCTTCTGTAGGGAACTGTATGGAGCCATCTTCTTCACATAACATGCGCTTGCTAGCACTCGTTTGCCCTTGAGTCCTAGATTGTCCACCAGTGGGACCAACACACACCCTTGAATTCGTTGGGAGCAACCCCAACTCTTCTTGAGCAATATCCACCTTCTTGTACCTATAGTTAGCATCTAATCTTCCCTCGATCAACAAACATGACCCTGTGTTTCAAATAGATTCCTCAAATTCTGTTTCCAGTTGTATGCGGGCCCTCTGTGCTTGTTGGAATAGGTGTAGTCACCTATTTTGCCACCTCTGAGTAAGCTTTTGTAGCTGTGTTGTCTTTAACATTGCTTTCCTCAAATGTGTGACCCAGCTTGCCAGCGGCCAATTCTTCTAGAGTTGCCTCCATCTTCCCATCATAGATGTAGTCGTTATGTTCATTGTGGACTGGGGATTGCAGGAAGCCACTACACATGTCCATCACATACGTCAGGTCATCCAACAACTTATTTATATCTCTGAGCTCTCTGGATGTTATACTTTTTGTTGCTATGCTTTCAGCTCTGGCGACGACTGTTTGTGTTGGTTCTTTTGATGCACCCTTTCCTGTGGTCGGGGTAGTTTTGCGTTCTGTTGGTTCCCCCTTCCCCTTATCAAATTTTTCATTGTCCACTTAAGGATTGTTGTTCAAATCTAGCTCCCTTGATAATGTAGTAGTCTTTTTCTTTGTTTCGTTGTCTTTGGGAGAGTCCCATGGTGGTGGTGCTTCCTTTGCTTTAGGTTCAGCTACCGAGGTAGTTTTTATATTGACACCTTCTTCTTTTTACACTGAACCTACACCTGCCCCTCCCACATTGTCATTGTCGTCGTCGTCGGGGTTTGGAGGGCTCGATGAAGCTTGTGATGTCAAGGGACCTGCCACACGCTTGCTCTTCTTCCTACACCATTGGCTATCGAACTCTTTATGTTCAGCTTCTAGCTTCTGGCGGCCTTCTTCCAAACACTGACACTCCTAGTCAAGGTCATTCATCGCCACCTCATATCCACTTGTTAAATGGTCTCTGTCAGCCCACAGAGCCTCCCTTTCTCTCCTAAGGGTTACCATTTCCTCTGTGAGGGTCTTCAACGTTCCCATCGTCGCGTTCTGGGTGTTTATCACCCCTTGCATGAATTAGGGTAGAGCTTCGGTCCTCTTGTGTAGTGATTGTACCTGTGTGGTTAGCGTACTTAGGGTGGAGGTTATGTTCATATTAAATTTAGATGTTTGATGCATGTGTTGCCATAATGCATCAAACTTGTTACCCAGTATGTCTCCGAAGGTTGGAAGGTGTTGTGGTTGGGACTCCACATTTGTCATGGATGCTTGTGGTTCCTTCAACTGTGGAGTTGGTAGTGTCAGGCTCGCCACTCTATACTTTGGCTGTCCAGGCATTTGAAGGATCACTTCTGGAATCATTGTTTCGGGTACAACTTTAGAGTCTTTGCCTTTCTAGTGGGGGTCCTGTTTTCCCGTCGCCTGTTGTTCTTTGGCTGCCGCCTCAAAGTGTGGGCTTTTTCTTATTGTATCATCTGGGTTCACCTAGACATCCTACTCTATTATTCCTTCATGAGGTTAGCATTCTTTACTCACTATTGTTTCAGTGGCTATGGGAGGTGAGGTTGGCATTTTTTGCTCACTATTGTTTCAGTGGCTATGGGAGGTGAGGTTGCCTGTAGAGCTGTGGGCACGTCCATCACTTCCTTCTTCTTCTTCCTTATTGTTAGCTTTTTCTTCTCCTCTGGCTTCTTCTTCTCTCCTTCTATAAATTTATCTTTACTGCCTTCTTCATCAGCTGTCGGTGTCTTTTCTGTGATATTGCAGATGGCCCCTGAGTACATCTTGTCAATGTCTTCTTGGGTGGGGCACAACTTGTGGGCGTCATAAACACCATCTCTGGGAGGGGAAGGAGTTTTTTAGCAGCTCTACTTACAGTACAACTTATCTCCTTTCTATGTCAGGATTCCCACATTGACGAGGGACTTGATGTTAATCTTTATTTGTCCCTCTATTGCTTTATATTTCATCAATACTTCAACATTCATAAAACTGTAGGCCATCTTTGTTATCTAGCCTCCCATGCAGAACTCCTAGTTCCACTTGGACTCCCCTCTCACAGCTTCTAACATCCTTTTGATTAGTATTTTCCCTATGTTCACATGCTTTCTTTTCAGCATTGACCATATCATGAATAGATCTCCCTTGGTTACTCCCCCTATTTCTGACCTCATATATATTGTGTTAGCATTTATATTTTCTATCACCCTGATGAAGCATAAGGTGATCATGGTAGCCTTAGAGTTCTTGGAGTGGTGTTCATCTTCTCCCTCCAGGTCTTCCCACATCTTGTGGCTATTATATCCGATGGTCTCATTCTCTCCCGGGGTAGCTGAGTAGGCTTGGGCTTCTGCTGTTGTCTTCGTGAAGATAGTATTCAACATTGCTTCTGTGATAGTGTGAGACTTTTCCCCTAGTCTCACCTCCAGCTTGTAGTCTCTGCCTCCCTTTTTGCATTCTTCTTCATCTACCGGGAGCTTCTCCAATGAAGACAAGAATTCATCCATCAACTGTTTCGAGGATGGGACTTCCGAGGTGCATCGGGTGCTTAGATTTGCACCCTCTAAGAACTTGACAACCCTGTCATAGACTCTCATATTTTTAAATTCATCTACATCCAGGTACCTTGTGGGCCTGAAGATCTTGACCAATGACATCCAGTCATATAATCATATAGCAACTGGTGTACATTGTCCCTTGGTACAAATGCGGGCCCACACTTCTCTAGGGCTGCTTCCTCAATATCTTCTCCCTTCTTGTGGGTCGTCTTTGCCTCTTGATTTTTTGTGTTTTTAGCAGTATCACCTTTACCTTTGTTCTACTTCATGCTTCCTTGGGCTCAACCTTCCTCTTGCCCAGACTTCTTAGCTCAGACTCTGTGGGTTGGTATTCTGAGGTTCCTGTCTATGACACACTTTGTGGAGACTCTGGCTCTTCTGGTGTCTGGTCACCCAAAATGTTTTGATATTGTTCCATCCATAGCTGCAGTTGTAGCCTCCTAATTGGTGGCAGACTTGTATTAGTCTTTAAGAATTTTGCGAGCTTCTCCACAATCATATGTACCTCTTTCAATGATGTTGCCCTCTTTTCTAGTGAGTCACTATTTGAAACAGACATCCTGAAATTTTTCAAATTGATTTTATAATTAAAATATCTTTCAATTTTGTCAGTGATTCTATTTAACTTTTCTCATACAGTATGTATATGTATGTTCTATATTTTTGGTTGTTCTCCTAAGACCGTGACCCACAACATTACTTATGAAGTGAAGAACACCGCGACCGCAGTCTATGTAAAAGAAGCGATCGCGGTAAAAAGGAAACAACTAAGGGAGACCACGACTCGAGGTGGAGACCCACGGTCAAAAACTCAATTTTTTTAGTCTGTTCATGGAGCACCGTGACCCGTGGGAAAAAACTTGGTGCATCTGCGCGTTGAAAAATACCACAACCCGTGGTTAAATATTTTGTACAGTGACCACGTAGTTGGGGTTTAGACCTGTTCCATTGGGAATGAGGGTTGGGCAGAAGGTCGAGACCTCAATTGATAGGTTGTTGAAGGTAGCTGAAATGTCGATGTTTTGAGATTGAAACACACTCGAAAATACCACCCTAGGATGGGCAGGGGTGCCACAAAAAAATCGGCGAGAGGGGTGGGGGAAAATGATTGGCGGAGCCGTTGATGGCAAGACAAAGCTCACACCAGCTAAAGGGGTAAAGGCTTGCAAAAATGGCGAGTGAAAGAGTGAATTAACTCCGACGATGGCCACGGTGGTGGGAGATGAATAAGAAAAACTGGAAACAAAAGGTGTTTATAAGATTACCTTGGTGGCAGAAAAATCAGCAAAACATGGGGGTGAATGGCTAGCAGTGGCAGCATTTAGTGCTTCTGTTGCAGCAGCGGGGTGAGCTCAGTCAGTGTCATCGGTGAGAGAGTTGGCGATTCATTCTTCTTATCGAGAAAAACTTAGATTTTAGGTGAGAGGAGCAGTGTTCCAAGGGCTTTAGAATATATAGGAGAGACACTGCTCGCGACACAAATAAGAACTGCGATCCGCGGTCATCTCTCTCTATAGCTTGTTCCTCGAGTCACGACCTGGTTGGTCTAAGGACAATCACCACAGTCATAATGCATTTCCCTACATTGAGCAAGGTTAACATCTCGACCACGTCATGACCACGACCCGTGGTCCACCCAAACCAACTCAACACTTAAACTAAAACATAAACTTGATCCTTCAATCAAACCATCTTTTTCAAAGAAAACATAAGATATATACAATCTTACTAGAAAAGGGGGTAATTAACAATCTAGAGAGCAGGAAAAATCAAAAGTTCAAAACAAAGGAAAAACATAAACTCAGGAAATCAACAAAAACTTGAGTTGCCTCCCAAGAGGCACTTGTTTAGAGTCTCTAGCTTGACTTCCTAATCGTTCACTTTTTTACTTCCTCAGCTGACTATGGTGTCTCCTCACTCTCTTCATTTCCAGGCTGGCTAAGTTCTTCTAAACTAATTTTTAACCTTCTTACAAGGCTTCATCTTCATAGAAATCTCTTTACCCTATGCCCATTAACCTTGAAAGTTCCTATCTTTTCCCCTGAAATTTCCATCATTCCTTATGGGTATATCTTCACTACAGAGAAAGGACCTGACCACCTCCTTCTTAGCTTTCTTGGAAATAGTTTGATGCTTGAGTTAAATAGGAGTACCTTATCCCCTTCATGAACATCTTTGTTTTTCAAGTGGGCATCATGCCAGACTTCAGTCCTTTGTTTATAAGTTCTCGTATTCTCATAGGCATGTAGTCTCAGTTCCTCAAGCTCCTGAAGTTATAGAAATCTTTTTTGGCCTACTTTGTCAAGGTCCATATTAAAAAATTTGATAGCCCATTGAGCTTTGTGTTCAAGCTCAAGCGGTAAATGACAGGACATTCCGTAAATAAGCCTATAGGGTGTTGTCCCTATAGGTGTCTTGTATGCAATTTGATAAGCCCATAGAGCATCGTCTAGCTTCATTGACCAGTCCTTTATTGTCCGACTCACTATCTTCTCCAAAATTTGCTTGATCTGTCTATTCTATACTTCTACCTACCCTGATGTTTGGGGATGGTATGGTGTGGCGACTTTGTGTTTCACTCCATATTTCTTCAGCAATGCTTCAAACTGTTTTTCTCTAAAGTGTGATCCCATGTCGCTTATGACTGTGTGGGGCACTCCAAAGCGGGGGAAGATGATTTTCTCAAAAAGTTTAATCACAGACTTGGAGTCACACATTTGAGTGGTGACTGCTTCGATCCATTTTGAAACATAATCAACAACAACAAGAATGTATTGATTTCCTTTTGACAATGGAAATGACCCCATATAGTCAATTCCCCAAACATCAAAAATTTCAATTTCCACCCATTCCACCATGGACATCTCATTTCTTCTGCTTATGTTTCCTGTGACTTGGCATTCCTTACATTCTTTAATAAAAGATGATGCGTCTTTAAAAAGTATGGGCCAATAAAACCCAGATTGTAGTACTTTTATTGCAGTTCTTTCTCCACCGTGGTGCCCACCATAGGGCGAATAGTGACACTCTTTCAGAATCAAAGTAATCTCATCCTCTAGTATGCACCTATGATATAGATTGTTAGAACACCTCCTGAATAGTGATGGGTCATCCCAGTAATAGTTCTTGATGTCAGAAAACATTTTCTTCTTCTGGTGGTAGCTAGCCACATGCTCAATAATTATAGATATCGGAGAACCAAGGTAATCTCTACTCATCAGACTGAGCCATCAGTATAGCTTCATCAACATAATTGTCATTCATGGGTAATTGATTCTCTTCGTCAAAAACTATTATAGACAAGTGGTCTGCGACCACATTCTGTTTCCCCTTCTTATCAATGATTTCATGATCAAATTCCTACAATAGTAGAGCCCACCGCAAAAGCTACGCTTTGGTATCTTTTTTCTGCATTATGTATTTAATTGATCCATGGTCTATATATACCTTCACCTTTGATCCTATTAGGTACGACCTAAACTTGTCAAAAGTAAAAACTATTTCTAACATATCCTTCTCGATTGTGGTATAGTTTACATGTGCCTCATCTAATGTGTAACTGGCATAGCAGATTACATGGTAATTTTTATCTTTATTTTGGCCTAGGACAACGCCTATTGCATAATCATTAGCGTCACACATTATCTTCAATTGTAACTCCCAATCCGGGGCTTGTAGGATCGACACATTATCTTGAATTGCTAATGCTTTCTTCTGGGTATTGAAAGCCTCCAAACATTCGTTGTTGAAATTGAATTTGGCATCTTTGAGTAAAAGATTGGACAAGGGCTTTGAAATATTCAAAAAGTTTTTTTATAAAAATCCTATAGTATCTGGCATGACCAAGAAAACTTCTTACATCCATTACAGACTTCAATGGTGGTAATTTCGATATGGCTTCTATTTTACTCACATCCACTTCGATCCTCCTTTTAGATATTTTGTGTCCCAGGACTATGCCATTCTGTACCATGAAGTTACACTTTTCCTAATTCTGAACTAGATGTTTCTCTTTGCATCTTTTCAGGACTAGGGACAAATTTCTCAAACATGCGTCGAAATCTATCCCATAAACTGAGAAGTCATCCATAAAGACTTCCACTATATCTTCCAAGTAATCAGAGAACATCAAGATCATGCAATGCTGGAATGTTGTGGGTGTGTTTCTCTGGCAACACATCCCGCTATCACACAGACGGTGAGGTGTTACGCGAAAATGTGCGGAAAACACCATAAACCACAAATTACCAAAAACACGAGTTAATTAAAACCGATTTCGGAAAGTGGATAAACTAAGAAATTATTACATTCAAGTCCTCATCCTGCAAGAAAACACGTTATAAAAACATTTACAAGCTGGATATGTGTCCACATCTTAGGAGATCAGCTGTCTAGCCATCACATAAGTTCAACACCTGTTTATATGTACATAACGGACCATATTCGGCCAGCAACAGGATATACAAAACATCATCAGCTATACATCGTGAAACAACGTCAAAACGCCTCCAAGGATCTGAGAGTATAGGGATGACTCTAAGACTCTACTACAAAATGACCAAAACAGCAGCATGTCCATCTCTTGCCTTCTACTGCTCTTCTTGCTGCTCGGCCGCAACTCTATGACCACCACCATGTCTAGCTCGACCACCTAAAAAGGTTACAAACCAGAGGGGTGAGACACACAGTCCCAACGAGAAACATAACTCCCCACCGAAACCACAAAAACCTTAGAAATATAAAGCAAAAGAAGTAGATAACTAATAAAAGGTACAACAAGAGCAGTCTATGTAGCAAGGCTATTCATACTGTCAGGCTTACCAGATGTACGAAAGGCGTATAATCCAATATCTCTTTATGGAACATGATTAACAAGATAAGATTTATAAGATCTTACTACATAACATAAGGAACGTATAAGCAACTGTATGTATAACAAGATTAACTACACAAGCAAGGCCTCAACCAATGTTCCATGTTTTGCCTTAAGTAGTAAATTCTATTCGACTGGATTACATATTATTATGCCCCGAGGAAGTGAGCCATACCGCTCAGATTCAACCGACGGTTGCAAAACCCGAAGCCGGTGCCATACAAGGTCAATGGAAGAGCCAGACTCCACGAACTCCCACCTCATGGTAAGTGCACGAGTACAACACAAGTAGGACCGTAGTCTCATGCTTAAGTGGCCTCAGCCATAGGGTCAGCTCCCGCAGGCTACCCTCTGCCTAGCCCGCCTCGGTACAGGTCTCGGCGCTAGTGAAACTGAGCCACAAACCTGTTCACCGTTCTCTGAGCCATGAACGCATTCATGCTCCCATATCACATATCCTGAGCCATGGGCCTGTATACCATACTCTATATATATCCAGAGTCTACAACCGTAGCTTCACTCGAATCCTCACTATTTTAGGCTAGGAGAAACCTCGCATATTCAACAATATGCGCTCCGGGTTAACTCACAGGAGAACCCGTTTCACCATCACCAGCTCCTGACGATGATGGATCTATGGCCAGGGCAAACTACATGATATGTTCCACTATGATTAGTTAGTATATTTTAAGTGGATTATTGAGGCAATCAAGTTGTATAGCATGGATACTATAACAAGAATAAATAACATGAAACTCAACATCATGCTTTTACTGTCATTAACATCATCCTGGTCCATCATGGGATCTAAATCCCTCATCACATAGTATTACTGCCTCTCAAGGCTTACATCATCACCATGGGATAGCAATCACATATCATCATTAGAGAATAACATCTCATTAAGGCACTCTAGCCAAACTTAAGTCTTCTGACCAAACACACCATGCATGTTATCTCATCAACAAGAGTAACCATCAGAGCAGTGTTACTCAAACATATATACCTCATAACCCTTTACCTGGATATGCATCTGTACCTACATCGTTAGTATGCACAATCATCATGGATTATCAAAAAGATCATATTATCAACATAGGGACGTACTGATGATTATATACTTTATCATTCATGCCTCAACCTGTGACCAGAGGCATAGGTCATATCATCATGCAAGCATCTTATGTGCTTACCATTCCTCAGCCTTATACATGTGATCAAGATGATCATAAACACATGTCAAGTTACATAGATATAAACTACTACCTCAGTTACTATCAAGCGTCTCAAGGGTCATCATCATAAGCCAAACATGTTTGCATAAGCAAGGACTAGCATATCGGTTTCCATATAAGGAACAAGACCCTCACTAGAAATGCCCACTACCCTCACCCAAGATAGTATCGGGCAGGGTACTCTCCCCAATTTTCCAAGGTACTCTAACCTCATATCGGCCAAGCAACCAATAGGGGGGTAACGGCTACCACCTCAGGGTATATCGGGCAACCCAAGGTGTCGCGCACCTCTTTTGTCGTGTAAGGCTATGTCGTACAGCCACATGTATCGGGCAACCAAAGAATAACGGCCACCAGCACAACGTGCAACTCCGTGATGGAGTGGACTTTTGGAGTCCTTGATCATCCAATGACAGGAGTGAAATCATATGGTTGAGTTATACTAAGAGTTCTAAACTTTTGACAAGTAGTGTGTTGATGTGAGGTTGACATCATGATTAAGATATCTCTTTTTAATGCCTTCTTGAGGAATTTAATTGAATGGTCTAATAGCTAAGTTTTGTCACCAAACTTGAGTAGAACGTAGCTTGAGATGTAGTAAAGGTATGGTTAAAATTTGGTGGCAATTGGGTGTTCCTAGAGAGAGTTATTGAGGTTTGAAATTGGGAAATAATGTGCACTTGATGTTGATAGACCAAGATATAAGTTTATAGCCTAAGCTTTAATTGGAAGATGGTGTCACGCTCCCCTTAGTTAAGTTGGGTCCGCATGGCCAACTTATGGCCTTGGATTGCAAATCCAGCGGTTGTGGCCTTAGGAAAGGAGAAACCACGGATCCACTTAAGTGCCCTCTGGCTGATAGCCCTTGGATGACAATCAGACGGCCCAGAGCTCTCCCCCTACCTCCCGTCACAATGGAGATTGTGGGAGAGCTGACGCCGAGCCCTCCCAGCCACCACTCGCCTAAATCGTGGGGAGTGAGGGGAAATGAAGTGGACAGTTGCATTCAGCTCGAGAAGAGGAGTGAGGAGACCCCTTAAACGAGATGCACAAACACGTCAGTGGAGAGAACCAACCCTCGTCCCTCACTGCTTCTCTTCTACGGAGAACAGGTGGTAGCGGAAGGCGTTCTTGGAGATATAGAGGGGAATCTGAGGAAATGAGTAGGCGAGAAATGAAAACCGAGGTCATATGATTCGCTGGAGGTCGTGTGCCACTTGTTGTAGCCTTAGATCAGAGATCTGTGGATGAGCAAAGGCTAGATGCCCTTCTGCTCCGCCACAGCCGACACCAGCGGCAGTGACGTCTATGATCTCTCGAGCAGGAGCTCAAGGAAGGGGGGAAAGTGGTCGTGGTGGTGCGGCTTTGGGCAACGAAGCTATGGGGGCTTAATGCTTTCACGAGGAGCAGCTCGAGCTGAGATATCGCACACCGGAGCTTCCCCAGCCGCGGCGACGGCCCCTTGCCGGCAGCTGCAGGACAGGGAGCCTTGGAGCCAAGTTTGAGAAGCTGATCAGCCGTGGAGAATAGCAGGACCCCGCCGGATATGTGGGTGTCCGTAGGAGTTGGCTTGGAGGCCCAGTACTCGGTTGCTTGCTCACCGGAGCCAAGCCGGGTGGCGGCGGTCCCGTGAAACAGAGTCTGTGGACTCTCGATCGCGAGAAGAATGGAGGACGATTCCCGTTTATGTTCGACCGGGTCTGCATCCTTGAACCGGGTCTAGGAACCAAAACTCGGCTGGCTCAAGCAAAGGAGCAGCGCGACCCACATGGCCATGTGGCGGCGCACGATTGGCCCAGATAAGGTAATTAACTCACATATACTCAAAATTTGCAAAATTCATAGTAATTAGCTCGAGCATCAGAAAAATACATATGATATACCAAAATGTTCAGAAAAATGCGTAGAATAAGATGGAAGCATAATATACTGCTTTTGATGCACTAATATCAGTGATATCTTGTTAGTGGTGAAATGCTTAATTGATGGATAATAAATATCAAACGATTCCCTAAAATTATGAGAAAATACTTGTAAATCATATTTCATGCTTATAGTACACTTGATGTCAGTGATGATCATGTGATGCACGAAATTATATAATTTGCTTAATATGTCTAATTAGGGCTTATAACCCTAAATAAAATGTATTAAATACACACATGCTCAATAAATGATGAGATTTACAGAAAACCCTCATATATGTAACTGGAAGATAATATATAAATCTGAGATAGTTATATACATGAAATTCATGTTATATGAAGAGAATCCTTAATACATGTGATGTAACCCTGATATGGTTAATGAAAGTGACATAATGTTAAATACGTTCACATAATAATGTGAAACATGAGTATATCCAGTTGATGAACTATAATCTAGAATATGACATCAGTAAGATAATTCTAAGACTAGAATACAAGTAATAATGCACATACCCTAATGAACTAAGTGAAACCCAAAAATGGATTAATTAGGGTTAAGATGAGATGTAAGATGATGAGAACCTGATGATAGTATGTGATCTTGTCTTAATCAGGTTTGACAAAGATGTAGTTGACATCAGGAATATGTGTGATGTTAAGTTGATCTCTTGATCTAAGGTACGCCATTACCTCTTACTTGGCTTATTATACAATATTCTTGTGTTATATGTGTAGTAAAATACTTGGCATATGATATTGGATGAGATGATTGTTCTCGTACGATATGTTGCATGATTCTCCATACTTATTGCTATGAACACATCAAACATAATATAAATGTTCCATCATAAGATAGCTCATAAACCACTCGGTGGTAGAGCACATGCATAATGATCACAAACCACTTGGTGGTAGATCATATGATGTTTGTATAATGATCGCAAACCACTTGGTGTTAGATCATAAGGCCTAAAGACGTCAAAGCCACTTGGTGGCAGACGCACGAGATGTATGATGGAAATGTGCTTAAAATATGTGTTCTCTTTTGCTAATGAATATCTTTGTGCAAGTATATGTTTTTCTTATATTCTTCTGTTACTGCCAAGTATTAGTTTTATCTTATTGCCAAGATATGATGAGAGGTATATAAAAAGACACGTAGGCGTACTCAGTACAATATTCATGAAATATTGTGCTGACGTGTACCGCATGTAATCTTTTGTTTAGGTTGTGGCTTATGTTCTTGAAGATCCAGGATAGTGAGAGTTGTATGGCGAGCGGATGTACAGGTCGACCTGTTGTCTTAAGATCCTATAGTTTAGTAGTAGTACATGTATATGTATAGTTTGTTGTTCAATATGTAATATCAAATGTTGTAATAATTCATGTTGTAATTATATGTTGAATGGTGAACATGTGTGTATGGTTTTATTATTGTTCATGTACATGTGCTACTGTGTTTCCTTATGACTTCCTCTGATTTTCTTCTTCTTAGCCTAGTGTGTGGTGCTCAAATTGGGATTCTCGCTGAGGTGAGGGTTTCAATTTGGACGTCACACATCAGATTAAGTTTTAGAAAATTCGGGGATGTCACAGGTGGTATCAGAGCATGAACAATAGCAAAGCCTGGCATGTGCTCATTTTGCAACTCAAAACTAAAGAACCTTGAACTTAATAATCTTTTAAGGTTAGATTAGTCGTCTTTTAGAGACTAGATCTGACCTAGCCTCTAGGTTAGCACCTAGATGTCTGAGAACTAGGTCTAGACTGGTGCTTGTTGAGTAACAAGTCCTTAGATGTCGTTCTTTCCTTGTAGTGCAGCGGTTTGGGACGTTGCACTATTTAGAAATGACGTGCATCAAGGAAAGAGAAACCCTGGACATATTTCACATGTTGTCTAGAGTAGCTATGCTAGTCTACGCCATGTTCTCACCCTTTTCACTAGTTTTCATGATGTTGTACTCTCTACTATGTGTGGGACACTCATTTTCAGGATTTGGTTTTTGATTCCAAATGGATCGTACCTCGATAGTTTTCTCTGACGCATGTTTTATCGGAGAAAAACTATATAATATTTTATTATGTATATGTATTAGAAAAATGTGTCCCCACACATGTACGAGTAGGAGGTGGTCATGCAACCTGAGTGAAAGTGAATGACATCAGTCTAGAAGAGAGAGTAGTTCTAGATTAGATGTCTAGAGCCTTTTTGGAATATATGATAGATGGAATAGATGAAATAAGCTATGATATAAGTTTGAGATAGTAATTAAGTTGTTTTATGATGATTTATGTTTGTCTTTGAGGACTCAAGTTTAGTTTGAGGATTTGAGATAAGTTTTGATGATGCAAGTATGAGTTCTTTTATGAGATGAGATAAGTTAGGTTAAGGAAAAGTTGTGAGTCAGCATGAGCCTCAAGCTCTTTTACAAAGGAGGACCTCTAGTGTTAGGACCAGTTTTTGGGGTTAGCTCAAGAGAGAGCAAGACCCACAGGGAAAAGGTCAGAGAACCTAGACTCCACGATATGAGAAACATGATATGATATGTCCTAAACTAGACTACTCCTGAGTGATTGAGTTGAGTTGCTTTATGCATGATTCCTATAGTCCTCTTGAACCCTAGATGTCCTTGGGAGGACCAAACCCTAGAGATAAAGAGAGGCTGGTTATATATGTGCATATGAACATCAATATGAGTGCCTACCATCTGGGTGAGGGAGAGAGAGTCCCAAGACCCTGGAGGAGGTAGCTAAGTTAGTTTCTCTGAAGCCTCATGCTCGGGTTGGTGGTTTCCCACATAGGAATCTAGTGGTGTATATAAGAGAGATTTGGATAAGATGTTTCATGGTTAGAGATCTATGAAGAGTATGTTGTAGCATGTTTTGGTATGTGCTTATGTGGCTAGATCTCGTAAAGCTAGTAGCTAGTGCCAATGAGGTAATCTGAGAACCCTAGACTAAGAGAGGGAGGATAAAGTTTGTGATTATGAGATACTTATTGAGTTGAGTTAGCTCAGAGAGAATGAGCAATGCACTATCTTCGTGATTAGGGTTGGGAGAACCTCATTTGGACTAGATAAAGTTTTGATATATGTTCAACGAGCCACTTGTATAAGTTTGTTAGCACGACCATGATATAATATATGTAAGGACGTGATCTAATCTCAAGATGTGATATATGGACATGATTTAATGTAAATCTAGACATGGTATAATTGATATCAATGCATAAATGTTTAACCATATACACAATTAATGATTATTAATGAGGGGTTTTGTTTAATCTTGTGATGAAATCACTAATAAATCTTGCAATTTACCATGAGCAATGAAATGAGATAGTATGAATGAAACATGTTATATAAGGTACTACTCTTATTGCTATATAAAGATGAAATAAAGTTTGACATTTAGAACAACATAACAGTTATGACACCTTGATGTAATCTAGATGGATAAAGTGGGTTAACTTTAAGTTAACTCCCTCCTAAAGGACATATGTTAATGTCGAACATGTTATAAGAATTAGCTCAATAAAATGTTGATGACACCTTGATGTATGAGTTAATCTTTAGTTAACTCCTTTAGAACATGGTAATATGATGTGGGAACCCTAATGCAGGTTAAGATAAGGATGCAACCCTGATATATGAGATATGTCATGATGTAACCTATGCTCCTAAACCATGTTATATGATGAGTGGTTCACCCTTGTATCACCCTAGATGTTTGAAAACATCCTAGTATCTTGCATATAGTTCTGGAGTTCTTGTCTATGTTGTACATAGAATAGCGCCTACATGTGGATGAAGACATGGTAGTTTTCCTTGGAGTACGAGTATGGTTGACTTTTGAGGACGGAAGTTCTTTTAAGATGTATATGATGTGACAAAGTGGGTTTTCTGGCTTAATTTCGAGGACAAAATATCTTTTAAGGTGTGTAGGATGTGATGGAGTGGACTTTTGGAGTCCTTGATCATCCAATGACAGGAGTGAAATCATATGGTTGAGTTATACTAAGAGTTCTACACTTTTGACAAGTAATGTGTTGATGTGAGGTTGACATCATGATTAAGATATCTCTTTTTAATGCCTTCTTGATGAATTTTATTGAATAGTCTAATAGCTAAGTTTTGTCACCAAATTTGAGTAGAACGTACCTTGAGATGTAGTAAAGGTATGGTTAAAATTTGGTGGCAATTGGGTGTTCCTAGAGAGAGTTATTGAGGTTTGAAATTGGGAAATAATGTGCACTTGATGTTGATAGACCAAGATATAAGTTTATAGCCTAAGCTTTAATTGGAAGATGGTGTCATGCTCCCCTTAGTTAAGTTGGGTCCGCATGGCCAACTTATGGCCTTGGATTGCAAATCCAGCGGTTGTGGCCTTAGGAAAGGAGAAACCACGGATCCACTTAAGTGCCCTCTGGTCGATAGCCCTTGGATGACAATCAGACGGCCCAGAGCTCTCCCCCTACCTCCCGTCACAATGGAGATCGTGGGAGAGATGACGCCGAGCCCTCCCAGCCACCACTGGCCTAAATCGTGGGGAGTGAGGGGAAATGAAGTGGACAGTTGCATTCAGCTCGAGCTGAGGAGTGAGGAGACCCCTTAAACGAGATGCACAAACACGTCAGTGGAGAGAATCAACCCTCGTCCCTCACTGCTTCTCTTCTACAGAGAACAGGTGGTAGCAGAAGGCGTTCTTGGAGATATAGAGGGGAATCTGAGGAAATGAGTAGGCAAGAAATGAAAACCGAGGTCATATGATTCGCTGGAGGTCGTGTGCCACTTGTTGTAGCCTTAGATCAGAGATCTGTGGATGAGCAAAGGCTAGATGCCCTTCTGCTCCGCCACAGCCGACACCAGCGGCAGTGACGTCTATGATCTCTCGAGCAGGAGCTCAAGGAAGGGGGGAAAGTGGTCGTGGTGGTGCGGCTTTGGGCAACAAAGCTATGGGAGCTTAATGCTTTCACGAGGAGCAGCTCAAGCTGAGATATCGCACACCGGAGCTTCCCCAGCCGCGGCGACGGCCCCTTGCCGGCAGCTGCAGGACAGGGAGCCTTGGAGCCAAGTTTGAGAAGCTGATCAGCCGTGGAGAATAGTAGGACCCCACCGGATATGTGGGTGTCCGTAGGAGTTGGCTTGGAGGCCCAGTACTCGGTTGCTTGCTCACCGGAGCCAAGTCGGGCGGCGGCGGTCCCGTGAAACAGAGTCTGTGGACTCTCGATCGCGAGAAGAATGGAGGACGATTCCCATTTATGTTCGACCGGGTCTGCAGCCTTGAACCGGGTCTAGGAACCAAAACTCGGCCGGCTCAAGCAAAGGAGCAGCGCGACGCACATGGCCACGTGGCGGCGCACGATTGGCCCAGATAAGGTAATTAACTCACATATACTCAGAATTTGTAAAATTCATAGTAATTAGCTCGAGCATCAGAAAAATACATATGATATACCAAAATGTTCAGAATAATGCGTAGAATAAGATGGAAGCATAATATCCTACTTTTGAATATCAGTGATATCTTGTTAGTGGTGAAATGCTTAATTGATGGATAATAAATATCAAACGATTCCCTAAAATTATGAGAAAATACCTGTAAATCATATTTCATGCTTATAGTACACCTGATGTCAGTGATGATCATGTTGATGCACGAAATTATATAATTTGCTTAATATGTCTAATTAGGGCTTATAACCCTAAATAAAATGTATTAAATACACACATGCTCAATAAATGATGAGATTTACAGAAAACCCTCATATCTGTAACTGGAAGATAATATATAAATCTGAGATTAGTTATATACATGAAATTCATGTTATATGAAGAGAATCCTTAATACATGTGATGTAACCCTGATATGGTTAATGAAAGTGACATAATGTTAAATACGTTCACATAATAATGTGAAACATGAGTATATCCAGTTGATGAACTATAATCTAGAATATGACATCAGTAAGATAATTCTAAGACTAGAATACAAGTAATAATGCACATACCCTAATGAACTAAGTGAAACCCAAAAATGGATTAATTAGGGTTAAGATGAGATGTAAGATGATGAGAACCTGATGATAGTATGTGATCTTGTCTTAATCAGGTTTGACAAAGATGTAGTTGACATCAGGAATATGTGTGATGTTAAGTTGATCTCTTGATCTAAGGTACGCCATTACCTCTTACTTGGCTTATTATACAATATGCTTGTGTTATATGTGTAGTAAAATACTTAGCATATGATATTGGATGAGATGATTGTTCCCGTACGATATGTTGCATGATTCTCCATACTTATTGCTATGAACACATCAAACATAATATAAATGTTCTATCATAAGATAGCTCATAAACCACTCGGTGGTAGAGCACATGCATAATGATCACAAACCACTTGGTGGTAGATCATATGATGTTTGTATAATGATCGCAAACCACTAGGTGGTAGATCATAAGGCCTAAAGACGTCAAAGCCACTTGGTGGCAGACGCACGAGATGTATGATGGAAATGTGCTTAAAATATGTGTTCTCTTTTGCTAATGAATATCTTTGTGCAAGTATATGTTTTTCTTATATTCTTCTGTTACTGCCAAGTATTAGTTTTATCTTATTGCCAAGATATGATGAGAGGTATATAAAAAGACACGTAGGCGTACTCAGTACAATATTCATGAAATATTGTGCTGACGTGTACCGCATGTAATCTTTTGTTTAGGTTGTGGCTTATGTTCTTGAATATCCAGGATAGTGAGAGTTGTATGGTGAGCGGATGTACAGGTCGACATGTTGTCTTAAGATCCTGTAGTTTAGTAGTAGTACATGTATATGTATAGTTTGCTGTTCAATATGTAATATCAAATGTTGTAATAATTCATGTTGTAATTATATGTTGAATGGTGAACATGTGTGTATGGTTTTATTATTGTTCATGTACATGTGCTACTGTGTTTCCTTATGACTTCCTATGATTTTCTTCTTCTTAGCCTAGTGTGTGGTGCTCAAATTGGGATTCTCGCTGAGGTGAGGGTTTCAATTTGGACGTCACACATCAGATTAAGTTTTAGAAAATCCGGGGATGTCACAGGTGGTATCAGAGCATGAACAATAGCAAATCCTGGCATGTGCTCATTATGCAACTCAAAACTAAAGAACCTTGAACTTAATAATCTTTTAGGGTTAGATTAGTCGTCTTTTAGAGACTAGATCTGACCTAGCCTCTAGGTTAGCACCTAGATGTCTGAGAACTAGGTCTAGACTGGTGCTTGTTGAGTAACAAGTCCTTAGATGTCATTCTTTCCTTGTAGTGCAGCGGTATGGGACGTTGCACTATTTGGAAATGATGTGCATCAAGGGAAGAGAAACCCTAGACATATTGCACATGTTGTCTAGAGTAGCTACGCTAGTCTACGCCATGTTCTCACCCTTTTCACTAGTTTTCATAATGATGTACTCTCTACTATGTGTGGGACACTCGTTTTCAGGATTTGGTTTTTGATTCCAAATGGATCGACCCTCGATAGTTTTCTCTGACGCATGTTTTATCGGAGAAAAACTATATAATATTTTATTATGTATATGTATTACAAAAATGTGTCCCCACACATGTACGAGTAGGAGGTGGTCATGCAACCTGAGTGAAAGTCAATGACATCAGTCTAGAAGAGAGAGTAGTTCTAGATTAGATGTCTAGAGCCTTTTTGGAATATATGATAGATGGAATAGATGAAATAAGCTATGATATAAGTTTGAGATAGTAATTAAGTTGTTTTATGATGATTTATGTTTGTCTTTGAGGACTCAAGTTTAGTTTGAGGATTTGAGATAAGTTTTGATGATGCAAGTATGAGTTCTTTTATGAGATGAGATAAGTTAGGTTAAGGCAAAGTTGTGAGTCAGCATGAGCCTCAAGCTCTTTTATAAAGGAGGACCTCTAGTGTTAGGACCAGTTTTTGGGGTTAGCTCAAGAGAGAGCAAGACCCACAGGGAGAAGGTCAGAGAACCTAGACTCCACGATATGAGAAACATGATATGATATGTCCTAAACTAGACTACTCCTGAGTGATTGAGTTGAGTTGCTTTATGCATGATTCCTATAGTCTTCTTGAACCCTAGATGTCCTTGGGAGGGCCAAACCCTAGAGATAAAGAGAGGCTGGTTATATATGTGCATATGAACATCAATATGAGTGCCTACCATCTGGGTGAGGGAGAGAGAGTCCCAAGACCCTGGAGGAGGTAGCTAAGTTAGTTTCTCTGAAGCCTCATGCTCGGGTTGGTGGTTTCCCACATAGGAATCTAGTGGTGTATATAAGAGAGCTTTGGATAAGATGTTTCATGGTTAGAGATCTATGAAGAGTATGTTGTAGCATGTATTGGTTTGTTCTTATGTGGCTAGATCTCGTAAAGCTAGTAACTAGTGCCAATGAGGTAATCTGAGAACCCTAGACTAAGAGAGGGAGGATAAAGTTTGTGATTATGAGATACTTATTGAGTTGAGTTAGCTCAGAGAGAATGAGCAATGCACTATCTTCATGATAAGGGTTGGGAGAACCTCATTTGGACTAGATAAAGTTTTGATATATGTTCAACGAGCCACTTGTATAAGTTTGTTAGCACGACCATGATATAATATATGTAAGGACGTGATCTAATCTCAAGATGTGATATATGGACATGATATAATGTAAATCTAGACATGGTATAATTGATATCAATGCATAAATGTTTAACCATATACACAAATAATGATGATTAATGAGGGGTTTTGTTTAATCTTGTGATGAAATCACTAATAAATCCTGCAATTTACCATGAGCAATGAAATGAGATCGTATGAATGAAACATGTTATATGAGGTACTAATCTTATTGCTTTATAAAGATGAAATAAAGTTTGACATTTAGCACAACATAACGGTTATGACACCTTGATGTAATCTAGATGGATAAAGTGGGTTAACTTTAAGTTAACTCCCTCCTAAAGGACATATGTTAATGTCGAACATGTTATAACAATTAGCTCAATAAAATGTTGATGACACCTTGATTTATGAGTTACTCTTTAGTTAACTCCTTTACAACATGGTAATATGATGTGGGAACCCTAATGCAGGTTAAGATAAGGATGCAACCCTGATATATGAGATATGTCATGATGTAACCTATGCTCCTAAACCATGTTATATGATGAGTGGTTCACCCTTGTATCACCCTAGATGTTTGAAAACATCCTAGTAGCTTGGATATAGTTCTGGAGTTCTTGTCTATATTGTACATAGAATAGAGCCTACATGTGGATGAAGACATGGTAGTTTTCCTTGGAGTACGAGTATGGTTGACTTTCGAGGATGAAAGTTCTTTTAAGATGTATATGAAGTGACAAAGTGGGTTTTCTGGCTTAATTTCGAGGACGAAATATCTTTTAAGGTGTATAGGATGTGATGGAGTGGACTTTTGGAGTCCTTGATCATCCAATGAAAGGAGTGAAATCATATGGTTGAGTTATACTAAGAGTTCTAAAATTTTGACAAGTAGTGTGTTGATGTGAGGTTGACATCATGATTAAGATATCTCTTTTTAATGCCTTCTTGAGGAATTTAATTGAATGGTCTAATAGCTAAGTTTTGTCACCAAATTTGAGTAGAACGTAGCTTGAGATGTAGTAAAGGTATGGTTAAAATTTGGTGGCAATTGGGTGTTCCTAGAGAGAGTTATTGAGGTTTGAAATTGGGAAATAATGTGCACTTGATGTTGATAGACCAAGATATAAGTTTATAGCCTAAGCTTTAATTGGAAGATGGTGTCATGCTCCCCTTAGTTAAGTTGGGTCCGCATGGCCAACTTATGGCCTTGGATTGCAAATCCAGCGGTTGTGGCCTTAGGAAAGGAGAAGCCACGGATCCACTTAAGTGCCCTCAGGCCGATAGCCCTTGGATGACAATCAGACAGCCCAGAGCTCTCCTCCTACCTCCCGTCACAATAGAGATCGTGGGAGAGCTGACACCGAGCCCTCCCAGCCACCACTCACCTAAATCATGGGGAGTGAGGGGAAATGAAGTGGACAGTTGCATTCAGCTCGAGCAGAGGAATGAGGAGACCCCTTAAACGAGATGCACAAACACGTTAGTGGAGAGAACCAACCCTCGTCCCTCACTGCTTCTCTTCTACGGAGAAAAGGTGGTAGTGGAAGGCGTTCTTGGAGATATAGAGAGGAATCTGAGGAAATGAGTAGGCGAGAAATGAAAACCGAGGTCATATGATTCGCTGGAGGTCGTGTGCCACTTGTTGTAGCCTTAGATCAGACATCTGTGGATGAGCAAAGGCTAGATGCCCTTCTGCTCCGCCACATCCGACACCAGCGGCAGTGACGTCTATGATCTCTTGAGCAGGAGCTCAAGGAAGGGGGGAAAGTGGTCGTGGTGGTGCCGCTTTGGGCAACGAAGCTGTGGGAGCTTAATGCTTTCACGAGGAGCAGCTCGAGCTGAGATATTGCACACCGGAGCTTCCCCAGCCGCGGCGACGGCCCCTTGCCGGCTGCTGCAGGACAGGGAGCCTTGGAGCCAAGTTTGAGAAGCTGATCAGCCGTGGAGAATAGCAGGACCCCTCCGGACATTGTGGGTGTCCGTAGGAGTTGGCTTGGAGGCCCAGTACTCGGTTGCTTTCTCACCGGAGCCAAGCCGGGCGGCGGCGGTCCCGTGAAATAGAGTTTGTGGACTCTCGATCGCGAGAAGAATGGAGGACGATTCCCGTTTATGTTCGACCGGGTTTGCAGCCTTGAACCAGGTCTAGGAACCAAAACTCGGCCGGCTCAAGCAAAGGAGCAGCGCGACCCACATGGCCACGTGGTGGCGCACGATTGGCCCAGATAAGGTAATTAACTCACATATACTCAGAATTTGTAAAATTCATAGTAATTAGCTCGAGCATCAGAAAAATACATATGATATACCAAAATGTTCAGAAAAATGCGTAGAATAAGATGGAAGAATAATATCCTGCTTTTGATGCACTAATATCAGTGATATCTTGTTAGTGGTGAAATGCTTAATTTATGGATAATAAATATCAAACGATTCCCTAAAATTATGAGAAAATACCTGTAAATCATATTTCATGCTTATAGTACACCTGATGTCAGTGATGATCATGTTGATGCACGAAATTATATAATTTGCTTAATATGTCTAATTAGGGCTTATAACCCTAAATAAAATGTATTAAATACACACATGCTCAATAAATGATGAGATTTACAGAAAACCCTCATATTTGTAACTGGAAGATAATATATAAATCTGAGATTAATTATATACATGAAATTCATGTTATATGAAGAGAATCCTTAATACATGTGATGTAACCCTGATATGGTTAATGAAAGTGACATAGTGTTAAATACGTTCACATAATAATGTGACACATGAGTATATCCAGTTGATGAACTATAATCTAGAATATGACATCAGTAAGATAATTCTAAGACTAGAATACAAGTAATAATGCACATACCCTAATGAACTAAGTGAAACCCAAAAATGGATTAATTAGGGTTCAGATGAGATGTAAGATGATGAGAACCTGATGATAGTATGTGATCTTGTCTTAATCAGGTTTGACATGACAACAGGAATATGTGTGATGTTAAGTTGATCTCTTGATCTAAGGTACGCCATTACCTCTTACTTGGCTTATTATACAATATTCTTGTGTTATATGTGTAGTAAAATACTTGGCATATGATATTGGATGAGATGATTGTTCTCGTACGATATGTTGCATGATTCTCCATACTTATTGCTATGAACACATCAAACATAATATAAATGTTCCATCATAAGATAGCTCATAAACCACTCGGTGGTAGAGCACATGCATAATGATCACAAACCACTTGGTGGTAGATCATATGATGTTTGTATAATGATCGCAAACCACTTGGTGGTAGATCATAAGGCCTAAAGACGTCAAAGCCACTTGGTGGCAGACGCACGAGATGTATGATGGAAATGTGCTTAAAATATGTGTTCTCTTTTGCTAATGAATATCTTTGTGCAAGTATATGTTTTCTTATATTCTTCTGTTACTGCCAAGTATTAGTTTTATCTTATTGCCAAGATATGATGAGAGGTATATAAAAAGACACGTAGGCGTACTCAGTACAATATTCATGAAATATTGTGCTGACGTGTACCGCATGTAATCTTTTGTTTAGGTTGTGGCTTATGTTCTTGAATATCCAGGATAGTGAGAGTTGTATGGCGAGCAGATGTACAGGTCGACCTGTTGTCTTAAGATCCTGTAGTTTAGTAGTAGTACATGTATATGTATAGTTTGTTGTTCAATATGTAATATCAAATGTTGTAATAATTCTTATTGTAATTATATGTTGAATGGTGAACATGTGTGTATGGTTTTATTATTGTTCATGTACATGTGCTACTGTGTTTCCTTATGACTTCCTCTGATTTTCTTCTTCTTATCCTAGTGTGTGGTGCTCAAATTGGGATTCTCGCTGAGGTGAGGGTTTCAATTTGGACGTCACACATCGGATTAAGTTTTAGAAAATCCGGGGATGTCACAGGTGGTATCAGAGCATGAACAATAGCAAAGCCTGGCATGTGCTCATTATGTAACTCAAAACTAAAGAACCTTGAACTTAATAATCTTTTAGGGTTAGATTAGTCGTCTTTTAGAGACTAGATCTGACCTAGCCTCTAGGTTAGCACCTAGATGTCTGAGAACTAGGTCTAGACTGGTGCTTGTTGAGTAGCAAGTCCTTAGATGTCGTTCTTTCCTTGTAGTGCAACGGTATGGGACGTTGCACTATTTGGAAATGACGTGCATCAAGGGAAGAGAAACCCTACACATATTGCACATGTTGTCTAGAGTAGCTACGCTAGTCTACGCCATGTTCTGACCCTTTTCACTAGTTTTCATGATGCTGTACTCTCTACTATGTGTGGGACACTTGTTTTCAGGATTTGGTTTTTGATTCCAAATGGATCGAACCTCGATAGTTTTCTCTGACGCATGTTTTAGCAGAGAAAAACTATATAATATTTTATTATGTATATGTATTACAAAAATGTGTCCCCACACATGTACGAGTAGGAGGTGGTCATGCAACCTGAGTGAAAGTGAATGACATCAGTCTAGAAGAGAGAGTAGTTCTAGATTAGATGTCTAGAGCCTTTTTGGAATATATGATAGATGGAATAGATGAAATAAGCTATGATATAAGTTTGAGATAGTAATTAAGTTGTTTTATGATGATATATGTTTGTCTTTGAGGACTCAAGTTTAGTTTGAGGATTTGAGATAAGTTTTGATGATGCAAGTATGAGTTATTTTATGAGATGAGATAAGTTAGGTTAAGGCAAAGTTGTGAGTCAGCATGAGCCTCAAGTTCTTTTACAAAGGAGGACCTCTAGTGTTAGGACCAGTTTTCGGGGTTAGCTCAAGAGAGAGCAAGACCCACAGGGAGAAGGTCAGAGAACCTAGACTCCACGATATGAGAAACATGATATGATATGTCCTAAACTAGACTACTCCTGAGTGATTGAGTTGAGTTGCTTTATGCATGATTCCTATAGTCTTCTTGAACCCTAGATGTCCTTGGGAGGACCAAACCCTAGAGATAAAGAGAGCCTGGTTATATATGTGCATATGAACATCAATATGAGTGCCTACCATCTGGGTGAGGGAGAGAGAGTCCCAAGACCCTGGAGGAGGTAGCTAAGTTAGTTTCTCTGAAGCCTCATGCTCGGGTTGGTGGTTTCCCACATAGGAATCTAGTGGTGTATATAAGTGATAACACCAAATTTTGTGACGTTTT
The DNA here is from genome assembly GCA_963693085.1 of Alisma plantago-aquatica. Classification (NCBI taxonomy): domain Eukaryota; kingdom Viridiplantae; phylum Streptophyta; class Magnoliopsida; order Alismatales; family Alismataceae; genus Alisma; species Alisma plantago-aquatica. The sequence continues at coordinate 1,296,114,341 of OY856411.1, forward strand.
TGCCCTTTATTCTGTTATCAAAACTACCCTTTTCTGCTATTTTCCTCTATTTCATTAGCATTTTCGCGATAATTGGCCAAGCAACACTCTTATTCCAATTTTTCCTATCTTCTACAGAGTTTTCCTTGTTTTTGTGCAATAAGGCCGATTCCGGCCCACAATAACTCTAAGCCCATCTCGACCTTCCTGACGCCCGATACAACCCAGCCCGACAGGGGCTGGGCGACATGAGAATGATCGACGGAGAAGGGCGCTGAGCAAGAAGGACGTGTCGGCCGACATACCGTCTACCCGACAGGGAGCCAAAGCCGCATCGACGACCAAACTCGTCGGGCGACACAACCACCCATCGGCAGGCGTGCCGCCAGCCACGTGACCGATAGCCAGCACCTCGCGCTGAGACATACCTGTATCGGCCGTCCACATCCATCGACCGGCGTATAAGGGAGCTACGTGGCGTTTCCAGCACCATAACTCCTTCAACCGCCGGTATAAATAGCAGCTACAGGAGAGGTCGGACAAGTCGGGAGGTCGGATAATCGGAGGGATAGTTGGGAGAGTCGGGAAGAGAATTCGAACAAGACAGTTCGGAGAGCCACCTTCGAAGGAAGCTGTGAGAGCAAGAGTATCGTGCCCCAGTGCTTGTGCCGGGCGACACTAGGTGAGCTTTCCCTCATCCCGATAGGGAAGGGATGGTTCACTTAGTGTTGTCCCGGGCGACACCGCGGGCCGATATCGGCCAGCGAAGATGAGTGACACGAGTGCCCGACAGTAGACTCATAGCTCTTTGCCCGACACGATATCGAACCCGATACGCTCCGCCCGTCATGCGTGCCGCCCGAGAGGGTGCGCCGCCCGACATGAGCGTATCGGCCAGGGTCCTTGAGCGATACAGTCAGGCGTCAGTTGGCACTGCCCGAGAGGGGGTGCCGCCCGACACTGCCGTATTGGGCTCGGCTCCTGACCGGTATCGGGCAGGAGAGCTGCAGTAGTCTGTCGTTCTTCTACATCAAGAAGGCGACATCTATCTTTAATTCTGTTATTTAAATTCTTAGCTTATGCATTGTATTAAGACCCTTATTGCTTATGGAAATAGAAATGCTTAACTGATATTTGTTTAATGCTTGGTGCCTTATGATTGGGTAACTGCTGTGTTGGATATATGAACTCTAGCTTGCATGTTTTGGATCGCGTTTCGCTTAGCTACCGAATCGTCTTTCCCGTCGCAACTACTTCGAGAGTTGGGTTGTGGCTCTAGTGTTTGGTCGGGTTCTAGAGTACGAGAGTGCCCGGAACGGAGTTGTTTTAGTATCATTCCACTCTAACTTGAGCCCAGCAACCTCGAGAGGGGTGTTGAAGCTTGGTTAGAGGCACCCACTCTGAGAGGAGGGGTGCAGGGTGTTACTGCTACCGCTTGTCTTACTGAAGTCTTATCCCTTGCATTACGCCTTAAACTGCAGTTTATCTTTCTATTTTCTGTTGCATGAAAATTCCTAAAAACTGTTAAATGACAAAATCTTAATCTTTCTTGTAACTCCAGTTGGAGATAGTTTTCTTTGATTTAATCGTGACAGCTTGTTGTTCCCCTTCGGGGAACTTTAATATCTCTTTATACCCACCAGAGTGTAGAGTGTCGATTCAGAGTCGTCAACACGACCCACCTTGTCCCTGTGTTCGACCCCGTATGACTACTTCGACCCCATAAAAAAAGTTGTGGGGGCCTAGAAGGATTCAGGTATAAATGTGAAGGCTCGACTACCTCAAATATGCCTCCAATTTTAGGACGTGCGATTTAGGCCGGTCAGCTTTCTGGCGCCGTTGCCGGGGACAAGGCAAATGGCACTGTTGACGAATCCAAAGCCACTAACTACACTCCCATGCCTCAAGCTTAGAAATAGGTTTGACATCACCTCTTTTTCTTTTTCTTTTACTTTAAGCATTATTCTTTACCCCAATTATAATTTTCTAAACATGATTTTTATGCGGTTTTCAGGTACTCTGATCTACTGAACACCGAGACTGTCAACCATGCCTCCTCACGTGGAGCCACCTTCTGGAAACGAAAGCCAAGGAAGGTGGCCAGTTTCGCCTCCACCGGAAGACAACGACCGGTATAGTGATAATGAGCGGCAAGAAGATCCAGAATCACCAGGGCATGAGGACCAGCATCATCAGCATAGACGTCGTCGGAGACACAGGAGGAATCATGATAACCGGGAGCGACGCCGAGACTCCAGCAACAGTGACGACTCGGAGGAAGAAGAGAAAACTCTGAGAGAATTGGCTTCTACAAAGGCCAATAGATCGAGGTGCCCCGTTATCATCCCAAGGTTCAATGCGACAAACTTTGAGCTCAAGCCATCTGTGATCTCCATGATTCAAAATAAAATCTTCAGGGGGAGTTCTAAGAGTGACAACCCTTACCATCACCTTGATGCTTTCAAAAATATCTGCGACACCATAAAGATGCGAGGGGTTCCCCAAGAGGTCATTTACTGCAAGGGTTTCATCTTCTCTTTGGAGGATAAGGCTCTATCATGGTACCTTGGGCTACCCCACCAAGTGCTGAATGGATGGGGAGAAATGGCTGACGCATTTGTAAACAAGTTTTACCCCACTGAGAAGACGATGAGGAACAAGTTAAAAATCACATCTTTCACGCAAAAGCCAAATGAAAACCTCCACGACGCCTGGGAATGATATCTGGAATATCAGAGGGACTGCCCTCACCACAATTTCAAGAAGGGCTTCCTGGTCTCTACCTTCTACAATGGGCTAACTCCCGATGAAAGGGTATCGCTGAATGCGGCAGTAGGAAGTGACTTCTTAGGGAAAAAGCCAAGCAAGTCTGAAAAGATCATTAGGAACATGGGTGAGCTGAAGGCCGATGTTGACTACGATAGATCCGATAGAGGGCAGGCGAAGAAGGCAGGGGAAGGAACCTCTCTTGAGTCCAAGGCTCTGGAAAACATTACTTCTCAGATTCAAAGGATAGCAACAGATGTGAAACAACTGAAGGATCATGGCGGAAAGGGGAAGAAGCAAGTTGAGAAAGTCATGAAATGTGTTACCTGCGGTGAAGGAGGACATGGGGTAGACAACTGCGTCTACACCAAACCCGGCACCGACAACGACTCCGACTCGGAAGAAGAAAGGTCCGAGAATGTATCCTACATGAACTTCAAGAGACCAGACCACCCTAGTTTTAATTATGGCAACAAGGACGCAACCGAAAACTCGCATCAGCTGCACACCTCGGCCAGGCCAGTGCAACCTTTCGAGAAGAGAGGGGGATCTGGGCAGTATAACAAGAATAGCCAGTTCCAACCAGTAAAAGGCAATTTCCAAGTAGCAGGAAAATACCAAGGCCCATCCCGTGAACAGGAGAAGGGGGCAAGCCAATCTGAGGTGATCGACCAGCTGTTTAACTTTGTCAAGAAGCAAGATAGCGTCAATAACCAGTTAGCACAGAGCGCGCTGTCAAATTCGGGAGTCTTGAACTCACTGCAAGTCCAATTGGCAGATATGCAAACACATCAGCGACAAATCGATCACCAGCTCGCACAACTCGCCGAGATTGTGAAGAATCCTTCGGGGAAGATCCCGTCCAACACTGAACCAGCAAAGTGATAAAGTATGATAAAGAAGCCAAAGACGTCTAGCTGAAGACGGAAAATGCAGCGCTCCTCGGGAGGCAGGCCGTGCTTTTATTTCCCTAGTATAGGACGTTATTTACTTTTCGGCAAAACAGACATTACAAACATTATGGACTGTAATAAGGCCCGAGTCAGTGCATGCGCACGTGTGCTGACTCTTTTTGTTTTAAGGGCCACCGCTTTAGTTTTATTTGCCAGGATGGGTAATACCATATGAGGCCGGGTTTAGCCTTAGGCCAATGATGTTTTACCCGCCTGTCGCCTCTTTCTTTAAGTGGGTTTTACCTCGGAGTTTTGTCCCGAAAAATCTTGTATCGGTCGGGCGAAGTCTGGTCTAGTAACCCTTTTTCCCAGATCGGATCGGGCGGCACACCAACCGACATACAGATTGCGCCCGTCTCGGGAGGGAATGGTTTTACCGCGACATCCGGCCGCTATATATAAGGCAAAAACTTTACCGCGTCGCGCTCCCGGACTTTACCTTTTTCAGCTACCGTATCGCGCAGTACTTTTCTTGCTCTCCACTCCCGTGTCGCGCAGAGACCTCTCCCGATCCCGTGACGCGCAACACCTTAAGGAAAACAAAGGTATCGCACGACATCCGAGCATACCCGATACGGACCTTTATCGCGTATGATGTATCGGGCGAGGATTTTACATTGATTTTCTTGTCGCCCGATACTGTTATCGCGCGACATGCTTCTCTCGCGCCTGCCCGATACAGCTGTGTCGGGCAGCGACCGTATCACCCGTTTATTCTTGTATCGGGCAGCGCTCTTTCAAGACCCTGCCGGGCGCTCAGTTTCTTTTGACCGTATCGCCCGACACAGTGGTATCGGGCAAGCTTCTCCTGATTTTGTCTTGAAGCCCGATACAGTCGTGTTGGGTGTCTCTCCCTTTATTAATTTACCCACTGATAACAAAAGTTCATTTGAATTGATAATAGGGATGGCACGCACAAAGCTAACCGCCATACGCGTTGATGAGCAAGGCAGGAGAATCATCACCGAGCCAGAGGCAGAGATGGCAACGATCAGGCAGAAACACCCGAATCCCGAGGTCGCTGGGCCCTCAACGACTGAAAAGAGGGTGAGAACTGAAGAAGTGGCCGCTCCAGCTACAGCACCCGCCCCAACAGAAGAACCACTGGATCACATGCCAGGAAGGTTTGTGCCAAGGGATGAGGAGCATGGATGCAGATATGCTGAGCTAGGGGCCAAGCTCTACAGGCCAAGCAGGTTCTGCCACCAGTCGTCCTTCATGCAGTTGGGCATCTTTGAGAGAATGGAGAACGTGCTTGCCGCAGCAGGTCTGAGGCAAATCTGCCTCAGCTTATCCGCCTCCTACACCGATCTCACAAAGGAGTTCATGGCGTCCCTTCACCGAGTAAAGAATACACCTGCTGAAGCCAGAAAGTATGGCGGAGCAGACAGACTCCAGGGGCGGCTTTACAATGCAGAGCACGTCATTTCAGAGAAGCTGCTCAACCAGATTTTCTCCTCCAGCAAAGAGGAGAGAGGGAGACTAGATAACGGTGCAAGGATCACCGAAGGAGACGGGTTCAACCCCGTAGATATCTGGGAAAAGCTAACCGGGGAGTCATCTTTCAAACCCGGGAGCAAGGTGGCGGCAGTGCACTCATGCTTCTGGAGGATAATGCACAAGATGGTGGCGTGCCTCCTCTTAAGCAAGAACGAGTCCAGCAACATTTACTCCGAGGAACTCCACGTCATGTGGCACATGATGGAGGGCCGGACTATCAACCTGGGGCGCTTCTTGCTGAACAGGCTGCACCCAATAAAGGATGCCACCAAGGAATATTGTATGGGTGGCATCGTGAACCTAATCGTGGTGGGGTTGGGATACCCGCGCGAGCCGCACAGCCTCTCAAGAACAAGAGGGGACGAGTTGATCGACCTCAAGTACCTCATGAGGTCGGGTATAATAAAGAAGGAGGGGCGGAGTTACTTCTACAAGTTCGCAAGGACGAAGATCCTTCTCCCGCTTCCTCGTTGCGCCGCCTACGACGCAGAAAAGCTAGTCTTCACCACAGCCGAGATCAAGGCTGTGGCAGCAGGCGCAAGCTGCGCTCCACCCCCAAGAAGTCAAGAATGGGGAATCACCAGAGGACCCATCATGCTGGGTACTCGGCAGGACGTATCTTCAACAGCTCCTGTCGAGCGGCTCACTGCCTCGGAGTCACCAACGACAGCCACAACAACAAGGCCAGTGGTGGCAAGAGAAGAACCGGCGATCGTGGAGGTCACCGAGACAAGAACTGGAACTGCAGCAAGAGAGACGGATGCAGTCCCCGTAGTTTCTGCTGCGCCCTTAGGGGCAATTGATGAAGTACAACTGGATGTCAGCGATGAGCTATTCTCCGACATCCTACAAATGGAGCTCGAAGGAGCACAGGTGACGCCGACACCACCACCAAAGTCACCTGTAGCAGTTGTTGAGGAGATCGTCGACAACGTCGATATGGGGCAGCATCCGTCCCCCACAACACGGTCTCCTCCGATACAACAAGAGGGTGGGGCAGCACTGACACCTCGCCCAGAAGCATCAGCCGCGCAGACGATAGAAGTAGGTTCTGCCTCGTCAGGCAGACCATCGCGTGGGAGGAGCATTTCGAGGTCGAAGGGGAGATAAGTGGAAAACCCTCCTTCGCTCAGAATGATGCTGGGACAAGAACTCGATTTCTTGCGGGAGGTAACAGAAAACCATTCTACTACATTTCTTTCCCTAACCCGCAAGTTGTCATTTTTCGAACAAAGGCTGGATAGCCAGGAACGAGAGTTGTTGGCTTTGGCCAGCCTACCTGGACGGCTAGAACAAGTTCTGCAGCGCCTTAGCGAGATCGAGGGGAGGCTGAACAGGGAGGACGACCATCCACGCCCAAGGCAGCCGAGAAGATCGTCGTCGCCTCCTGGTCTGGGCTCTCAATCCTCGTCGTCAAGAGTGTCGTCAGGATCGTCATCATCCACCTCCTCCTCCGGCAGATCTTCATCAGCAACCGGAGGAAATTCATCACAAGGGCAAGGCTATGAAGCTCCAGCCAGACAAGGAAGCCCTTTTGATCTGAATGAGGCCACTCCCTCAGCCCCCTTTGACGAAGCTGAGGATAACGACGAAGATATCAGCGTCGGGGAGGGCTCTTCTGATGAATCAGAGGGAGAAGGGGGGGACATCTGCACTGCAAATGAAAGACACCTCCCCAGAGGAAGGAGTTCAAGGGCTGACCTCACCGATTTCTCCGCACCGACAGAGATACCTTCCTTCAAAATGGCTGACTTTGACAGAAGGGTCATAGGGTATCTAACGATCAGAGACCAGAAACTACTCAACATGGTTCTGAGATCACAAGCCGACGAGGAATAGGTACTCTGGAGCGACAGTTATTTTTCGGTGCAGCGGGGAACTCTGAGAAACATCTTCCGTGCCAAGGCCGTCGTAGGGAAGAGGTTGTTCAGAGTACTACAAGGGGCCATTATATAAAGCACCGACAAGAAGAAAGGCCAACATACAGTTTACGCTGCCACCCCGACCCTAGCAAGAAGACTAATGATGGGGTTGTACAATTCTACGTAGGTAGAAAGTATGTTGGATTACATTGAAGTGCACAATCCGAAACTGGTGATGGCCCCTTACAAACACAGAAACAACTGGTTCCTGTGCATTGCCGACCTCCGAAATCATGATGTCCAACTGCACTGCTGCTGCAGCAAAGAGGTCCCGCACACAGGAAGTACGTTCCTACACCCAAAGGATGTAAGGCTAAGACTGCTGCCGCTGCGTCTCCACCGGGTCATCAAGTATGGAGTCCAGCGCCACAACGGCGTCTGGAACTTCTACTCACTAAGGGACTTCCCAGTCCAAGAAGAGGAAGGAAGTGGAAATAGCGCATTCATAGTCCTCAGAGCCATGGAGATGATACATATCTTCGGATACTTCAAGCAACTCCAGAATAATAACTTCTAAAGTCTCAGAAGCAAATATGCATTGTTGCTGATAAAGGACAAGCGCTACTTCCGAGACGCAGGGATACCAGAAGAGCTGCTGGATAGTGAACAAGAAGAGGAGTCATCTCAACACAGCAGCCCTCCTGAAAAAGAAGCAGAAGTAGAGACGCACGTCTGTGGGGCAGACAAACAGATAAACATCTTGCGACAAGTTTTCGGACACGACGAACAAGCCTCGCCCCAGAACCAGGAGGAGTCGATCCACAACTTTGACCGTTTCTCATGCGCTACCCTCACGCAGGAACAGGTCAACAAAATCCACATGAAGTTGGCTGACTCCAACCCTGCAGACGTAGCCTACTCGGCAGGCGATGCCATAGTCCCGATTGACGACTTAAGGGACATGGTAAAAGAGGGAGGATGTCTGGCGTTATATGTGGCGGTCGCCTACATCCAGGTACTACGAAACAAGTCTGAACATGCATGCATAGCAGATCCAATGTTGTTCAACGACATTTGCCTAGCCGATGAGCAAGGGGCGAAGGAAGCTTTCGTAGCAGAGTTGGAATGCAGAGTCCCGAATACCATTCTCCTTCCCATCCTACACAACAACCACTGGACGCTCTTAACGGTGTACACCCAACAACGAGCAGGGATTTTCTACAACAGCTCGGACAGCAACAAAGACCATCCAGTTCCTTGTACATCGACAGCGCTGACATCTCTCGAACGATTAGTATGAAAGTACTATATCGATATAGCAGCGCTGATACAACCATTCCTGGGAATGCAAGCAAGAAGCTGGGATGAACTCCAGTTCTGCCACCGCAGCCCGCAGCAAATTCAACTATCCAACGAGTGCGGCATCTTCGTCCTGGAATGGATGGAAGATGAGGCAACGCCTGATCAGCTCCTCCACATCGACTATCACAGCAAAAGAGGAGAATATGTGTGGGAGCTCTTATGTAGCCCAGGCGCGCTGATCATCTAACCCTCACTGATTTTCATTTCCTTACCTCATCTACTTCACAACTCTGGGACAGAGTGTGGAGTAAGTTTGGGGGGGTACCATGTACCAGTGAGGGAGGTACAACACTTTTCTCCTTTGATCCCCCTCGTCCTATCCAATTCAATTAGTGTACATATAACCTTTTTAGTTTACATATAGCTTCTTACAACAACCTTTTTCCTTCTTGCTAAAAGTCTTGAAAACTTTGAAAATTTTTGCTTATGATTCCCTATACTTATATATGTATAAAGTTGCTATAATAATAATAAAAACCTGTTGTGACTTCTTGCAAAGTTTACTTTCTGTATATTTAAACGAGTTACAAGTTCTGTCATATCTTTCTAATAATGTTGTCTCAAACAAACAAAAGATTGTGCCTTGCCATCCAAAAATTTTCGGAAAATAATAATCTCGCAAACAGATAAGAGACGAGTATGGAGAAGGAAAAAGCTGCCCAAACATCAGATATCTCTTTTGTTTTCCCTTACCCAACAAAAATCCCAAAAAGAGAAAGAAGCCTTATGAGCGTGAATAAAAGCATGAGAGTTGTGCCCAATAAAAGAAAAGAAAAAAATATATATACATATATACACACTTGTTTTCTAAAAGTACCCATCTTTAGGCATGGTAGATCTGGGGCAGTGGTACGTAGGATGTGAAATCACTGCTCTAAAGCCAACTGGCTTGGACTGCAGGGACCACTTGCCCATTAACGGACCCTTACCTGGATGGACTGATGGGAAACAAGAAGAAAAACCCAAAAAGCCTTAGCCTACCCTATACACAACTTTCTGCCCCTAAAATAAAGCTGTTTGGTGTGTAAGCTAACTTTAGAATCATACACCAAAGTCTCGCTGAAGCTGTGGAGAAGAAAAATTTTACTTAAATAATAAGGCAAGTAGGGCAAGGTCTTTTGTTCGCATTAAGACATCATTACCTCCAAGACATCACAAATCTTGTGCTACCCTTTAGGCTTAAAGTTTTGCTGTGCAAGAAGAAGCAACACAAAGTTTAGTTTAAATATTGATTGAGGACAATCAAAAAGCTAAGTTTGGGGGAGTTGATAACACCAAATTTTGTGACGTTTTTGCCCTTTATTCTGTTATCAAAACTACCCTTTTTTGCTATTTTCCTCTATTTTATTAGCATTTTCGCGATAATTGGCCAAGCAACGCTCTTATTCCAATTTTCCCTATCTTCTACAGAGTTTTCCTCATTTTTGTGCAATAAGGCCGATTCCGGCCCACAATAAGTCTAAGCCCATCTCGACCTTCCTGACGCCCGATACAACCCAGCCCGACAGGGGCTGGGCAACACGAGAATGATCGGCGGAGAAGGGCGCTGAGAAAGAAGGACGTGTCGGCCGACATACCGTCTACCCGACAGGGAGCCAAAGCCGCATCGACGACCAAACTCTTCGGGCGACACAGCCACCCATCGGCAGGCGTGCCGCCAGCCACGTGACCGATAGCCAGCACCTCACGTCGAGACATACCTGTATCGGCCGTCCACATCCATCGACCGGCGTATAAGGGAGCTACGTGGCGTTTCCAGCACCATAACTCCTTCAACCGCCGGTATAAATAGCAGCTACAGGAGAGGTCGGACAAGTCGGGAGGTCGGATAGTCGGAGGGATAGTTGGGAGAGTCGGGAAGAGAATTCGGACAAGACATTTCGGAGAGCCACCTTCGAAGGAAGCTGTGAGAGCAAGAGTATCGCGCCCCAGTGCTTGTGTCGGGCGACACTAGGTGAGCTTTCCCTCATCCCGAGAGGGAAGGGATGGTTCACTTAGTGTTGTCCCGGGCGACACTGCGGGCCGATATCGGCCAGCGAAGATGAGCGACATGAGTGCCCGACAGTAGACTCGTAGCTCTTTGCCCGACACGATATCGAACCCGATACGCTCCGCCCGTCATGCGTGCCGCCCAAGAGGGTGCGCCGCCCGACATGAGCGTATTGGCCAGGGTCCTTGAGCGATACAGTCAGGCGTCAGTTGGCACTGCCCGAGAGGGGGTGCCGCCCGACACTGCCGTATCGGGCTCGGCTCCTGACCGGTATCGGGCAGGAGAGCTACAATAGTCTGTTGTTCTTCTACATCAAGAAGGCGACATCTATCTTTAATTATGTTATTTAAATTCTTACCTTATGCATTGTATTAAGACCCTTATTGCTTATGGAAATAGAAATGCTTAACTGCTATTTGTTTAATGCTTGGTGCCTTATGATTGGGTAACTGTTGTGTTGGATATCCGAACTCTAGCTTGCATGTTTTGGATCGCGTTTCTCTTAGCTACCGAATCATCTTTCCCGTCGCAACTACTTCGAGAGTTGGGTTGTGGCTCTAGTGTTTGGTCCGGTTCTGGAGTACGAGAGTGCCCGGAACAGAGTTGTTTTAGTATCAGTCCACTCTAACTTGATCCCAGCAACCTCGAGAGGGGTGTTGAAGCTTGGTTAGAGGCACCCGCTCTGAGAGGAGGGGTGCAGGGTGTTACTGCTACCACTTGTCTTACTGAAGTCTTATCCCTTGCATTACGCCTTAAACTGTAGTTTATCTTTCTATTTTCTGTTGCATGAAAATTCCGAAAAACTGCTAAATGACAAAATCTTAATCTTTCTTGTAACTCTAGTTGGAGATAGTTTTCTTTTATTTAATCGTGACAGCTTGTTGTTCCCCTTCGGGGAACTTTAATATCTCTTTATACCCACCGTAGTGTAGAGTGTCGATTCAGAGTCGTCAACACGACCCACCTTGTCCCTGTGTTCGACCCCGTATGACTACTTTGACCCCGTAAACAAAGTTGCGGGGGCCTAGAAGGATTCGGGTATAAATGTGAAGGCTCGACTACCTCAAATACGCCTCCAATTTTAGGACGCGCGATTTAGGCCGGTCAATAAGAGAGCTTTGGATAAGATGTTTCATGGTTAGAGATCTATGAAGAGTATGTTGTAGCATGTTTTGGTTTGTGCTTATGTGACTAGATCTCGTAAAGCTAGTAGCTAGTGCCAATGAGGTAATCTGAGAACCCTAGACTAAGAGAGGGAGGATAAAGTTTGTGATTATGAGATACTTATTGAGTTGAGTTAGCTCAGAGAGAATGAGCAATGCACTATCTTCGTGATAAGGGTTGGGAGAACCTCGTTTGGACTAGATAAAGTTTTGATATATGTTCAACGAGCCACTTGTATAAGTTTGTTAGCACGACCATGATATAATATATGTAAGGACGTGATCTAATCTCAAGATGTGATATATGGACATGATATAATGTAAATCTAGACATGGTATAATTGATATCAATGCATAAATGTTTAACCATATACACAAATAATGATGATTAATGAGGGGTTTTGTTTAATCTTGTGATGAAATCACTAATAAATCCTGCAATTTACCATGAGCAATGAAATGAGATCGTATGAATGAAACATGTTATATGAGGTACTAATCTTATTGCTATATAAAGATGAAATAAAGTTTGACATTTAGCACAACATAACGGTTATGACACCTTGATGTAATCTAGATGGATAAAGTGGGTTAACTTTAAGTTAACTCCCTCCTAAAGGACATATGTTAATGTCGAACATGTTATAACAATTAGCTCAATAAAATGTTGATGACACCTTGATGTATGAGTTAATCTTTAGTTAACTCCTTTAGAACATGGTAATATGATGTGGGAACCCTAATGCTGGTTAAGATAAGGATGCAACCCTGATATATGAGATATGTCATCATGTAACCTATGCTCCTAAACCATGTTATATGATGAGTGGTTCACCCTTGTATCACCCTAGATGTTTGAAAACATCCTAGTAGCTTGGATATAGTTCTGGAGTTCTTGTCTATGTTGTACATAGAATAGAGCCTACATGTGGATGAAGACATGGTAGTTTTCCTTGGAGTACGAGTATGGCTGACTTTCGAGGATGAAAGTTCTTTTAAGATGTATATGCAGTGACAAAGTGGGTTTTCTGGCTTAATTTCGAGGATGAAATATCTTTTAAGGTGTGTAGGATGTGATGGAGTGGACTTTTGGAGTCCTTGATCATCCAATGATAGGAGTGAAATCATATGGTTGAGTTCTAAACTTTTGACAAGTAGTGTGTTGATGTGAGGTTGACATCATGATTAAGATATCTCTTTTTAATGCCTTCTTGAGGAATTTATTTGAATGGTCTAATAGCTAAGTTTTGTCACCAAATTTGAGTAGAACGTAGCTTGAGATGTAGTAAAGGTATGGTTAAAATTTGGTGGCAATTGGGTGTTCCTAGAGAGAGTTATTGAGGTTTGAAATTGGGAAATAATGTGCACTTGATGTTGATAGACCAAGATATAAGTTTATAGCCTAAGCTTTAATTGGAAGATGGTGTCACGCTCCCCTTAGTTAAGTTGGGTCCGCATGGCCAACTTATGGCCTTGGATTGCAAATCCAGCGGTTGTGGCCTTAGGAAAGGAGAAGCCACGGATCCACTTAAGTGCCCTCTGGCCGATAGCCATTGGATGACAATCAGACGACCCAGAGCTCTCCCCCTACCTCCCGTCACAATGGAGATCGTGGGAGAGCTGACGCCGAGCCCTCCCAGCCACCACTCGCCTAAATAGTGGGGAGTGAGGGGAAATGAAGTGGACAGTTGCATTCAGCTCGAGCAGAGGAGTGAGGAGACCCCTTAAACGAGATGCACAAACACGTCACTGGAGAGAACCAACCCTCGTCCCTCACTGCTTCTCTTCTATGGAGAACAGGTGGTAGCGGAAGGCATTCTTGGAGATATAGAGGGGAATCTGAGGAAATGAGTAGGCGAGAAATGAAAACCGAGGTCATATGATTCGCTGGAGGTCGTGTGCCACTTGTTGTAGCCTTAGATCAGAGATATGTGGATGAGCAAAGGCTAGATTCCCTTCTGCTCCGCCACAGCCGACACCAGCGGCAGTGACGTCTATGATCTCTCGAGCAGGAGCTCAAGGAAGGGGGGAAAGTGGTCGTGGTGGTGCGGCTTTGGGCAACGAAGCTATGGGAGGTTAATGCTTTCACGAGGAGCAGCTCGAGCTGAGATATCGCACACCGGAGCTTCCCCAGCCGCGACGACGGCCCCTTGCCGGCAGCTGCAGGACAGGGAGCCTTGAGCCAAGTTTGAGAAGTTGATCAGCCGTGGAGAATAGCAGGACCCCATCAGATATGTGGGTGTCCGTAGGAGTTGGCTTGGAGGCCCAGTACTCGGTTGCTTTCTCACCGGAGCCAAGCCGGGCGGCGGCGGTCCCGTGAAACAGAGTCTGTGGACTCTCGATCGCGATAAAAATGGAAGATGATTCCCGTTTATGTTCGACCGGGTCTGCAGCCTTGAACCGGGTCCAAGAACCAAAACTCGGCCGACTCAAGCAAAGGAGCAGCGCGACCCACATGGCCACGTGGCGGCGCACGATTGGCCCAGATAAGGTAATTAACTCACATATACTCAGAATTTGTAAAATTCATAGTAATTAGCTCGAGCATCAGAAAAATACATATGATATACCAAAATGTTCAGAAAAATGCGTAGAATAAGATGGAAGCATAATATCCTTCTTTTGATGCACTAATATCAGTGATATCTTGTTAGTGGTGAACTGCTTAATTGATGGATAATAAATATCAAACGATTCCCTAAAATTATGAGAAAATACCTGTAAATCATATTTCATGCTTATAGTACACCTGATGTCAGTGATGATCATGTTGATGCACGAAATTATATAATTTGCTTAATATGTCTAATTAGGGCTTATAACCCTAAATAAAATGTATTAAATACACACATGCTCAATAAATGATGAGATTTACAGAAAACCCTCATATCTGTAATTGGAAGATAATATATAAATCTGATATAGTTATATACATGAAATTCATGTTATATGAAGAGAATCCTTAATACATGTGATGTAACCCTGATATGGTTAATGAAAGTGACATAATGTTAAATACGTTCACATAATAATGTGACACATGAGTATATCCAGTTGATGAACTATAATCTAGAATATGACATCAGTAAGATAATTCTAAGACTAGAATACAAGTAATAATGCACATACCCTAATGAACTAAGTGAAACCCAAAAATGGATTAATTAGGGTTAAGATGAGATGTAAGATGATGAGAACCTGATGATAGTATGTGATCTTGTCTTAATCAGGTTTGACAAAGATGTAGTTGACATCAGGAATATGTGTGATGTTATGTTGATCTCTTGATCTAAGGTACGCCATTACCTCTTACTTGGCTTATTATACAATATTCTTGTATTATATGTGTAGTAAAATACTTGGCATATGATATTGGATGAGATGATTGTTCTCGTACGATATGTTGCATGATTCTCCATACTTATTGCTATGAACACATCAAACATAATATAAATGTTCCATCATAAGATAGCTCATAAACCACTCGGTGGTAGAGCACATGCATAATGATCACAAACCACTTGGTGGTAGATCATATGATGTTTGTATAATGATCACAAACCACTTGGTGGTAGATCATAAGGCCTAAAGACGTCAAAGCCACTTGGTGGCAGACACACGAGATGTATGATGGAAATGTGCTTAAAATATGTGTTCTCTTTTGCTAATGAATATCTTTGTGTAAGTATATGTTTTTCTTATATTCTTCTGTTACTACCAAGTATTAGTTTTATCTTATTGCCAAGATATGATGAGAGGTATATAAAAAGACACGTAGGCGTACTCAGTACAATATTCATGAAATATTGTGCTGACGTGTACCGCATGTAATCTTTTGTTTAGGTTGTGGCTTATGTTCTTGAAGATCCAGGATAGTGAGAGTTGTATGGCGAGCGGTTGTACAGGTCGAACTGTTGTCTTAAGATCCTGTAGTTTAGTAGTAGTACATGTATATGTATAGTTTGATGTTCAATATGTAATATCAAATGTTGTAATAATTCATGTTGTAATTATATGTTGAATGGTGAACATGTGTGTATGGTTTTATTATTGTTCATATACATGTGTTACTGTGTTTCCTTATGACTTCCTCTGATTTTCTTCTTCTTAGCCTAGTGTGTGGTGCTCAAATTGGGATTCTCGCTGAGGTGAGGGTTTCAATTTGGACGTCACACATCGGATTAAGTTTTAGAAAATCCGGGGATGTCACAGGTGGTATCAGAGCATGAACAATAGCAAAGCCTGGCATGTGCTCATTATGCAACTCAAAACTAAAGAACCTTGAACTTAATAATCTTTTAGGGTTAGATTAGTCGTCTTTTATAGACTAGATCTGACCTAGCCTCTAGGTTAGCACCTAGATGTCTGAGAACTAGGTCTAGACTGGTGCTTGTTGAGTAACAAGTCCTTAGATGTCGTTCTTTCCTTGTAATGGGACGTTGCACTATTTGGAAATGACGTGCATCAAGGGAAGAGAAACCCTACACATATTGCACATGTTGTCTAGAGTAGCTACGCTAGTCTACGCCATGTTCTCACCCTTTTCACTAGTTTTCATGATGTTGTACTCTCTACTATGTGTGGGACACTCGTTTTTAGGATTTGGTTTTTGATTCCAAATGGATCGAACCTCGATAGTTTTCTCTGACGCATGTTTTATCGGAGAAAAACTATATAATATTTTATTATGTATATGTATTACAAAAATGTGTCCCCACACATGTACGAGTAGGAGGTGGTCATGCAACCTGAGTGAAAGTGAATGACATCAGTATAGAAGAGAGAGTAGTTCTAGATTAGATGTCTAGAGCCTTTTTGGAATATATGATAGATGGAATAGATGAAATAAGCTATGATATAAGTTTGAGATAGTAATTAAGTTGTTTTATGATGATTTATGTTTGTCTTTGAGGACTCAAGTTTAGTTTGAGGATTTGAGATAAGTTTTGATGATGCAAGTATGAGTTCTTTTATGAGATGAGATAAGTTAGGTTAAGGCAAAGTTGTGAGTCAGCATGAGCCTCAAGCTCTTTTACAAAGGAGGACCTCTAGTGTTAGGACCAGTTTTTGGGGTTAGCTCAAGAGAGAGCAAGACCCACAGGGAGAAGGTCAGAGAACCTAGACTCCACGATATGAGAAACATGATATGATATGTCCTAAACTAGACTACTCCTGAGTGATTGAGTTGAGTTGCTTTATGCATGATTCCTATAGTCTTCTTGAACCCTAGATGTCCTTGGGAGGACCAAACCCTAGAGATAAAGAGAGGATTGTTATATATGTGCATATGAACATCAATATGAGTGCCTACCATCTGGGTGAGGGAGAGAGAGTCCCAAGACCCTAGAGGAGGTAGCTAAGTTAGTTTCTCTGAAGCCTCATGCTCGGGTTGGTGGTTTCCCACATAGGAATCTAGTGGTGTATATAAGAGAGCTTTGGATAAGATGTTTCATGGTTAGATATCTATGAAGAGTATGTTGTAGCATGTTTTGGTATGTGCTTATGTGGCTAGATCTCGTAAAGCCAGTAGCTAGTGCCAATGAGGTAATCTGAGAACCCTAGACTAAGAGAGGGAGGATAAAGTTTGTGATTATGAGATACTTATTGAGTTGAGTTAGCTCAGAGAGAATGAGCAATGCACTATCTTCGTGATAAGGGTTGGGAGAACCTCATTTGGACTAGATAAAGTTTTGATATATGCTCAACGAGCCACTTGTATAAGTTTGTTAGCACGACCATGATATAATATATGTAAGGACGTGATCTAATCTCAAGATGTGATATATGGACATGATATAATGTAAATCTAGACATTGTATAATTGATATCAATGCATAAATGTTTAACCATATACACAAATAATGATGATTAATGAGGGGTTTTGTTTAATCTTGTGATGAAATCACTAATAAATCCTGCAATTTACCATGAGCAATGAAATGAGATCGTATGAATGAAACATGTTATATGAGGTACTAATCTTATTGCTATATAAAGATGAAATAAAGTTTGACATTTAGCACAACATAACGGTTATGACACCTTGATGTAATCTAGATGGATAAAGTGGGTTAACTTTAAGTTAACTCCCTCCTAAAGGACATATGTTAATGTCGAACATGTTAAAACAATTAGCTCAATAAAATGTTGATGACACCTTGATGTATGAGTTAATCTTTAGTTAACTCCTTTAGAACATGGTAATATGATGTGGGAACCCTAATGCAGGTTAAGATAAGGATGCAACCATGATATATGAGATATGTCATGATGTAACCTATGCTCCTAAACCATGTTATATGATGAGTGGTTCACCCTTGTATCACCCTAGATGTTTGAAAACATCCTAGTAGCTTGGATATAGTTCTGGAGTTCTTGTCTATGTTGTACATAGAATAGCGCCTACATGTGGATGAAGACATGGTAGTTTTCCTTGGAGTACGAGTATGGTTGACTTTCGAGGACGAAAGTTCTTTTAAGATGTATATGAAGTGACAAAGTGGGTTTTCTGGCTTAATTTCGAGGATGAAATATCTTTTAAGGTGTGTAGGATGTGATGGAGTGGACTTTTGGAGTCCTTGATCATCCAATGACAGGAGTGAAATCATATGGTTGAGTTATACTAAGAGTTCTAAACTTTTGATAAGTAGTGTGTTGATGTGAGGTTGACATCATGATTAAGATATCTCTTTTTAATGCCTTCTTGAGGAATTTAATTGAATGGTCTAATAGCTAAGTTTTGTCACCAAATTTGAGTAGAACGTAGCTTGAGATGTAATAAAGGTATGGTGAAAATTTGGTGGCAATTGGGTGTTCCTAGAGAGAGTTATTGAGGTATGAAATTGGGAAATAATGTGCACTTGATGTTGATAGACCAAGATATAAGTTTATAGCCTAAGCTTTAATTGGAAGATGGTGTCACGCTCCCCTTAGTTAAGTTGGGTCTGCATGGCCAACTTATGGCCTTGGATTGCAAATCCAGCGGTTGTGGCCTTAGGAAAGGAGAAGCCACGGATCCACTTAAGTGTCCTTTGGCCGATAGCCCTTGGATGACAATCAGACGGCCCAGAGCTCTCCCCCTACCTCCCGTCACAATGGAGATCGTGGGAGAGCTGACGTCGAGCCCTCCCAGCCACCACTCGCCTAAATTGTGGGGAGTGAGGGGAAATGAAGTGGACAGTTGCATTCAGCTCGAGCAGAGGAGTGAGGAGACCCCTTAAACGAGATGCACAAACACGTCAGTGGAGAGAACCAACCCTCGTCCCTCACTGCTTCTCTTCTACGGAGAACAGGTGGTAGCGGAAGGCGTTCTTGGAGATATAGAGGGGAATCTGAGGAAATGAGTAGGCGAGAAATGAAAACCGAGGTCATATGATTCGCCGGAGGTCGTGTGCCACTTGTTGTAGCCTTAGATCAGAGATCTGTGGATGAGAAAAGGCTAGATGCCCTTCTGCTCCGCCACATGGGAGCTTAATGCTTTCACGATGATATACCAAAATGCATGATTCTCCATACTTATTGCTATGAACACATCAAACATAATATAAATGTTCCATCATAAGATAGCTCATAAACCACTCGGTGGTAGAGCACATGCATAATGATCACAAACCACTTGGTGGTAGATCATATGATGTTTGTATAAGGATTGCAAACCACTTGGTGGTAGATCATAAGGCCTAAAGACGTCAAAGCCACTTGGTGGCAGACGCACGAGATGTATGATGGAAATGTGCTTAAAATATGTGTTCTCTTTTGCTAATGAATATCTTTGTGCAAGTATATGTTTTTCTTATATTCTTCTGTTACTGCCAAGTATTAGTTTTATCTTATTGCCAAGATATGATGAGAGGTATATAAAAAGACACGTAGGCGTACTCAGTACAATATTCATGAAATATTGTGCTGACGTGTACCGCATGTAATCTTTTATTTAGGTTGTGGCTTATGTTCTTGAAGATTCAGGATAGTGAGAGTTGTATGGCGAGCGGATGTACAGGTCGACCTGTTGTCTTAAGATCCTGTAGTTTAGTAGTAGTACATGTATATGTATAGTTTGTTGTTCAATATGTAATATCAAATGTTGTAATAATTCATGTTGTAATTATATGTTGAATGGTGAACATGTGTGTATGGTTTTATTATTGTTCATGTACATGTGCTACTGTGTTTCCTTATGACTTCCTATGATTTTCTTCTTCTTAGCCTAGTGTGTGGTGCTCAAATTGGGATTCTTGCTGAGGTGAGGGTTTCAATTTGGACGTCACACATCGGATTAAGTTTTAGAAAATCTGTGGATGTCACAAGCTCGGCCCAAAGGCATGTCGTGCAATAGGTGTAATGTGCAACACCATGTCGTACAACACTGTTATACTGCGCAGCAAGATCTTATAAGGAATATCGTGCAATGGCGCGTCGTGCACAAGGTGTATCGGGCAGCACAACTAGACAAGGCATAACGCCCAAGGGTATAATTCAGCCTGTCGCTCAACCAGACTAGCCATGATCTATTGGCCAACACAAGGCAACAACGGAGGTGCGACGCCCGACATACACACACACAAGGGTAACGGCCAACGTTCTACTCATCTAGGGATAATGGCCAGGGAACAACCTCAAGCGACAACAAGGAAAGCATGTCGTCCAGCTAGCTAACCACATCTATCGGTTGACACACAAAACCAAGACCAAGGGGTGACGCCCACCACAGAACCAGCTAACAAGCTTCCACAACATCAGGGTATAACGAGGTTATCTGTGTCAGGTAGGGTACTGATCATGGTGTGACGCCTGACACAACAAGGTAGGAACCCGGTGTGTGACGCCCAACACAACACCATAACCTAACGACCAAGGCTCTAGGCCAAAGAGGGATATCGGTCAGCATCACCACCAACCCCATATTGGGCAAGGTGCAACCCAACAAGGTCATCATCAACCTCAAGCACAAAGGCACCAAAACCCTAAAGGATCGAGAAGATGGCTCACCTCTCAACAACCAAGAGAGAGGGGTCTTGCCAAGCATTTTATCACCAATCGGGCAACACAAGGAACAACCACAACCAAGGTTCACAACCACCACATAGCTCACCTTTCAAGTCCATGGTGAGAGGAGGGTGTTGCTCCAGTCACTAGAACACAAGCTCACCTCTCAACTTAAGAGAGAGAGGAGTATTTCCCATATTACTAGAGCTCAAGCTCACTCCTCTAGACCTAGGAGAGAAAGGGGTGTTGCTCACCAAGAAACCCTAGAACATAGGTTCGGCCAACAAGGACAACTAAGCAAGAAACTAAACTAGCAACATGCATAGCTGTTATGATCATAAGCAACATATAAGAACATAAAAGAAGGTAGTGTAGTTATGGTTAGGAGTTATGTAACCCGCCTTAAGCAAGCTCCAAGCTCCTAGCTCCAAGCTCCACAACAACAAGAGAGCAAGTCACTCTAGGGTTCGACCACCACTAGAGGAAGAAGGAGACTCCTAGAAAAGGATCAACCACCAAGCTTGCAAAGAAAGAGGGGTGTCGTGCACCAAGGAAGAGGGAGACTAAGGAACTAAAGGGATCCTTAGCAAGAGAAAGGAAACACATATATAGGAGAGGATGGAGGAGAAACCAAGGAAAGACAAGGCAAGGTGTCGTCCACCTAGGGACACTTGTCCATGTGCAAGGCCACCACTCTAACATGTCCTAAACACATGTCCAAGATCATTGCCACATGCAACCATCAAGCTCCAAGTGTCCACTAGTGGTGACACAAACGAGGTCAAAGAAGGTCAAAGGGTCCATGGGCGACACACACCCATACCATGGCCGAAACACTCCCTAGGCCGACCCACCACAGGCCGACACAAAGCACTCCTGCCCGACACAAGGCTCACTTGCCCGGCACAAAGGTCCAACAAGGCAAAGGCAAGGCATAACAAGGCCCAACAAGCTCAACCAACACCAAGGCAACACAAGCAATGAGCCCAACCCTTCCTCTCATCACAAGAGGAAGCAAGGAGAGGGAGGAACACCTTACAAGGTGACAAACTTGCCTACAAACCCTAAAATTGGGTATATTGCAAGTAGCACCTCCAGCTCTCAACAAAACACCAACAAACCCTAATCACCACTAAAGGTGATTAGCGGGAACTAAGCATCAGGGTTAAGCAAAGAAAATAGGATAAGCCCTAAATGGAGGTCAGGGTCCTTACAAGCTATAACCCTATACAAAGGGATTTCACCCTCGAAATCCAAAGGAAAAAGCAAGGGATACTTCCTCCTCATCTCTTCCTCAAGCTCCCACATGGCTTCCTCAATGCCACGATGATGCCAAAGAACCTTCACAAGAACCAGGTCCTTCCTCTTCAGCTTCTTAACCCTTTTGTCAAGGATCATCATAGGACCTTCCTCGTAGGTCACATCTTCATCAAGCTCAACTTTGACTGGTTGTATCACGGTCCCTGTATCTGGATGACTTTTCTTCAACATACTGACATGGAACACTAGGTGTAACCTGTGCAACTCTGGTGGCAGCTCCAACTCGTAAGATACCTTGCCCATACGTGCTATGACTGGGTATGGACCCATATATCTGGGTGCTAGTTTAACCTTCTGGCCAA
Organism: Alisma plantago-aquatica; assembly: GCA_963693085.1. Classification (NCBI taxonomy): domain Eukaryota; kingdom Viridiplantae; phylum Streptophyta; class Magnoliopsida; order Alismatales; family Alismataceae; genus Alisma; species Alisma plantago-aquatica. Next base: position 1,296,136,523 of record OY856411.1, read on the forward strand.
ACCTCAGCACACCTTTCCACGATGAGACTTTAAGATACACTTTGTCTCCTACCTAGAACTCCAAAGGTCGTCGATAATTGTCTGCGTAAGACTTCTGCCTGTCCTGTGCCACTTTCAACTATTGTTGTATCACCTTGATCTTCTTTGTCATCTACTGTACTAACTTGAGACCCACAAGCTGATATTCACCAGACTCATACCAACACAACGGAGATCTGCACTTCCTGCCATATAGGGCCTCATAAGGAGCCATGTCAATGCACCACTGATAACTATTGTTGTAGGCGAACTCTAACAGACTGAGATGTACGTCCCAAATGCCTAGGAACTGTAAAACGCAAGCCTGAAGGAGATCCTCCAAAGTCTGAATAGTCCTCTCAGACTGTCCATCTGTCTGTGGATGGAAAGCAGTGCTGAACCTCAACTGCGTTCCCAACTCTTTGTGCAACTGTTACCAGAAATGACTCGTGAACTGAGGACCTCTGTCGGAAACTATCGTTACCGGAACACTGTGCAAACGTACTATCTCATCCACATATACCCGAGCGAGCTTCTCGGCTGTATATGTTGTCTTTACAGGTATGAAATGGGCAGACTTCGTCAATCTGTCCACTATTACCCAAATGGAATCATGATTCCTAGTTGTCCTAGGTAGACCAACTACGAAATCCATGGTTATATGATCCCATTTCCACTACGGTATCGGCAGAGGTTGTAACGTACCTGTCAGCTTCTGATGCTCAACCTTGACTTGCAGACATACCGCACACCTAGCCACAAACTCTGCTACATCTTTCTTCAAGCCAGGCCACCAATACAAGTCCTTCAGATTATGATACATCTTGGTGACTCCTAGATGCATAGCATACATCGATGTGTGTGCTTCCTCGAGTACTAGCTTCCTTAGATTGTCAGCATTGGGGACCACCATCCTATCATGATAGGAAACTAGTCCATCCTCGGACTCATGGAACCCATCACGCTTTTCACTACCAAACTCTGATCTGATTGACTGTACTGGGTCATCTATTTGTTGTGCATCTTTGATCTACTGTCTCAGCGTAGGATTGACTTGCATATGTGCTAAAAGTCCTTCTGACAAGGAAACTTCCATCTGCACATTCATTTGTCGTAGGAAAACAAACATATCTCACCTATGGCATACCAAGGAACTCAACTATGCCTTCTTTGTAGGAAAAGAAGAAGACTTTCAGATAAGCGCATCGGCTACCACATTCGCCTTACCAGGATGATACTCGATGGTGCAGTCTTAATCATTGATTAGCTCCATCCATCGGTGTTGTCGCATATTTAGCTCATTCTATGAGAATATGTACTTTAGATTCTTATGATCTGTAAAGATCTAACACACTTCCCCGTAAAGATAGTGTCTCCAAATCTTTAACGCATGAACCACTGCTGCCAACTCCAAATCATGAGTCGGATAATTCTCCTCGTGTTTCTTAAGTTGTCACGAAGCAAAAGAGACCACTTGATATTCCTGCATCAGCACACAACCTAAACTTTTCTTGGAAGCATCGCAGAAAACAATGTAGCCCTTTCTGGGTTCTGGCAGTACTAACACTGGAGCACTGGTCAGCTTCTCCTTCAAACTTTGGAAAGCTTGCTGACAACGATCATCCCACATGAAAGGTACATCCTTTCTAGTCAACTTTGTCATCGGCAACACAGTTGCACTAAAGTCCTTGATAAACCTCATATAGTAACCTGCTAGACCCAGGAAACTACAAACTTCTGTCGGTGTATTTGGCTGCTCCCACTCTGCAACAGACTCCACCTTCCTACGGTCCACCTTAACTCCTTCTATAGATATTACGTGACCCAAGAAAGTCACTTCTTCCAACCAGACCTCACACTTACTGAACTTGGCATACAACTGATGTTGGTGAAGAAGAGCCAACGCTAGTCGAAGATGTCGCTCATGCTCTTGCCTGTCCCGACTATAGATCAAGATGTCATCTATAAAGACTACAACAAACTGATCTAGAAATGGACGAAACACTCTATTCATCAATTCCATGAAAGCAGTAGGTGCATTGGTTAGCCCGAACAACATAACCACAAACTCGAAGTGACCATATCACGTCCTAAAAGCTGACTTTGGTATGTCATCCACCTTAATCCTCAACTGATGATATCCAGACTGTAGATCGATCTTTGAAAACAGTGTAGCACCACACAACTGATCAAACAGATCATCTATCCTCGGCAACGGGTACTTGTTCTTGATCGTGACCTTGTTCAACTATCGATAATCTATACATAACCGCATCGATCCATCCTTCTTCTTAACAAACAATACTGGAGTACCCCAAGGTGACGTACTGTGTCGGATGAAACCTTTCTCCAGAAACTCTTGTAACTGCCTCTTAAGCTCTGCCATCTCCACTAGAGCCATCCTATACGGTGTCTGTGCGACTGGCTGCGTTCCTGGAACCTGATTGATCTCGAAATCAATCTCTTGGGGTGGAGGAACACCAGGAAACTCATCAGGAAACACATCTACAAACTCTCAGACAACTGACACCTCCTCAAGTCTAGGACCTTTCACCTTGGTATCTACAACGGTATCCACAATGTGAGCTAAGAATGCCTTACATCCTTGTCATAACAACTTCTCTGCTACCATAGTTGATACTAGCCATGTCGGAAGAATCTTCCTATCTCCTTGGAAAATCCACTTCTTACTGCCATCATCAAACATAGCTTGCTTGGAACCACAGTCCAAAACAACCATATACTTCTCTAAGGTATCCATCCCAAGGATCACATCTAAACCATGCATATCAAGTGGTACAAGACCCACTTGTATATTGTGTCCCGAAAAAGATAAGACACAAGATGGGCACTCTTCTCGAAGCATCGAGGAACCATCAAGAGGGGTTTCTAACAACAAGCTATCCTTATTACAACTAATAGGTAAACGACAGTTCTCAAGCATACTATAGGCGATAAAAGAGTGTGTAGCACCCGGGTCAACCATAACAGATATAAAGCAAGAAGAAGAGATATCATAATGAAATAACTCCATCTGACCTGCCACCACTCGCAGGTTGACTATCACCTCCAGCTGACTCATAGCATAGAATCGAGTCGTTGCTTGCTGTCCACGTCCTTTGCTCCCTTGAGCTGACGACCCTGCTTGCGACGCTTGACCGCGTCCTCGCCCTTTGCTACTACTGGACTGTTGTCTATCTGACCCTCATTGATTCTGCCTTGGCTGTTGTGTCACTTCAACATCTCTATTCGGGCAGTTGAACCTGAAATGTCCGATCCGACCACAAAGATGGCATGACCTATCTTCAAACCGTGGCCTAGATGGACATGTCACTGCCACAGAAGTTGTACTATGTGCCTTTGACGGTGAAGAAACATAACCTCTTCCCTTACTCGGAGACCACTATGACAATACACTGGAACCTCTCATCACGGAAGGTGATGAAAACCTTGGCTTCTTGAAGAAACCAAACCTCTGAATCTGGAACTGAGCGGGCCTCTTCTTAGACATGGATTCTCTTTTCTCCTTAACTGACTGTTCTATCCTACGGACAGATTCCACAAACATAGCAAAACTCTCTCAGTTCTCCAATGCAGAAGCAGGTGTTTTCAGCTCAGCACTCAGGCCTTTCTCAAAACGTCTGATCCGCTCATCATCTGTCGTGGCCATGTGAGGAAAAAATCTCAATAAGTCCATGAACTTGGCTTCATACTCAGTGATGTTCATCGTTCCTTGGCGCAGGCGCTCGAACTGGCTGATCTTCTCATCCAGATACGTCTTCGGAAAGTATCTGCTGATGAACTCGCGCCGGAAAACCTCCCAACCGATCACCTCACTAGGTCGCTTCTCCTCCTCCATGGTCCACCAGTGACCGACACTACCTTTCAGAAGGTAGACAGAGTGCTTTACTTTGTCTGCTTCGGGGATGTCGAGGATCTGGAAAGCCTTCTCAAGACTTGTCATCCATAGATCTACATCCACTGGATCAGCCGTTCCAGCATAATCCGAAGCTCCGACTCGGCAAAGCCACTCAAAGGTCATCCCAATACCCGATGTTTCACCATGGGAAGCATGTGCTCTCGGCGGAGACACTGGCAGTCTTTCTACCATAAGATTCATCGTAGCCATCATCTGCCCCATAAGTTGTTGATAGGCAGGATGTCCAAGAATGGCTGGGTCAGGTTGGGGGACCTCTGGCACCCGATCTTCATGTGCCCGACCAAAAGCTCCATCAACTGATGCAACATCGCTATTCTCAGCAGTATTTCTTCATGGTTTCTAGACATCTTGGCTTTTCTTCCGCTGAGGGCAGAAGATGATTGTAAGAAAATCTGGAAAATGCACAAGAATAGACACAACCTAGTCCTAAATCCCTGTAGACTCAGCAAACCTAGAGCTCTAATACCAAACTTGTGGCAACACATCTCGCTATCACACAGACGGTGAGGTGTTACGCGAAAACGTGCGGAAAACACCATAAACCACAGATTACCAAAAACATGAGTTAATTAAAACTGATTTCAGAAAGTGGATAAACTAAGAAATTATTACATTCAGGTCCTCATCTTGCAAGAAAACATGTTATATAAACATTTACAAGCTGGATACGTGTCCACAGCTTAGGAGATCAGCTGTCTAGCCATCACATGAGTTCAACACCTGTTTATATGTACATAACGACCCATATCCGGGCAGCAGTAGGATATACAAAACATCATCAGCTATACATCATGAAACAACGTCAAAATGCCTCCATGGACCTGAGAGTACATGGATGACTCTAAGACTCTACTACAAAATGACCAAAACAATAGCATGTCCATCTCTTGCCTTCTACTGCTCTTCTTACTGCTCAGTCGTAACTCTGTGACCACCACCACGTCTAGCTCGACCACCTAAAAAGGTTACAAACCAGCGGGGTGAGACACACAGTTCCAGCGAGAAACATAACTCCCCGTCGAAACCACAAAAACCTCAGAAAGATAAAGCAAAAGCAGTAGATAACTAATAAAAGGTACAACAAGAGCAGTCTATGTAGCAAGGCTATTCATACCATCAGGCTTACCAGATGTACGGAAGGCATATAATCCAATATCTCTTTATGGAACATGATTAACAAGATAAGATTGATAAGATCTTACTACATAACATAAGGAACGTATAAGAAACTATATGTATAACAAGATTAACTACACAAGCAAGGCCTCAACCAATGTTCTATGTTTTTCCTTAAGCAGTAAATTCTATTCGGCTGGATTACATATTATTATGCCCTGAGGAAGTGAGTCGTACTGGTCAGATCCAACCGACAGTTGCGAAACCCGGAGCCGGTGCCATACAAGGTCAATGGAAGAGACGGAGTCCATGACCTCCTACCTCGTGATCAGTGCACGAGTACAACAGAAGAAGGACCATAGTCTCATTCTTAAGTGGTCTCAGCCACAGGGTCAGCTCCCGCAGGCTACCCTCTGCCTAGGCCGCCTCAGTACAGGTCTCGGCACTAGTGAAACTGAGCCACATGCATGTTCACCGTGCTCTGAGCCATGAACGCATTCATGCTCCTATATCACATATCTTGAGCCATGGGCCTGTTCACCATGCTCTATACATATCTAGAGTCTACAAATGCAGCTGCACTCGAATCCTCACTATTTTAGGCTAGGAGAAACCTCACATATTCAACAATATGCGCTTTGGGTTAACCCGCAGGAGAACCCGTTTCACCATCACCAGCTCCTGACGATGATGGATCTATGGCCAGGGCAAACTACATGATATGTTCCACTGTGATTAGTTAGTATATTTTAAGTGGATTATTGAGGCAATCAAGTTGTATAGCATGCAGACTATAACAAAAATAAATAACATGAAACTCAACATGATGCTTTTACTGTCATCAACATCATCATGGTCCATCATGGGATCTCAATCCCTCATCACATAGTATTACTGCCTCTCAAGGCTTACATCATCACCATGGGATAGAAATCCCAGATCATCATTAGAGAATAACATCTCATTAAGGCACTCTAGCCAAACTCAGGTCTTCCGACCAAACACAGCATGCATGTTATCTCATCAAAAAGAGTAACCATCAGAGCAGTGTTACTCAAACATATATACCTCATAGCCCTTTACCTGGCTATGCATCTGTACCTGCATGGTTAGTATGCACAATCATCATGGATTATCAAAAAGATCATATTATCAACATAGGGTCGTACTGATGATTATATACTTTATCATTCATGCCTCAACTTGTGACCAGAGGCATAGGTCATATCATCATGCAAGCATCTTATGTTCTTACCATTCCTCAGCCTTATACATGTGATCAAGATGATCATAAAAACATGTCAAGTTACATAGATATAAACTACTACCTCAATTACTATCAAGCATCTCAAGGGTCATCATCATAAGCCAAACGTGTTTGCATAAGCAAGGACTAGCATATCGGTTTCCATATAAGGAACAAGACCCTCACTAGAAACACCCACTACCCTCACCTAAGATAGTATCGGGCAGGGTACTCTCCCCAATCGTCCAAGGTACTCTAACCTCATATCGGCCAAGCAACCAGTAGGGGGGGTAACGACTACCGCCTCAGGGTTTATTGGGCAACCCAAGGTGTCACACACCTCTTGTGTCGTGCAACACTATGTCATGCAACCACATGTATTGGGCAACCAAAGAATAATGGCCACCAGCACAACGTGTAGCTCGGCCCAAAGGCATGTCGTGCAACAGGTGTAACGTGCAACACCATGTCATGCAACACTGGTATACCATGCAACAAGATCTTATAAGTCATAGCGTGCAACGGCGCGTCGTGCACAAGGTGTATCGAGCAGCACCATTAGATAAGGCATAACACCCAAGGGTATAACTCAGCATGTCACTCAACCAGACTAGCCTTGATCTATCGGCCAACACAAGGCAACAACGGAGGCGCGACGCCCGACATACACACACACAAGGGTAACGGCCAACGTTCTACTCATCTAGGGATAACGGCCAGGGCACAACCTCAAGCGACATCAAGGAAAGCATGTTGTCCAGCTAGCTAACCACATCTATTGGCCGACACACAAAGCCAAGACCAAGGGGTGACACCCACCATAGAACCAGCTAACAAGCTTCCACAACATCAGGGTATAACAAGGTTAAGTGTGTCAGGCAGGGTACTGATCATGGTGTGACGCCCGACACAACAAGGCAGGAACCAGGTGTGTGACACCTGACACAACACCGCAACCTAACGGCCAAGGCTCTAGGGCCAAATAGGGATATTGGGCAGCATCACCACCAACCCCATATCGGGCAAGATGCAACCCAACAAGGTCATCATCAACCTCAAGCACAAGGGCACCAAAACCCTAAAGGATCGAGAAGATGTCTCACCTCTCAACAACCAAGAGAGAGGGGTCTTGCCTAGCTTTTTATCACCAATCGGGCAACACAAGGAACAACCACAACCAAGGTTCACAACCACCACATAGCTCACCTTTCAAGTCCATGGTGAGAGGAGGGTGTTGCTCCAGTCACTAGAATACAAGATCACCTCTCAACTTAAGCGAGAGAGGAGTATTGCCCATATTACTAGAGCTCAAGCTCACTCCTCTAGACCTAGGAGAGAAAGGGATGTTGCTCACCAAGAAACCCTAGAACATAGGTTCGGCCAACAAGGACAACTACGCAAGAAACTAAACTAGCAACATGCATAGCCGATATGATCATAAGCAACATATAAGAACCTAAAAGAAGGTAATGTAGTTAGGGTTAGGCGTTATGTAACCCGCCTTAAGCAAGCTCCAAGCTCCACCACAAGAAGAGAGCAAGGCAGTCTAGGGTTCGGCCACCACTAGAGGAAGAAGGAGACTCCTAGACAAGGATCGGCCACCAAGCTTGCAAAGAAAGAGGGGTGTCGTGCACCAAGGAAGAGGGAGACTAAGGAACTAAAGGGATCATTAGCAAGAGAAAGGAAACACATATATAGGAGAGGATGGATCAAAAACCAAGGAAAGACAAGGCAAGGTGTTGCCCACCTAGGGACACTTGTCCATGTGCAAAGCCACCACTCTAACATGTCCTAAACACATGTCCAAGGACATTGCCACATGCAAGCATCAAGCTCCAAGTGTCCACTAGTGGTGACACAAATGAGGTCAAATAAGGTCAAAGGGTCCATGGGCGACACACACCCACACCATGGCCGACACACTCCCTAGGACGACACACCATAGGCCGACACAAAGCACTCCTGCCCGACACAAGGCTCACTTGCCCGACACAAAGGTCCAACAAGGCAAAGGAAAGGAATAACAAGGCCCAAAAAGCTCAACCAAGCCCAAGGCAACACAAGCAACGAGACCAACCCTTCCTCTCAACACAAGAGGAAGCAAGGAGAGGTAGGAACGCCTCACAAGGTGACAAACTTGCCCACAAACCCTATACTTGGGTATATTGCAAGTAGCACCTCCATCTCTTAACAAAACACCAACAAACTCTAATCACCACTAAAGGTGATTAGCAGGCAACTAAGCATCAGGGTTAAGCAAAGAAAATAGGATAAGCCCTAAACAGACGTCAGGGTCCTTACAGTTTCATAATCTGAATGTCATTCTTCTGAACGCATACGTGGCGTAGATGCACGTGAATGTCATTTTTTCCTGTTCATTCGGGTGAATGGGAAACTGGTAAAAATTGGAATACATTCGAAAAGCAAAAATAGTCATGATGAGCCAGCCTTTCTAACACTTGGTCAAAGAATGGCAAGGGGAAGTGATCCTTCCTTGTGGCGGCATTCAGTTTCCTGTAATGTATGCACATTTTCCATCATGTAACGGTTCTAGTAGCAACTTTGTCACCATTCTATCCCTTCACTACTGTCATTCCTCCTTTCTGAGGAACGATGTGAATAGGATTCACCTGATTACTATCGCAAATCGGGTAGATAATTCTGGTGTCTCATAGTTTGAGGATTTCCTTCTTTACAATTTCTATCAATATTTGGTTTAGCTTTCACTAGGGCTCAACTAGAGGCTTAGGGGACTCTTCTAAATGTATTATGTGCATGCAGAGATCCGGGTTAAGCCCTTTGATGTCCTCTATAGAATATCCTATCACCTTTCAATGTTCTTTCAGCTCCTTTAGCAGTCTTTCCATTTGTTATTCTATCAGGCTTGCATTCACAATAACAGGATTCCTCTCCTCAAGGTCTAGAAATGTGTACTTTAGCCCTTCTAGAAGTGGTTTCAATTTGGGCTTCGACTTAGGTGCTTCTTGCTCTTCGGGAGACTGTTCGAGTGAAGCATACTTAACTGTTTTGGCCTCGGGCCATTTGATGATAGGAAACACCCTTGGGTGTTTGTGTTTGCAGCTGTGTACCAGTGCTTACAGATAGATCAAGGTCCAGTGCTGATGAGCAGCTATGGTGTTTGGGGCTTGTCAGCTCGAAGGATCTCCCTTATTCTGACATAGTACCACAATTTGTGGGTACCCTTATTAGATAGTTGGTACTGTGCTACGTATGAAGGAGTGATTTGGAGCTAACTTGTTTGTCCAAATCTTTGTTGTTTATTCGCATTGGCTCTTGTCTCTTTTGTGTTTTGTTTTAGCTTCATGCTGACCTATTGCTAGGAGTCTTCTTTTTGGGTTTTGCCCTTTATGTATCCTGGAGTTGGGATGCTGAGAAGGCCAGAATCTTCATGTCTAGCTACAGGATGGTTTGCTTGTGGTTGGTCTATGTCAAGTTGCTATTACTCTTTGTGGGTTTGCTGACTGTATGTAATAGTGGCTTGTTGTAGCCTTCTTCTCGTTGGTCTGCCTGGACCTTGCTAGATGTCTAGGTTGTTTGGTTTTCTTAGTGTTTCTTTGCCTAGAAAGTTTGTATGTCCCCCTGCGTGGGGATTTAAAACCTTATCGAGCTTTTTAGCTCTCTGTTGATGTAATGGGGTACTTAGTGCCCAAAGTTTTGGTATTAACAGTAACATGCTTTTTGACCAACCAAAAAAAAAACCACCTCAGGGTCTTCTACGGTCATATTGTGGTTGTTGAAGGCCCGCATCAAGGGTTCCACAATTGCCTTTTTTTTCTTACACTTCCTCACAGTACTGGTTGTAACTATCCATAAAGTAGACCGACTCAAAAACAGATGGTCCCTTCTTGGCATATTGAACTCGAAAGTCTACGTGGTCATTGCCCACGCATAGAGTAATACTCCCCTCTATGACATCTATTAATCATCTTCCCAATGCCAAGAATTGTTTACCAAATGTCATCGGGCACTTTGGGTCTTCAATTGTGTCAATCACTACAATATCACAGGGAATAAAGAATCTTCCGATGTGAATGGGTACGTCTTCGACTATTCCCACGAGTTGTTTGAAAGTGTGATCAGCCAATTCAATCCTCATATTTGTTTTAACCATATCCCTCAGCCCAAGTCTTTGGGCTAGACTCAAAGGCATCAGACTGATTCTCACTCCCAAATCCATCAAAACTTTTCTCTCTATATTGTACTCAACACCAAATAGTATATTGAATGCTCCAGGGTCCTTCTTCTTTGTTGACAGTTCTACCTGTATGAAAGCACTTAACATGTTAGCTCACTACACTATCTCGACATGGTCCCCTCTCCTCCTTTTGGTGATGAGATCTTTGAAGAACTTGGCATAGGTCAGCATCTCCTCTATAGCATCCAAGAATAGAATGTCTAGATGTAGTTTCTTTACCTCTTCCATGAACTTCTCGTATCTTCTCTTCAGGTGCACTTTAATGAACTTATATGACAATGGGACTCTCGGTGCATATGGACTCTTCTTCGTAAAAATCTCCTTGACAACATCTGGTTTCCTAACTTCTTCACCTTTCTTCTTTCTTTCTTCCACTTTTTCTTTATCGATAGATTTTTTAAGAGTGACCTCCTTCTTAGGTGGTTGTTCATCATCTCTTCTTTCCTCATTGTTGCTTTCTATTTCTGAGTTACTTAGCATCCTCCCAGATCGGAGAGTAGCCATCTTTGCAGTTTCGGTGTTTGATGGAACTTTTTCAGAAGGATTCTTTACCAGCTTTGCCAACTATGATAGTTGTTGGTCAATTTGACGTTGATGGGTCTGCATATCAGCCATCTGAAATTGCATAGTGGTCAAAACACCAGAGTTAGCAAGAGTGCTATGAGCTAACTTATCATTCACCGTAGCTTGCCTTTTAGTGAAATCAAATAGTTGGGCGACTAAATCCGACTGTTTGTTATATGTTCCCTGACCTAACCCTTGGTTTTAGTTCTTTCCTTCACTCGGTCTTGTGACTTGACGGTTCAGATTCTTACCTTGACCCTGATAGTTGTTCTTATTTTTGATAGTTTGTTGTTCGTGTATACTAGGTCTGTTCGCTTCTCTTTTCAAACCCTAGTGGTGGTTTTTGTGGATTGTTCAGTTGGTGTAAATTATCAGCTACATCTTTGTTTTGTAACTGAAACTGGGGTGGTTTGGCCTCTTTAAGTTGGCGTAGAAAACATTATGTGTCTCTTCTTCACTTTCGCTTTCATCACTTTTCTCGGGCCTGGTGTAGATACAATTATCGATCCCATGCCCTCCACCACAGGTGACACACTTCATGACCTTCTTAGTATGCTTCTTAACTTAACTCCAGTATCTTTTAGCTATTTCACATCAGTTTCTATTTTCTAAATATGTGTCATTATGGTCTCTAAAGAATTGGCTTCAATAGATGGTCCTTCATACCCTACTTTCCTGGTTGACCCTCTATCATTTCTGTCATAGTCTATGCCTACTTACAACACAACCATGTTGTCTATTATCTTCATGGATCTGCTTGGCTTCTTCCCAAGGAAATCAATGCCAGCGGCTGCGTTTAATGAAGACCTTTCAGTAGGAGTTAGCCCATTATAGAAAGTGGTTACGAGGAATCTATTACGATAATTGTGATGTGGACAATCTCTATGATACTTCTCGAAACATTCCCATGCTTTGTGCAAGTTCTCTCTGGGATTTTGTGTAAAAGAAGTGATCTTCTGCATGTTGTGGATGGTCCTCTCTGTAGGATAAAACCTAGTAATGAAAGCATATGCCATGGGTCTCCACCCATCTATAGATTGGTGAGAGAGATTGAGGTACCAAGATAGAGCCTTATCTTCCAAAGAGAAGTTGAAGCCTTTATAGTATATCACCTCTTACGGGACTCCCCTCATCTTGATGGTATCACATATATTTTTAAATGCATCAAGATGATGATATGGGTTTTCACTCATCGAATTCCCGTGAAAAGGTTTATTCTGGATCATCGAGATGACAACTGGTTTCAACTCAAAAATTATTCTATTGAAGTGTGGTATGTCGATCGGGCATCTAGACTCATTGGTCCTTCATGTTGCCAGTTCTCTAAGAGTCTTCCCCTCTTCATCGTCCTCATTGTAGCTATCCCGAACATCATGCTCTCATTCATTCTCACAATGGTTGTTGTGGTGGCTTCTTCATCGTCTATAGCATCGTTCTTCATCGCGCTGATCTTCTTCATGACGATCTTCATCACGTCGATCGTCATCACGATGATCTTCATCCCTATGTTCTTCTTCACGTTGACGATCGTCATTGTAATGACCATCTTTGTTTTTGTCCGACCCTGGCGGTGGTGGGTGATTGTGTTGATTCCTTACATCCCGCTCGTCCCCAGTGAGAGTAACATCCAAGCGAGGTGGAATGTTGACTCAAGGTTCAGGATCTAAGTCGAACGAGTCTACTTCCTTCTAGGGTGCCTAAATTGACCACACAGTTGAGTTAGTAAACTGGATGAGTTAAAATGAACTATTCTTACACAAGCGCAGGGTAGCAGACTTAAAGTGATGGTGTGGTCAAGCTTATTACTAAGCTTGAGGCACATGAGTATAGTGAGTAGACGCAAGTTATTAACAGTGTCATTTTTCCTTGTCCTCGGCAACGACGCCAACAAGTTGACCGGCCTAAATCACACACCCAAAAAAGGAGTAGATCTAGAGTAGTCAGACTTTTAAGAAAGTAACCCGACACTTAAGCCCCCACAACTATTATACGGGGTCTGATGTAGTAATCGGGGTCAAACCACAAGGATAAGGTTAGCAAGTGTTAAGCACACAAGGTCTCGCACTCATATAATCCATATAAAAAGGTAGTGAAAGGGGTGTTTCCAAGGGAATGATGGTACTCAAACCAAAGTAAAGCAAATAAAACAAGAATAAGAAGAATAAGGCATAACAAAATAAGATAGAAACAAAGATATGGAAGGGAAAATTGGATTGGGTTTCACCTATTAAGTCTTCTCACCAACATGCAACATCATCTCTCCCTCTCATATACTCCTAGAAAGATTACAAGCAATCATACATGGTGTCTATTCCACACTCTCTCGAGATGAGGATAGATCTAACTCAAAGGGCAGCCTCTCTCTTGAGATGATTACTAAAAAAACCCATAAGGCAGAACGTATGATCTCAAGCTTTAGCATTCCAACATTCTCATGCATTCACACTACTCCATAACATGATAAAAGTGATATTACTCTCTTGAGATATCAACAATCAAACATCACATGATGGTAGCTAAGCAAACAAGTGAAGCATTAAAACCGGTGCATGGAGATAATATTAACAAGAGTATATATATTCAAAATGGAGAGACAATATACATGTTAGGAGAGCCTTAGTGGCTACTCCCAACCCATGTTAAGATGTTTAGCCACACATGTTCACGGGTAGCATAACGGCGTTACAAAATGATAGATACATCAAATTCCACGAAGTGATGAGGGAAGTACAACGAGATGGAAGGATAGATCTAGATAGAGAGAGAAGAAACGTGCTACAACACTGTACTTCTTTAGATCTAAATCTAGAAGGTCGATGGCATGGACGGTCTTCTTTTCTCAAAGAAGATGGAGGCTTTAGTCTTCTCTCTCCTCAGCTTCTGCCTTTGGAGACCCAAGACTGATTGGATGGATGAATGGAGATGAGTGTGGAAAATTGTAGCACTTCGTGGTCCTCTATGATCTCATGATTTGACAAGATGGGTGGGTGGCCTATTTATAGGCACACTCCACAAAATTAACCCCTCAAACCACAGTCTAGGTCTAGCCTTGGATGAAGTTCAATCGTGGTTGAGGCTTCATTGCCATTCTTTCCTTGGTCGAGGTCATTTGAACCCCTCCCTTGGTCGTAGTCTAGTTATTGCATACTTGGGTGAGGATAGCGGTCGAGGTTGATTTAGCAACCCTCTCGGTCGTGGTCTAGTTGGCCACCTTCTTGATCGTTGTCTAGTTGGACACCTTCTATTATGACTACAGTCGAGGTCGAGGTTGAGTTGTGCCTTTCTTTGGAAAAGTCAATTGACGGTCTTTATGTTGGTCGCGGTCTCCATATTGATCGTGGTCATGAAGAGCTTGAGTGCAAATTGATTGTGAGTGCAAGGTATTAGGGTGAACTTGGAGGCCTCAACCAGTGTTTGATGGTCTTTGTTGGATGAATGAGTCATGGTTGAGGTGATGACTGTGACCTGGGCTTGATATATACCTAAAATCAAGGGAAAATGTGTGAGTGAAGTATTTGACATAAGATGATAAAATAGTGGGGAAAGTTAGCAAAAGATATGCTAGGGAAGGTATAAAATGTATGCAAAAAGTGCATAAAATTAAGTGTTATCAACAACTCCTTCTCGTCTGTTCCTATGAGATGACAGGAGTTCTAGTTGATCCTTGTTGACTACTCTAGAGACATGAGTATGTTGGCTACTTCTAGGAGGGCAATGTCAACTCGCAATCTGTGGTGAGATCTAAGGAGCTGCTGCTGCAGTAGTCTGAGTCTGCTGTCTATGGAGGAGTAGTCAGATGAGTCCGAGTGTGGCTAGGAGCAACACATACACCTTCCAAGATAGAGTGTGCATCTACATTGACACGGATTGTGATAGGACTTGCTTGTAGACCAGATATATCTTTATAAAACCATCCTTCTCATTGCATAGTTATTGACGCGATCTACTAGTTAATGGGAAATATGTTAGTAAAATTTTTGTTTCTGCTACCTACCTAATGTCATATTTCCCTATAGTAAAATTTTCTTTGTTCTTAATAAGAACTAGGTCACTAGACTCTTGAAAGTCGAACTCCATGGAACATGGACATGTTTTTTCTCATTGAGTCTTTCATGTTGAACCCTTCAACATCTTGCCAATGTATGTGCTCTTACTTAGGTCAAGTATCTTTCTAGTTCTATCTCTATAGACCTCGATTCCTATCACATAGGATGCTTCTCCTAAACCCTTCTTATAGAAGGTACTTTCCTTGCCAGATCTTAACATATGCAGGATAAGGACATTATTCCCCATCACTATGTGGAACATTAATATGCTCCCACTAAATATTTTGTAATCACAGATTCCATCTTCATTTTGACTCAAGTCAATCCCTTTGATTGCCATTTCAAATAGAAGATTTCAACTCTGAGATGCTTACATCAATCCAGAGATTGACTTTTGTAACTTATAGACTTTATTTGCATTAATGGATTTCTAAAACCATGAGACTGTGTCACGTACACATCCTTTTAATAATTTGAATTAAGGAATGTGGTTTTAAGATCCATATGCCAAATCTCACAGTCACACTAAGCTGCAACATCAAGCATGATCTAGATGGATTCAACCTTAGTAACTGGTGAAAGACTTTATCATGTTTTACACCTTGAACTAGTTTCAAAATCTTTACACCCAATTTACCCTTCCATGTTGGTCTTCTTATAGAGACCTAAAGGAACCGAGTGGGTTTTACCCCTTCAAGTGGATTCACCAAGGTCATACCTTGTTGGTTTACATGGATTCCATCTGATCTTATGGTCTTAAGCCATTTCTCGTATTCTTATCCCTCAATAGTTTCTGGGTATGTCGTTGACTCATGTCTATTATCAACTCACACGCCTTTTGAGTTTATCATAATCTATCAAACTCAAGGTGTATTCTATTAGAACAATGAATTCGGTATTTACATAAGGAACTTGAGATTCTGCAACAACTTATGATTCTCCTTGTTCCTATTGTACCTCTTTAAGTTCAATTTTTTCTCATTTGTCTTTAACATTTTGAATTCTACTTTTACTCCCATTGACTCCGTTGGAACTAATTTCCATTTAGGAATTCAGCCATCCTAGCAACAAACATTTTTTTGTCAGGCTAGAATATAAGTAGTATTCAACAAGATAAAATTCATGTGATTTGTGGATAAATTTTTTTAAGAAACTATTTTCTTATACAAGCTTTCAATCCCAATCACTACAAAAGACTCATTGGCACACTTCCCATGCCATATCTCATATGGTGTCTTTTGAACCATTTTAGACGGTACATTATTTTGTGTATAAGCATGTGCCCAAAATAAATTGTAAGATTAGCTAGAGTTTATTGATAATATCACCATGACTTAACATGGTTTGATACCTTCTTTCTGACACATCAGTATGTTTCAAGTGGAGTTCATTATGATACACTACCATGATCTCCCAGAAGGTCCTCAAAATCTTGGTTTATGTATTTCAACGTCAATCATATCGAGGTATCTTAATACATTTTCCAATTTTAGTTATGTACTTCATTTATGATCTCCTTGAACACTTCAAGAGATTAAAACATGTGTTTCATTAAATACAAATTTCAATATATCAGTACATATAATGAGGTACTTATAACTGCATTTAACATTCATTCAAAAGGTCTTTGTACATCAATATGTACTAGTCATAATGGAATAGTCGATCTCCCACTACATCTAGTGAATATGCTTTCGTCATATTGCACAACAAATAAGACATGCATGTCTCTATTGGTTCAATAACCAAAAGAGCCTAGATAACCATCACATGGATTCTAGAAATGCATTTCTCATTTATGCGCTCTAGATGGCAATGATATAGGTATTCATTGTTTGAGTTATCAAATCATGCAATATATGTGTCATACACATTTGTCTTTTCAACAATGAAGTATAGTTTATGAGACATAGGGCATCACCATAAAAGATCATAATTTTATTGTCATACAAAACATATTATTAGGTACAATCTTTAACTATAGTGGCAGCAACCTTGCTCCATATAGTTCTATCTTACTTCTTCTCATGTCCTAACTAGAGATCTCTATCTGTATCTTCTTCCTGAGATCCTCAATGAAGAGGATAATTCATTTCCAATGTCCAAACAAATGATAAAGGTGACACTTTATTTTCTTTATCCTTTAAGTGAAAAAGGACAGATTCCTTTTACATTACCCTTCTGCATATATTGAGTGCAGAAGACTTGGGCTTCAGATTCGCCTCAGAACATTTCCTGGCCTTGATTTTGCCCAAGGACTCACTTCCACTGATCACCATCACGGATTTATGCTTCTTCTTCCTTGATTTGGCATCAATATGCCAAACATTTGATAAACTGGCTATATGATTCATGCAACATTTACATAATCATATTCATGGTCAACTATTAACCTAAGAGAAATCCCAGTCATTCCACATGTCCAATCACATTGAGCACATGGGGTTCTAATGGACCTCCCTTTGTTATTTTACACTCAATTAGCACTTTGGAGATATTATACCTTCTTTGCTTTACTTTATTCTTAAGATGTGTTACCATCTCGAGCATGTCCATGTATTCATGTTGTTCATGCAACAGAGCATTAGGTATTCAAATGTTTTTGGCTTCATTGGCATGCTTCCAATAAACATCCATTTAGCCTTAGGCGCTTTTGGAGTGGGTTCCTCTAGCATTGGTATATCAAGGACATAGAGCTTTCGCCCATTGATGAGAACATTTCTCAAAGTCCTTAACCAACCATGGAACTTTATCCTATTTTGTCCTTTCTAAGGACTGATCGCAATTTGAACGTGTTTCTATTTGACATTTGATTCTACAAAGCAATATTGCAACTTTTCGAAACATTTTGATTTGGTTTGATTTGATAATTTGATGATATTAATTAGGTCTTCAATTAACTACCACACCCACTATTTTATTCGAATTGATAGCCCTCAATATCAATTCAGAATATTGCAGTGTACAATATTCTGGTGGGCCAAGATCCGAATTTCATCAAATCATGAGTCAGCTAGGGCTCTCACCCACAACTTGATTATATCATGTAGGCAATCATGCCAATTGCATCATATGCAACTCTCGAATAAATGATATGCACAACTCCTTGCCATGATCATCTGCATACCTCTAGGTTCTTAATCCAATTAAGGTCACCTAGTTAAGCCTAACACAAAAGCCAACACAATAAATATGCACCCTGCTAGGTCAAACCCACATATTTACCAACACACTTCCATGAGATAGATGGTGCACCACCCTAGGGCATGCCCACACTTAGTCGATCAAGCTTTTCATGGGTGCTACTTATAGAAAGCATCTAAGACTTAATATTTTAATGAGGGAGTTTGTATACATACATATAATTTATCAAATCACCATATATATAGTATGTATCATAGACATGCTAAAACCACAAATGAGAACATGCAATAAATAAAACACACAAGAGATAGTTATGCCCATACTAATGTAATTCCTTAGTTCCACAAGGAATTACTACCAACTATGATTCACATCATATGCAACCTGTTGTTGGTGAAAATCTATGCTCAAACCAATCCGGGTTGATCTGTTCAACTCTTTAACCGGTCGGCTCACCTCTTGGTCGCTCAGTTGGGCTCTTCTCAAATGGTCATCTAGTTCTCAGGTCCAAGTAGTGTCTGGACACCTCCACTCAGTCAGTTGAGCCACTAGTCAATCGGTTCATCCTCCTATCATCTGGCCTTCTCGGTCCTCAAATCAATCCAGTTGTCTCGAAAGCAAGTCATTTCATCTTGTGCAGATTGTCATCTCACGTTGAAACATAAATTAAACTATCCTATATCTTGTAACATTGTATATGGGAAAACCTCGAGTTACATTCGAGGGGAAATAGGAAGAAGAGCATTAGATTACATGTAGAAAAGAGAGAGAGGATCGGTACACAAACTGATTAACAATAGGATTAATAACCACAAAAATGCACACACAGATCTAGGGTATTGGCCACAACCATGCTTTACATCCACCATCAAAACTAATTTATGGCAACGCGCATAAATTGCAAATATATATATATATATATATATATATATATATATATATCTGTGTGTGTGTGTGTGTGTGTTTGGGTTCATTACATGGTGATTAGACAGATGTGCACATCAAATAGTTTGAATATTCACATCGCATGTAATAAATAAACTCGATAAAACCAAAATCCGATCATATCGATTATTCCATAACATAATTAATTGACTTGGCTCTGATACCATTATAGGGAAGTATGGCATTAGGTAGGCAACGAAAACAAAAAAATTACTGACATATTTCCCATTAACCAGTAGATCGCGTCAATAACTATGTAATAGAAAGGACGGTTTTATGAAGATATACATAGTCCTGGAGGAAGTCCAGCAATGATCCTCATCAATGTATATGCACACTCTATCTTGGACGGTGTCTGTGCAACTCCTAGTCACACTCAGACTCATCTGACTGCCCATCCATAGAAAGCAGACTCAAACAATTATTTTAGTGGCTCCTCAGATCTTTCCACGGATTGCAAGTTGGCATTGTCCTCCTAGAAGCAGCCAACATACTCCTGTCTCTAGAGTAGTCCACACAGATCAACTAGAACTCTTGTCGTCCTGCAAGAACGAACATGAAGGAGTTGTCCCTCCCATTGGTGTACTAGTCACCAACTTACTCTCCCACAACAATGATCGTCAGTTGTTTCTCTCCTGTGTCTATCCCTCCCTTATCAGTTTGGACTTGCCTGGGCTCTCGTGCTTACCAAAACTAGAGAGGACAACAATTGTCAAAGAAACTAATTCTCAATTCTCTGTGTAGTAGTTGTACTTTGGGAAGCCCCCAATACCCCTCTATATATAAGAGGGATTAGGGTCAAGGTTCCCAGTCCCGAACCAATGTGAGACTAAAGTAGGAATGGAAAAGTCAAGTAGATATTGAATTTTTGCAACTAGTCTGGAAGTTTCATAACCTGCGTGTGATGAAATAGTCATCTCACCAAGTGAGACGGTCGTCTCGCATGCGAGACATTCATTTTGCTAAGTGAAATAGTCATCTGGGATGCTAGATGGTCATCTTGTTAAGTGAGATGGTTGTTTCATGCTTTTCCAGTCAGATATAAATTGGCAAATAATTTCCTAATTAATGTCATACATTAATTTACTTGCACCCCAAGTATATACAATTAAAACGAGTTTGGAAAAACTCCAGAACCTTCATTTGTCCCAACTGAGCCATCTCACACAAGTGAGACTCCCATCTCACACAAGTGGGATGCCCGTCTCACTCACCCAGATGGCCGTCTGGTGAGTTTGAGTCAAGTAAATTGGTTCAACAGCTTGAATCGGTTTGTTCATAGGGCAGATCTAAGTCAATTTGATTTGACTGGGAAAGCGTGAAACGACCATCTCACATCCCAAACAATTGTTTTTATTAGCAAAACAATTGTCTCGTGTGTGAGACAACCGTCTCACTTGGCGATACGACCATTTCGTATCATACAGGCTGTGTAACTTCCAAAAAAAACTTGTGAAAATTTAAGATCTAATTATCTTTTCCACTCCCACTTTAGTCCCGCATTGGTCGGGGACTGGGAACCTTAACCCCTCCTATATATAGCGGGGTAATGGGGATTCTCATAGTACAACAACTACATAGACAATTGAGAATCAGTTTCTCTGACAATTGTTGTCCTTTTTTATTGTGGTAACCATGAGAGCCCAAGCAAGTCCTACCCAACAAGGGAGGGATAGCTATAGGAAAGAAACAACTGATGATCATTATTGTGGGAGAGCATGTTGGTGACTAGTACACCACTGGGAGGGACAATTCCTTCTTGTCTGTTCCTATAATATGATAGGAGTTCTAGTTGATCCGTGTGGACTACTCTAAGAGGCAGACGTCTGTTGGCTACTGCTAGGAGGGCAATGTCAACTTCATTCATGGTGAGATCTGAGGAGCCACTATAGCAGTGGTCTGAGTCTTCTGTTCATGGAAGAGCAGTCAGACAAGTTTGAGTGCAACTAGGAGCTGCATAGACACCATCCAAGATAGAGTGCACATCTACATCGATGAGGATTGTCGCTAGACTTGCTCCAGGACTAGTGTATCTTTGTAAAACCATCCTTCCCATTGTATAGTTATTGACACAATCTACTGGTTAATGGAAAATATGTCAGTAAATTTTTTATTTCCGCTTCCTACCTGATGTTGTATTTCCCTACAAATCCTAATCAGGATTCATGGAACTATCTGATCACAGTTTGATGTAGATGCATCGAAAATATAAAAAGATATACATGCAAATCAGAGAACGGTGAGACATCTCCCTGATATTGGATGGTATGGGATATATCCTAATATTTGTCCTCTACTTTTTTCTAGTTATGTCTTTATGTAATTATTCAATGAGTACCAATGTGTAGCTAAGATATTCTTCTTATGATTGTGCCACACTATGTGACAATGTGTGTATTAATAGGAATCTACTACACTGAATGATTTGACGGGGACTTACATTTCAAATAGGATATAAAGAACTTTAGTTCCTCCATCCTCAACTCCTCCCCTTCTCATGGTTTCTGTCGTCTCACTATAATTATAGGGTTTTATCTACCTAAACTTCTTCTTCATTCTGATTTGGTATTAGAGCTTATGGATATGAGATGGAACTATCTATATCATCTTCCATTCTCAAAAACTCCTACTCATCATCTTCTCTACCTATGTATCCATTTCAGCTTGAATGAATGTTTCCAATTTTGTCTCCCTCAAACTTAGTAGTTCAATATATTTGTACTGGAAAGTGTTCGGAGCCTTGATTGAGAGAAACTCCTTGGAGTCCTTCACTAACAATAAGGATTCACATCTATAGAATATTCTAGTTGATTATGAAGGAGAGATGACTCCAAATACTAACTACATGCTATGGATGAGGACGGATCAACTTTCAAAAGGCTAGATAATGGGAACTCTGACTGAAGAAGTGCTTGGAGTTGATGTCAGTCTAACAACCTCAGAGGAGATATATAAAGCTCTTGCAAGCAATTCCACAAGTCTATTCAATCAAGATTCTTTGAGATGACCACAAAAATCTGATGAATTAAGGAAGGAATTATGTTTGTCACTGAGTATCTTTATGAATTCAAGCTTCTCTGACCAATTTCATGTTATTTGAAATGCCTTCCAAGATGATGATAAGGTTGACTATCTACTAAGCAATCTAGGATCAGATTTTGAAAACTTTATAGTTCCTATGATGTGTCCACCCCTTTCTTCCTATCATGATGTTGATTAGTTGCTCAAGAACCATAATATTGGACATGTTGTAAATCTTATCAAATCCTTCTCAAGTTTTGTAGGCCATAAATGAAACAAATAAAGCAACCACATGCATGAGAGAGAGGTAACTATAACATGAATCCATTCGAGGGATCATTTAGTTCTACACAACAAAGATTTTCTGGTTCTATGCCAAATAACGCTAGAAGTTCTTTTTCATGTCAAGGCAGGTGATTCAACCAAAGGATTTGTTAACAGAATATTGGAAGATATATGAATCACTATCAGATATGTGGAATAAAGGAACATGAAGCTCTTTGGTGCTGGTACAAATTTGATACAAATACTAGGATAAGGCAATTCCCAAGATTCTCATTGAATATGTATTCACATAACAAGCCAATGCTCTAGCTGCTGTTTAGATTTTGAATGAAGAGAATTTAACTATTAATGAATGGCATGTTGAATTTGGTGTGACAAATCATGTAGCACAAGACCCATGTATTTTACACAAACTCTAACCTATTGAGGGGCTGACTACATTATGATTGGAGATGATACTTTTTTGTCTATGAAACAAGTTGGAGAGACATCCATAATCTCTTCCCATACTATTCCTTACATGAAAGTGCTAGTAGTTCCTAAAATGAAGGAAAAAATGCTATATGTTTCCCAACTAACAAAGGACGCTCCATGCTACTTTATTTTGTTTCAAGATGTATTTCTAATAAGACAATTGTGGAGTCATTTAAATCTAGGGAGGGAAAAAATTAAAAATAGAATGTATATTCTTCATTCTAGTGAAGCACAAGCCTTCGCCACTTCTATCCAAAAAAAGGCTTCATCCAACCTGTGGTATAGAAGGCTTGGACATCTTCATCAACAAATGCATTATATATGGAAAGTAAGCTTGTTATAGTTTGTTCAAATAAAAATATTTATTTTTGTAATGGATGTGTAAGAAAAGTCATCAATTGACCTTTGACAATAAACATGTAAGAAGTTCCATTCCTTTTGGTTAAATACATTATGACCTCTGGGGTTAAGTTTTCAGTTGTAACAAAATAAGGGTTACAATACTATGCTCTCTTAGTATATGAATATAGTGGATACCCTTGATTGTTTCCTTTGAAGGCTAAGTGTAAGTTCTTTATTGCTTCTACATATTTCACTAAAATGATTGAAACACAATTCAATGAGAAAGTAAAGGATTATTTATAGATGGTTGAGGAGAATTGTCAATATAAAATTTCAAGAATCCCTTTTGAAACATGGAATTGTTCATAGTATTCCATGTCCATATACACATGTGCAAGTTGGATCTATTGAAAGAAAGCACATACATATTGTTGAGTTAGGTCTGTCTAGGGTTCTTGAATCAAATGTCTCAAACATTTGATGGGTTTAAGCTTTCATTTCAACAAATTTTAGTGTAAACCATCTTCCATCTAAAGCTCATGATTATCAATATCCTATTAAAAAATTGTTTAATAAAGATCATTACTACAATGTGTTTAAAGTCTTTGGATGTCTTTGTTTTCCTTGTCTGAGTGACTATGCTAAGCAAAAACTAGAGTGTAGATCAACGGAGTTGTGGTTTCTTGTGATATAATTAAGGAATATAAATTCCTAGATATTGATTCTTGTGGAGTATATTTTTGTAAAAAGTTATTTTTCATGAGCAAGTTTTTCCTTTTGAACGACAAATTCTACATAATTTAGAGTGTGTTGAATTGGCCTCATTTTATAATTGGTTAATGATAAATGATATTACATTGTCTTATGGTCTTGAATATCATGCTAGTGATTCTTAAATGAACTCTAATTATGTTTTCTATGTTGATTCACCTAAAAAGTCAGCATAACACAATGACACATTAATCAAGTTCCAAGTTACAGACAAATTAGTAAATCTAAATTCAATAACTATTCGTGAAGGTATTGCATCTATTTATAACCAAGATACTATCGTCCATCCAAAATCTCATTATACCACTCATTAGCTCAATACTAGTGAATTTATCTCTAAAATAACACCTATACTCAAATAAACACCATATGATATGCCTCTGGTGACAAAAACACATGGTATGATCACTAGAGAATAATATGTGATTCATAAACCTAATCACAACTATGCCTTGACTATCGACATAGTTCATGTCACTCCTAGAAAGAAGAAAGCTTCTTTCTAGAATCCTTTGTGGCTTATAGCCATGACACAAGAAATTAGTGCTCCTCACAAAAATAATACCTTAACTCTTGTCCCTGGACCACTGAACTACAATTTTATTCAATATAAATGGGTCTATAAAATGAAACTAAAGGTTGATGGGACTATTGAGAGACTCAAAGCCAAAATAGTAGCAAAAGGCTTTGCTCAAGAAGAAGGTATTGATTATTTGAAAACTATCAATCTAGTTGTAAAGGTTGCTACCATTAGAATTTTCTGACAATAGACAATAATCTTCAGTGCCCTTTTATTCAGATTGATATATGCAATGTCTTTTGAATGTTCATCTTAGTGAACCCATGTTTATGGAACATCCATTATGATTTGTTGATCAGTCCTATCCATCACATGTTTGCATATTGACAAAATCCTTATATGGTCTCAATCAAGCACCACATGCTTGGTTTAACAAGTTGAGTGTATTCTTAATTTCATATGGATTAACTTATAGTAATTCTGACCCATCACTATTTTTGGTAAGTAATTCACCAAACATTATATTACTTAGTTCTATATGTTGATGATATAATAATCACTAGTAATTTTGATCAATTACTTTAATAGTATCAACAAGATCTTCGAAATAATTTTGATTTAGAAGATCTACACTACTACAGAAATAGCCTTTGGCGTCGGTTGTTTAACCCCCTTTGGCGACGGTTTTCAAGCGACGCCTATGTGGGCGCCGCTAAAGGTCGAACTCTTCAGCGTCGGTTTTCTAACTGACGCCTTTATGATCTATAGGCGTCAGTTATATTTAGTTGATCAACGTCTATAGGGTTCACGCCACAAAGAAGGGTGCCACCTAGGACACTTTCTGCGTCAGTTAACAACTGAACAACCGATGCCATACTCCCAGATGACATGGCTGTGCTTCGCTGCACGGCCATGTTTAATACTATAGGCATCGGTTTTATACGAATAAGCGACACCTTTTCCACCACGGCCGTGCTCTCCTGCACGGTCAGGTTGTTTTTCATATTAGGCGTTAGTTTTTATCTAATAACTGACGCTGTAGGCCTTTGATGATGGTGTTTTATAAATAACCGACGCCTATACTTTAATTTTTTTATTTCTTATCAGTTTGCAGGCCTGCTGTGGCTGGTCAGCAGGATGAGAACCTACAGTTCAGTTTTCTGAATTGTAGGTTTATGACATCCATTGATATCATCCTATAAACAGGCCACAAACCTACAAAATCAACCAATATTTTTTCACACGAGTAGATACATTCAGACATCAATTCAATTCTCACATTCACACATGTAGAAACATTCAAATACACATAGAAACATTCAGACATGTATAAACATTCAGAAATATTCATTTACAAAATATCATTCAGCATCGCTATCAGCATCCCAATTATATCTTACAATCGCCACTGCTTGTATGGCTTTTGCCCATTCTTCTCTTATTTCATTTAATGCTTCCATCGTATATGGATCATGTACATTTTTTAAGCATTTACCTATAGTGTGGTCAGTTTTAAATACATGCAAAGAGAATGATGTATATATATAAGTAATAATATAAAAATAAGATTGATATATTTCATACTAACTAATGAGACTATATATAATACCTCATGTATGGTATTAATATCCAATACGGAATGTCGGATAATCATCTGCATAAATCGCATCACATAGTATGCGCATGCCCAGCCGTTGTCTTGTGTAGTGCACTATAAATTGAAACATAAAAAATATTAAAAAAATACAACTAAGCACAGTTCACATAAATAATATATACATTGGAGTCGGGAACTTACTTTTACGTTCTCCCAAATAATTGGTTGGTTCTTTCTCCTTGGGACATTTCCTCCAACATTTTTGAATGCATCTAAACCCCTACATGTTAATGTAACACAGTAAATTGCATAATTAAATAGTAATGTAATAACATATGTTAACGGATATAAAAATGAAATATTTCTCACCAGAATAATGGCATTCTCAATATGTGTCCAATTTTAGTGTTCAATGTACTTCCCGCAGGATCTAGATAATAAACAGTGAACGTCCCGGGGACAATAACTAGTAACTCCCAATGTCTACCACTAGAGGTAAAAAAGTTAAAAATTAATAACTCAAAATGTACAATAAAAATAGAATTTTCTTAAGTCCAAATTATAAATAAAGTAAACTTACTTGACATTGAATGGAGCTATTATTATCGTCTTCTTTTGCTGACCGAAAACTGTAAAAGCATCTATACAGTATTGTTGAACACTATCAGGGTCTTTAGCTACCATACTAATCAATGATGGAATCAAAAATCCCACATGATCAAATGCAAATTGTTTGCATTGATCTTCTACTAAGTAGCTGCAAAACATGTATTACGTATGCATTAATATATAAGAAACCAGATCACCGGATCTTACACAAGGTATATGGATGTATAAACAAGATCTCACCTTATCCATGTCTCTATCATTGATGTATTCAGCCAATCATACATAAACAGCTCAATAATATCTTGTATAAATAAAGAGCTATCGTATGATTGACCTGCATAATCTGCTTCTAAAGAAACAATTATAGGGCAATGTATATTATGTGTCCGTAGCCAACATGCCATTCCCCTACAAGAAGGACCTAACGGGTATTTTAAGTCAGTTGGAACCCAACTTGGTAATACAGGAAGTGGAGGTGGAGGCCTAGGTGCTCCGGGTGTCTTCTTTTTAACATGTATATATAATTTCAGATCAGTTGACCTCATATATACACATTAAAAATCTAAAGTAATGTAAATTTATCTTACAATTTCAGTAGTGTAGACGACATCTTGTTTGGGCCACAATATCACCCCGCCTTCTGCCTCACCAAGTCTATCAATATCTGGGTGGGCATATGGCAATGCAGCTTCCCTCCAATTGGGTAATATACATATCGGGCTCACACGAACGTAGCCCTGCGGCATTGGAGTCCCATGAAATGTTTTCCCAGGAAGGGACTGGTAAGCATTCGCCTCTGCAACAACATAGTCTTACATTCTTAAGCGGCATGGCTTCAATGCCTACAAATTTACGTAAAGAATGTAATACATATATACATATCACCTTTCAAACATATCATCTTGAAAAGACTAGCTACAATGTCATAAAAAATACTTACAGCAGACGTGCTAGGCGATGGGTCTCCAGGATTACTCACAGTCTGTGCATCAGGAGAAGAGTGGGTCGCCATAGGCTGATTGGAAGCCTGAGATGCCTGCCACCGCACTATTTCTTCCTTGACCTTCTCAGCAACTATATCATTGACCTTCTTAGCAACTATATCCTCAAATCTCTTATTCTCTTATACATGGATAAAAGAAACATTTGCTTCTTATTATTGAATTCCCTTTTGTAGTAACATTCTAAAAAAAGAATAGGTTACCTCTTCTTGTGAAAGTCCCGCTCTGGGTTTGCGCTGGGATGGCCCAAAGAATGCTTTGATGCCCACACCAGTGCCTGCACCCCTAACACATCCAGGATGCTCTGGGTTACCCAGAGCAACTGTCAATTCATCCCTTGTGCCCTGAGGGATGAACGTGCCTTGTTTCCTCTGCTCGTGCAGCTCCCGCTAATCACCATCAACAAAAATTGGTAAGTTAACACCACAAATAATAAATATTCAAACGATTGCTCTAAGAGTTGTATTTTACCATTTTCACAGCCGCCTCAACAGTTACGGGCTTCTTTATTTCACCCTTCTCGTTTTGCCTCCCAGCTATCTAGATATCATGGCGAGGCATGGGTGTGGCAGACTCCTGAGTAGGAGCAGACTCCTGAGTAGCCACAGACTCCGCCTGTAGTCTTTGGCGAATGCTTGCATAGACCTTTGGACCCATAGTGTGGTCATCCACATTCAGTGCATGCCTTGCTTTTTGCGCGTCACTGAGGGCCTAGTTAGTATGCACATTAATGATTTGGTTAGTAGCACTAAATGTTAATCCTGAATAGGTGAATACAACATATATTAATTAAATTGGGAGTGACGCCTAATACCTTGAATTCTTCAGATTTTCTTGAAGCAACAAAATTGTCCCAATCTTCTTTGTCCAAGAAGTTCCACTGCTCAAGGGTTGACTTCTTCTTATCACCGTCTTTTAAGTATTCTCTGTTCAGATTTGTCCTATAGTTCCTAAGCATCTTTCCAGCGCGTTGCATCACACTTTTATGATGCAGCTTCTCATCCAATGCAAACAGATTCTGTAAAATAGAATTCTTATTAACTAGTATCCAAAAATAGAATTGCAAATAATATAATTTGTAATCTACAAAATAGAATTGCAAATAATAATAACTCACACATAAATCCTTCCATATCAAGTCTTTCTTTCCCTGAAGAACTTTATGCCAATTATCATACTTAACACCACAATGGCTTCGAGTGACACACCCAAGATAGTTTACAAAATTATTGCGGTTCACTCCAATTGCATTTCCTCCATTATCAAACTCCACAACCAATTTGGATCAACTACCACTGAGCACTATTAACTTCTTCAATAGAGTGATGCCGCTTTTCTTGTTAAGTGTTTGGTGCTGCGCATCAAGTTGCTCCAGTTCTTCAGTGGGTACATGTGCATCATCAACCTAAAATTTGACAAAAATAAACCCACTGAATTAGCGCAATATAGAAATATGGGATATATGGCATAACTAGAAGATAATACATTTTATAGAAATACAGGATATGTTTTTAGAACTTACATTGGTATCCTCGCCATGCTCGTCATGGACAACATGCTCATCATGGACTTCATGCTCATCATGGACATCATGGTCAACCATATGAAAATGTCATTAAAAAGGAAAACATTTAGCATTTGTATTAACTAGAAAAAGGCAAACATTTAGCATTTGTATTAACCAGAAAAAGGCAAACATTTAGCATTTGTATTAACTAGAAAAAGGAAAACATTTAGCATTTGTATTAACCAGAAAAAGGCAAACATTTAGCATTTGTATTAACTAGCACAACCTATGTATAACGGTATCTCAGCATCATGCACAATGTTTTTAAGGATAGGAGGTGGATCGGTGTGCTCTACCCTACAACTATCCAGCATCGCATCAACGATGTCTACTGGAACTGGTTCATTCACACCTACGTCATCGGAGGCAATTTCTTCTTCCACCCAAGCACTGCTATCGACATCTACTGGTTTCGAGTTTGAAATCTCTCCATGCCAGTGCCATTCTGTATAGCCTTGTACAATCCCATTGCACATGACATGACTTTTGATTTCCTCACCAGTGTTGACTTTCAAATTGTTGCCGCAATGCCTACATGGATAGTAGAACCTATCTGTAGGCTTTTTCCTATGTTCCTCGGAAAATCTAATAAACTAATCAAGACCAGATATAAACTCTAGGGTGCAGCGATTGCGAATGGACATCCATGATCTATCCATTCTATGATCAAAGAGAAAACAAGTATATATTAGGACAAGATTAGGGTATACACTTACATCCTATCCAAGATTTACTCCTATTATCTACAATGAATTAGCCGGACTCCATACAAACAATATATAATTTAGTGATTGTTCATTCTAATTTATACCAATGTACAAGTAATATAAAGAACAATGATTGTTCACTTTCTAGGCCAACAAACACATGTGATGTCATTCTTATATATAATCTTGGACGGGTTTCTAGGCCAACAAACACATGTGATGTCATTCTTATATATAATAAATGTGTACCACCTATCACATCCTTGAACACATAATCTCACTAGTAAGTGTATAATGTGTATTGCATTTTCAAGAAAATTTCGGCAACATTTCCCCTCTGTTCTCTAAGTACATATGTACTTAGAGAACAAACGGGGAAATGCTACCGAAATTTTATCGTAAACCCAATACACATTATACACTTACATCCTAAGTGAGATTAGGTGTTCAAGAACAATCCCAAACCGGGGACTATTAATGAGTAAATCTTGGATGGGTTTCTAGGCCAACAAACACAATAATAGATATGTACATGTTAGGGTTTCATCATAATTAATGTTAGGGTTTCATCACAATTGATGTTAGTGTTTCATCAATGTTAGGTTTAATCAAATCAAATTAGGATGCTAGAATTGACAAGTTTAAATCTTATTTCAACATGCATCAAAATTTACTGAATTAAGTCAAACATTAGGATTAGAAGCACAAATATATGCAAGCAAAAAATTTGTTCATATCCTAGGATTTACATAAATCATTACATAAAAATTTGTTCATATCCTTACCAACAGCAAGCACGGCCGTGATGTCCAGCACGGCCGTGGTAGGCCAACACAGCCATGGTCATGCTTGCATGTTGGTAAATAGCTAGGGAGAAGGAAGCAAAGAGGTAGAGCTACCTGGAGCTAGCGTGGAAAGCGCGGCGGCGAGCGGCGACAGCAGTGGTGGCGAGCAGGCGAAGAAGTAGAGGGGCGGGCGGCGGACAGAAGCAACTGACGGCCGGAGAAGCAGCAGGCGCCGGCCGGAGAAGCAGCAGGAGAAGAAGCAGCGGCGGCGGGCAGTGGCACCGGCGAGCAGAAGAGCACCAGAGCAGCGGCGGCGAGCAGCAGCAACCGACAATGGGCGATTTTGGGAGAACGGCGGCGAGCAGCAGCACAGAAGAGAAGTCGCGATGAAACAGGAAGAAAGGGGGAAGAGCCAGGTGTGATCGGGTCTATTAAGTTGGTCATCGGCGTCGATTATCTACAAAACTGACGCCTATTATGCTTTAGCGTCGGTTATTAGTAAAACCCCGACGCCCAACTAGACAACCTTTACCCTAAATTATTTGGCGGGAACCATTATCATACCGACACTGAAAGTGGGACTTTTTGCACAAATTTTCATTTTCAATAGGCGTCGGTGAATAGTTAAAAAACCGACGATGTAGGTGACATAAAATGTTTTCGCTCGAAAATTAGATTTCGCGGGCGATTTTAGGTGTCGGTCTGTTATAACCAGCCGACGCTGAATACAAAGAGGTACCCGTGTCTGGCTGGTCTTCGAGTATAGACGTCGGTTTGCATAAATAACCGACGTTTAATATTATAGGCGTCGGTTTTCCTTAATAACTGATGCCCAGAAAAGCGACATTGAATGCTATTTCTGTAGTAGTGCTAGGTAGCATGAACTACTTCTTAGACATTCAAGTTACAAAAGAAGATGATGGCATTCTTCTTAGAAAGGAAAAAAAATAGTTTGGGTGTCCTTTCTCAAGCTAAAATGATTGATTGTAAACCCATAGAAACTCCGATTTCTCTCTAGTTTAATAAGAGTACTGATGATTTCACAAGTTTCAGTGATCCATCTTTCTATAGAAGGCTTGTTGGTTGTCTTCACTATAGCACTATAACTCAACTGAACATCTCATTTGTTTTCAACTCGACATGTCAGCATATGGCTGCACTCAAAGTACATCATTTTTTGCTAAAGAAGGAGGTCTTTAACATCTTAAAAGCACGTCATCTATAAGAATTCACAATTAACTTGCTTTGAATTTCATTGTGAGTGCCTGTAATGCCAATGATTGGGCTGGATGTCGCTCTACAAGAAGATCCATTACTAGATTCCACATTTTTATGGGAAATACTTGTGTTTCGTAGAGTGCTTAAATGCAAACAAATATAGTAAAATCCATTTTCTAGGCTGAATACCGCGCTCTTGCATCAACAATAGATGAAATTACATGGATCTCTTTTTTGTTAAAGGACATGCTTTTGTATGCCTCCTCTCATCTTATTTGTATTATGATAATATCACTATCTTGCACCTTACTGTCAATCATGTGTTTCATGCCAAAACAAAACAGACAGAGATTGATTAACATCTTATCTGAGAAAAAGGTTTCTTTAGGACATATTGTAACCTCTCATGTTTCTACTCAAGAATAGGTTGTTGATGTTCTTATAAAGTCCTTATCACAACGTCGGTTTTGTTTTCTAAGAAGCAGACTTGATCTTTGTGAATCTATGACAAGTTTGAATGGGGGTATTGAAGAGTATAACGTCTATCCAAATATTTTCCCTATGCCTTTTTACTAGTTATATCTGAGCCTGTAATTATTCAATGAGTGCCAATGTGTGGAAGAGATATTTTTATTATGATTGTGTCACACTATGTGACAAGGTATGTATACATAGGACTCTAGTCTGCTGAACAATGTAACCATGATTTACATTTCAAAGAGGAGATACACATCTTTTGTGCCTCTCGTCCTCTACTCCTCTCATCCTGGTTCTCATAGTCTCGCCCTAAATCTACGGTTTCTCTTCATGACCTTCTTCTTCTGATTCTCGAGGGATATTAGACACACCAAACTATATTGCCTTGTTCGGAATGGAGTCAATACATAATAAGCTTTTTTGGGAGAAGTCATGAGATCCTCTTATTCATCTCACCCTTCTCATATGGGCAAACTCATTAAAGTTCTTGACTTATTCATCCCATTCTCCTCATAGGAAATGGGCTTTACATGTGTTTTATTTGAAGAGGAACAAGATGATATATGCTACATCAATAGAAAATTTGCAATAAATTAAAATGTTATACGTGACAGTGAATATACAACGATAGGACCCACGCATCACATGGGTTATTGCAATTTATATACGAGTATAAATGGGGAAATGGGTCATTGCATTTTCTATAGGAGTATAAATGAGAAAGTGATTGTTTATACTGATCCACCAAGTTGGAACTGCTATTGGGTTTAAATTTTGCAAATTTACACCATGATCAGAACTAAAGGCCAATAAACACTTATGACAGTAAATCTAAATTAAAACATGAAAGTGATGCATAAAACACAAGCCCAAATGTCTAGTTGTTGCTTCGAATCGAGTGAAATTTTGGTGGCCTTCTACATGATAAACGCATTTAATAACTAAACGACTTTCTACATGACATACACATTTGACATTTCCTATGTATGGACACGTACCCACTGCCAATTAGGTTCATGACGAGGTCCCAGCGTTGAAAAGATATATATTGAATATTAGGAGGTGATTGTTTACCATACTATTGGCGATGAATAAGACTCAAAAGTAACGAGGAAAAGGTAGATAAAGATTCCCTGCATTTACTTGGATATTCTTTATGGTTATTAATCAATTTCTTGTGAGGACAATTGTCTGAAAATAATCAAAGGCATGTGATTCCCTTTGTGGTGGTGATTTTTCTTAGTATTGCTTGGTGGTGGACAAAGGCATAAATGAGCTACCGGGGTAAAGACTTAATAGGCGCAGAGGTAAACAATTGCATCGCGAATCACGGGCATCCCGGTTGTCGAGATGGTATGAGGAGCAGTGCTAAAAACTATAATTTGTGGAGTTGTTGGTTATTCGTCATCCTATAATACAGAGCATAAAATTAAAACACGCCTTCATGGGAAGATTCAATCCCCATAGGAGAATAACATTCTTCTACATTTCAATTTATCAGAAACCAGTTAAACAGTTAAACCTCGATCTCGAGATCAGTTAGATTTCTCCGGAAAAGAAGCCGCGGTCTCTATTGAATAAAAAGTTTCGTTCATGATCCGAACATAATTTGAGGTGAAGGATCAGTTAAAAGCACTACTTAGATGCTATATCATCATTAGCAGAGTAAGAGTGGGGAAAGTCAAGCTCTGGTTCTGCAATAAGCACCAAAGATCCGATGCTTGTACCTGTTATAGCACATACAAGCAAAACGACTCACTGTTTTTATCCTATGGCCGGTTGCCATTGATACAGGCATACAGAAGATGTTGTATGTACATATTAGGATCACCAGTGGAGACAGAGTCGGATGAAACAAAGCTCTCCCCAGCCTCTCCTCCTTTACCTTTCGAGGAGCCTCAGCAGCACCATAAGTGCTCCTTACGACATGGAACGAGAGATGGCTACTGAGAGATGGGGTCGAGCCCTGATCGTGAACACGCCGGCCTGCTTGAAGAACGGCTCCATGGAACGGACGAGCAGGCTGAAACTCCTTAGTGGTGGGAGGTAGAGCGTCAGGGGAGCCATTGAGAAGGCTACCGCCATCAGCAGCTCCAACATGGCTGATGCTCCCGAGTTTGATTTCTTCGCTATGGGTAGAGAAAGGGAGCGCTAATTCTCTCCAGCTCGAGAGAGAGAGAGAGAGAAGAGAGAGAGAGAGAGAGAGAGAGCTACTTCTTCCCAGTTCGAGAGGAATCGGGAAGTAGGAGGGAGTTTCTTCCCTCAATTAGAACCCATCGAAGTCCTTATAAAACTAGCAATCCATATAGAACAGTGATGGTCACTTCCATCTAACTGAAGGGCTGCCGAGTGGAGGATAGGCG
Source organism: Alisma plantago-aquatica (assembly GCA_963693085.1). Taxonomy (NCBI): domain Eukaryota; kingdom Viridiplantae; phylum Streptophyta; class Magnoliopsida; order Alismatales; family Alismataceae; genus Alisma; species Alisma plantago-aquatica. The sequence continues at coordinate 1,296,171,495 of OY856411.1, forward strand.
TACCTCTGGGATAGAATTTAAATCGTGGGCGGCCGAAGTAAACTCCAAACTCGCACCAGTTCATGTGTCTTGCGGGCCACCCATTCATTCATTGCCTCGCCAGGCTCGCTACACGTTACTCCAGCAGATTGTTTTCATTTGGATATCTTTTTTCAACTAGCAAATCGTCGATATTACAGAAATGGCGCTATGTTTACAACATTGAACATTTCTGACTTTTGTAGACACCAGCGCCATATAGCATATCCACTCCTTTCAAAGTAAATAACTTCTGGATGAATAGCAGCTAAGTGGGACTTGTATCCAGTTAAATTTACGCAACGCCCTCAGTTTGAAGTCCTATTAAGGACTCAATTGACTATGCACTACTTTAGCTTTTCTTTACTTTTTATTATATTTTACTAGTATTGTTAGTATCCATGTAGTCATGGACTCATGGAACTAGATATCTTACAAGACATCAGCTTATAAATGGCAAACAATAGTTTTAAGATCGAAATTTTAGTGCATTGCATTTGTTTACATTTTGTGAATAGTTGTGTGTATTCATATTACTATATGATTTTATAGATTTGCAGGAAAGAAATATCATCCAAGCATTTAATTTCAAATTTTTTGATAAAACCTCAAAAACACCGGAAAAATAAAGTGGTTAGTCATAGGCGTAACCACATACCTGATCAGGTGTACTCCATATCCAAGCAAGAGCAATAAGAAATAACCAATCAAGCAACCAAGTAATTATCCTAAAAGTTAAAGCAATAAACCCATGTATGATTATTCTATCCAAATTCATCATTAAGACTGGATTAGGGTCCGAGTTAGGTTTTTATTAAGTTTTGTCTTACTAAACCCTATTATCACTTTTCATGTCTTTTGGGTTGAAAAACCCTAATCTTATCCTTAATTGCACTTTTAATATTTAGGAAACCCTAATTCATCAAAGTATGAGTTTTAAGTTAACATAAGTTCCATGTTGTTCATTTTTTCCATAAAAGATCAATCTTTTATTTCAATATCACGTGAACTCATTAAGGTCATCAAAACCTAGACATAAGGGTTCTTATACATTAACAAAATGTAAGATGGAAAATTTATATACTTTTTGAACTAGAGACATGTCTAGGCTTTGATCATATTTTTATTAGATTCTTTGTATTTTTTTTTAGCAAAATTGATATATTACTTGTCTCCTTTGGATCATTCTACTAATTGTTATGATTTAAGCAAGATTAATAAATTTTGACCAATCGAGCGATGACATGCTAGTGAAACAATACCTTTTTCTCGGCTGGCTCAAGGCCGAGGAAAATGACTACTTCACCCTTGGTTTGTAAGTGAGAGTGAAGGGGTATTATGGTCATTTGACTGTATTTCTCCTTCAACCTCCTCTCGAGCTTCCTGTGTGTGCACAATGCAATCGTGAAGCCAGAGCTGAAGACTGGGATTGGTCGTCTGTCCTAGTACACTACCACTTGCTTTACCCGGCCTACCCCCTATCACGGCTCGATGTCTTGGTCCTTCTAACTCCCTAATCTGTCCTTGCATGTTTGCCCTAGAAGTACAATGATTTACAAGCTCCGGCTCACGTGGCGCAGTACAACTGCTACATCACTTCTTGTCGGTGGCTCAACACCACACACTTCTATACCTTCTTCGTAGCATATGTATTAGCAAGATATGTTGGCTCCTACATTCGCCAAAGCTCCCTAGAAGGTCGATGTGTGGCTGAAGGATCTCCTAACATTGGTTCCTCATGCTAGCATTTCATTGGTTGACTTTGAGCTCTGTGAGGGGTCTATGGAGGAGAGTGTCAGGGATGTTAAGAGGGAAGGGAGACGTTCCATCATATGGATGCTCTCCTAGGAACCAAAGAAGTCCCTAGAACCTACTTCCAGCAAGAGTAGGTTGGTATCATCATGGTTAAGGTCTAGCAATGGGTCCCCTTCTGTTGGGGATTTCTTTGGGGACTATGTCCCTTGGGGTCCTTATATAGGCCCTTGTAGGAATCCTAAGTTTAGAGGGATCAATGATGATTGAGGCCAAGAGATTTGGGTGAGGGTTCGGGGCTTGTTTCCCTTTTCAAACATATACAAATGGGTGAGAGACTTTCATGGTTGTAATTTCCTAATATGGAAAAGCTTTTAATCATATGCTCCACCGAATTTATGGTTAGAATACACAACATGAAAGCCACTAAATATTCTTTTCTTTTTGTGGATCTTAACCAACCCCTTCGACACCAAGGAACTTGGTTAATAACCAAAAGAACTATTAAGGAAATGGTAACTTGTATGACACTTATTGGATTATTGCTCAAAGTACTCTCATTGACTTGAAATCTAGATTATTCCTTCTTTCTCTCATTATATAGGAAAGTCTGTAATGACTTTATCCAACTCTGGGTAGAGTTTAAGACCAAAACTCAAAAAGACAAATATGCTTTTCTTAATATGCAAGTCTTCTCCTTATAAGGCACATTTTAACCATTAGTGCACATCTTTTTCTCTTTCATTCTTTTCTATTATCTTTATTTTGGCTATTTTTCTTATTAGAAACCATATGCAAATGAAAACTAGTTAATAGTGATCATCCATGCCACTTTCTAGAGGATTCCACACAAATCTCTCAAGTACACATTGTTATTATCTATTTTCAATTGCTTTTTGCTTATTATTGGACTTCTTCTCTTCCTTTTTCCTTATATCCATTATTGCATTAGCAAAAATAGTTTAAACCACGAATTAATAGCAAAGGGAATTTTGCAAGGGAAAACCATTCGTTTAAATAAAAGCATACAAATTACCAATGTGTCCCTTCTATTGAAATAATTGTATTTCAATTACATAAACCCATGTGCAAAACCAGGTTATAACATCCTTCACCTCTTATAGGAATTCGACTAATCATATAAACAAAACAAAATGGGACTTTTCCATCTATGTATTAACCTCCTATGTGGCTTCGTCCTCTCCATGGTGCATCCAAAGAACCTTTATCATATCTATCCTTTGTTCATGAGCTCTCTGACCTTGGTATCCAGTACCCTCACAGGTGACTCGGGGTATGTCAACCTCCCTTGGAGTTCAATAGGATCAATGCTCCGTACATGGATTAGATCCTTCACATAAAACTTTAGACTAGACACATGGAATACAACATGCACCATACTATATTGTGAGGGTTAGCTTAAATGATAGGCAACTTCATCAGTCTGTTCTAGAATATCAAATGACCTCCATATCATGGAATCAATTTTCCTTTGTTCATAGCGATAGCTCGATGGGGTCATATTTTTAGAGACACGTAGTCACCTATAGTGAAGTACAAATCTTCCTTGCATTACCATACGACCTCTCTCGATCCTAGGCTCTCTTCAACCCCTACTCAATCAAAGCAACCTTGTCAACATATCATTGTAGTTTATCTAACCTCAACAAGGTCCTCCCACTAGCATCATCCCAATGAAGCGGTGACCAACACAATCTCTCATAAAGATCGTCGTACAGAGGTATCCTGATAGTGGGTTGGTAACTATTATTATAGGCACACTCAGCTAAGGGCAAGAACTGCTCCCCTAATCCACCTCAACCGAGCACACATGCTTTCAATAGTTCTTCTAATACTCGAATCGTTCTTTTCGACTATGCGTCATTTTGGTGGTGAATTTCAACCTCATGCCAAGTTCTTCATGCACTTTGTTCCAGAACTTAGAGGTGAACTCAGGGTCAAGATTAGAAATAATTGAACTCAGAACACCATATAGACGAACTATCTAACATGTAGTTCAGTTAGATCTGTCACTTTGGAAGTAATCTTTACAATGAGAAAAGGTGTGATGACTTGGTTAGGCGGTCCACCACAACCCATATTGCATCATGGACTTTCTTTATCTTGGGGAGACCTACCATAAAATCCATTAGTGTTCTAGTCCCATATCTTCTTACGAATCTCAATTGGTTGTAGTAACCAAGCGGGTTGTTGGTGTTCAAGTCATTCACCATCTAGCACGTAAGAGAACTGTATACATATTCTACTATGTCTCTATTTATTCCAAGCTATCAGAAATATCATTGTAAATCTTTAAACATCTTCATGATGTCACAGTGTATCATATACCATGAACTTCTAAGTCCTTAAGGGTGAAACCTTAGGAACTCAAATACAACTTTCATATCGGATTCCACCATTCACATTTATCAGATGTGTCTAAGGCTTCTCCATAAAACCCTTCATCTCTACTAACTCGGGTTCATCCAATTGGAATGTTACAAGCTCAGTCAGCAAGTCAGGCTTAGTTTACCTTTATTTGGTACCTCAACTCTTGCGTCCATTATTTTGATACAATCTTATACCTAACAAATTAATATTCCAGTTGATAAAATATCTTCATTTGAAATTTCAATTTGGTGATTACCTTGTTCATCTAGGTTTCTAAATTATTTATTCAAAATCTTTTCATAGGGGTGTGTTAATACCTCTAATCCTCGATTATCCTAAAAAATATTTTAACTTAAGTGTTTATTCCTCATATCATTTCAACTTCTAATATGGCATGTGTCTATCTCATCTCTCACACTCATAACAAGATTAAATAAGCATTTTGATACAGTCCAAATACCAAGCTCATCTGATTCCAAGAGTAGAGATGGTGCATCACACATTACCATTTTAGTTTCATAATTAGGTTGAGTCATTCTGCACCTCCCACCATTCCCCTAATTTTATGTATACCTATAGGAAAAACTTTCCTCATAACCCTTGAGTCTGATCATGACTCCTATTTATGATCCTTAGTCATTCCCTCAAAGTCTCTAGGGTGTCAGTACTTTTAGAGTGATCTCATCCTTATGCATCTAGAGACTGCCTCTCCCATTTATCCCTTGGGCCACATGAACTCATGAAGGTGGCCAACCTACTAGCCCATAGGCTCTGGAAAAACATAGTCGTTACCTCTCTACCCTATGATCTTTTTCTTTAGGGAACAATCAACTCCTACTCCCATCAGTCTCATCCCTTATAGACTCTAGGATTAACTTAGGGTTCTATCGTAACTTTATTTTATTTCATCACACATTTTTCTTGTAGTTCTTTTGATAATATCCAAGCACATTGTATCCTTTATAATTCTCACCTGAATTTCCTTTGCCTCTCAGGGCACTCATAGCTTTCCTTATGTCCCTTTATGAGAATCATGGTGACGTACCCATCTGGGCCTGGTCCCATTCTACCGATCATTTCCATAATGACTTTTATTCATGTCCCTTAGAGATGGTAATACTTGGGTCTAAAGAATCATACTCAATCTATGTTCTTTTGTGCTTCATGCACTTAATCTCTCAAGTTTTTAAGTGAACTTTCATGTTACCTCAATTCTTGAACTAATTTATGAACTCACTCATTTAGGAAGGGTTCTTTCCCAGGATAGGATAAAACTATTACTTGGTAGTACCAACATTCACAAAACACACTCAAACCCAAAGTTTATATCATCACATGTAGGCATGTTTCCTAGAGTTTCCACCCATGCATCTTGCTAGCAAGTAAAGAATTTATTAACCCATTTCTAACTTTTCCATTATGTCATATCCATTCATCATATCATAGGGTTGGACCAGTTTCATACGTAAATATGACATCATGGTAGTACTAGACCAACTTGTGTGAGTGGCTCAAGAATCATATATCACAGTCCAAGTGGGGTTTCTTTTAACCCCAAAACTTGAGGGGGTTGCCATGCTTAATTCCTATGAGCTCACTCAACCTTGTGAGCATTATATACACCAAATACCTCCACTTGCCCTCTTTGGTCTAGGAAACTCAGGCTTACCTCCTCAACATTGGTCATCACTACTACATGACTTAGCCATTCAAGCACGTACCGAACCAAAACATGATATGGAATTTTCTTCCCAACTTTCTCTTTCACGTAAAAAAAACCCTTAGAGTCTTATACAAGGAACTACCAATATGAGTATGAGGCTTAACAAAATATTACCATTGCATATCTCTCCTAGATCTTAGGAGTCTTTTTCCCTCACCTAGATGGTAGATACTCATATCATCTACACATATGTACAAGAAGCCTCCTTATCTTTTCTAGGGTTTGGTCCTTCCAAGGAAATCTAGGGTACGACCAGCCTCTATGGATCATGAATGAAGAAACTCAACTCTTCCACTTAGGTTTAGCCTAGTTTAGGACCTATCATACGAATTCCTCTTAGGATTCCTCGTATCTTGGAATCTAGGTTCCCATCCTTTTCTTTCTGGGTCCCATCCTCTCAGGAGTTAACCTATCACTGGTCCTAACTCTAGGGGTCCCCTCTCTGTAGATGAGGTTGAGGCTTGTACAGATTCACCTCTTATTCTCACCTAGCCTACCTTAAAAGTTGAAGCATACATATTTGTATTATCAAATCTTATGTCCAACTTCAAAATTATAGTCAAATCCTCAAATCCAACTGAGGTCATCATAAACCATATTAACTCATTACGTAACACTAAACTCCTCAATCATGTCCTCCCATATTCCTATCTCATAATCTGACAAGCATTACCCTTCTGGCTTAGAGCTAATCATGTTTCCATCCTTGATGCCGCTCACTTCCACATAGGTGCATGCCTACCCTCTACTAGTATCCAAGTGGGAACACACTTATTAGGGTTCCTACCTGGAGGAGTTTAAACTTTTTGGTCACAACTAACCTTCTGATTTAGTGTGTTATCTCTCTCATAGATGATTTATCCTCGTGAGGGACAACCCACCCTAGGTCGGGTCACCAAAAAAAAAAGTCACACTAGGGGTCATGCGACCACTTATTGTCTATGTTTCACATGCATACCCAAGTACTCCACGTAAATCATGCATGCCTAACCTATGTGTCTTGCATGCACAGACAAACTAAGGCATCTAACTTATTGGGTTCTCTCGTTTTCTATGCACCGCATATTGTTTATTAGGGTGACACTATTATTTTCCTTCTAATCTGCTCATAGACCAGGATTAAGGCTTTAGGTTGAGGTTAGGGTTTACAACTTTTAACTTAGGTTTTGCGATTCCCTTGACCCAATGAAGTTGGTTTCCTAACCAGTCATAGTCCATCTAGGATTTACCTTTATAGGGGAGAAACCCATCAAACATTATCTCTTTATTTTTATGTCCACTTTTATTATTTGGCAGAGGATGCCTTAAACCCTAATATCCATAACCATAGTACTTGAAGGCATAAAGAGAGAAAATACATGTGCTAGGGTTTAGGGAGCAAAAAGGGTATAGAAGTGACAAAATTCGATGAGAAATCCTAGAGGTATGTTATTTCGAGTAAACTCCTCAGACTTTGTCCTAACCAGAAGAATGGCTCTAGGAGTCCTCATAAGCTGACTAGCGGTGCAGAGGAAAATATTGCCAACCCCCATATCGTGGTCCTTTCTAGACACCATCATCTTTGTGAAACACTCTAATAATTCCCTTTGGGCTCTACAAAATTAATAAAATTTAATAATTATTAGAGGTTAAATGGTAAACTGGCTCTGATACCAAATGTTGTGAACCCCTCCCCATGTTATCCCCTATTCAGGAGGATATAGAGGGCAATGGTCATTACCTTCATTACAGGACCGGAGGTTTAGCAAATAACCAAAAATAATTAATAAATTTTCACTAATACAAAGGAGTTTGGTACAAGACTGATATTACATATTCCACTAAGGAATTACATGATCTGGATATCTAAAGTTGCAGCATGAAATAAAATCTATCTAACTAAATCATCCAAAGATTACATTACTGCCTTTTCCTTTGAGTTCCTTTTTTTCCTGGATATCCATTTTACTCTTACTTGTATAATAGCATATTATCCTAAAACAGCGTGAAACAAAAAAAATGATTAATATAATGAGTTCTACGGGTATGCACGGGAACCAAAATGTTTGCATATACTTGTAACAACAAAACCATGACAATTAATGTTACAAAATCAAAAATATCATTTTTTTCATAATGTGTCAACCCATTTTGCTCAACCTATGGGATACCCTCACTTAGGGTTTTTGTCCTTGCAGTAGACTGTAGGCCACCTATAAATCTGGAGCCAGGTGACTATGTTGTCCACCTCCCAATCTGGAGTTAGGTGCCATGTTGGTCTTCCCAATCTAGGGTCTGACCTCATATAACCTTCCCAATTTGGGGCCTAGTTTGACCTTTCCAATCTGGGGCCTAGTCTAACCTTCATAATCCGTAGCCTAGTCTTTCGTCATCACCATGACTTTTCATTTTTTTCCATTTAAACCTCCTGAGTTGGTATGTGGGGTTTGAGCAAGTTATAAGAAGAATTTGTGATAGTGGTAGTCACTTTATAGATTGCAAGAAATAAATAACATCCAAACATTTAATTCCAAGAAATCTAATAAAACCTAAAAAAATGTCAGAAAACTAATGTGATTAGTCATTGGCGTAACCACATACCTAATCAGGTGTATTTGATGTCCAAGAAAGAGCAATAAGGAATACCAATCAAGCAACCAAGCAATTATCCTGAAAGTTAAAGCAATACACCCATGTATCATTTTTCTATCCAAATTCATCACTGAGACTGAGTTAGGGTCCGAGTTAGGGTTTTATTAAGGTTTTGGCTACTTAAACCCTATTTATCACTTTTCATGACTTTTGGGTTGACTAATCTTAATCTTATCATTAGTTTCACTTTTAATCTCCAACAAACCCTAATTCATCAAATTATGTGTTTTTAAGTTCACATAAGTTTGAAGTTGCTTTTTTATCCATAAAAGATCAATATTTCATTATCAATATCAGTTGAACTCATTAAGGTCATCAAAACCTAGAAATAAGGGTTCTTATACGTTAACCACATTAAAAATAGCAACTTTATGTACTTTTTGAACTAGAGACAGATCTAAGCTTTGATCATGTTTCTATTGTATTCTTTGTAATTTTCTGAGAAAGATTGATATATTACTTGTCTCATGTGGATCATCTTACTAATTGTCATGATTTATGCAATATTAATCAATTCTTACCAATTGAGGGATGACACATCAGCAAAACACATTTTTCTAGTTTGGCTTAAGGCCACATCATAATACTTCTTCACCCTTTGTTTGTAAGTGAGTGTGGAAGGGTATTAGCACCATTTGACTATATTTCTCCTTCAATCTCCTATCGGGCTTCCTATGCACGCACAACACAATCGCTAAGACGAAGCTAGAGACTATGATCAGTCATCTATCCTGGTGCAATGCCACTTCATTTGCCTGGTCTACCCCCAATCACGGCTCGACGTCCTGGTCCTTCTCCCTCCTTGATCCGTCCTTGCAAGTTTACCCTAGAAGCATGACAATCTACAAGCTCCAGCTCACCTAGTGCAGTACGACTGTTGTAGTAGTTCTTTCTAGTGGCTCATCACCACACACTCCCATACCTTCTTCGTAGTACAAGTATAATCAAGATATGTCATCTCCTACATCTACCAAAGCTCCCTAAGAGGTGGATGCATGGCATAAGGATCTCCCGACATTGGATCCTTGTGCTAGCATCTAGTTGGTTGGCTTCAGGCTCTGTGAGGTGTCTATGGAGAAGACTGTCAGAGATGCTAAGAGCAAAGGGAGACGTTCCATCATCTAGACGTCCTGTTAGGAACCAAATAACTCCCTAGAACCTACTGCCAACAAGAGTAGTTTGGTATCATCATGGTTAAGGTCTAGTGATATGTCCCCTTCTGTTTGGTATTACTTTGGGGATGACGGCCCTTGGGGTCCTGATATAGGCACTTGTAGGAATCCTAAGTTTAGGGGGATAGATAACAATTGAGGTAGAGAGATATGGGTGAGGGTTTTTGACTTATTTCCCTTTTCAAACATACACAAATGGGTGAGACACTTTCATGGTTGCAATTTCCTAATATGGAAAAGCATTTAATCATATGCTCCACCAACTCTTATTGTTAGAAATAGACAACATCAAAGCCATTAAATATTCTTTCCTTTTTGTGGATCTTAACCAACCCTTTAACATGAAGGAACTTAGTTGACAACTAAAAGAACTAATAAGGAAAGGGTAACTTATATGACACTTATTGGGTTACTGCTCAAAGTACTTCCATTGACTTGAAGTCTAGATTATTTGTTCTTTCTCTCAAATTTTAAATTAAAGTCTATAATCTGGGTAGAGTTTGAGACCAAAACTCAAAAACAAAATTTTCTTTTCTTAATATGCAAGTCTTTTCCTTATAAGGCACATTTTAACCATTAATACACATATTTTTCTCTTTCTTTCATTTCTATTACCTTTATTTTGGATATTTTTCTTATTAGAACCCATGTGCAAATGAAAACTAATTAATAGTGGCCATCCATGGCACTTTCTAGAGGATTCTACACAAATCTCTCATGTACACATAGTTATTATCTATTTTCCATTCATTTTGCTTAATGATGTATTTATTCTCATCCTTTTTCCTTATATCTATTATTGGGTTAGTAAAAATAGTTTAAACCATGACATTTATAGCAAAGAGAATTTTGCAAGGGAAAACCATTATTTTAAAACAAAGCATAAAACTTGCCAATATGTCCCTTTTATTGAAATAATTGTATTTCAATTACATAAACACATGTGCAAAACTAGGTTATAATAGTTATCTCCAGGAGGTAGAGTCCGAAGTTTAGCTGAATGTGTTATATTGACCCGACTGCTTACCTTGCAGCCATTCCATCATCTTTGCTTGAAATCCTTAGAACGTGTTCTGGATGTCTTGGCTCACATCTGTGTACCAAGGAAAATAATTGGGATCATAAAGGTTGGGTTCACATGGTTCGATATGTGATAAAGAATAGTGATGAGATATTGTAGGTGTATAAAGATAATTATTAGAAGGTGCAGAGTTTAAATGCAAGTGTGGATGGTTGGTCATCCCACCATACTGGTCACTAGTATCCATGGGGAGTGGATTGAAGGGATGATAAATGGAGACTTCATCAGTGACCTTTAGCAGTTCTTCTTGAGTTGCAACTGGCATTGGTAAATCAAAAGGGAACTGGTGGATATCATAGACCGGAGATTCGAGAGGAAGGGGTAAAGAAAAATGGGGGTAGATTGAGGTGTCACATGAGGGAAGGGGAGAGATGTTGGGAGAGGTAGCTCTCGAGTAGTGATATTGGGTGTTACAGGAATGGGGATGGGAAGGAATGGGATCTCCACCTTCATGGGGATGACTAGTATAGCTCTGATATGCTTTACATATTGGTTGTACTCCATAGAGATTTGAGATTCAATCACTGGTTGGGTCTCAAAGTCAAGGATGCATTGCTGCATCTGATTGAACTGGTCTATGTAGTTGAGGAAGTAGACTTCTTCTTCTCTGGTGTACTTTGTGCTACCTCCAAAGGCTTAGATGCTGATAAATTTGGTTCCCACTTGTAGGGTGAGAAGTCATGTCTCAACTTTATTCAATTCCCTGGAAGTGGTGAGAAATGGCCTTCCAATGATAAGGGGTAGCGACAATCATCCTTCATATCTAGCACTAAAAAGTCGCATGGGATGTAGAATTTTCCAACCTTAACTGGAACATCATCAATAATTCCAAGTGGCTTGGTGATGGAAGAGTCTTCCAGTTGAATGCTTATATGTCTGGATCGTGCAATGATGAGATCAAGTCTCCTGTACATTCTCAAGGGAATAATGGATATGCTTTCTCTAGGATCAACTAACCACAATTGGTTGTAGAATCACTGATAGCGCATGTGATCCCAAGGGATCTTGGGTTTTTGTGTTTGTGTGACATCTTGCTTGGATGATATTTGATATGGTTCTTGCTAGATTCACTATTTTTAGATTCTTTGGTGATGTACTTACAGTTCAAAAGGGCTTTGAATAAATGTGTCCACTGAAGCATTTGTGTTATGGCATATAAAAGTGGGATATTGACTCATACACTGATACAAAAACAAGGTATCTCATTTGTGAAGCCCCTACGTGCTACAAATGAGACTACTCAAAACCAAACTATAGAAATGAAACTAAACATCCAAGTTACCATAAAACATAGGAAATTAAAACCAATTTCATCAAACCATAGGAGTCACAACATATAGCAAGCCACATGTATTACATATTACCTATCAAAGCATTATACAAGATAATGTTCATTGGCTCTCTAGTCACATCCTGTTACAAATGATAACTTGTTCATATACATATATGCAATCTCTATAAAACACAATCATAAAGTTAATACCTCATAACGATACATACAAGAAAACCTCCCCAAGGACCTGAGTGTACAGGGATGGCACATAGAACTCTACTTCTATACACAAGCAGCATGTCCTGCCTTTCAACAACTAATGGTCCTCTTACTGCTCAGCACCAACAACACAATCTCTACTTCCTCATGCATGACCACCTAAAAGATGTGAAAATCCAATAGGAGAGACCAAATGTCCCAGTAAGAGATATAACTCTCCGCTAATGTCTATTAAGAGAACATATAAGATAAGCAACAGATATTATACTAAGCAAGTTGAGTAGATTCAACTAAATAATATGAAATCAATAGATAAAGGTGATTAAACAAGCTAGAAAGTTACCACCGAATAGTAGATCAAGTTATATTGTAAAAAGGAATATGAAGAACATGTATAATAGTTGACTTCTCTTACCATATTATAATTTAAGAAATGAGTAAAAATATATGGAAAAGGGTTCAACCAATGTTATTCGTATTTGACCCTATGCAATATGCTACATGGATGTGTTACATCTTTTATTATTTCCCTGGGGATTTGAGTCATACCACTTAAATCCAATCGAACACTACTAAGTAAAAATTAGTTCCATAGAAGGTCAATGGAAGAGCTGGAATCCGTAACCTCCACACACCTCTTGGTTAGCACAAGTGAGACACCACAGAGACATACCAATCAACTACAAAATGTGACATATAGTCAAGAGAAGGAATGGATCACACATGGACATCCATATATAAACACCTAGCACACCTTGGTACAAGTAACAGTGCTAGAAGAACAGGGTCACGCATGATCATTCCTAAAAGAAGGAGTGGATCACACATGGCCATTCATATCATAGGGACATTAGCTCACACATTGCCTTCTCACACAACCTGTAATTGTGGATGCAAGAAAATACTTGACTTGCACCCCCACATGTTAAAAAATATGAGCTCTGAGTTATACTCATTTCACAAATCCAACAATTACAGTTGAAACTAGAAAGGATCTATGGAACATGGAACCTACATTATTAGGGTTCCACTTACTTAATTAAGCCAATTGAGTGTTGATGCGATGATTTTGAGTCGCATTTATAGACCTATTTGATATGTGTTTTATGCTTTTATTAGTCATTTTTATGGTTAATGTTGCATAATTCATCCACTTTGGTCTTTGCTACTATTTTATGTCAAATCCCCTTTATTTCATCATTTTGAGCATTACTTGTCAAAATATTATTATTTGTGTGAATTTATGTGGTTTCGTGTTTGAATTTCAGGGAAAACAAGTATTTGCTTCCGTCGATACCATCGACCGGACCACAGGTTGCCAACCGCGAGTATCAGCAAAGATTCGATACTATCGACAGGGATGTCGATGGTATCGAGCTACCATCAGGTTGCTGGCGAAAAAGCAGTCGATAGTATCGACACCAAGTCGATACCATCGACGCACGGAGGCTACAGTGTCAGAATCTTGCAAAAACTAACGCCTAAAGGAAGTCGATACCATCGACCCGCGTCGATGGTATCGAGATGATGTCAAGCGCGACAAAGAAAGGATTTGTAGCCGGCCGCTACCACACTGGGTCGATACCATCGACTCACGTCGATGGTATCGACATCGTAAGATATGTGTTTTCTTTGGAATGATATTAATTGGACGGCCGTGGTTAATTAGCGACCTAATGAGGGAGATATACCTAATGACGGCCGCCCAGATGTGAGGAGAGAGTAGATTAGCCATTGTACAAGTACCGAGGAGTAGTAGAGAGGAGAACGGAGGCCAGAAGCTCATACCAGTTGATCCGGACGCCGAAGAAGATGGATTCCACCACCGAAAGGCGGGAGAAACGTGTTCTACGCTGAGGATCAACCGGTTCTTCTCCGTTTAGGGGTTTCACCGCTCATTTCACATTTTTCATATGATTTCCCCTATCTCTACCACATACTTGCTTGAGATGAACCTGTGGGGCTAATCCCCTTCGTCTTTAGGACCGTAAGTAGCCCGGGAATTCATTGTATGACAATTTTATAATAGTAATTTATAATTTATCTCTTAAATCCGTGGTATAATTTCGTTTTCTCAATATATTGTTATGCTTGATCACCATAATAATAACCTAATTCCCTTAATCACTTTGAAAGAAGGATTAACGATTGAAAAGAGACGGAATTCACATTAATCGACAAACCCCTTGAACAAGGTAGTGTAAAATTAATGGTGGATACTGAGAGATCGTTCATAATGTACCTAGTTTAGGGTATAGGTTACTACGACGGTGGAACTGACCTAGACATATGTAGTGAATTGTACCACGACAGTGGGCAATTCTGATTTCAGGCCACTACCTGGATAGAGAGATAAAATTGAGTAGCTATATAGAATTTAATACAATGAAAACCCGCGGTGAAACCGCAATCCTAAAGATCTCCTTTTGAATTGATTAAACCAACCTTTAATCGATTGCTTGTTTCGTTTTGTTTTTATTTTCCTTTTAATTTCTACAACAACTCTCAACTTGTTAATCGGTTTAGCTGATCGCGAGTAGTTAGTAGGAGTCCCCGACGATTGCACGTATCCCTGAGTTTGACTCGGGCCTCACAAAGGCCTGTACTACTCGACGCGTTCACTTGCATTTCTACGCACGGTAAATAGTCGTCAAGTTTTTTGGCGCCGTTGCCGGGGATACGGCAATTTGTTGGCACTTCGAGTGCTGTGAGCGGCCACTCTAGGCCACCTTTTTATTTTTTTTATTTTATTATCATTCCAAAAATTCATAATCTATTTTCTAAATATTTGCAGTCGTAAAGCACTGTACTAAATTTAATCTTTCTATTTTTAGGTACTGTGCATGGTGCAGACGCGTAGTACTGACTACCCAGGTCGCGCACCAGAGGTTCCACTGCTGGGACCAGAAGACGAGGAAAGCCACAATCAAGACCAGTTAGAAGAAACAGAGTCAGAACCTGAACAAGAAGAGATGGACGAGCCACAGACAATATGGGGGAAGATCAAGGCTTCTTCCGCATCCGCTTCAAAAGGGCCTATAAAGAAGCAAGCAATCAACATACCTACATATAAGATTTATCTGGCTTTGATAAATCTGGTGAAGTCCAATGCTTTTCATGGGCTCAAGAATGAGGACCCCGTCGCGCACATAAGTCAGTTTGTTGAGAACTGTGATATGGTTAAAATCAACAGGTTTCCACATGATGCACTTTATCTTAAGCTTTTCCTGAGTTCATTGGCAGGAGCCGCGCGAGAATGGCTACACAATTTAGATGATGAGTTTGTGGAGTCCTGGGACCATATGGTGGAGGTTTTCTTTGAGAGGTTCTTTCCTCCTGAGAAGACCAACGACATGATCAGGAAGATCCTTAACTTTACCTAACAGGCAGGTAAGACATATTCTGAGACCTGGGAGAGGTTTCAGGTCATGCTAATACGGTGCCCGCATCACGGGCTGGATAAAGAAACACAGGTAAAGATCTTCTATTTTTCTCTCTCCGAGCACGATAGGAGCAACCTTGATTCAGCTGGGTCAGGATTCTTTTTGAATAACATGGACACTAGATGCTGGGAGATCTTAAAGAACATGGCTAGGAAGCAATCATGGGGTGAGAGAGAAAGAGGCCCCGTGGAACAAGTTCGACTGGCAGGTGAATCAAAAGCTATGAAGGAGCTGAATGAGAAGATGGATCTTCTCACAAAGAAATTTATTGCAAAGGAGGAAACGGAGTCTGAGGACGAGGCTCAAGTGAAATTCATTAGGCAACAGCCAGGTTACAGGAACAATGACTATGCATGGAGGAAAGACAAGAAGTTTTCCTAGAAGGATCCTAACAACTTCTTGCAGGATCCGGATGCTAAACCCCAGCCAGCTGCAGAGGATAAGAGCACAGAGCTGCTCAATCAAGTTATAAAGCAAAATTAAGAACTCATGGCTACTTTCAGTCAGCAAATAAAGTAATAAGGGGAGTTCATGAACCAATTCGGGCAGACACTACAGAGCCATGGGGCGCAAATGAGGACCATTGAGACATCTATGGAATAGATGGCAGCAGAGATAGCCAGTTTGAAGAGACCGACACATCCAGGTTTTTCGGGAAACACCAATGTTCCAGGGGAAAACCAGCAAGCAAAGGCCGTCTTTCTAAGAAGTGGTAAGAAATTGTTAAATCCAAGGGCCGAGGAGACAAGCACACCACAAGTTGAAATTGAAGTTCAAGCCACAAGGGAGCTGCCCACACCGGTCACAGAACTAGTCGATGACACAGTTGTGGAGGCTACTGAAGACCCTATTGCAGAAGAGGAGGGACCTCAGAAAAAGACACCGTATGTGCCACCGCATCAAAGGGAACAGGCGGTACCGATCCCTTATCCAAACAGTGCTAAGGCAAGGAAGGTAGATGATCAATTCAAAAATTTCTTGGATAGTTTCAGGAAGCTTTCAGTAAACATCCCTCTATTGGAAGCTATTGAGAAAATTCCGTCTTACGAAAAATTTCTAAAAGGCATCATCACGAAGAATAGAAAAATTCTAGACACGGAAGTAGTTGTGCTTAAAGAGCAGGTGAGTGCCTTCATCATGGGCACATTGCCACCAAAGAGGCAAGATCCGGGTTGTTTTAACATTTCGTCCTATATCGGGAAAGTCAAATTTGGTGAAGCACTATGTGACTCGGGAGCAAGCATAAATTTAATGCCCCTTTCTACGTTCAAAAAGTTGGGATTAAAGGAGTCAAGGCCAAGTAACATGACAATTCAATTGAAGGATAACTCTGTAGTGAAACCATATCGGATCTGTGAAGATGTGTTAGTGAAAGTGGACAAATTTGTTTTTCCAGCAGATTTTGTAGTCATGGAGATGCAGGATGAACATGGCAACGAGCTATTACTTGGACATCCTTTCCAAGATACAACCGACATGATTTTAGAGATGGGGAGAGGTAGTTTGACCTTGGGTATAGCCGATGACCGATTTGAGATGGTCATGCCCTCTAGTATTGTGTCGTCTAAAGCAAAGGAACAATGTCGTGTGGTAAAACATCTGGATAATAATATTTCACTCTGTCTTGAGAAGCCATTTCTGGACATGCCTCATGTGATGAGCAAAGTGGACAATGGAACTTTGGCTGTGGACATCATGGAACAGACCAAGGTAGTATCTCTGTGTAAAGCTGTAGGGTTCCCTAATGATGAGGATGAGGACACTCCGCCTTCTACGGCAGATGATGTTATTGCAATTTATGTTTTTGATGCATATCCTGAATTACCATTGGAGGCTTGCTTGGTAAATATTACACATGATTGGATGCGGAGAAAATCACTCAAGGAGTGCACCAAAATGCTTCAGATGCTTCCATGCTTCTATGCGAGGCATTATGAAGATTTAGGTGAACTTCCCCCGCCGCTTCAATCATCTCTGATCAGCCCGCCGGAGTTAGAATTGAAGTTGCTGCCACCGCATCTCAAATATGTCTTTCTAGCTGAGGAAGACAAGTTACCTGTGATCATTTCTGCTTATTTGACTGCGGATGAGGAGGAACAATTGTTGATAGTGCTGAAGAACCACCGGGGAGCTTTTGGGTGGTCCGTTGCAGATATCAAGGGGATTTCCCCTACATTGTGTCAACATAAGATTCGGCTCGAGGAGGGAGCCAAGCCCGTGATCCAACCTCAACGACGTCTCAATCCAAGCATGATGGAGGTTGTGAAGAAGGTGGTTATTAAACTTCTTGCTGCAGGTATCATTTACGCAATATCAGACTCGACATGGGTGAGTCCCACACAGGTAGTCCCTAAAAGGGGGGAATTACTGTCACCCAAAATATTTTAAATGAACCTGTCACCACCCATTTGGTAATCGAG
Source organism: Alisma plantago-aquatica (assembly GCA_963693085.1). Taxonomy (NCBI): domain Eukaryota; kingdom Viridiplantae; phylum Streptophyta; class Magnoliopsida; order Alismatales; family Alismataceae; genus Alisma; species Alisma plantago-aquatica. Next base: position 1,296,189,618 of record OY856411.1, read on the forward strand.
TGGCGAGTTTGTATTGATTACCGCCGTCTGAATGCCACTACGCTAAAGGATCACTTTCCTTTACCTTTTATCGATCAAATTCTAGAGCGTCTTGCCGGCCGATCACACTTCTATTATCTTGACGGGTACTTGGGGTACAACCAGATTTCAATTGATCCTTTGGACCAAGAGAAATCTACTTTCACTTGTCCCTATGGGACTTTCGTGTATCGCCGAATGCCTTTTGGTTTATGCAATGCACCTGTGACTTTTCAACATTGTATGCTCGCTATCTTTTCTGACATGGTAGAACGCTGTCTTGAGGTATTTATGGATGACTTTTCGGTGTATGGTGCATCCTTTGACGAATGTCTCTATAATCTGGACAAAGTTTTACAGCACTGCGAGGACACACATTTGGTCCTCAACTGGGAAAAATGTCACATGATGGTGACTGAGGGGATAGTGCTAGGACACAAGGTGTCTAGCAAGGGTTTAGAGGTGGATCCGGTAAAAATTGAAGTTATTTCCAAATTGCCCCCACCAAATTCTATTAAAGGGGTAAGGAGTTTCTTGGGACATGCCGGATTTTATCGTCGGTTTATAAAATATTTTTCAAAAATCATGAAACCTCTATCTAAACTGCTTGAGAAAGACGCTGTATTTGATTTCAATGACAAATGTCTACATGTGTTCGACATGTTGAAGGAGAAACTGATTTTTGCACCGGTCGTTCAAACGCCGGATTGGACTAAACCATTCGAACTCATGTGTGACGCTTCTGATTTTGCGGTAGGAACCATGTTGGGGCAGCGGGTGGACAATAAACCCGCCGTGATTTTCTACGCTTCAAAGACTTTGAATGACGCCCAATTAAATTATACAACTACTGAAAAAGAATTACTCGCTGTTGTTTTCACTTTTGAAAATTTTTGGCAATATTTAGTTGGATCTAAAGTAGTCGTTTGGACTGACCATGCCGCAATTAAATATTTAATGGAGAAAAAAGACGCAAAGCCTAGATTAATTAGGTGGATTTTTCTCTCAAGAATTTGACATCGAAATCAAGGATAAAGCTGGGATTGAAAATGTTGTGGCAGATCATCTGTCTAGGTTAGAAAGGGTAGATGAAAAATATTTACATATACCCATCACCGAGACATTTCCAGATGAACAGATGTTGAAAGTTAATTCTAAAGACCCTTGGTTCGCTGAGATTGTGAATTATTTGGCTTGCGGGATCATCCCGGAAGATTGGTCATATCAAGAGAAGAAAAGATTTTCCATTCTTTACGATATTATTTTTGGGATGACCCGATTTTTCTTAAGCAATGCAGGGATGGTATCCTACGCAGGTGTGTGTCTGAGGTGGAGTACGAGAGCGTTCTCCGTCATTGCCACAGACTACCTATGGGAGGACACCATGCGAGCTCTCGTACGACAACTAAAGTTCTGGAGAGTGGCCTTTATTGGCCAACCTTGTTCCGAGATGCCTACGAGTTTGTAAGGCAATGTGATTCCTGCCAATGAGCAGGTAATATTTCAAAGAGACAGGAGATGCCCCTAAATGTGTTCCAAGAAGTGGAGGTATTTGATCTGTGGGGCATAGATTTCATGGGACCCTTTGTGTCCTCCAATTCAAATTTATATATTCTTTTAGCATTTGATTACGTGTCAAAGTGGGTAGAAGCAATACCCACAAGGACTAATGATTCCACTGTAGTGTGCAGGTTCGTGAAAGAAAACATTTTCTGCAGGTTTGGAGTGCCCTGAATGATCATCAGTGATGGGGGTACGCATTTTAGGAATCAGAATTTCTCGACATTGTTGAAGAAATATGGGGTCAAACACAACATAGGTACCCCATATCACCCACAGACTCAAGGACAGGTGGAGGTCTCCAATCGCGAAATTAAGAAGATTTTGGAGCGTACGGTGGCGTCCACGAGGAAGAATTGGAGTGCCCTACTGCCGGATGCATTGTGGGTGTACAAGACGGCTTACAAAACACCTATAGGAACCACGCCTTTTAGGTTAGCGTATGGTCGGGCTTGTCACTTACCGGTAGAGTTAGAGCACAAAGCACACTGGGTGTTAAGAAGGCTCAACTTGAGTTACGATGGAGTGGGGAAAAAGAGATTGCTTGAATTGAATGAGTTGGATGAGCTGCGGATGACGGCATACGAGAACTCACGGATATACAAGGAGCGCACCAAGTTAATCCACGATCGCCACATCCAGTTGCGCATGTTCAAGAAAGGAGATAGTGTATTGCTGTTCAATTCACGACTGAAGTTGCATCCCGGGAAGATCAAATCTCGGTGGAGTGGGTCGTTCGTGGTAGAAGAGGTCAAACCACACGGCGCAATCTTGGTGCGTGATGGTGAGACCACATTTTTGTTGAATGGACAAAGATTGAAGCTCTACTTTGGTGAAAATTACAAGACGAAGGTGAATGAGGTCAAACTCATTTCACTTTCAGATGCATGAGGTGCCCAAAAGTCGTCTAGCCTAAGAAGTTAAATAAGGGCGCTTGTTGGGAGGCAACCCAACCATTGGTACCTTAGATTAGTTCATTTACATTCATAGTTTAAATTGTTTTTACTTAGTTTTTAGTGTAAAAAAGATACCGTGATCGTTTGCTACATGTACATGGCTGAGGCAGAGTCGATACCATCGACCCTTGTGTCGATGGTATCGACAATGGTACAGGTTGATGACTGCAGAAATCGGACTGCGTCGATACCATCGACGGCCTCGTCGATGGTATCGACATACCTACAGGCAGATCGCAAATACAAGTTCGATGGTATCGAGATGCCAGTCGATACCATCGAGATCTCTGGAGATTTACAGAAGAAATCAAATCAGGAAAGTCGATACCATCGACGGGCGTGTCGATGGTATCAACACTTTCAAGTGAAAGATGGCGGCGATCGGGCCTCGTGAGGATTTGCCCTAATCAGAGAGTCGATACTATCGACTCGCGTCAATAGTATCGACGCGCCACGTCAACAATCCGCGAGAAAGATCAATGGCATCGCAGAAAACAAAGAAGTCGATCCAGGGGATGGGTCGATACTATCGACCCGCGTCGATAGTATCGACGCGTCAGAAATCCGAGCCCCACAGATCCAGCCATCGACGACCGTCAATACCAGCGGAGGTACGGATCGTGCTACCTGAGTTGATACCATCGACTCGTGTCGATGGTATCGACAGGCAGACAGTAGCGCCGGCCACAGCTATATATGGGGAGTAGTTGCGTCAGATGACATCACACCTTCAGTGCAATCTTCCTCCACTTGTGCCGAGTGAGTTCCAGAGCTGTGCAAGCCCGTCGACGAGAAACACCGAGCTAGTTCTTCATCGAGCGGAGATTTGATTCTCCAATCTTCACCGAGCTCCTTCCCTATTCCCTTTCTCTCGCAACCATGGTGCATGGAGCTTGTGCATCATCTTCACGTGCGAACCCGACGGATATCCCGGAGTTTGTGCCACCTCCTCCCGTGTTGGTTTCACGCCCGCAGCTTATTCATCAATCCACGGAGGTGAAGAAGATCTACGAGGAGATCTTAAAAAGGAAGATAGAGACAACCCGTTATGTCAAACGGGACATGATCCGCGACTTAGGGTTCGAGGCCAACTTGGCCTACGTTCTGAAAGGACAGGCGCGCCACACAAACCGAAGACCTGGCGAGCTGGAATTTCATGCAGATGGCCAGCCGTTCTTCGACGACTGGCCCACGTACAAGGAGTTGGTGGAAGAGTTTATGGCATCGCTGGACGTCTGCGTCGTGCCCAATGACGTTATTGCCACCGACCGCGAGTGGATCAAAGGCCGAGTGTCCTTCTGGCTGTTCAACATCGACTATACCCTCACACTCCGGCAATTCAACAAGATATTCAACTGGAACCACTCGCCAAATGACTACCGGCGCCTGGACAACCACACCGACTACGACGTCATCTTCGCCGAGCTGGTTACGGTGCCACCGGGGAAGTCTGTTAGCTACCATAATGTTGCAGTAGCTGACTTCGAGCACCCTTTCATCCGGATACTGCATCGGATGCTCAACTCGACGCTATTTGCTCGGGGTGACTTGGCCCTCAACAAGTTTCAAGAGACGGACTTATTCTTTCTGTACATGCTCCTGAAGCGTCAGGAATGCAATTGGGGTACCTTCTTTCTGCAGAGAGTATTGGCGGTGAAGAGGAGTACGCGGAAAGTGCCGATTCATTTCGGTGGGTTCATCACCAAGCTGGCTTCATACCTCGGCTTGAATTTCCATACCCTTACCCCTCTATCTACTAGGAGCAAGGTGAACTTGCAACATTTGCACCGATCCAATCTCCTACTTCTTCGAGATGGTTTGGTGTATGCGCATTGCCACGTCAATCATGCCTATCAGGAGTGCTTGTTGCCTGATCCAGTCTTCAACATTGAAGGGGTGTAACACTTCCGGTGGCCAATCATAGCCATCGCCGACTCCGATGAAGAAGGCGGCAATGACGGTGGTGACGACGGAAATGACGACGAGGCTGAGGAGGAAGAGGAGGCATTCACACCTCTTCGAGCACGAGTGGCACCACGGAAGCGTCCTCAGATGCATCTGGGTGCATCTTCATCATCACAGCCTACGTCGCCACCACCACCGCCCTCGTAGCCAAGCGAGGATGCCTATTCTATGCAGGGCATGTACACTATGCTGCAAGACATCCAGCAAATGCAGCAGCAGCACATGACAATGTATACCAGTATTCAAGACACTACGAACCGGATACTGGACAACCAAAGGGCGATGTTCGAGAATTCTCCTCAACAACCAACAACAGATACATGATCGGTTGTATCAGATGGAGATGCAACAGGAGCCCTTTTATGACCACTATTGGAGCCAAGATTACTTTGGAGGCTATCCACAACCTCCACCTAGGGCCCAATTTGATCCAAGCTTCCAGGGGGAGTAGCCTTCTTGGGACCCTACAGCTCCGCAGTACCCGCCTCCACCGCATGAGTAAATCGGTATCACTGTTCCAACCTTTGAGTTTGTTTTTGACTATGAGGCCATAGTTGAATTCAAGCTTAGGGGGGTAGTTGGAACAATTCTATCTTTATTTTCTCTATTTTTAGTTTTCTTGCTTTTGTTCTTGTCATTTGTTTCTTGCAATTTTAGTTTGTTGTAGGATCCACATTCTATCTAGTGTAATCGTGGATGTGTTTAATCTTGTGTCATCTCTGTTGCATGTATATGGGAATGGGAAACTAAAATTTTTTTTAGTGTTCACAAGCTTGAATGATGTTTAACCTTGATCAATTAACTTAGAAAATGATTGGTTTTGTCAACTTTAAAACAGAAATTCACAATTGTATATCCCTAATGATTCATGAAAGTGGACAGAAATTGGTTGTTGAGCCTTAACTGACCAAATGGTAATGAGACTCTAATCTGAAGTAAGAGAGAGAAACCTCTTAACTACTACACAGGTCAGTAAGGAGGGACGCATAATATTTTTCTAAGGTTCAGTCAACTAGTCTTGTGATCTGTTCACCTCATTGTTTTCACAATCCACCACAAGAATTGGAAGTACTTTACAGTTTTAACTTCTTTGACAGCATTTCATATAGATAGGTCCTGCATTGAATCTATTTCCATATGTTTTGCATAAAAAGAAAGAAAAAATTAGAATAGTGATACATGCACATTACCCTTAGGTGCATGTCGTGTAGTTACATTCATAATTTTCATGCATAAAATATATCATGTATCTCAATTTTTCTCCAATGGTGAATTAAATTGTTCCATACCTTCTAAATAGTGCAAATTTCTGAGTATGAAGAAAAATAAGCCCAATAAAATATTCATTATCAATTATGGATATAAGGGTTGAAAAAATTAAAAAAAAAAGAAAAAGAGAAAAATCTGAAAAAAAAAATCTGAAATTGAAAAAAAAAAGTTATTTAGAAGCAACAAAAATAAAAAAGGAGAAAGGAACATAATTTCACCTGTATTTCAAGATAAGTGAGTACATGATGTAGCTTAATTAGATATCCATCTCGTTTTGAGATTGATGGTTAGTGCATGCATCATTCCACCCAATTTTAGGCATTAGGGCATTTTTCATGTGCATTTGCATCATTTAGGACATTTTTGTTTCATGCATGTTGAAATTGTATAATACTTCCACTTCTTCCATGAGCCACCCATTTCACCCACCCGTTGCTCGGATTGGTAGGCCACCGTGAATTTCTCCTCACTAAGGTTTATCAGGAGAACTGCTTCCATGTAGATGGTAGTTAGGGCGAGCAACGTAGTATAGAAGATCACAAGATGCACCAAGCCTGGACCGGTAATACTTCCACTTCTTCCATGAGCCACTGGTGCGTCCCTGCTAGTGGTGCTTTTACACCCCATGAGGTCGGAGCACACGAGATATGGGATCTTGCTTTCGAAATTTATAAATCTAAACTAGCTACCTACGTCTACTAAAACATCTACACCCACAAGCACACGGGGTCGTGTCGTAGTATAGGAAGGTGGCAAGTATAGGGTCGATCCACAGGGAAAAGAGGGGGCACTAGAGCTAGGTTAGTTTGGCTAGGTTCCTACTACGGAGACTAGGGTTAAGGGTTTAAAGGTTGATTTGATTGTTAACTAAGGATGAACAAGAAAGTAGTTAAAGGCAGGAATGAAATCTACGTTAACCCTAGACTAGATTAAGGCTAAACAAGCAAGAAAGGATTAAGCTAGGTATGAAAAGACAAATTACGCTAAGGCAAGCAAGAGAAAAGAAATACAATTAAAGAACTAAACTAACATGAGCAAGGCAAGAACAAGGCAAGAAGCTAACTAAGCAAGGAAAGAACTAATTAAGCTAAGAAGACACAAAACTAGGGTTTTAAGTAATAAAGAGAGGTGTGGGCTGTTTAGGGGTATGAACTTATCACTTAAGTTGGGGGTGATGTGAACATTATGATTCCATTTAGATTATCCAAACCAAACAACAAGTTAGAGTCTAATGAATTAACCTAAGCTACTAACTGGCCATGGATATGCTAGGTTGTGTATAGGGGAACTAGTCCCTAACACCCCCTACTACCCTTCCGAGGCTCAATAGGGTTAGGGATTAGGTTCAATTCAATCAGAGTCTAATCAAGTCTAGGTTTCTATATTAGGCATTCCTAGGGCAATTAGGGGCCGAGGGTAGTAATGGGGAGGTGAAATTAGGGTTTTGGACCCCAATTCCCCCACATTCTAGCCTTGAGAAGGCTCCATGCTAATTGCACTAGAATTACCTAATCTAGCTACTTAGATCTCTCACTTAGGTTCAGGGAGATTGATTAGGATGTAGGAAGATGGGAGGCAACCTAGGGATCCAAGAATTGCACCTAGGGGCAAATCCCAAAATTCACACATATAAGCAATTTACCTAAATTCCTAGGTGATTTCACACACAAACCAACAAGCAATCCATGGAGAAAGAGATAGAAATAGAATATAATCATTAAAAAATGAAATTACAAAGTTTACATGTCATTTTCCCCCAACATGGTATCAAAGTAACATATTTTCCCCCAAACAGCCCACCCAAGGGGCCTAGCTACTCATAAAAATGGAAAATACAAAAAGGGAGAAGAAAGAGGTAGAAGAAGCCATGGAGCTCGGTGTAGATGAAGCGATCTTCCTCTCCAGCAGCTGCAGGACGTCCTCCTCCCTCCTCCAAGGATGAGATGATGCAGAATGATGAAAGGAAGTGGATGGAAGGCTTAGATATGGGGGGTTATGTGGTGGAAATGATGAAATGGAGTGGATTTGAGGTGGATATGGAGTGGAATGGAGTGGGTGGCGATTTGGGGAGCTAGGAAGGGGTAGAAGGTAGTCAACCTCGTGCTCCAGCTGCCACCTAGGTATATATAGGTGTGGGGAGGAAGCATGACGTGTATTTTACTACGCGCTTAAATGCAAGTATACGCGTCGAGTAATATAGGCCTTGTGAGGCCCGAGTCGAACTCAGGGATACGTGAATTATTGGAGACTTCTACTAACTAATCGCAATCAGCTAGGCCGATTAACAAAGTAGGGTTTTGTTGTTGAACTTAAAAGAAAATAAAAATCAAACAAAGAAAACAATCGATTAAAGGTTAATTTAATCAATTCAAAGGGATATCTTTAGGATGGCGGTTTCACCGCGGGTCAACATTGTATTCAGTTTTATATAATTCCTCACTCTTCTCTCTCTATCTGGGTAGTGGCCTGAAAATAGAATTACCCACTGTCGTGGTGTAATTCACTACTTAGGTTTAGGTTGATTCCACCGTCATAGTGATCATTCCCCTAAACTAAGCGCATTATAAACGATCTCTCAGTTCCCACCATTAATTTTACAACTCCTTTGTCAAGGGTTTTATTGATTAATGTAGATTTCGTCTCTTTTCAACCATTAATCCTTCTGTCGAAGTGATTAAGGGCATTAAGTTATTATTATGGTGATCAAGCATAACAATATATATGGAGAAAACGAATCTATACCACGGATTTAAGAGAGAAAATATGAATTATCAATTTAAAATTGTCATACAATGCATTCCCCGGGCTACTCCCGGTCCTAAAGACAAAGGGGATTAGCCCCGCATGGTCATCTCAATGAAAGACAGAGGAGTAGAGAAGAAAAACATGGGAAATATGGAGCAAACTCGTGTAACCCCTGATACAAAGGTGTTCTTGGAGATCCTCCTCGAGAAACGTGCGTTTTGCAGTCTTCCGGCAGCAAAATCGCCCGTCGAAGGTGCCCAGATCGCTCGGTTGACGGCCTTCGTCTCTCGTCTCCTATCTCTCTCTCTCCTTCTTGGATGTTGTGCAACACAATGTCCTTTTTCCCTCGGGCCGTCCGTGCTCTTCTTAGGTCATAGGACCACTTTACGACTCCGAAAAAGCTCAACCGTCGGATTAAAACGCTCCGTTTTAGTGCTGAAAATCGCCAGATCCCGACGCTGTCGATGGTATCGACCCTAGGTCGATGGTATCGACCATGGCACAGGTTATTCCTTCCAAGATCGCGTTTTGGGGTTGCTTTTTGATGAAATGTCGATACTATCGACCTGGGGGTCGATAGTATCGACTCCGGACAATGCAAAAGTGCCTGAAAAAGTGCCAAAACATGTGTATAAGTCCAGGGATTATATAAAATCATATAAATATGATAAAAGAAGTATAATTTGATGCAAAAAGAGTTTAAGGGCCAACTATAGTGAATTATGCAAATATAATCAAGAAAATGACAAATACATGCATAAAACATATATAAAATAAGCCTATAAAAGTGACTCAAAACCCATGCATCAAACTCCCCTAAGCTTAAACCTTGCTCGTCCTCGAGAAACAAAACTTTGGATCTGGTTGAGATAAGTCAGCAACAGGACATAAATACATGAAATGAATCTACATCGTCCCCACTTTCAATCCACAAACCGGCCCTCATTGACCACTGAACACTAACTGCCATCCAGGCGACCAAAGACCTATGTAAAAGATGTCTATCCCCCAATCAATGAAACATTATCAATTAAAGCAGTTAATATGATAAATTCATCTGGTCCATACTTGATTCATCTTGTGATCTCCTATCTACGTTGCTCATTTCCTAACTACCATCTAAATGGAAGCAGATCTCCTGATATTAATGAATGAGGAGAATATCATGGGTGGCCTACCGATTAGAGCAACGGGTGGATGGGATAGGTGGTTGTGGAAGATATGGAAGCACATAATAGTCAATCATGCAATACAAAAATTAATGACCTATCATGATGCAAAATGCAAGTGAAAATGTCCTAATGTTACATTTTTGGTGGAATGATGCATGCACTATCATTCCGTCTCAAGGTGATATGGAATATCTAAGAAAACTACACCATGTGCTTATTCTTCTTAGTATGTAAGTGAGAACATGTTCCTTTCTCCCTCTCATTCCTACTTCTCAATTCTTTTTTTTTTCTTCTCTTTTTTTTCAATTATTTTTTCAAAAAAAAAATTTCAAGCCCTTATTTTCATAGATGACAATGAATTATTTGTCGGGCTCACTTCTTATTACATACGTGTGCATCTGAAGCATTCTATTTGGAGGGTATGGAACAAGTTCATCACCTTTAATGTTTTCAGAGTAACATAAGATACATGGTGTACAATATGCTCAAAAGATGTAAATGCAACTACATAATGACAGTTATGCAACTACTATGACATGCACCTAAGGATAATGTGCATGTATAACTACTCTATCTTTTTTTTTCATTCTCATGCAAAAAATGTGAAAATAGTTGTAATGCAAGACCTATCTACATGAGATGCAATCAAAAAGTGAAAGACAATAATGTGCTCCCATTTCTTATGGTGGAGTGTGAATGAAATTGCGGTGGATCAGATCACAAGACTAATTGACAGAACCTTTCAAAAATATCATATGTCCCTCTCTAAAGACCTGTGTACATGGTAACTGAAGGATTTCTCTCTTAAACTTTAGTCTAAGGTCACGTTAGCGTTTGGTCGGTTTGGGCTCAAACATCCTTGTCAATCACTTTTCCTTGGACAATAAAGATGGTCATTCATGTCCCCGTGTCCTGAAGCTGACTCACCCAAGCACTTCCTCAATTATGCCACTCAATTACTCACAAGAATAAGCTCAAAAAGTTTTCAATATACTCATATTTTCATGTGCACACAACCCAAGAGTAAAACTTGTAATTGAAACCATGCATTTATTGCTCCACAGATTACACTAGATAGATGTGGATCCTACAAAAGCGGTAAACCTAGAAATAAAAACAACTAATATCTCAAAAGTAAAATCAACATGAATAAGTAAGTAAAAACTAAGATAGAGGGTTGTTCCAACACCCCCCCTAAGCTTGAATATGACTATGGCCTCGAGCAACACTACTCTTAGATTTGTTTTAAATAGTCAGCAAGAAGACAGGTACCTATGAATTATTTTTCCTAACCGCCCTCCACCAGTCGGTCCCAAACTGGTCCTTGCCAACCACTGAACAAGTAACTACTCTAAAACGATCAATAATGTTCATAATAGATGTCCACAATAAGATCAATGAAAACACTATCAATAAGAAGCAGTTAATATCATGGCCAGTAGGACACATGCTTGATGCACCATGTGATCTCCCTATCTACATTGCTCTGATCTACCTAAATAAGCTACTTGGAAGTAGATCCCCAAATAAACATGGATGAGGGGATTAATTGTGATGGTGGCCTACCATACAGAGCAATGGGTGGAAAAGATGGGTGGCTATGAAAATTGGATTCACAAGAATCATCCAAATTATTTATGCAAAAAGTAAAAATATGATGCACCTATATGATGGATAAAATGTGAATGTATGACTTCTAATGACTATTTTTTTATTTTGGTGGAATGATGCATGAAATGAATGTCTCATCATAATGATGAATATAGGTGGAAATGTGCTTATAAAAAGATCCATAATCCTCTCATTTGTTGCTTAGAGAGAATATGACATTGAAATAAAAATCATTTTCCTCCTTTTCTCCTATTTTTTCTTTTTCTTTGGCAATAACTCTTTTTTTCTTACCCTATTTTTAGCAAGATGAATAGTTCATGCTTGGGTTTTTTTTTGTTTTTTTTTATTTGGAGGAGTAAGGAGATACAACTTTTTTTTTAATCTTTCATGACAGAAGATGGTAGAAGATAACAAATATGTAACACCTTATAAAATATGCAATGCAAATGAAACTATATGAAATTTTGTTATGCAAACTACAAGTGCTCAAAAGAGATTATATGATTTTTTTAATGCATAATAAAACGAACTAACTATATGCTTCCTATCATGCCATGTAATGCATTTAAGAGAAAAATAACTTGGATTAAACTTGATCATCCTATGGTGGTGAATGAAGATGAATGGAAGGTGGATGAGATCACATGACTAAGAGACAATGTCTTTCCCAACCATGATATGTCCCTCTTCTATCAACTTGTGTAACAGGGTAACCTTAGAGTTTATTTCTAGAATTCACATTAAAGATCACGTTACTGTTTGGTTGGTTTGGACTCAAACATCATCGTCATAACACAAGCCATAGGGTTAAGTTAGGTTTTTCATTCAATCAGTATGTCTTCAAGCTGACTAATCCAAACAATTCCTCCAGTTATGTACTCTTAAACATAGCAAATTTAGCTTAAAGTGCAAAGCATAAAAGCACATTCAGTTTTCAACAATTATCAGAATTGATACCACATCATCAACAAATGGCTAATCCTAACCAAAATTTTATATTTTGTCCACAATTACACTAGATAGAAGTGGACCCTAAAAACAAAATGAAAAATCTAATTTTTCTGAAACAAAAACATGTAGATGTGTGATAAAAAGAAAAGATGCAAGAGGTAAAGATAGAAGCACCGTTCCATTCCTCCCCCTAAGCTTGAATATGACATTGTCCGCAATGTCAAAAGTAAAGGAAGATAAATGGAACGATTGTACCGATATGTGAGCTCAGATCTGGGAAAAAGAGGGGTGGGTGGGATCCACATGAAGACATGCCCTCAATAAGCACTCGAGCTCAGTGAAGTGTCGATGCTTGCTCAGCTTGTGAGATGTCACTGATGAGAACTCAGTACTACCGACAGTGAAGTCGGTGGTACCGACTCAATGCGTCTCTGCACACTGAATGCACATATCAAGGCACCTTTTTTACTTGCATCAAAACTAGATATCACAGTCTACAAATAGGAATGTAAAAGTAGAATTGAAAGTTTAACAAAATAAACCTAATTGGTGGGTTACCTCCCACAAGCTTCCTTGTTTAACGTCCTAGGATGGACATATGTCAATCAACAATAATCAGGTGGTCGTGGAGGAGGGTGAAGCTCTCTCCGCCTCTTCCTTCTAAACTTTTGGTTCCTTGCAACAAGGATAAAAAACTTTTGGTTTCAAAAACTTGACGTGTATTTTACTACGCGCTTGAACGCAAGTATACGCGTCGAGTAATATAGGCCTTGTGAGGCCCGAGTCGAACTCAGGGATACGTGAATTATTGGAGACTTCTACTAACTAATCGCAATCAGCTAGACCGATTAACAAAGTAGGGTTTTGTTGTTCAAATTAAAAGAAAATAAAAATCAAACAAAGAAAACAATCGATTAAAGGTTAATTTAATCAATTAAAAGGGATATCTTTAGGATGGCGGTTTCACCGTGGGTCAACATTGTATTAGATTTCATATAATTCCTCACACTTCTCTCTCTATCCGGGTAGTGGCCTGAAATGAGAATTACCCACTGTCGTGGTGTAATCCACTACTTAGATTTAGGTTGATTCCATCGTCATAGTAATCATTCCCCTAAACTAAGCGCATTAAGATCGGTCCCTCAGTTCCCACCATTAATTTTACAACTCCTTTGTCAAGGGTTTTATTAATTAATGTAGAATTCGTCTCTTTTCAACCGTTAATCCTTCTGTCGAAGTGATTAAGGGCATTAATTTATTATTATGGTGATCAAGCATAACAATAGCAATAGAGAAAACGAATTTATACCACGGATATGAGAGAAAAATATGAATTATCAATCTAAAATCATCATACAATGTATCCCCGGGCTACTCCCGGTCCTAAAGATTGAGGGTTTTAGCCTCTCATGTTCATCTTACACGAATACATGGTAGAAATTGGGGAATTCATAAGAAAAACGTGAACTAGATGGGAAAAACCCCTGAACGGAGAAGAACCGGCAGATCCTTGGCGTAGAACACAAACTTTCCCCGCCTGTCGGTGGTGGAAATTGTCTTCGGCAGCGTCCGAATCACCCGGGATGAGCTTCTCGGCCTCCGTTATCCTTTTTCTCCTCCTCGGCACTCGTGCAATCCAAAAATGAGATCATCCCTCGTCTGGGCGGCCGTCATTAGGTATAAGTCCCTAATTAGGTCGTCAAATAACAACAGCCGTCCGATCGAAATCAAAACAAATCCAATGCATATCTGCCGGCGTCGATACCATCGACGCGGGTCGATGGTATCGACCCAGTGGATTAGCGGCAGCTTTCCTTTCTTTTATTCTGAGCGCCTGTGGTGATCTCGATACCATCGACTTGGGTGTCGATGGTATCGACTCCTTTAGCGTCGGTTGTTGTCGTTTAGCGACGCTGTAGCTCTCCTTGTGTCGATGGCATCGACTTGCGTCGATGGTATCGACATCATCCTTGCCAGCAGCCTGTAGACATCTCGATGCCATCGACTTGGGTGTCGATGATATCGACTCTGTATTGCTCTTCTCGGCTGACAACCTGTGGCTTGGTCAATGGTATCGACATCTGTCGATGGTATCGACGGATGTAGATACTTGTTTTTCCTGAAATTGCACAACAAGACCAAATAAATCCACACGATTTATGATAAGATGATCAATAATGCTTAAAATAATGAAATAAAAGGGATTTGATATAAAATGATGGCAGAGACCAATTAAAGTGAATTATGCAATAATATCCATGAAAATAAGTAATTAAGGCACAAAACACATATGAAAACGGTCTATAAATGCGACTCAAAATCATCGCATCAAACTCCCCTAAGCTTAAACATTGCTCGCCCTCGAGCAACTAATCCTTAGAATAAAATTGCGAATGTCAACTAACAATCAAAACACCACCCCACCTCACAAAAGACTCCCACTGGACGTTCTCAAACCGGCCTACCCTAATCACAGAACAGTAATTACCCTAAAGGCGACAATAACCATCAATAAAAGAAATTATCCTTCAAACCGATGAACACTATCACATAGGGCAGTTAACATAATAAAGTTCGCCGATTCAGCCATGGTGCATCTTGTGATCACCTAAACTACGTTGCTCGCCCTAACTACCATCTACATGGAAGCCGTCCTCCTTATACACATGAGTGAGGAGAATATCACGGTGGACTACCACTCCGAGCAACGGGTGGATGGAATGGGTGGTTCATGGGAGAATTTGGAAGTATTACACAATTTCAAAATGCATATAACAAAAATTCCCTAAATGATGCAAATGCACATTAAGAATGCCCTACTGCCTAAAAGTGGGTGGAATGATGCATGCACTAACCTTCTACCTCACAATGAGATAGAAATCTACTCAAGCCACATCATGTACTCAATTCCCCTGTTATCCAAATGATATCATTCCTTTCTCCCTCTTATTCCTTTTCTTTCCAACTCTCCTTTTTCTTTCTTTTTTTTTTCTACCATTTTTTTCATGTTTCCAGAATTTTTTTCTTTTCTGCTGTTTTTTTTTTCTTTGCCCATATATCCATAATTGCTTAGAGATACATGTATAAGGCCATTTTCTTTCCAATTGGAGATCTTTGCTTTATTTCGAGGGTATGGAACAAATTAGATCACCTATTTAGGAAAACTGAGATACATGGTGTGCTTATGCATGAAAATCATGAAATTGTGAGTGCAACTACATGACATGCACCTAAGGGTAATGTGCATGTATCACTATATATTATTCTATGCAAAAACATGAAAATAACAATGCAAAACCTATCTACATGCCATGCACACAAAAGAAATTGAAACTGCACTTTACTTCCAATTCTTGGGTGGAATATAGGAAATGGGGTGGAATGATCACAAGATTAAGTGACTGAACCTTAAAAGAAAATTATGTGTCCCTCCTTATTGACATGTGTAGTAGTTTAAATGGTTCTTTCTCTTACATCTGATTAAGGTCTCATTACCATTTGATTAGGTTAGGCTCAAACAACCGTTACTATCCACTTTTCATGAGTCAAAGCGGGTGTGGGTATGACATATTGCTTCAAAGTTGACATAATCAATCATTTTCATAGAATAAGTTCCCCAAGGACAACCAAGTAAAGCTATCCATATGACACAGAAAAATTTTTCAATTCCCTTAATTTCCCCATGAAAACAGCAAGATGACAATTTTTTTTACGACATCCACAATTACACTAGATAGATGTGGATCCTAAATAAAAACTTAAAATTGCAAAAACAAATAACAAAGCAGAAACTAAAACAACTAAAGAAAAGATAAAAGATAGAGCTGTTCCAGCCACCCCCCTAAGCTTGAATCCGACTATGGCCTCATAGTCAAAAACCAACTTAAGGGTGGAACAGTGATACCCTGATCAATCTTGCGGAGGCGGTGGTGGGTAATGTGGTGCCGTAGGATCCCAAGACGGGTACTCCCCCTGGAAGCTGGGATCATATTGGGTCCGCGGCGGAGGCTGTGGATAACCTCCAAAGTAGTCTCGACTCCAGTAGTGGTCGAAGAAAGGCTCCTGCTGCATCTCTATCCGCTGCAACCGGTTGTGCATTTGTTCTTGGTTGGCGAGGATGAGCCGCTCGTTCTCGAACATAGCCCTTTGATTATCAAGCAACCGGCCCGTTGTCTCATGGATGCCGGTATACAAAGTCATATGCTGGTGCTGCGTCTGCTGGATGTCCTGCATCATGGTATACATCCCTTGCATGGAGTAGGGATCCGCAGCTGGCTGTTCTTGTTGTGGTGATGGCGGCGGGGGCTGAGATGATGAAGATGCACCCGGGTGCATCCTAGGACGCTTCCGTGGTGCCACGCGTGCTCGAAGAGGTGTGAAAGCCTCCTCGTCTTCCTCGGCCTCGCCTTCTTGGTCTTCACCTCCGCCTTCTTCTTCCGAGGACTCGATGGCTATGATGGGCCATCGGAAATGCTGCTTGCCCTCGATGTGGAAGACGTCGTCCGGCAGGGATGCCTCCTGGTAAGCTTGGTTGACGTGGCAATGAGCGTACGCCAACCCGTCCCGGATAAGAATGAGGTTTGAACGGTGCAAGTGTTGCACGTTCATCTTACTCCGCGTAGAAATCAGAGTCATGGACTGAAAGTTCAGCCCCAAGTAAAGCGCCAACCCGGTGACCAAACCACCAAAATGAATTGGAGCCTTCCTTGTGCTCCGCTTCACCGCCATGACGCGCTGTAACCAGAATGCTCCCCAGTTGCACTCTTGACGTTTCAGGAGGGCGTACAGAAAGAACAAGTCGCTCTCCTGAAACTTGCTCAAAGCAAGATCGCTCCGCCCGAAGAAGGTCAAGCTAAGCATCCTATGCAATACCCGGACGAACGGGTGCTCAAAATCAGCTACCGCGGCATTGTGGTAGCTCACGGTCTTCCCTGCCGGCACAGTAACTAGCTCGGTGAAGATTTTGTCGTAGTCGGTGCGGGCGTCGGGGCGTCGGTGATCGTGGCGGCTGTGGTTCCAGTTAAAGATGGCGTTGAACTGCTTCAACGTGATGTTGTAATTATTGTTGAAGAGTCGGAAGGACACCCTTCCCTGGATCCACGTCTGGTCCGATGGCACCACGTCATTTGGTACAACGCAGATATCAAGAGACGCCATGAACTCGGCCACCAGTTCCTTATATGTGGGCCATTCGCCAAAGAACGGCTGCCCATCCGCATGACAGTCCATCTCATATATGCGACCGGTGTGCCGCGCTTGCCCGGCCAACACATAGGCCAAGTTGGCCTCGAATCCCAGGTCCCTGATCATTCCCCGGTCCACATACCGGGTGGCCTCGAACTTCCGCTTCATTATTTCCTCGTATACCTTTCTTGCATCCATGTTGGCATGAATGAGGCGTGGATGAGAGATGGAAGCGGTCGGAGGAGGAACAAACTCCTCCATCTCCCTGGGGTGTGCGCTCGATGAAGATGCTCCGCCCGTATGCACCATGCTTGCGAGAAGAATGAGATTGGGAGAAAAGAGCTCGGTGAAGATGGAGAGAAATTCTCCGCTCGGTGAAGATCTTCGCTCGATGACGCTTCTCCGCAGGCGTAGAGGGCTCGGGGGAGTGCTCGGCGCAATAGGAGATACTTGCTCTGAGGGTGTGATGTCATATGACGTTGCAAGTCCCCTTAAATAGACTTGATCGGCGCCCCTGTTGACCCGTCGATACCATCGACGCGGGTCGATGGTATCGACATGTCTCGCGGGTAGCCGCATCTGTCGCTGGTATCGACGGCTGACGTTAGCTGGATCGAGAAACCCGGATCGCTGACGTGTCGATACCATCGACATAAGTCGATGGTATCGACGCAGCACCCGGATCGCTGACGTGGCTGTTGCGATCGTCGTCGATGTCTTCATGCGGATCGGTGACATGTCCGTCGATGCCATCGACGAGTGTCGATGGTATCGACTTGCTTTTATTGCGACACCTCCGTTTATTGCATTCAACCTGTGATTATGTCGATACCATCGACGAGGCCGTCGATAGTATCGAGTTGACTGAGCAAAATTCGTCTGAAAATCTCCAGAGATCTCGATGGTATCGACTGGTGTGTCGATACCATCGACACTTTTATTGCGACCTGCCTGTGACCATGTCGATGCCATCGACGCGGCCGTCGATGGTATCGACGTAGTGCGATTTCTGCTGGTGTCAACCTGAACCCATGTCGATACCATCGACGGATATGTCGATGGTATCGACCCTGCCTGTTCCTGCACATTTAACAAACGGATCAAGGTATCATTTTTAAACTAAAACGTAAACAAAATAAAAGCAAACTACACCTAACATTAAACTATCCTAATGTACCAATGGTTGGGTTGCCTCCCAACAAGCGCCCTTCTTTAGCGTCTTAGGCTAGACGTCGGTCCTTCTTTTCATTCATGTACAAGTGAAATGAGTTTAACCTCATTCACTTTCCTCTTATAGTTCTCACCAAAGTACAGCTTCAAGCGTTGCCCGTTCACCAAGAACGTGGCCTCTCCATCTCGCACGAGAATCGCTCCATGCGGTCTCACTTCTTCCACCTCGAAGGGTCCACTCCATCGGGATTTCAGTTTCCCGGGATGCAATTTGAGACGAGAGTTGAACAATAGGACACTGTCTCCTTTCTTGAACGTGCGCATCTCAATGTGGCGATCGTGAATCAGCTTTGTGCGCTCCTTATAAATGCGGGCATTCTCATATGCCATCATACGTAGCTCATCCAATTCATTCAATTCAAACATTCTTTTCCTCCCGGCCTCGTCATAGTGCAAGTTCAGCCTTCTTAGCGCCCAATGGGCCTTGTGCTCCAATTCTACCGGAAGATGGCACGCCCGGCCATACGCCAACCTAAAAGGTGTAGTGCCTATAGGTGTTTTGTACGCCGTTCGATAAGCCCAAAGTGCATCCGGTAGCAATGCACTCCAATTCTTCCGTGTAGATGCTACGGTCCTTTCTAAAATCTTCTTGATTTCCCTGTTTGATACCTCCACCTGTCCTTGCGTTTGTGGATGATATGGGGTGCCAATGTTGTGCTTGACCCCATATTTCTTCAAAAGTGAAGCAAATTTCTGATTTCGGAAGTGTGTGCCTCCGTCACTAATGATCATTCGAGGAATCCCGAACCTGCAAAAAATATTCTCTTTGACGAACCTGCACACTACATTCGAATCATTAGTCCTTGTGGGGATTGCCTCTACCCACTTCGACACATAATCAACCGCAAGCAAAATATAAAGATTTGAATTTGAAGACACAAAGGGTCCCATGAAGTCAATGCCCCATAAATCAAATACCTCGACTTCCTGAAACACATTCAGGGGCATTTCTTGTCTCCTTGAGATATTACCTGCACGCTGGCACGGGTCACACTGCCTAACAAAATCATAGGCATCCCGGAACAAAGTGGGCCAATAAAGGCCGCTCTCCAACACCTTAGCTGCTGTCCGTGAGCTAGCATGATGTCCTCCCGTAGGCGACGCATGACAATGATGTAGAACACTTTCGTACTCTAACTCCGGCACGCACCTGCGAAGAATACCATCCCTGCATTGCTTCAACAATATTGGGTCATCCCAAAAATAGTATCTCAATGAATGGAAGAATTTCTTCTTCTCTTGATAAGACCAATCTTCCGGGATGATCCCGCAAGCCAGATAATTCACAATTTCCGCAAACCATGGTTCTTTAGAATCAATTTTTAAAAGTTGTTCGTCGGGAAAAGTCTCGGTAATGGGTATATGCAAACCTTGTTCATCCACCCTCTCTAACCTAGACAAGTGGTCAGCCACCACATTTTCAATTCCCGACTTGTCCTTGATTTCAATGTCGAATTCTTGTAGGAGCAAAATCCACCTAATTAGTCTAGGCTTCGCATCCTTCTTCTCCATCAAATATTTTATTGCTGCGTGATCCGTCCACACAACCACCTTATAACCAACTAAGTATTGCCGAAATTTCTCAAAAGCAAAAACAACAGCAAGTAACTCTTTTTCCGTGGTTGTGTAATTTAATTGAGCATCATTAAGTGTTTTTGAGGCATAGAAAATCACAGCAGGCTTATTATCTACCCTTTGCCCCAAAACAGCCCCCACAGCATAGTCAGACGCATCGCACATCAACTCGAAAGGCTTTGTCCAATCCGGCGTTTGAACAACCGGAGCCGAAATCAGCTTTTCCTTCAAAACCACGAATGCGTGAAGACATTTCTCATTGAAATCAAAAACTACGTCTTTTTCCAACAATTCCGATAATGGCTTTGCGATTTTTGAAAAATCCTTGATAAAACGCCGATAAAACCCAGCGTGTCCTAAAAAGCTTCTCACCCCTTTTACAGAATTTGGTGGGGGTAGCTTAGAAATCACCTCAATTTTTACGGGGTCTACCTCTAGACCCTTGCTAGACACCTTGTGTCCTAGCACAATTCCTTCTGTCACCATCATGTGACATTTCTCCCAATTGAGGACCAAGTGTGTGTCCTCGCACCGCTGCAACACCTTATCTAAATTATAAAGGCATTCATCAAAAGACTCTCCATAAACCGAGAAGTCGTCCATGAAGACTTCGAGACACCGCTCCACCATGTCAGAGAAAATGGCGAGCATGCAGCGTTGAAAAGTCGCCGGCGCATTGCATAAACCAAACGGCATACGGCGGTAGGCGAAAGTCCCATAGGGACATGTAAACGTAGACTTCTCTTGATCCAAAGGATCAATAGAAATCTGGTTGTACCCCGAGTAACCATCAAGGAAACAAAAATGCGACCGACCGGCTAAGCGTTCCAAAATCTGATCAATGAATGGCAATGGAAAATGATCTTTCAGAGTTGCGGCGTTCAATCGGCGGTAATCAATGCATACACGCCACCCGGTTACCAATCGGGTGGTGACAGGTTCATTTAGAAGATTTGTAGTGACAGTGATTCCCCCCCTTTTTAGGGACTACCTGTGTGGGACTCACCCACGTCGAATCAGATATGGCATAAATAATCCTTGCCGCAAGCAACTTAATGACTTCCTTTTTGACAACCTCCATCATGCTTGGATTTAGACGTCTTTGAGGCTGTATGACTGACTTGGCTCCTTCCTCAAGCCGAATCTTATGTTGACAAAGTGTAGGGGAGATCCCCTTGATGTCCGCCACTGACCACCCAAAGGCTCCACGGTGGTTCTTGAGCACTATTAGTAGCTGCTCCTCCTCATCCGCACTCAAGTATGTAGAAACAATCACTGGCAACTTGTCCTCCTCAGCTAGAAAGACGTACTTCAAGTGCGGGGGCAATGGCTTTAACTCCAGATCAGGTGGGCAGATAAGGGATGATTGTAGCGGTGGGGGCAGTGTACCCAAATCTTCATAGTGCCTCGTATAGAAACATGGAAGCATTTGAAACATTTTGGCGCACTCCTTGAGTGAAGTACTCCGCATCCAATCATAAGTGACATTAAGCAAACACGCCTCTAGAGGCAATTCCGAATATGCTTCACAGACAGACGTAATTATCACATCATCCTCCCACGAAGGTGGAATTTCCTCATTCTCATCATTTGGGAACCCGACAGCCTTGCATAAAGAGACAGCTTTCGTTTGCTCCATAAGGTCTACCGCCAAGGTCCCATTGTCTATCCTGCTCATCACATGGGCCATATCTAAAAATGGCTTCCCGAGACAAAGTGAGATATTGCTTTCCACATGCTTCACCATGTTGCACTGTGCCTTTGCTTTAGTAGATGTATTGTTGTTGGGTATAACCATCTCAAAGCGATCATCCGCAATGCCTAAGGTCAAGCGACCTCTCCCCATTTCCAAGATCATGTCAGCTGTAGCTTGAAATGGGCGACCAAGAAGTAACTCATTGCCGTGTTCGTCCTGCATCTCCATCACAACAAAATCAGCGGGAAAAACAAAGCGGTCTACCTTTACCAAAACATCCTCACAGATTCCATATGGTTTCACCACAGAATTTTCGGCCAATTGGATAGTCATATTGCTTGGCCTTGACTCCTTCAATCCAAGTTTCTTGAATGTAGAAAGGGGCATCAGATTGATGCTTGCCCCGGAATCACAAAGCGCTTCGCCAAATTTGAACTTCCCGATAAAGCATGAAATATTGAAACACCCAGGATCCTGTCGCTTTGGCGGCAAAGTGCCCATAATAAAAGCACTCACTTGCTCCTTTAATACCACAACCTCAGTGTCGGGTATCTTCCTCTTCTTGGTGATTACATCTTTGAGAAACTTTCCATAAGACGGAATTTGTTCAATTGCCTCTAACAAGGGAATATTCACAGATAACTTTCTAAAGCTGTCCAGAAATTTTTTAAACTGTGCATCCACCTTTCTTGCTTTTGCACTATTGGGGTAGGGAACCGGAACGGTATGTGCTCTTTGATGAGGTGGCACATAGGGGTTTAATTTCTGTGGTTCCTCCTCAGTGGCTTGTCCTTCCTTACCATCTGCGGTTGTGTCATCAATTTGCTCTATGACTGGTGCAGGCTGCTCCTTAGCGGTTGCTTCTTCTACTGTGTCCTGCGGTGTGCTTGTGTCATCCACCCTTGGATTAAGCACCTTCTTACCGCTCCTCAACAATATGGCCTTGGCCTGTTGGTTTCCCCCGGGAACATTGGTGTTCCCCGGAAAACCCGGATGTGCCGGCTTTTTCAAGCTTGCAATCTCCGCTGCCATCTGTGCCATGGAAGTCTCTATAGTCCGCATCTGAGCCCCGTGGCTCTGCAACGTCTGCCCGAACTGGTTCATGAATTCACCCTGCTGCTTTATTTGCTGCCCAAAAGTGTTCATCAACTCTTGATTTTGCTTTATGACTTGATTGAGCAACTCCGTGCTCTTGTCCTCCGTGACCGGTGCAGGTTTGGCGTCCGGATCTTGCAGGAAGTTGTTTGGATCCTTCCATGAAAATTTCTTGTCCTTCCGCCATGAGTAATCGTTGTTCCTGTACCCTTGCTGTTGCCTCATATACTTGACCTGAGCCTCATCCTCGGACTCATTGTCTTCCTTCTGTAGCAACTTCTTTGCGAGAAGATCCATCTTCTCATTCAGCTCTCTCATTGCCTTTGACTCACTGGCAACTCTTGCTTGCTCAACTGGGCCTCTTTCTCTTTCTCCCCAAGATTGCTTTCGTGCCATATTCTTCAGTATTTCCCAGCATCTTGTATCAGTGTTATTTAGAAAGAATCCAGAGCCGGCCGAGTCCAAGTTGCTTCTATCATGCTCGGAGAGAGCAAAGTAGAAGATCTTCACTTGGGTTTCCTTGTCCAATCCATGATGTGGACATCTCCTCAACATGACTTGAAATCGCTCCCAAGTCTCAGAATAGGTTTCACCCGCCTGTTGGGTGAAATTGTGGATCTTTCGGATCATATCATTGGTCTTCTCAGGAGGGAAGAACCTCTCGAAGAAAACCTCCACCATGTGATCCCATGACTCAACAAACTCGTCGTCGAGGTTGTGGAGCCACTCTCTTGCTACTCCCGCCAAGGAACTGGGGAATAACTTGAGATAGAGCACATCCTGCGGAAAGCGATCTATCTTCACCATATCGCAGTTCTCCACAAACTGACTAATGTGTGCCACTGGATCTTCATTTTTCAGTCCGTGAAATGCATTGGATTTGACCAAGTTAATCAGTGCTGGGTCGATCTTGTATGTAGGTATGTTTAGCCCTTGTTTCTTTATAGGCCCCTTTGATGTCGAGGAAGAAGACACCTTGATCTTCTCCCATATTGTCTGTGCTTCAGCCATTACTTCTTCTTGTTCCGACTCAGATTCAGAATGTATATCACTGTGGTGTTCCTCCTCGTAGTTGTCCTCGTCCTCTGGTCCCGCAGATGGAACCTCAGGTGTGCGATTCACGTAGTCTCGACTACGCGTGTGCACCATGCAAAGCACCTGAAATATGGAAATAGGGGTTCAGTACAATGCGTTGGACGAGTCAACACAATTATAGAGAAATAAAAGAATTTTTTTTTTTAAAATTGTTTTAAAAATAAATAAATAAAATGTGGCCTAGAATGGCCGCTCTTAGCACTCAAAGTGCCAATAATTCGCCGTATCCCCGGCAACGGCGCCAAAAACTTGACGTGTATTTTACTACGCGCTTGAACGCAAGTATACGCGTCGAGTAATATAGGCCTTGTGAGGCCTGAGTCGAACTCAGGAATACGTGAATTATTGGAGACTTCTACTAACTAATCGCAATCAGCTAGACCGATTAACAAAGTAGGGTTTTGTTGTTCAAATTAAAAGAAAATAAAAATCAAACAAAGAAAACAATCGATTAAAGGTTAATTTAATCAATTAAAAGGGATATCTTTAGGATGGCGGTTTCACCGCGGGTCAACATTGTATTAGATTTCATATAATTCCTCACACTTCTCTCTCTATCCGGGTAGTGGCCTGAAATGAGAATTACCCACTGTCGTGGTGTAATCCACTACTTAGATTTAGGTTGATTCCATCGTCATAGTAATCATTCCCCTAAACTAAGCGCATTAAGATCGGTCCCTCAGTTCCCACCATTAATTTTACAACTCCTTTGTCAAGGGTTTTATTAATTAATGTAGAATTCGTCTCTTTTCAACCGTTAATCCTTCTGTCGAAGTGATTAAGGGCATTAATTTATTATTATGGTGATCAAGCATAAAAATAGCAATAGAGAAAACGAATTTATACCACGGATATGAGAGAAAAATATGAATTATCAATCTAAAATCATCATACAATGTATCCCCGGGCTACTCTCGGTCCTAAAGATTGAGGGTTTTAGCCTCTCATGTTCATCTTACACGAATACATGGTAGAAATTGGGGAATTCATAAGAAAAACGTGAACTAGATGGGAAAAACCCCTGAACGGAGAAGAACCGGCAGATCCTTGGCGTAGAACACAAACTTTCCCCGCCTGTCGGTGGTGGAAATTGTCTTCGGCAGCGTCCGAATCACCCGGGATGAGCTTCTCGGCCTCCGTTATCCTTTTTCTCCTCCTCGGCACTCGTGCAATCCAAAAATGAGATCATCCCTCGTCTGGGCGGCCGTCATTAGGTATAAGTCCCTAATTAGGTCGTCAAATAACAACAGCCGTCCAATCGAAATCAAAACAAATCCAACGCATATCTGCCGGCGTCGATACCATCGACGCGGGTCGATGGTATCGACCTAGTGGATTAGCGGAAGCTTTCCTTTCTTTTATTCTGAGCGCCTGTGGTGATCTCGATACCATCGACTTGGGTGTCGATGGTATCGACTCCTTTAGCGTCGGTTGTTGTCGTTTAGCGACGCTGTAGCTCTCCTTGTGTCGATGGTATCGACATCATCCTTGCCAGCAGCCTGTAGACATCTCGATGCCATCGACTTGGGTGTCGATGATATCGACTCTGTATTGCTCTTCTCGGCTGACAACCTGTGGCTTGGTCGATGGTATCGACATCTGTCGATGGTATCGACATCTGTCGATGGTATCGACGGATGTAGATACTTGTTTTTCCTGAAATTGCACAACAAGACCAAATAAATCCACACGATTTATGATAAGATGATCAATAATGCTTAAAATAATGAAATAAAAGGGATTTGATATAAAATGATGGCAGAGACCAATTAAAGTGAATTATGCAATAATATCCATGAAAATAAGTAATTAAGGCACAAAACACATATGAAAACGGTCTATAAATGCGACTCAAAATCATCGCATCAAAGCACTAGGTCAAGTAGGGGAAAAATGGGCAAAACAGTGAAAACTAGGTGAGTTTTGTGAGTAGCACGGCCATGGTGGGTCACCACGGTCGTGGTGGGTAGGGTAGGCCACGGCCGTGGTGTATGGGCACGGTCGTGGGAATTAAAATGGTTAAATGTCAGGTTGGTGGTCAAATTTGGGCTGAAAAGGCCACGACCGTGGTGGTGACCACGGCCGTGGTAGTTTGAGGGTAGCACGGTCGTGCTGCGTAGCACGACCGTGGTGGGATCTGGTAGCACGGCCGTGCTGAGTGGCACGACCGTGGTGGGATATGGTAGCACGACCGTGCTATGTGGCACGGCCGTGGTGGGTGATGGTAGCATGGCCGTGCTGCGTGGCACGGCCGTGGTAGAGTATGCTCTGCAGCTGCTTCAAAACTGAGATTTTTGATGTGATTTCTTCATTTGTAGCACAACCGTTCTGTGTTACCACGGCCGTGCTGGGGGCTTTTCTTGCACTTTGAGCTTCAAACTTTGTTATCCATGGACTTCTTTGCTAAAGCTTGACTCTTGGCCACTAGGGGTAGGTTGGGGGAGCTCTGGGGCCTTCTTTGGGCCCCTCCATCTCTCTCTTCCATCCAAGTATGGTCCAAGTACCTGAAAAACATGCAAATAATGTCCATAAGTGCATTTTACACAAATATGCATATTAGGGGAAATAACATGTAATCTAATAGGTATAGATGTGATTGAAGAGAAAAAAGACACAAGATTAAGCCCTAAAATAGGGTTGAATCACCACCCCAAACTTGAAACATACTTGTCCTCAAGTATGCTCTAACTCAATCTCTCTACAGAATTTTCACAAGCAAGAAACGACAAACGCAATGCAAAGGATGATTATCGCTGAATGGGATCAAAGATGACTAAGTGCATGCATTTCACCTCTCTCCTCTCCTGCTTTCACAAACCAATCATGAAAAGAGCGCAAAGCATATGAACTTCAAATATAGCGCATAGAATACACAAGTTATAAATACTTCTTCCATAAAGTTCTGGGTAAACCGTTTCATGATGGTGTTAATCAAGAATGACTAGGAGTGTTGTTTCACATTCATGCATTCAATCTTATATTTCAAATCATACCAAATGACCCACATGGCTGCGAAAAAGGGCAAAGTGAGCTAAGTTTGATGTTTCCTAGCTCAATGGGCATGAAAGTGGAAGAAAGGGTTGCGGTAAGATTTTTTGAGTGTTTTTACACACTCATCTTTTCTTTATTTGAATGCTCTTAAATAGGAGCATCCTTTTATTTTGTTTCTGCTTTTCTTTTTTCTTTTCTTTTCTTTCTTGCCCTTGGTGTAGATAGGGCAAATGGTGGATAGATTGAAGCGGGGAGATGAAGATATGGCCACCCCAAACTTTTAGAGGTGGCCAAGGCTGATTATGTGCACTAGGGCATCTTTTTATGAGGCGGAGGGGTATGAAGATGATGGAAGAAGAATCGGGTCAAAGAGGGGTCATTGGTATGATTTTCCACATAAGACATCATGCATGATAATTAATCCAACACTTCATCCAAGATATCACACCACATGAATGAACAAAATGAAATTGATATATCAAACAAGTAATTCCACAAACACTAAGCGTTCAAAGCTTGCTCAATTTCACAATTCAACCAATTCAATCACAATCCTAAGAGAGGTGATGCACATGTAAAAAGTCAAGAATTGATACCATTTAGCAACAAACAATGTTAACTCACTTGCATTTGTCAAAGATCATCATTTTTACTCAAAATAGTAGAGATTGGGTCAAAACATACTTTTAGGCAAGAAATCTCAAAGTTGGGCAAAATTGGCCAAAACAGTGCCAAGTTGCCTTCAATCACATCTAAACTTTATATTATTGAACTTAAAGCAGTAAAGAAGAAAATACTAGCTATAACATGCAAGAATTACTAAAAATCTACATGATATGCAATGCATGGAAAAAAGAGCAAAAATTTTGAAAATTACACAAAAAATGACAAGAAAGTAAACGACATGGCATGCAGGTATGCAAAGCAGTAAAGATGACTAAGGTAGATAGCAAAAACAAGAAAACAAGAGTAAATGTGGCAGGTGAAATGCAAAGTGAAACTAGGGCATACCTGCCCTACCACCCCAAACTTTTAAATCATGTTGTCCTCAGCATGATCCTAGAGTTTAGGATGATAGGGTAGACGATCATGGCTCTCTCAAGGCTCTGGCGGTGTTCCTCCCTATGGTAGAGGATATGTGTAGTAGCTGCCCCACTAATTTGCCTTGAGTGCCTAAAATTGGTCTGCTGCACGGCCGTGCTGCGTAGCACGACCGTTGTGGCTTCAGGTTGCACGGTCGTGCTGCCTGGAACGGCCGTGGTGCAGTCCTTTGGCAACTTTTCTCAATTTTGCTTTTGAATCTAGGGACTTGGTGTGTTTTTCATGCAAATGACCATGGTCGTTTTGATGTGCCACGACCGTGGTGGTCCCTGTAGCTACTACTCTCAAAATGAGGAACATCAAACACTCAAAAACTTGACCCAAAGTGATTTTTCTTTGAATCCTTCTCTCAATTGTACTCAAATTTCCTTCATTTCACCCTGTAACCACCTGCACATCTTAAAACTAGACAAAAACTATTAAACACAAGTGTGTGTGTGTTTTCTTGGAAAGTGTAAAAACAAAGCAATTGTATCAAAAAGTGAAGGTTGGGTCAAAATTTCCCAAACCTATGTGGGTTGCCTCCCACAAGCGCTAAGTTTCATGCCTTCAGCCATGCTTGTTGTTCTTTCACCATCAACCATGGTCCAAAAACAAAATGTTTGCACCCCCATCATAAGCAATCCTCTCAAATGCTTTCCTTGATTGATCTTCCTCCCAAGTGTCATGCGAGGTTCGTAAGTCTTTTTCAGCAATTCTCTCTCCTTGGGGATCATCATCATAGATCTTAATCAGCCTTAAGACCCTTAGAAATATCATGCCATAGGTTTTCTCACTCTTGAGGAATGGGTCTTCATAGGCACCAAAGAGAGGGGTCTCAATCATATCCATTTGCTCATGGGAAGTAGGGGGAGCATGTGATAGTTGTGGTGGTGGCATCAGTGTTGATGGCCGTTGGACTTTAGGTGGAGGAGGGCATTGAAGTTGGAAGGTGAACTGGTAGGAGGGTTGTGTCAATGGAGGTGGTGGTAGTGTGTAAGGCTTAGGATAGCCATAGAGGTAGGGTAGTGGAGGAGGGAATTGAGGTTGGAAAGTGAAGTGGTGGGAAGGTTGCGGCAATGGAGGTGGTGGAGGTGTGTAAAGCTTAGGATAGCCTTGGAGGTAGGGTGGTGGAGGAAATGGATGGGTTTGTGCATTTTGGCCTTCCATCTTGTCTTCTCCGAGTGGCTTGTCACATGCAAAAGGCACAACCAAACAAAAGAAAGCAAGTTAGCAAACCAATATACACAAAGAATGCAAAGAGTAATGAATAAAGAATAGCAATGATGAGGGCAGTAGGAAAAGTCAAAGCAAAACTAACTAGCTAGGCCGAGCGCCTTTAATCCCCGACAATGACGCCAGAAAGCTTGGTGCGTCCCCGCTAGTGGTGCTTTTACACCCCACAAGGTCGGAGCACACGGGATATGGGATCTTGCTTTCAAAATTTATAAACCTAAACTATCTACCTACGTCTACTAAAACAATTACACCCGAAAGCACACAGGGTCATGTCGTAGTATAGGAAGGTGGCAAGTATAGGGTCGATCCACAGGGAAAATAGGGGGCACTAGATCTAGGTTAGTTTGGCTAGGTTCCTACTGCTAAGACTAGGGTTAAGGGTTTAAAGGTTGATTTGATTGTTAACTAAGGATGAACGAGAAAGTAGTTAAAGGCAGGAATGAAATCTACGTTAACCCTAGACTAGATTAAGGCTAAACAAGCAAGAAAGGATTAAGCTAGGTATGAAAAGACAAATTACGCTAAGGCAAGCAAGAGAAAAGAAATACAATTAAAGAAATAAACTAACATGAGCAAGGCAAGAACAAGGCAAGAAGCTAACTAAGCAAGGAAAGAACTAATAAAGCTAAGCAGACACAAAACTAGGGTTTTAAGCAATAAAGAGAGGTGTGGGCTGTTTAGGGGTATGAACTTATCACTTAGGTTGGGGGTGAAATGTGAAAATTATGATTCCATTTAGATTATCCAAACCAAACAACAAGTTAGAGTCTAATGAATTAACCTAAGCTACTAACTGGCCATGGATATGCTAGGTTGTGTATAGGGGAACTAGTCCCTAACACCCCCTACTACCCTTACGAGGCTCAATAGGGTTAGGGATTAGGTTCAATTCAATTAGAGTCTAATCAAGTCTAGGTTTCTATATTAGGCATTCCTAGGGCAATTAGGGGCCGAGGGTAGTAATGGGGAGGTGAAATTAGGGTTTTGGACCCCAATTCCCCCACATTCTAGCCTTGAGAAGGCTCCATGCTAATTGCACTAGAATTACCTAATCTAGCTACTTAGATCTCTCACTTAGGTTCATGGAGATTGATTAGGATGTAGGAAGATGGGAGGCAACCTAGGGATCCAAGAATTGGACCTAGGGGCAAATCCCAAAATTCACACATATAAGCAATTTGCCTAAATTCCTAGGTGATTTCACACACAAACCAACAAGCAATCCATGGAGAAAGAGATAGAAATAGAATATAATCATTAAAAAATGAAATTACAAAGTTTACATGTCATTTTCCCCCAACATGGTATCAAAGTAACATATTTTCCCCCAAACAGCCCACCCAAGGTGCCTAGCTACTCATAAAAATGGAAAATACAAAAAGGGAGAAGAAAGAGGTAGAAGAAGCCATGGAGCTCGGTGTAGATGAAGCGATCTTCCTCTCCAGCAGCTGCAGGACGTCCTCCTCCCTCCTCCAAGGATGAGATGATGCAGAATGATGAAAGGAAGTGGATGGAAGGCTTAGATATGGGGGGTTATGTGGTGGAAATGATGAAATGGAGTGGATTTGAGGTGGATATGGAGTGGAATGGAGTGGGTGGCGATTTGGGGAGCTAGGAAGGGGTATAAGGTAGCTAACCTCGTGCTCCAGCTGCCACCTAGGTATATATAGGTGTGGGGAGGAAGCACTAGGTCAAGTAGGGGCAAAATGGGCAAAACAGTGAAAACTAGGTGAGTTTTGTGAGTAGCACAACCGTGGTGGGTAGGGTAGGCCACGACCGTGGTGTATGGGCACGGTCGTGGGAAATAAAATGGCTAAATGTCAGGTTGGTGGTCAAATTTGGGCTGAAAAGGCCACGGCCGTGGTGGTCACCACGACTGTGGTAGTTTGAGGGTAGCACGGTCGTGCTGCGTAGCACGACCGTGGTGGGATATGGTAGCACGGTCGTGCTGAGTGGCACAGCCGTGGTGGGATATGGTAGCACGGACGTGCTGCGTGGCACGGCCGTGGTGGGTGATGGTAGCATGGTCGTGCTGCGTGGCACGACCGTGGTGGGTGGTCGCAGCACGGCCGTGCTGCGTGGCACGGCCGTGGTAGAGTATGCTCTGCAGCTGCTTCAAAACTGAGATTTTTCATGTGATTTCTTCATTTGCAGCATGACCGTTCTGTGTTACCACGGTCGTGCTGGGGGATTTTCTTGCACTTTGAGCTTCAAACTTTGTTATCCATGGACTTCTTTGCTAAAGCTTGACTCTTGGCCACTAGGGGTAGGTTGGGGGAGCTCTGGGGCCTTCTTTGGGCCCCTCCATCTCTCTCGTCCATCCAAGTATGGTCCAAGTACCTGAAAAACATGCAAATAATGTCCATAAGTGCATTTTACACAAATATGCATATTAGGGGAAATAACATGTAATCTAATAGGTATAGATGTGATTGAAGAGCAAAAAGACACAAGATTAAGCCCTAAAATAGGGCTGAATCAGCCACCCATTTCACCCACTCGTTGCTCAGATTGGTAGGCCACCGTGAATTTCTCCTCACTAAGGTTTATCAGGAGAACTGCTTCCATGTAGATGGTAGTTAGGGCGAGCAACGTAGAATAGAAGATCACAAGATGCACCAAGCTTGGACCGACGAATTTTATTATGTTAACTTCCTTATGTGATAGTGTTCATCAGTTTTGAGGTCAACATCTTTTATGGATGATTACTGTCGCCTTCAGGGTAATTATCATTCCGTGGTTAGAGAGGGTCGGTATGTGAATGTCCGATGGGAGTCATAGGGGATGTTGGTTGTGGTGTGTTGTTCTTCAGTTGACATTAGTAATTCTATTCTAAGGATTAGTTGCTCGAGGGCGAGCAACGTTCAAGCTTAGGGGAGTTTGATGCGATGATTTTGAGTCGCATTTATAGACCTGTTTGATATGTGTTTTATGCTTTTATTAGTCATTTTTTATGGTTAATGTTGCATAATTCATCCACTTTGGTCTTTGCTACTATTTTATGTCAAATCCCCTTTATTTCATCATTTTGAGCATTAATTGTCAAAATATTATTATTTGTGTGAATTTATGTGGTTTCGTGTTTGAATTTCAGGGAAAACAAGTATTTGCTTCCGTCGATACCATCGACGGAAGTCGATACCATCGACCGGACCATAGGTTGCCAGCCGCGAGTATCAGCAAAGAGTCGATACTATCGACAGGGATGTCGATGGTATCGAGCTACCATCAGGTTGCTGGTGAGAAAGTAGTCAATAGTATCGACACCAAGTCGATACCATCGACGCACGGAGGCTACAGTGTCAGAATCTTGCAAAAACCGATGCCTAAAGGAAGTCGATACCATCGACCCGCATCGATGGTATCGAGATGATGTCAAGCGCGACAAAGAAAGGATTTGTAGCCGGCCGCTACCACACTGGGTCGATACCATCGACTCGCGTCGATGGTATCGACACCGTAAGATATGTGTTTGCTTTGGAATGATCTTAATCGGACAACCGTGGTTAATTAGTGACCTAATAAGGTAGATATACCTAAGGACGGCCGCCCAGACGTGAGGAGAGAGCAGATTAGCCATTGCACAAGTACCGAGGAGCAGTAGAGAGGAGAACGGAGGCCAGAAGCTCATACCAGTTGATCCGGACGCTGAAGAAGACGGATTCCACCACCGAAAGGCGGGAGAAACGTGTTCTACGCCGAGGATCAACCGGTTCTTCTCCGTTCAGGGGTTTCACCACTCATTTCACGTTTTTCATATGATTTCCCCTATCTCTACCATGTACTTGCTTGAGATGAACCTGTGGGGTTAATCCCCTTCGTCTTTAGGACTGGGAGTAGCCCGGGAATTCATTGTATGACAATTTTATAATAGTAATTTATATTTTATCTCTGAAATCCATGGTATAATTTCATTTTCTCAATATATTGTTATGCTTGATCACCATAATAATAACCTAATGCCCTTAATGACTTTGAAAGAAGGATTAACGGTTGAAAAGAGACAGAATTCACATTAATCGACAAACCCCTTGAACAAGGTGGTGTAAAATTAATGGTGGATACTGAGAGATCGTTCATAATGCACCTAGTTTAGGGTATAGGTTACTACGACGGTGGAACCGAGCCAGACATAGGTAGTGAATTGTACCACGACAGTGGGCAATTCTGATTTCAGGCCACTACCCGGATAGAGCGATAAAATTGAGTAGCTATATAGAATTTAATACAATGAAAACCAGCAGTGAAACCGCAATCCTAAAGATCTCCTTTTGAATTGATTAAACCAACATTTAATCGATTGCTTGTTTCGTTTTGTTTTTATTTTTCTTTTAATTTCTACAACAACTCTCAACTTGTTAATCGGTTTAGCTGATCGTGAGTAGTTAGTAGGAGTCCCCGACGATTGCACGTATCCCTGAGTTCGACTCGGGCCTCACAAAGGCATGTACTACTCGACGCGTTCACTTGCGTTTCTACGCACGGTAAATAGTCGTCAAGTATCTTTTAGCATCAATCAAGTTACAACATATAAAGCCATAACAAACTCTACAAGAATAAAGGTATAATACAACTTCTAAAGATAAAAAACGTATAAGGTGTGAACTTGTCATACTATCACCACTTAATGCTTGTGACACTGCCATTCACAAGGCTGATACCAATGTCACATCATTATGGGACATAAATCCCTCAATCACATCACTGGAGTCTATCGCCTCACAATAGACATTAAGCCTTCACCTGGTCATAGGCTTGAATCACGTAAACCTTTCATGTACATCACCACATTATCCCTCAACAATGTGCATAATAACCATTCTATATCATATGATCATCACCACAACATACACAAGACATGTCATACTTATCACCTACAAGGATAAAGTCTTACAAATAGGATAGAGAAAACATCAAAATATAGTAATTACTTCAAAGGAGTCGAGCAAACACACTATAATTTACAACATTATTTTTACAATTACAATTAAGTGTATCCGATTAAGGTTTTATAGACATATTCCATCATCAAAACCTAGGTACATTGATGCATGGGTTTTGAGTCACTTTTATAGGCTTATTTTATATCTGTTTTATGCATGTATTTGTCATTTTCTTGATTATATTTGCATAATTCACTATAGTTGGCCTTTAAACTCTTTTTGCATCCAATTATACTTCTTTTATCATATTTATATGATTTTATATAATCCCCGGACTTATACACAATTTTCAGCACTTTTTCAGGCACTTTTACATTGTCCAGAGTCGATACTATCGACCCTGGTGTCGATACTATCGACATTTCATCAGAAAGCAACCCCAAAACGCGAGTTTGGAAGGAAAAACCTGTATCATGGTCGATACCATCGACCTTGGGGTCGATACTATCGACAACGTCGGGATCTGGCGATTTTCAGCACTAAAACAGAGCGTTTTAATCCGACGGTTGAGCTTGTTCGGAGCCGTAAAGTGGTCTTATGACCTAAGAAGAGCATGGACGGCCCGAGGGGGATCTCATATTGTGTTGCACAACATCCAAGAAGGAGATAGAGAGAGAGGAGACAAGAGACGAAGGCCGTCAACCGAGCGATCCAGGCACCTCCGACGGGCGATTTTGCTGCCGGAAGACTGCAAAACGCACGTTTCTCGAGGAGGATCTCCAGGAACACCTTTGTATCAGGGGTTACACGAGTTTGCTCCATGTTTCCCATGTTTTTATTCTCTACTCCTATGTATTTTCCATTGTCAACCATGCAGGGCTAATCCCCTTAATCTTTAGGACCGGGAGTAGCCCGGGGAAGCATTGTATGACGTTTTTATCATAGTAATTCATAATTTGTCTCCTAAATATGTGGTATACTTTCGTTTTCTCAATTATATTGTTATGCTTAATCACCATAATGATAATCTAATGCCTTTAATTACTTTGAAAGAAGAATTAACAGTTGAAAAGAGACGAAATTCACATTAATTAACAAATCCCTTGAACAAGGTGATGTACGGTTAATGGTGGAAACCCAGAGGTCGATTCTAATGCACCTAGTTTAGGGTATAGGTTACTACGACGGTGGAACCGACCTAGACTTAGGTAGTGAATTGTACCACGACAGTGGACAATTCTGACTACAGGCCACTACCTGGATTGAGAGATGAACTTGAGTAGCTATATGAAAATTCATACAATGAAAACCCACGGTGAAACCGCAATCCTAAAGATCTCCGTTTGAATTGATTAAACTAAACATTTAATCGATTGCTTTTTTTTATTTTATTTTATTTTCTTTTATTTTACAACAACTATCAAACTCTTTTAATCGGTTTAGCTGATCAAAACCAGTTAGTAGTCTACTAAAATTCACGTTTCCCTAAGTTCGACTCGGGCCTCACAAGGCCTATATTACATTGATACGTATACTTGTGTTTGCACGCACGGTTTACGCGTGTCAAGTTGTTGGCGCTGTTGCCGGGGAAACGGTGAATTTTAGCACTACGAGTGCTGTGAGCGGCCACACTAGGCCACTTTTAATTCCTGTAATATTTTTTTCTTTTCATCTTTTGAATTGAATTGCAAATCTTATTCATTGTTTTAATTATTAGTACCGGTTCATACACTACCATTTGAAATTTCAGGTACTGGTAAAGTAATAATGGGTGACGGAGCGGAAAATGAGGAGCAGACGATCTGGGAAAGGATTAATGCTTCTTCTTCTTCTGCGCAGAAGGGGCCAATCAAGAAACAAGCTATCAACATACCCAGTTACAAGATTGATCCAGGGCTTATTCAATTGGTCAAATCGCAGGCTTTCCATGGACTTAAAAATGAGGATCCGGTGACCCACATCAACACGTTCGTGGAAAATTGTGATATGATAAAGATTGACAGGTTCCTGCAAGAGACACTCTACCTGAAACTTTTTCCCAGTTCTTTAGTGGGCAATGCTTGGGAATGGCTGCACAATCTGGATGATGAGTACATTGAATCTTTGGATCACATGGTTGAGGTGTTCTTTTAGAGGTTCTTCTCACCTGAAAAGACAAACGATCTAGTGAGGAAGATACACAACTTCATCCAGCGAGCCGGTGAAACATACTCTGAAACTTGGGAGCGCTTCCAGATCATGCTGAGGAAGTGTCCACATCACGGCTTAGACAAGGAGAAGCAAGCTAAAATTTTCTACTTCGCCCTAAATGAACATGATAGGAGCAATTTGGACTCAGTAGGTTCTGGTTTCTTTTTGAACAACACAGGAACAAGGTGTTGGGAGATTCTAAGGAACATGTCCAAAAAGCAGTCTTGGGGTGAAAGAGATGCACCCGAGCAGGTTGGCATTACACATGAAGC
Source organism: Alisma plantago-aquatica (assembly GCA_963693085.1). Classification (NCBI taxonomy): domain Eukaryota; kingdom Viridiplantae; phylum Streptophyta; class Magnoliopsida; order Alismatales; family Alismataceae; genus Alisma; species Alisma plantago-aquatica. The sequence goes on from OY856411.1 coordinate 1,296,226,395, forward strand.
AAGGGCCATCAAAGTGCTTAAGGACAAGTTGGATCTTATAGCCAAGAAGCTCCTAGAGAAAGACGACAATAGGTCTGATGATGAAGCACATGCAAAGTATTTGCATCAACAGAGATATAGAAATAACAATTATGATTGGAGGAATGAACAAAATTTTCAGAAGCTACATCCTAGCCTAGAGGAAAAGAACAATGAATTGCTTAGCCAGGTGGTGAAATAAAATCAAGAGATGATGAGTACATTTGCCAAGCAGTTACAATCTCAGGGCGAGATTTTGAATAAATTTGGGCAGACATTGCAAAGTCATGGAACACAAATGAGGGCACTAGAAATGACAGTGACCCAAATTTCCAATGAAGTGGTGGCCATGAAGCATACAAATCAACAAAGACAGGATGGGAATGCAGATGTTGTTCAAGCACATCATCAAGTGAAATATATATCTGTGATTTCTGAGGCAGAGCCCCTGGTGGTGGAGGTCTAGGAAAAAAGCAAAATGATTTTTGATACGGAGGCTACACCAAGAATACCGTATCCTCGCAGTCATTATGGACTACCGGGCGGATGTTGTCCATTCAGAAAAATCCGCCAAGAGCACATCGCAGCCAAGCCCGCACCTAGGCAAGAGGAGCAGGTGAAGGCCATGCGTCATGGTGAAGCTATAGTCGTTGAGAGAGGGGAGCAGCCACATGTCATGCCATCCACAGATGATGTGTCAAATCCTATCCTAGAAGGTGGTGTTGAAGTAATATTAGGGGACGAGACCCCTAAATTTCCATATGTGCCACCACACAAGCGAGCGAAGGACCCAAACATGCCTTTCCCGGATAGTATGAGGCTAAAGAAAGAGCATAGGCACTACAAGAAATTCTTGGAGATGTTTAGGAAGCTCCATATTAATATTCCGTTAGTGGAAATGATAGAATAGATTCCAACATATGGAAGGTTTATCAAGGACATAATCACCAAGAAAAGGCGGATAAAAGACACTGACATTTGTGTTGTTGATGAAAAAGTGAGTTCTATAATCCAATGACGGCTACCAAGGAAGAGGAAAGATCCAGGATGTTTCTACATCCCATGTTACATAGGCGGCCAACATTTTCCAAAAGCACAGTGTGACTCAGGGGCAAGCATTAATCTTATGCCACTTGCCACTTTTCAAAAGCTGGGATTGAAGAAGCCAACACAAACTTCTATGACAATTGAGTTGGAGGATGGATCCATTGTGAAGCTACAAGGTATATGCGAGGTTGTGCTAGTCAAGATTGACAAATTCATCTTCCCTATTGACTTTGTGGTCATGGACATGCATGAGCTGGAAGGAGGTGAGATGCTATTGGGAAGGCCGTTCCAAGCTACGACTGATGTAATCGCTGCCATTGGGCGAGGTTACTTGAAACTTGGGATTGGTGATGATAGAGTTAAATTCAAACTACAAAATGAATCATTGGAGACATCCCTTGACAACCCAGGTTAAAGGTATCTTTATGTCAAGCCTAGGACATTAAACAAGGGCGCTTGTTGGGAGGCAACCCAACTTTCGATTCATTTTTATGTTTGGTTATGTTCTTTTATGTTTATGTACTTAGTTTTTGCTTAGGTTTTGATAATTTTTGTAAAAATGGTACCCTAACTCTTGTTTTGATGTGTGCAGAATGTTAAGGTCGATACTATCAACACCCATGTCGATAGTATCGAGTTTGGATCAGTAAACACTGAAGAAAAGTCGATACCATCGACCTTAGGGTCGATAGTATCGAGATTCCTGAAGATTTACAGAAAAATTAGTGATAGTAAAGTCGATACCATCGACCCTAGGGTCAATAATATCGACACTTTTGAGTTCCCAGGCTTTTAGATGCGTCGATTTAGCAAAATTGCTGAGTCTGGGTCGATACCATCGACCTTGGTCGATAGTATCGACACATACAGGACAGCTACATAAAACAGGCTGTAAAAGGTATCGAAATAAGATTTTTTCGAACCGTTTTTTGTAGAGGAAAGATGGATGAAGCAAGTCACGTCTTAGAACCACTAAGACACAAAAATGGGCTACAAAAAGGAGGAAGATAGAAAGTATCACTTGGTCTACTTGAGCATCTAACCATCCTTCTTCACCACACTTCAAAGCGAATGGTACCGTTGTTCCACATCTTAAGTGAGAATGTTGACTATGAGGCCATAGTTTTATTCAAGCTTAGGGGGGGTGTTGGAACAACCCTCTATCTTAGTTTTTACTTACTTATTCATGTTGCTTTTATTTTTGAAATATTAGTTGTTTTTATTTCTAGGTTTACTGCTTTTGTAGGATCCACATCTATCTAGTGTAATCTGTGGAGCAATAAATGCATGGTTTCAATTGGGAGTTTTACTCTTGAGTTGTGGGCACATGAAAATATGAGCATATTTAAAACTTTTTGAGCTTATTCTTGTGAGTAATTGAGTTGCATAACTGAGGAAGTGCTTGGGTGAGTCAGCTTCAGGACACAGGGACATGAATGACCATCTTTATTGTCCAAGGAAAAGTGATTGACAAGGATGTTTGAGCCCAAACTGACCAAACACTAACGTGACCTTAGACTAAAGTTTAAGAGAGAAATCCTTCAGTTACCCTGTACACAGGTCTTTAGAGAGGGACATATGATATTTTCAGAAGGTTCTGTCAAATAGTCTTGTGATATGATCCATCGCAATTTCATTCACACTCCACCATAAGAAATGGGAGCACATTATTGTCTTTAACTTTTTGATTGCATCTCATGTAGATAGGTCTTGCATTATATCTATTTTCACATTTTTTTTGCATGAAAATGAAAAAAAAGGATAGAGTAGTTATACATGCACATTGTCCTTAGGTGCGTGTCATTTAATTGCATAACTATCAGTATGTAGTTGCATTTGCATCTTTTGAGAATATTGTACACCATGTATCTTATGTTACTTTGAAAATATTAAAGGTGGTGAGCTTGATCCATACCCTCCAAATAGAATGCTTCAAATGTATAATTTATGTAACAAGAAGTGAGCCCGACAAATAATTCATTGTCATCTATGAAAATGAGGGCTTGAAAAAAAATTGAAGAAAAATTGAAAAAAAGAGAAGAAAAAAAGAATCGAGAAGTAATAAAGAAGAAGAGGGAGAAAGGAACATGTTCTCACTTGAGAACTAAGAAGAATAAGCACATGGTGTAGTTTTCTTAGATATTCCATCTCACCTTGAGACGGAATGATAGTGCATGCATCATTCCACCAAAAATATAGCATTAGGACATTTTCACTTGCATTTTGCATCATGATAGGTCATTAATTTTTGTATTGCATGATTGACTGTTATGTGTTTCCATCTCTTCCGCAACCACCTATCCCATCCACCCGTTGCTCTAATCGGTAGGCCACCCATGATATTCTCCTCAATCATTAATATCAGGAGATCTGCTTCCATTTAGATGGTAGTTAGGAAATGAGCAATGTAGATAGGAGATCACAAGATGCATCAAGTATGGACCAAATGAGTTTATCATATTAACTGCTTTAATTGATAGTGTTTCACTGATTGGGGGACAGACATCTTTTACATAGGTCTTTGGTCGCCTGGATGGCAGTTAGTGTTCAGTGGTCAATGAGGGCCGGTTTGTGGAAAGAAAGTGGGGATGATGTGGATTCATTTCATGTATTTATGTCCTATTGCTGACTTATCTCAACCAGATCCAAAGTTTTGTTGCTCGAGGACGAGCAAGGTTTAATCTTAGGGGAGTTTGATGCATGGGTTTTGAGTCACTTTTATAGGCTTATTTTATATCTGTTTTATGCATGTATTTGTCATTTTCTTGATTATATTTGCATAATTCACTATAGTTGGCCTTTAAACTCTTTTAGCATCAAATTATACTTCTTTTATCATATTTATATGATTTTATATAATCCCCAGACTTATACACATGTTTCGGCACTTTTTCAGGCACTTTTACATTGTCCAAAGTCGATACTATCGACCCTGGTGCCAATACTATCGACATTTCATCAGAAAGCAACCCCAAAATGCGAGTTTGGAAGGAAAAACCTGTATCATTGTCGATACCATCGACCTTGGGGTCGATACTATCGACAGCGTCGGGATCTGGCAATTTTCAGCACTAAAACGGAGCGTTTTAATCCGACGGTTGACCTTTTTCAGAGCCGTAAAGTGGTCCTATGACCTAAGAAGAGCACGGACGGCCCGAGGGGGATCTCATATTATGTTGCAAAACATCCAAGAAGGAGATAGAGAGAGAGGAGACAAGAGACGAAGGTCATCAACCGAGTGATCCAGGCAACTCCGACGGGCGATTTTGCTGCCGGAAGACTGCAAAACGCACGTTTCTCGAGGAGGATCTCCAGGAACACCTTTGTATCAGGGGTTACATGAGTTTCCTCCATGTTTCCCATGTTTTTATTCTCTACTCCTATGTATTTTCCATTGTCAACCATGCGGGGCTAATCCCCTTAATCTTTAGGACCGGGAGTAGCCCGGGGAAGCATTGTATGACGTTTTTATCATAGTAATTCATAATTTGTCTCCTAAATCTGTGGTATGCTTTCGTTTTCTCAATTATATTGTTATGCTTAATCACCATAATGATAATCTAATGCCTTTAATTACTTTGAAAGAAGAATTAACGGTTGAAAAGAGACAAAATTCACATTAATTAACAAATCCCTTGAACAAGGTGATGTACGGTTAATGGTGGAAACCCAGAGGTCGATTCTAATGCACCTAGTTTAGGGTATAGGTTACTACGAAGGTGGAACTGACCTAGACTTAGGTAGTGAATTGTACCACGACAGTGGACAATTCTGACTACAGGCCACTACCCGGATTGAGAGATGAACTTGAGTAGCTATATGGAAATTCATACAATGAAAACTCGTGGTGAAACCGCAATCCTAAAGATCTCCGTTTGAATTGATTAAACTAAACATTTAATCGATTGCTTTGTTTTATTTTATTTTATTTTATTTTACAACAACTCTCAAACTCTTTTAATCGGTTTAGCTGATCGCAACCAGTTAGTAGTAGTCTACTAAAATTCACGTTTCCCTGAGTTCGACTCGGGCCTCACAAGGCCTATATTACATTGATACGTATACTTGTGTTTGCACGCACGGTTTATGCGTGTCATACATGATCTCCCACTTTTTTGGAACACACTAGGGTTAAGGAACATGATTAGGGTTGATAAAGCAACCACCCAAATAACACTATACATGGCTCATTCATTACTCATATACCTGTGTTGATTATGTGTTCAAGCATATGTCTCAACCACCCATCATACATGTATCTCGACTATCCATCATCAATGTGTCACGACCATCCACCATACATGGGTTGTGACCACCCACTCTTCAAGGTGTCTCTACCACCAACACCCATGGTGTCTCGACCATGATCAACAGCCATGATGTTGTGACTGCGACACACCATAGGGAAAACTTGTCTCATCCATCTCAAAACTAGGGTTTTGACCACCCAAGAAAGAACATGTCATGACCTCAAGGAACAAGTACCTATTTCAAACTCAAGAACATCTCGACCGAAACCTAACCTGGGTCATGACCAACCTGAAGCTAGGTGTCTCGACCATCACTAGGTGTGATGTCTCAACCGTGACATGGGTATATGTCTCGACCTCAAAACCATACACATCAAGGTGTGTCGACCCAAGGTAAAACAAGGTATAGTAACCACTAATGATCCAAATACCACAAAGGCAAGGGTCCATATTCACATAGTGATTAAGCATGACCAAAATTGAAGTTAAAACCAAGGAAAACCATCAACAACAAAGAGGAGAAACATCATACAAAATGTCCACCAAAAACTTTAGAATAAGCAACATGAAATCACCATCAAAACACCTCATGGAAGAGAGAGGAAACCTCATTTAAGGAACCCAAATTAGAAAATAAATGCTTCATAACAACTAGGTACACGAAAATGATGCATGTGATCAAACCCAAGGTCAAAATATTGGAGAAAACTACTGTTACATAACAATCACCAAAATTAGGTGCATTGAATTAGGGTTTCAGATTCTAAGCAAACCGAGCATGTCAATCATATAAACAAGATATAGAGCATGGTATCATCTACTAGCACATTAGGGGTATGTTTTAGAGAGAGAAACATCAACATGCATGCATGAAAAGTGCAATAATAGAGAGGGCAAAGTGTTATATAACCTACCTATTTTGAAGAGAAAACAAGCTCCAAGCTCAAGCTCCAAAAGAGAGAAAGAATCTCCAACAAGGATCACCACTTCAGTTACAAGATCACCTCCAAAAATAAGAACACCTGGGTCCAAAGTAGCTCAGGAAAAAATAAAGGGAAAGGAAACCCTAGGCTGAACCAAAGATGAAAGGGGGAAAAGAGAAGAAACATCCTCCCACTAGTTACCACCATGGATAGTCCATAGTATAAGGCCTTTGTAAAAAGGAGTACCTCTCGAGGTGACCACTAGGATAAACCCTAATCTACGACCAATGAAAGAGGAAGAAGAAGATGGAGGTTACAAAGGAAAACATTTAGAAAAGAAAGGTATATGCTTACCAAGGTTGAAGATGACCAAGGATCACCACATGCAACAGGTTCAATCAATAATGATTCCAAAGATCACCCCTTCTAGATCTTCAAGGCTCCAAGGATGACCAAGCAATGAAGGAGAAATAAGATGGCCGAAAAGAGTTGCTTCCATTATGAGAAGAGGATTTATAAAGCAAAGGAGGAGAGAAGTGGGGTGAGGATGAACTGTCAATAAGGTAGGGCTCCAAAGGGACACTTGTCCACCCAAGAAACTAACATTCAACCACTTTAAACACACATGCATGAGATGGTGATAAAAACTATGTTGGGTCTCAACTGCTTGGGTCACCCAACACATGGGACACAGTGCAACCACCACATGGTTGATACAAACCACCAAAACACAACATGGTTGAGACAGAGGAGCACCAACACACTAGGTCGAGACACTTCACTAGAAGACAACTGTCTTGACCCAAGACAACTGAAAACCATCTTGGTCGAGACAGAACCATTCAAGGGAGGTTTTTCAGTGTTGACATCCCCAAAACACCCCCTCAAGGTTGAGATAAGGGTCACCACTTCAACAAGGCACATATGGGAAAGGCACATCAAAAGCCTAGAAATCCTAATCACCCCTAGTGATGTCACCACTCAGCCAAAGCTCAACCAAGGTGCCCCAAAGCACCACTCTCTCTCTTTATCATGAATAAAAGAGAGAAGGAACACTCTAGAGGTGGTAAATTGTAAGATAACCCTCATAAATGGACAAATTGCAATTTATCCCAAAACAAGCACACAAAGCACAAACATCATCCAAACAAGCTCAAACTTGAGGCTTAAGCTCCCCAAAAGCTCTAAGATCATCTTATATGAATAAAGAAAGGTTATAAGTACTTACTTAAGAAAAACAAATAGGGTTAACCCAAAATACAGGTCAGGGGTCTTAAAAGCCATAAACCCCTAACAAGGATTTCACCCCCAAAATCCTAAGCGAAAAGATATGGATACTTCCTTCGCATCTCTTCCTCAAGCTCCCACATGGCTTCCTCAATACCATGGTGATGGCATATAACCTTCACTAGAACTATGTCATTCTTCTTCTTTAGCTTCTTCACTCTTCTATTAAGGATCAACTTGTGTCCTTCCACATAGGACATATCCTCATCAAGCTCAACCTCAACTAGCTGCAAAACTAACTCTGTATCATGATGGCACTTCAACATGGACACATGGAACATTGGATGCAACATGTGTAACTTAAGGTGGCAACTCCAACTTGTAAGACACCTTCTCAGCACCAGCCACCATAGGGTAAGGTCCCATAAATCTGGCAGCCAACTTACCTTTCCTCCCAATCCTCAAAACACCCTTCCAAGGAGAGATCTTGAGATACACTATGTATCCCACTTAGAACTCCAATGGTCTAAGACGATTATCTACATATGACTTCTATCTGTCCTGTGCTGCCTTCAACTGTTGTTGAATCACTTTGATCATTTTTGTCATCTGCTAGACAAGCTCAAGACCTAGAAGCTGATACTCACCGGTATCATACCAACACAATGGTGACCTACAATGTCTCCCATACAATGCCTCAAAAGGTGCCATGTCATAACTGTTATCATAAGGAAACTCTATCAAACTGAGGTGGATGTACCAACTGCCTAGAAATTTCAAAACACAAGTTCTCAATAGATCTTCCAAGGTATCTATAGTCCTCTTAGACCAACCATTTGTCTATAGGTGGAAGGCAGTACTAAACCTCAATTACATACCCAAAGCTGTGTGCAATAGCTCCTAAAAGCGGATCATAAACTGAGGACCTCTATCTGATAGGATAGTAGTACGAACACTGTGCAAACGCACAATCTCAACAACATATATCTGAGCAAGCTTTTCTGTTCTATACATTGTCTTCATAGAAAAGAAATGCATTGACTTGGTCAACCTATCAAAGATCACCTAAATGGAATCATGAGATTTGTCTATTCTAGGGAGACCTACCACAATGTCCATCATCACGTGATCCCATTTCCACTATGGTATAGCCAATAGATGCAACGTCCCTATAGGTTTATGATGTTTTGCCTTATCTTGCTGACACACTGTGCACTTGGCCATGAACTCATTCATAACACACTTCAAACAAGGACACCAATATATATCTTTAAGGTTATGGTACATCTTGGTGCTACCTAGGTACATAACATACATTGAAGAGTCAGCCTCTTAAAAAACCATCATCCTCAAGTTGTCAACACCAGGAACCGTGACTCTGTTGTGGTAATACATTGTCCCATCATCTTCCTCATGTAAGACATCACACTTCTCACTGTCAAACTTTGATTGTATCTGTTGTATCATTGTATCATCCCATTATACATCCAATATGTTGCCTCAATGTAGGATTCACCTGTAGTTGTGCCAACAAACCAGCCAACATGGACACTTCCAACTAAACATTCATCTGATGTAAGGAGATCAACATGTATCTCTTATGGGACACCAAGGAACACAACTGCACTTTGTCTATAGAAGATGATGAAGAAGACTTCCTGCTCAAAGCATCTACCATGACATTTGCCTTTCCTAGATGGTAATCAATTGTACAGTTGTAGTCCTTGATTAACACCATCTAGTGTCTTTGTCGTGTGTTCAAGTCATGTTGCAAAAAGATTTACTTTAGGTTCTTGTAATTTGTGAAGATTTGACACTTCTCTCCGTAAAGGTAGTGCCTCCATATCTTCAAGGTATGGACTACTGTAGCTAGCTCCATATCATGGGTTGGGTAGTTCTCCTCATGTTTCCTAAGTTGTATCAAAGGAAAAGAAATCATGTTCTTGTCCTACATCAGCACTAAACCAAATACCTTCATTTACGCATCACATAAGACTGTATATCCTTTCCCTTGCTCAGGCAGAACTAACACTGGTGCACTAGTCAGTTTCTCCTTTAACAACTGGAAGACCCACTGACACTTGTCATCCCAGATGAAAGACACACCTTCCTTATCAGCTTCTTTAGAGGTGACGCCACTGATCTGAAGTTCTTGATGAACCTCCTGTAGTATTCTAGCAAACCCAGAAAACTATGAACTTCTTTGGATGATCCCACTATATCATAGATTCCACTTTCTTGGGGTCCACATGATCACCTTTAGAAGATATCACATGTCCTAGGAACAACACCTCCTTCAGCCAAAACTCACACACACTGAACTTTGCATACAACTAGTGATGCCTTAATGTGTTCAACACAATTTGGTCAACACCTGACGTAGGTTCTTCTCATGATGTTAGAAGTCCCTAGACTAGATCAAGATATAATCTATAAACACTACCATGAACTAGTCAAGATAGGGCCTAAACACCTAGTTCATCAGATCCATAAATGTTGTCAGTGCATTGGTTAGCCCAAACCACATAACCATGAACTCATTATGACCATACTAAGTCCTAAATGTTGACTTAGGTATGTCATCTGCCATGATTCGCAACTAGTGACACCTTGATCTTAGATCTATCTTGGAGAACATTGTGGATCCACATAACTGATCAAACAGATCATCAATCTGTGGCAAGGGATACTTCTTCTTGATTGTCACTATGTTCAACTGTCGATAGTCTATGCATAGCCTCATAGATCCATCCTTCTTCTTTACAAATAGCACTGGACAACCCTATGGTAACAAACTCAGTCTGATGAAACCTTTCTCAAGTAGCTTTTGCAACTGTTTCTTCAACTTTTCCATCTCAGCTGGAGCCATCTTGTACGGTGTTTGTTCTATCAGATGGGTACCTAGGACTAGATTGATCTCAAAATGAATCTCTCGAGGTGGGGAACACTTGGAAACTCCTATGGAAATTAGTCCTCGAATTGAAAAACCACTGGCACCTCCTGAATACTAGGACTACTCACCTTAGTATCCATCACATGTGCCAAAAGCACCTTGCAACCCTACCTCATCAGCTTCTCCTCTACCATCACTGACACCAGAATGTCAGAAGAATCTTCCTATCTCTTTGGAAGATCCACGCCTCTTCACCATCCCAAAACATCGCCACCTTGGCACTACAGTCCAAGACCACCCGATACTTCTCCAAGGTATCTATTCTATGGATCACATTGAATCCATGCATGTCAAGTGGTACGAGATCCACTTGAATGCTATCTCCTAAAGAAGAAAAGATATAGGAAGGACACACATCCCACATCTCTACAAAACTGAACAAGGGGGTTTCTAAATGAAGGTTATTACATCTACATCTAATCGGGAAAGAGCTACTAGAAATCACTTCACAAGTGATAAAAGAGTGGGTCGCACCCGGATAAAAAATATATATAAATCAAGAAGAAGACAAATTAGAATGAAATAACTCCATCTGACCTTTCACTACTCGTGGGTTGATGACTTCTTCTAGCCGACTAATGGCATAAAATCCAGTTGTTGTCTGCTGACGTCCTCGTCCTATGGTGCCATGTTCTGAAGAACCAGTCTTGGATGCTTGTCCATGTCCTTGTCCTCCTCCACTATTGGACTATTGTCTCTACTATCCCTACTAACTCTTCCTTAGCTACTGGGTCACCTCGTCATCCTTCATGGAACAAAACTACTTGGTATGCCAGACCTGACCACTCTTAGCATGTTCTGCTCTCATACCATGGCCTCAATGACCCTATCACTGATACTTACAGTGTGTTGGGGGTTCCTGTTGGTGGAAAACTGTGTCCTCTACCTTCATTGGGTGACCATTGAGTCTGTGCATTGGACTTCTGTTGGGCTAGTGGTGTAGAAAACCTATGCTTCTTAAAGCCTCCTGACGATTGTCCTTGATATTGCGTAGGCCTCTTCTTAGCACTCTTCTCACGCTTCTCAACCAAAAACCATTCAATCCTCCTGATGGATTCTACAAATATCAAAAACTTCTCATGATCCTTAAATGCTGCCACGACTATCGTCAACTCACTATTTAGACCCTTCTCGTAACATCTGATCCTCTCCTCATCTATCTCCTCCACGTGAGGACAGAACCTCAACAACTCCATGAAACATGTCTCATATTCATTAATCAACATCGGTCTTTGCCTGGTCTTCTTGATCTGAGAGATCTTCTCATCAAGGTAGGTGTACGAGAAGTACCTGCTAAAAAACTCCCATATGAACTCTTCCCAAGTGATATAAACACCTGACTATTTCTCCTCCTCAATGGCCCACTAATGGACATACTTCCCTTCTGAAGGTACATTGTGTGCTTCACCTTATCTATCTTGGGGATGCTAAGGATCTTGAAATCCTTCTCCATCTCTATAAACCAAAGATCCACATCTTCTAGACTCGTTGTACCAGCATACTCCATGGATCCAACATGCTTCAACCTCTCAAAGGTCTTCCTAGTGCCCGAGGATTCTGCATGGGGAACAAATTCCCTAGACTGGGGGATATGCATCATGTCCTCCATGTGTCTCATCGTCGCCATGAATTGTCCAAAAATGGATCGGAAATCTAGATTTTCAAATAGGGTCAAACTGAGGCACTTCAGGCACCCTCCCATCAACATCCTGCCTGTGTGCACCACCTCGGGTAGAAACACCACTCTCAGCAATGTGTTCTTCCTATTACCCAACCCTCTTTTCAACTATTCTTCTTCTTCTACATAAGTAGAAGTGACCATATGATAAAATGGATGATGCTAGAATAGACACAACCCTAGCCCTATGCTCATGTAGACTCCGCAAACCTAAATCTCTGATACCAACCTTAAATTGTATGCCTTGACATGACACAAATGAGATTACTCAAAACCAAACTGTTGAAATAAAATTAAACATCCAACTTACCAAAAAACACAAGAAATTAAAACCAATTTCATCAAACCATAGCAGTCACAACATATAGCACATGAGTCCACAAAAGCAACCTATATTGCATATCACCTATCTAAACATTTTATAAGATATTGTTCATTGGCCCTCTAGTCACATCCTATTACACATGATAACATGTTCATATACATATATGCCATCTCTATACAACACTGGAATAAAGACAAAACCTCGTATTGGTACATACAACAAAACTTCCCCAAGGACCCGAGTGTACAGGGATGACACATAGAACTCTACTTATATACACAAGAAGTACATACAACCTTTCAACAACTACTGGTGCTCTTGTTGCTCAACACCAACAACATGATCTCTACTTCCTCATTCTCGACCACTTAAAAGATGTGGAAACCCATGGGGTGAGACCAAACGTCCTAGGTAGAGATATAACTCTCTACCAATGACTGTTAAGAGAATATATAAGCTAAGTAGAAATTATTATACTAACTCGGTTGAGTAGATTCAACTAAACGATATGAAATCAATAGATAAAGTAGATTAAGCAAGACTAGGCAGTTACCACTAAACAGTAGATCAAAGTTATATTCAAAAAAGGAATATGAACACTACTACAAAAATGGCTTATAACGTCACTTTTAAAGGCGTCGGTTGTATAATTACACCAACACCTAAAACCTACAGCGTCGGTTTAATTAAAAAAACTGACATCTATCTGTGAAGGGAGACCAAACATGGGTATCGCTTTTATTCAGTGTCAGTTCCCTAATAATAAACCAAAGCCTAAAATTAACTGCCAAATCCAAAATTTCCAGTGAAAAAAATTACCTCCAAAATTTAACATATGGCGCCGGTTATTAACTAATAAACCGACGATGAAAGGTTATTCACGTGACAGAAATTGGGCACATTTTGGTCGTTGGTTTTACTACAATGACTAACATTTATGGGTTTTCCCGCTTTGTTCCCGAGAAATTTTTCACACGCTTTGAGCGTCAGTTTTTGAAAGAAACCGAAGACTATGGTCATTAATCGAGAACAATTTTTTTAATTGGCATATGTAGATAGATGTCAGTTTTTTTCTAGTAAAAATCGATGACTATCATTGAGAATAGGTGTCGATGTGTTTGTAGAACCGACACCTTTAGTTTGATGTGTCATTTTGTTTGAATAACCGACACCTAATGTTAACTTAATAGAACCCGCATGAGCCAGACTCTTCCCCTTTATCTGTTTCATTCATCTCGATTGAGGGTTTAAGCTCTAGCGACGATTCCTCTGCTCACTTGTCCTATGCTACCGCTCACCTCCACCACCGCCATTTGCTGGTCCTCAGGCCACTGCGCTCCAGGCCGGCCGCCGCCTGAGCCTCCTCCTGCTCCTGCTCCTGCTCCTACTCCTTCTCTCCGGAGCTCCTCGCCAACCACCTGAGCCTGCTCCTGCTCCTGCTCCTGCTCCTTCTCCTGCTCGCCGTGGTTCACGCATTGATCTGGCGCTTGCCCCTGCTCTCCAAGCCACTGCTTTCCTGCACAGGTAGGCCTCTTCCCTTCTTTTTCCTCCACCTCTTCTTCTTCCTACTCCCTCTTCTTACCAAATGGATTACAACAAGGCCACGACCGTGTGGGCTGGTCACAGTCATGGTTGTGTTGGCCGACCACGGCCGTGCTGGCCAGCACAGCCATGGTAGGCCAACACAACCACAGTCGTGGCCAGCCCACACGGCCGTGGCCTTACTTTTATCCATTTGGTAAGGAGGGAGCAGGATACTTTTGCAATTGAATACTAATGCTTGACCTAATTCTGTAAATTTTGATGCATGTTGAATTAAGATATTAAAACCCTAATACACATTTCACCATAATCTTGAATTAACTATATTGCTAAAATCTTGTGATCAATCTATGTAAGATATTAAAACCCTAATGTTAAATCTCTGATTTTATAGTGATGTGTCACCCTAAAATCTACATGAATCCCTATTGTATGATGTAGATTGATGATAATGCATGAGCTAGTTTGAAATTTTGAAATCAATTATGAATCTCTCCATCCCTAGGTCATACTAATTTATGTGTAATCTTTATCTTGATGTTGAACATGCATGGACACTCGAAATGTTGAAATCAATGTTATAGAATGACATCACATGTATTTGTTGGCCTAGAAACCCATCCAAGATTTACTCATTAGGAGTAAATATAGGATATTCCCCAGTTTTGGATTGTTCTTGAACACCTAATCTCACTTAGGATGTAAATGTATAATGTGTATTTGGTTTTCAAGAAAATTCTGGTAGCATTTCCCCATTTGTTCTCTAAGTACATCTGTACTTGGAGAACAGCGGGGAAATGTTGTCGAAATTTTCTTGAAAACCAAATACACATTATACACTTACTAGTGAGATTAGGTGTTCAAGAATGCGATAAGTGGTAGACATTTATTATATATAAGAATGACAGCACATGTATTTGTTGACCTAGAAACCCATCCAAGATTTACTCATTAGGAGTAAATCTTAGATAGTCCCCGGTTTGGGACTGTTCTTGAACACCTAATCTTACTTAGGATGTAAGTGTATAATGTGTATTGGGTTTTCAAGAAAATTTCAGTAGCATTTCCCCGTTTGTTCTCTAAGTACATGTGTACTTGGAGAACAGTAGGGAAATACTGCCGAAATTTTCTTGAAAACCCAATACACATTATACACTTACTAGTGAGATTAGGTGTTCAAGAATGGGATATGTGGTACACATTTATTATATATAAGAATGACAACACATGTATTTGTTGGCCTAAAGTTTTCACCATGCAAAAACTCTAATATGTTAACCCTAGACCCTAATCTTGTTGTAATATATACTTGTTTTCTCTTTGATCATAGAATGGATAGATCATGGATGTCCATTCGCAATTGTTGCACCCCAGAGTTTATATCTGGTCTTGACCAGTTTATTAGATTTGCCAAGAAACATAGGAAACAACCTGGAAATAGGTGCTATTGTCCATGTAGGCATTGCGGTAACAACTTGAAAAACAGCACTGGTGACGAAATCAAAAGTCATCATGTGCAATGGGATTATACAAGGCTATACAGAATGGCACTGGCATGGAGACATTTCAAACTCGAAACCAATGGATGTCGATAGCAGTGCTTGTGTGGAAGAAGAAATTGCCTCCGATGATGTAGATTTGAATGAACCAGTTCCAGTAGACATCGTTGATGCGATGCTGGATAGTTGTGGGGTAGAGCACACTGATCCACCTCCCATTTTTAGAAACATTGTGCATGATGATGAGATATTGTTATACATAGGTTGTACTAAGTTTATGAAGCTTAGCGCTGTGTTGAGATTGTATAAGCTGAAAGCTAACAATAGATGGAGCGACAAAAGCTTCACGTCATTGTTGTCTTTGTTGAAAGAAATGCTTCCTGAAGGAAACGAGTTGCCAGTCTCAACATACCAAGTAAATAAATTGTTGTGCCCAATGGTAATGGATGCCAAGAAGATACACACATGCCCAAATGATTGCGTATTATTTCAAAAGGACTATGTGGATTTAAAAGATTGTCCAAAATGTGGTGCATCATGGTATAAATTGACAACTTCGGGGGAGTCCAAAACTGGTTCTCCTGCCAAGGTGATGTGGTATCTACCTATAATATCGTAGTTTCAATGCTTATTTGCCAATCCGATAGATGCGAAGAATTTGAGGTGGCATGCAGATGTTAAGAAAAATAATGATGGAATCCTACGACATGTGTCTGATTCCCCACAGTGGAAGAAGATTGATCTATTGTACCCTGAATTTGGTGAAGAAGTCAGGAATCTAAGACTTGGGCTTTGTACAGATGGGATGAATCTGTATGGGACATTCAAAAGCCAACATAGCACTTGTCCAGTCATGCTTGTTATATACAATCTTCCTCCCTGGCTGTGTATGAAAAATAAGTACGTAATGTTGTCGTTGTTGATATCGGGCCCTAAACAACCTAGAAATGATATCGACGTTTATCTTGAACCTCTGATTGATGACTTAAAGAAACTCTGGGGTGAAGGTGTGATGACCTATGATGCTTCACAAAAGAGACATTTCATTTGCATGCTATGTTGTTTTGCACTATTAATGAATTTCCAGCATATGGGAATTTGTCTGGATATAGTGTCAAAGGAGCTAAAGTGTGTCCTATATGTGAAGAGAACACTGATTCAACAAGACTAAAACATGGCAGTAAGACTGTATATCTCGGTCATTGAAGGTTTCTTACAAAATTCCATCCTTATCATAGGAAGCGCAAAGCATTCAATGGATTGAATGAGGAACGGAGTGCACCTAAACCTATACCAGGGGAGGTTGTTTATGAAAGAGTAAAAGACTTTATCAACATAATTAACAAAATTACGTGAAATGGGAAATCAGAGAACATACTTACCTCCTGCTTGTTACACATTGTCTAGAAAGGAGAAGAAAGCTTTTTGTGAATGTTTGGTAAATGTTAAGGTGCCACAGGGTTACTCATCCAACATCTGTAGATTGGTATTAATGAAAGATCTAAAGTTGATGGGTCTTAAATCTCATGATTGTCACACTCTAATGCAACAAATATTGCCTGTGGCAATTTGATCTATATTGCTGAAGCATGTAAGGTTTGCAATCACCAGACTTTGTTTCTTTTTCAACAGTCTGTGCAATAAAGTTATTAACCCTGATACTCTTGATAATTTGCAAAGAGAAGTGGTTGTTACCCTATGTCATCTTGAGATGTATTTTCCTCCGTCGTTCTTTGATATCATGGTACATCTTGTTGTCCACTTGACTAGGGAAGTGAAAATGTTGGGACCAATTTTCTTGCATTGGATGTATCCCTTTGAACGATACATGAGCGTTTTTAAAAGTGATGTTCGAAACCGTTATCGTCCTGAAGGGAGTATTATCGAGGGTTATGTGGCGAGAGAGGTTATGGATTTTTGCAATGACTTTCTCAGTGATAATGACACTCCTGGTAATGACAAGAATATTGAGGAGCAATTTGGCAAAGGAATTTTGGGATCACAGGTGAAAGTAATCAGCTGTGAGCAGTTGGAACAAGGTCACCTGTATATTTTACACAACATGGACGAAGTGAGTGTTTATATCGAGGAACATACCAATTGCATCAAGAGGCAATATCCTCGAGCCAATACAATGTGGCTTACTAGAGAGCATAATAAGACATTTATTAAGTGGTTTGAAGAGAAAGTCTTACATCAACTATCTCAAACACCAGATGATATTACTGAAACTATCAAATGCCTCGCCTTTAAACTGAAATTGACTGTTATGTCTTATGAAGGGTATGACATTAATGGATTCACATATTACATAAAGAGCCAAGATGATAAGAGTGTCCTCCAAAACATTGGGGTCACCCTTCAAGCGTCGACTATGTTTTTTGCAAGTGCAAAGGATAAGAGTCCACGTGAAGCTAAAATGTCATATTACGGTGTCATTGAAGACATATGGGAGTTTGACTACATAGATTTCAGAATTCCGCTCTTCAAATGTAATTGGGTTGATAATACCAAAGGAGTTATAGTGGATGAATTGGGTTTCACTTTAGTGAACTTTGAAAAGATTGGCGAGAAGGGTGAACCATTCATATTGGCATCACAAACGAAACAAGTGTTTTATATCGATGATCCTGCAAATGATAAATGGTCGGTTGTTCTTCATGGTAAAAGACAGTTCATTGAAGATCCTATAGATGAAGAAGAGTATTATGATAAGTAAGATGACTCCAGTCCATTCTCAGTTGGGTTGCCAACACCAGCAAATATTGAATCTAATGATGACTTGTATGTGCGCGGAGATGACAATGAAGGATTGTTAATTGATAAAAAATCGCAATATTAGAGGCATGTTTATATTTTTTTATATGTTTTATTTTTCTGAATGTGAACTTTACAATGTTAATTACTTTACAATGTGAATGTGAACTTTACAATGTGAATTTTACAATGTGAATTACTTTACAATGTGAATGTGAACTTTACAGTGTTAGCTTTACAATGTGAACTTTACAATGTGAATGTGAACTTTACAGTGTTAGCTTTACAATGTGAACTTTACAATGTGAATGTGAACTTTTAGATGGCTGAACATTCTCCTAATGACCGTGTTGATGATTATCGTGAGGGTGAGGACATCAATGCGCCGCCTCACAATGTAAGTTTTAAAAATATATATCATATATTTATATCTATATGTCCATTTCTAGTTATATCCTGTAAGTGTGTTTATTTTGTCAAATTTTAGGTTGATGATGCAAATGTACCCTTTGAAGCACTTGAGGCACTTGATGAGCAGCACCAAAACGTTGACAAGAGAAGGGGCATCACTATGATGAAGAAGTTAATAGCACAAAGGGGCAATGGAGCCAAACTTGTTGTGGATTTTTATAATGCAGGAAATGCACTAGGAGTGAATCGCAATTCGTTTGTTTCATATCTTGGGTATGTTACTCGTAGCCATTGCGGTTGTAAGATAGATTCTTGGCATAAAGTTCCTAAGGAGAAGAAAGATGTAATATGGAAGGATTTATGCGTGAGTTATTATTAATTTGCAATTCTATTTGTTAGATTACTAATTTTTTGGATACTAGTTAATAGCAATTCTATTTTGCAGAGTATATTTGAATTGGATGAAAAGCTGCATCATAAATGTGTGATGCAACGTTGTGGGAGATTCCTAAGGAACTATAGGACAAATCTCACCCGAGAATATATAAAAGAAGGTGACAAGAGGAAGAAGACAGTCACAGAACTGTGGAACTTCCTGGACCAAGAAGAATGGGACACATTTGTTGCTTCAAGACAAACTGATGAATTCAAGGTATTAGGCGTCACCCCCAATTTAATTAATATACGTTGTATTCACCTATTCAAGATTAACATTTAGTGTTACTAACCAAATCATTAATGTGCATACTAACTAGGCCCTCAGTGAGGTGCAAAAAGCAAGGCGTGCACTGAATGTGCATGACCACACAATGGGCCCAAAGGGGTATGCAGGCATTCGCCAAAGACTACAGTCTGAGGCTGTTGCTCAGTCTACTGCTACTCAAGAGTCCTCTACTATAGGTAGCACACCTCTGTCTCTCCATGGTGTCTGGATAGATGGGAGGCAAAATAAGAAGGGAGAAATAAGGAAGCCCGCAACTGCTGAGGCGGCTGCAAAAATGGTAAAATACAACTCTTACAACAATCGTTTGAATATTGATTATTTGTGGTGTTTACTTAATTAAAAAATTTTGTTTTGGCGATTAGCGGGAGATGCACAAGCTGAGGAAACAAGGAAAGTTCATCCCTGAGGGCACAAGGGATGAATTGACAGTTGCTCTGGGTAACCCAGAGCATTCTGGACGTGTTAGGGCTGCAGATGCTGGTGTGGGCATCAAAGCATTCTTTAGGCCATCCCAGCGCAAACATGTCCCAAAAGTGGGACTTTCACAAGAAGAGGTAACCTATTCTTTCTTTATAATGTTACTGTAAAAGAGAATTCAATAATCAGAATCTAACATTTCTTTTATCCATGTATAGGTAGATAAGCTAGTTGATACGAAACTCGAAGAAGCACTGAGCAAGTGGCAGACATCTCAGACTGCCACTCAGCAGACAGTACCTATGGTGTCCCGCTCTACTCCTATTGTAGAGGTTGGGAGTAATCCTGTAGACCCACCACCTAGCACATCCAATGTAAGTATTTTTATGACATAATAACTAGTCTTTTCAAGATGATATGTTTTCAAGATGATATGTATATATCTATATAACATTCTTTACACAAAATATTTGTAGGGGTTGAAGCCATGCCATCTAAAAAGTAAAGAATTTGTCGTTGTAGAGGCGTCGGCTTACCCATCCCTACCAGGGGAAATGTTTCATGGGTCTCCATTACCAGCTGGTTGGGTTCGTGTGAGACCACTACGTATATTCCCCAACTAGATGGATCTTCCATTGCCATATGCCCACCCAGATTGTGAAATGCTTGGTGAGGCAGAAGGCGGAGTGATATTGTGGCCAAAAGCGGTTGTCCTCTATACTAAAACTGTATGGTAAATTTATATTATGTTAAATTGCTAGTGTGTGTATATGGTGTCAGTTGATATGAAATTATATATATATACATGTTAAAATAAGACACCCACAACATCTAGGCCTCCACCTCCACCTCCTACATTACCAAGTTCCACAGGACCTACATGTCCTGTTAGGTCCTGATTGTAGGGGTATGGCAATATGGTTAGGAGAACATGATATAAATTGCCCTATAACTATTTCTATAGATGCGAATGTTGCAGGTCAATCATACAAAAGCAACCTATTTATATAAGATATTTTGGAGTTGTTTTGATATGATTGGCTGAATACATCTGTGATAGAGCTATGGATAAGGTGAGATCTTCTTTATACATCCATATACCTTGTGTCGGATCTGGTGATCTAGTTTCTTATTTATTAATGCATACGTAATAGATGTTTTGCAGCTACTTAGACAAGATATGTGCATATTTTTCATTCGAACATGTAGGATTTTTGATTCCATCTTTGATTAGTCTGGTAGCTAAAGACCCTCCGTCAGTTCAACAATACTGTTGTGATGCTTTTACAAGTTTTTCTCAAAATAAGAAGACGTTGATAATAGCTCCATTCAATGTGGAGTAAGTTTACTTTGCTTATAATTTAAACTTAAGAAAATTACATTTTTATTGTAGATTTTGAGTTATTAATTTTTTACTTTTTTACCGCTAGTGGTATGCATTGGGAGTTACTAGTTATTGTCCCCGAGACGTTCACTGTCTATTATCTAGATCCTAAGGGGAGTAAATTGAATTCAAAATCTGGACACAAAATGAAAATGGCATTATTCCGGTGAGAAATATTTCATTTTCATATTTGTTAACATATGTTATTACATTACTATTTAATTATGAAATGTACTGTGTTACATTAACTTGTAGGGGTTTAGATGAGTTCAAAAAGGCTAGAGGAAAGGTCCCCAGGAAAAAGAACCATCAAATAATTTGGACAAATGTGGAAGTAAGTTCCCGACTGCAATGTATATATTATTTATGTGAACAATGCTTAATTAGTTGTATTTTTTAATATTTTGTATGTTTAAATTTATAGTGTGCTACACAAGACAACGGATGGGCATGTGCATACTATGTGATGCAATTTATGCACATGATTATCAAATATGCCGCAGTGGACATCGATACCATTCTTGAGGTATTATATATAGTCTCATTAGATAATATGAAATATATCACTCTTATTTATATATTATTAATTATATATATACATCATTCTCTTTGCAGGTGTTTAAAACTGACCACAATATAGTAAAGTCCTTACCAAATGTACATGCTCCCTATATGACAGAAGAATTAAATGATGTAAGAGAAGAATGGGCAACAACCATACAACTAGTGGGGGTTTTAACATATAATTGGGATGTTGATAGCGAATAATGACTAAAGAATGATATTTTGTAAATGAATTTCTGAATTATAATATGTGTGAATGTTTCTACATGTCTGAATGTTTCTACATGTGTCTGAGTGACAATGAATGAAACTGTTGGTTGCTATATGAATGTTTCTACATGTGTGAATGTGAAAATGAATGGAACTACAGATTGCTACATGAATGTTTCTACATGCGTGAAAATTCAATGGAACTGCAGATTGCTAAATGTGTGAACATTTATGTTGTTAATTTTGTAGGTTTGTGGCCTATTGTTGGCTGATATCAATGGATGTCGTAAAACCTGCAGTTCATAACTGAACTGTAGGTTTCTCATCCTATGACCAGCAACAGCAGGTCTGCAGACTGACAGAAAAAAAACATAAAATAGGCATCAGTTATTTGTATAAAACTGACGACAAATGCTTACAATGTCGGTTGGCCTACTAGTAACTGACGTCTATTTCCCTAATGAGGCCAGACACCATGGCCATGCTGGCCAGCACGGTCGTGGCAGCGGGCCAGACACCACGGCTGTACTGGCCAGCATGGCCGTGGTAGTGGGTGAGATGGTGTCAGTTATCACTAATAAACCGACGTCGATAGTGCCCCAGATGGTGCCCTTTCTGTGGCGTGAAGGTATATGGCGTCGGTTTCAAAGCTAATAACTGATGCCTATACCCCATGTTGGCGCGTTTTCAATGGCGAGTGAAGGGTTGTGGCGTCAGTTTGAGAACCGACGCCTATACCCCCTGCTTTTAGCGGCGCCCACATAGGTGTCGCTTAAAAACCGGCACTAAAGGCCTTAAATAACCGACACTAAAGGCCGGTTATGTACTAGTGGAACAATATGTGTAATAGTTGACTTCTCTTACCATCTTATAATTAAATTAATCAGTAAAAAGATAAGGCAAAGGGCTCAACCAAAGTTATTCACATTTGAGCATATGCAATATGATACACGTCTGTGTTACATCTTTTATTATTGCCTCGAGGATTTGAGTCATACCACCCAAATCCAACATACCACTACTAAGTCAAAATTGGTGCCATACAAGATCAATGGATGAGCTGAAATTCATGACGTCCCTACACCTCTTGGTCAGCATAAGAGAAACACCATAAAGATGTACCAGTCAACTGCAAAAAGGTGACATATAGTCAACAGAAGGATTGGCTCTTGCACGACCGTCCATATATAAACACCTAGCCCACCTTGGTACTGGTAACATCTCTAGAAGTATAAGCTCACACATGGCCCTTCTTAAAAGGAGTGGCTCACGCATGGCCATCCATATCACAAGGAGATCGTATCACACATGGCCATCTCACACGACATGTAATTTTGGGTACAAGGAAATACTCAACTTGCACCCCCACATATTCAAAAATATGTACTCCAATTTATACTCATTTCGCCTATTTAGCAATTCAAGCTGACACTGGAAACGATCTATGGCACAAGGCACCTACATTATTTGGGTTCCACTTGCTTAATCAAGACAATTGAGTGTCTTTTAGCATCAATCAATACAACGTATAAAGCCATAACAAACTCTACCAGAATAAGGGTATAATACAACTTCATAAGATATAAAATGTATAAGGTGTGAAATTGTCATACTATCACCATTGAATACTTGCGACACTGCCATTCACAAGGCCGACACTAATGTCACATCACTGTGGGACATAAATACCTAAACCACATAACTAGAGGATATCATGTCACACTAGGAATTAAGCCTTCACCGGGTCATTGGACCCAATCACGTAAACCTTGCATGTACATCACCACATTTTGCCTCAACAATGTGCATAATAACCATTTTGTATCATATGATCATCACCACATCATACACAAGCCATGGCATACTTATCACCTACAAGGTTAGAGTCTTATTAATAGGAGAGAGAAAGCATCACATTATAGTAATTACTTCAAATGAGTCAAGCAAACACACTACAATTTCCAACAGTATGTTTAGGTTTACAAGTGTAGCCGATTAAGGTTTTATAGCCATATTCCATCATCAAACTAAAGGTACATTATCTCACATTTTCTTGGAACACACTAGTGCTAAGGAACATGATTAGGGATGATAAACCAACCACCCAAACAACACTATACATGTCTCATTCATTACTCATATACATGAGTTGATTATGTGTTCTAGCATATGTCTCAACCACCCATCATACATGTGTCTTGACTATCCATCTTCCATGTGTCGCGACAATCCACCATACATGGGTTACAACCATCCACTCTTCAAGGTGTCTCAAGCACCAACACCAATGGTGTCTTGACCACAACCAACACCCATAATGTTACAACTGCAACATACCAAAGGGAAGACTTGTCTCAACAATCTCAAAACTAGGGTTTCAACCACCCAAGAAAGAACATGTCTCAACATAAAGGAACAAGGTCATATCTCGACCTCAAACCAAGAATATCTCGACTGAAACCAAACTTGGGTCACAACCAACCTGAAGCTAGGTGTCTCGACCATTACTAGGTGTGATGTGACATGGGTATATGTCTCGACCCAAAAACCATACATGTCAAGGTGTGTCGACCCAAGGTAAAATAAGGTATAGTGACAACTAATGATCAAACTACCACCAAGGCAAGGGATCATATTCACATAGGGCTTAATCATGACCAAAAAAGAAGATAAAACCAAGGAAATCCATCAACAACAAAGAGGAGAAACCTCATGCAAAATGTCCACCAAAAACCTTAGAATAAGCATCATGGAATCACCATAAAAACACTTCATGTAAGAGAGAAGAAACCACATTTAAGGCACCCAAAATAGAAACTAAAATCCTCATAACATCTAGGTACACGAACATGATGCATATGATCAAACCCAAGGTCAAAAGATAGGAGAAAACTACCATTACATAACAATCACAAAAATCAGGTCCATTGAATTAGGGTTTCAGATTCTAAGCAAACCAAGCATGTTAATCACCATCAAACCAGATCTAGAGCATGGTATCATCTACTAGCATATTAGAGGTACATTTTAGATAGAGAAACATCAAAATGCATGTATGAAGAGTGTAATAATATAGAGGGCAAAGTTTTATATAACCCACCTATTTTGAAGAGAAAACAAGCTCCAAGGTCAAGCTTCAAAAGAGGGAAAGAATATCCAACAAGGATAACCTCTTAAATCACAAGGTCACCTCCAAAAAAACACCTTGATAAAAGGTATCTCAAGAAAAATAAGGTCAAGGAAACCCTAGGTTGAACCAATGATGAAAGGGGGAAAAGAGAAGAAAACATCCTCACTCTAGTTACCACCATGGATAGTCCATAGTCTTAGGCCTTTGGAAAGAGGAGTTCCTCTCAAGGTGATCAACAGGTAATACTATAGTCTACATCTAAGGAAAGAGGAATATGAATATGGAGGTTCCAAATTAAAACACTTAAAAGAGAAAGGTATATACTTACCAAGTTTGGAGTTGAGCAAGGATCACCACATGCAAGAGGTTCGATAACCAAAGCTTCCAAAGATTACCCCTTCTAGATCTTCAAGGCTCCAAGGATGACCAAGAAATAAGGATAAAGAATATGGACAAAAGAGTTGCTTTCATGCAGATAAGAGGGTTTATAAAGCAAAGGAGGAGAGATGTGGGGTGTGAATGAGGTTCCAGCAAGGTAGGGCTCTAAAGGGACACTTGTCCACCCAAGAAACTAAAATGCAGCCACTTAAAACAGACATGTATGAGATGGTGATAAAAAATATTTTGGGTCTTGTCCAATTGGGTCACCCAACACATGGGTTGCAGTCACGACCACCAGAGCCGTTGCAGACATTCTAGAGGCCCCAGTGCAAAGATAAAAAATGGGCCCTCGGTGTTCTCTTATTTAACAATTTTAAATAAACACGAGTTTAGTCATAATTGTCAAAACTGTCATATAAAAAAACAGAACATGTTCTTACAAATCAAACTAAAAAGAACGTAAAAATTAAATATAGATATCTACCTTATCGAGCTTCAGTCATCATATAAAATGACTTCTTCGAGCCTTTCTATATGTAAAACCTTGAATAACAGTGTCAACATCAATATTTCCCAACATATCCTTCTCAATGCATAACATTGCCAAACCGTTCAATCTTTCTTGAGACATTGATGAACTAAGATAGTTTTTCAGTAACTTTAGCTTGAAAAATCTTTCCAGACCTTCCAGTCTTTTCCTAACAAGTTATATCGAATCAATCACGTTCCATTTACAAATGTGTGTGTATTACAAGAAAAAAAATTCATGGACCCCCTTATTTATTGGGCCCCTGGCCGTCACCCAGGTTGGCCACCTTAATGGGTCGGCCCTGAAGACTACCACATGGTTGAGACAAAGCACCAAAACACAACATGGTCGAGACAAAGAGGAACACCAACACACTAGGTCGAGACACTCACTAGAAGACAACTATATTGATCCAAGACAACCCAGAACCATCTTGGTCAACACAAAACCATTAAAGGAGGTGTGACAAAGTGGGTTTTCTGTCTTAATTTTGAGGAAAAAATTTCTTTTAAGGTGAGTAGGATGTGATAGAGTCGACTTTTGAGGTTCTTGATTGCGATTGCTCGATTTAGTGGTTTGATCACATATTGGTTCTTGGAATAATCAAATCAATGCATATGTATATATGTGGCTTGAGTAATCTTACATGGGTTTACTTTTGACATGATATAATGATAGTTCCTAGAGTGGGTTCTAATCTTATGAGAGTACTCCACTTATTTGAGAATCGTTTGATGTTAATAATATGACTAATGACCATTCATAGACCTAAGTCAACATATAAAGCATGCCCTTTCGTTTGAAGAGTACCACTATATGGCCTATCCATCGCTATGCTTAAAGCTCTTGGATGGGAGTGTTCTTTTGACAGTAAGATTCCCTCCACCTTAAACCACTCCGAGATCATGGAACCTGGAAATGAGGACCGCACATCCACGATCAATGATCGTGGGATGGAACGAGGAAGAGATAGGGAAGTTGTTTTCGGCATGGAAGAGATAACCTACGACCCTGACCCCTCTCTCGTCTAATACGAAGTTGAGTTCCAATTTGAGGGCTTCCTCTCGGTTGCCTCTCCACGGCAAGTTGCAGGTGGTTTGACAGAGCAGTTAGAAAATGAGAGAGGATAAGGAGAGCCTGGAGGTCAATCCATGGATAGGTTTCTCATCACCAGTGGAGGCCACGAAGGCAACCATCACTAACGGCTCATAGGTGTGGAGCTTGAGAGCAGCAGTAGGAGGAGAGCGTCACATACTGTTTGCCAGAGAGGAGCTTCGTAGCAGTGGCTCCATGCTGAGAGCAAATGGACGAGCTGAGGCCAAGCTTCACGGCAGTGGCTCCGCGCTGAGGGCAAACAAATAGCAGATCAAAGCGACACTAACACTCCACCAGACCAGTTGGTGACGGGCGACGTTGAGTAGGAGAGGAAGCGGCGGCCTAGCAGAGAATGAGGGCAGTGCGATGGCCAAGCTCCACGAAGGATCTTCAGGAGCCGAACCTTGCTAGAGGAACTCGTTTCCTCATCGGACTCTCCAAGCACAGCGACGCTCTGGAGGAGCAGAGGACAGGAACCGGTGAGGAGCGCAGTGACCCCTAGTCCACACCGGAGAAGGGGACGTGGTCGATCTATCATTGGCGTCTTAGTCCAACGGCAGCAGGGTCTCTGAGCCACATGGACGCTTCGACGGTTGTCCAAGGGCTTGGCGAGGAGGAGCCGATGTTGCTCACAGAGCACAGGAGGACGGCTGACTTCTCGTTGGCGTTTCAGCCAAGCGGCGGCGGTCAGCGACGATGGGAACCGAGGATGAACTCACCCAGACTGACTCATGAGGAGAGGAGGTCGTTTGTTGCCTTGTTGTGCGCCGACAGCTTCATGCAAAGAGGAGCCCACGACGGCAGCCCTGTGGCTGCGCTTGCGATCGCGCGAGAAGAACACCAGAACGGTGTGAAGAAAAGGGGGAAATCACGTGAGAGGGCAGAAAGAAAGGGTGGACCAGGTCCATAGCCCTGAACCACTCTTAAACCAAGTGAACCGGCCAGCCCAGCTCAAGCTAGGAGGAAGAGCCGTGCCCCTGAGTCGCCATGTGGCGACTGGAGATTGGTCAGAAAAGGTAAAACACTCAGAAATTCCCAGATGTTGTTTAATTCATAGAAAATTGCATAGTTATCAGAAAAATACAAGTAATATACCAAAATTCTCAGAAAAATGAGTACAACACAATGAAAGCATAATATCAGGATTTTGAAGAACTAATATTAGTGATATCATGTAAGATGTGTAATGCTTCTCTAATGGATAATAAATAGCAAATGATGCCATAAAATCATTGAAAAATATCAATAAGTCCATAATCATGTCTACGATGCCTATGATATCAGATATGGTCCTGTTACGACACAAAATCATGTAATTTTCTTAATATGTCTAATTAGGGCTAATAATCCTAATACAATGCAATTAATACATACATGCTCAATAAATGGTGAAATTTACAGAGTAATCTCATATCGGTATCTGGAACCTCAGAATTAAATATGAGATCAGGATGATACCCAAAATCCATGTTATACAATGATGTTTGTTCTTAATGTGATATAAGCCCTAATATGCTTAAGGATATGATCTAGGGTTAATATGTGCACATAATCATATGAAATCAAATAATCAGATTAGTGATCATAATCTGGAATACAACATCAGTAACGTCAATCCTAGATAACAAGAAGAGATAGACAAGAAATAATAATGAGAATATCTTAATGAGTAAGCAAACCCTAAAATGGATATCGATTAGGGTTAAGATGAGAAGTATGATGATGAGAACCTAATAGTGATATGTGATCTTATCTTAATCAGGTTTAACCAAAGATATAGTTGACCTGAGGAACATATGTGATGAATAGGATGTCTTGATCTAAGGTACGCCATTACCTCTTACTTGGCTTATTATACAATATGCTTGTGTTATATGAGTACGTAGTAAAATACTTGTCATATGGTATTGATTGAAATGATTGTTCTTGTATGCTATGTTGCTTGATTCTCCATACTGATTGCTATGAAAACATGAAACATAAGATATCTGATCCATTATATGATAGCACTAAATCTCTTTGGTAGAATAGTGCATTGATGAAAGTACTAAATCTCTTTGGCAGAATAGTACATGTGAGCACTAAATCTCTTTGGCAGAATAGTGCATTTGTGAAGTACTAAATCTCTTTGGCAGAATAGTACATGTGAGCACTAAATCTCTTTGGTAGAATAGTGCATGTGGTTAATCAAGTTTACATATAATGGAAATATGCCTAAAATATGTGTTCTCTTCTGGTAACAAATATCTTTGTGCAACTATACGCCTTTTCTTATATTTTGTTTAATGCTGCCAAGTATTAGTTTTATCTTATTGCCAAGATATGATGAGAGGTATATAAAAAGACACGTAGGCGTACTTAGTACAATATTCATGAAATATTGTGCTGACGTGTACCGCATGTAATCTTTTGTTTAGGTTGTGGTTATGCTCTTGAAGATCCAGGATAGTTGAGAGTTGTGTGGCGAGCTCATGTACAGGTGGACCTGTTGTCTTAAGATCTTGTTGTTTAGTTGTAGTACATGTATATGTTTTAAGTTTGTTGTTCAATATGTAATATCAAATGTTGTAACAATTCATGTTGTAATTATATGTTGAATGGTGAACATGTGTGTATGGTTTTATTATTGTTCATGTACATGTGCTACTGTTGTTTCCTTCTGACTCCCTCGATTTTCTTCTTCTTAGCCTCGTGTGGGATGTTTAAATCGGGATTCTCGCTGAGGTGAGGGTTTCAATTTGGACGTCGCACATCAGATTAAGTTTTAGAAAATCCGGGGAAGTCACAGGTGGTATCAGAGCATGAACAATAGAAAAACCTGACATTTGCTCATTATGCGACTCAAAACTAAAGAACTTTGAACTTAATAAGCTTTAGGGTTAGATTAGTCGTGTTTTAGAGACTAGATCTGACCTAGCCTCTAGGTTAGCACCTAGATGTCCGAGAACTAGGTCTAGACTGGTGCTTGTTGAATAGCAAGTCCTTAGATGTCATTGTTTCCTCATAGTACAACGGTATGGGACGTTGCACTATTTGGAAATGGCGTGCATCAAGGGAAGAGAAACCCTAGACATATTGTGCACATTGTCTAGAGTAGCTACACTAGTCTACCCCTTGTTCTCACCCTTTTCACTAGTTTTCATGACACTGGACTCTCTACTATGTGTGGGACACTCGTTTCAGGATTTGGTTTTTGATTCCAATCGAATCGAACCTCGATAGTTTTCTCTGACGCATGTTTTATCGGAGAAAAACTATATAATATTATATTATGTATATGTATTACAAAAATGTGTCCCCACACATGTACGAGTAGGAGGTGGTCATGCAACCTAAGTGAAAGTGATGACATCAGTCTAGAAGAGAGAGTAGTTCTAGATTAGATGTCTAGAGCCTTGTTGGAATGTATGATAGGTAGAATAGATGTTATAAGTTTTGATGATATGTTGTAAGTATTATATAAATGATATAAGACGGTATATGATGATATATGTTTGTCTTTGAGGACTTAAGTTAAGTTTAAGGATTTGAGATAAGATATGTTAAGATGAGACAAGATGTGAGTCAGCATGAGCCTCAATCTCTTTTACGAAGGAGGACCTCTAGTGTTAGGACCAGTTTCGGGGTTAACTCTAGAGAGAGTGAGACCCATTGGGAGAAGGTTAGAAAACCTAAACTCCAAGGTATGAGAAATACAAGAAATATGTGAGATGATATGTCCTAAACTAGACTACTCCTGAGTGATTGAGTTGAGTCTCTATATGCATGATTCCTATAGTCTTGCTAAACCCTAGATGTCCTTGGGAGGACCAAACCCTAGAGACAGAGAGAGGCTGGTTACATATGTGTATATGTGAACATCAATATGAGTTCCTGCCATCTGGGTGAGGGAGAGAGCCCAAGACCCTGGAGGAGGTAGCTATGCTAGTTTCTGTGTAGCCTCATGCTCGGGTTGGTGGTTTCCCGCATAGGAATCTAGTGGTTGCATGTATAAGAGAGTTTTGGGTAAGCATGTTTCATGGGTAGAAGACCTATGAATAGTATGTTGTAGCATGTGTTGGTTTGTGCTTATGTGGCTAGAGCTTGTAAAGCTATCGCGAGTGCCAATGAGGTAATCTGAGAACCCTAGACCAGGAGAAGAAAGATAAAGTATATGCATATGTGATACTCATAGAGATGAGTGAGCTCAGAGAGACTGAGCATGGCTCTACCCTCATGATATGGGTTAGGAGAACCTCAGCTGGACTAGATAAAGTTTTGATATATGTTTGATTAGCCACTTGTATAAGTTTGTTTAGCACAACCATGATATAATATATGTAAAATGTGATCTAATCTCGAGACATGATATGATGAAAACCTAGAGATGGTTTAATAGATATCAATGTATAAATGGTTAACCATGTACATGAATAATGATGATAATATGATATCGTTGGTTAATCTTGTGATGAAATCACTAATAATACATGTAATTTGTTATGAGAAATGAAATAAGATCATATAAATGAAACATGTTACATGAGGTGTTGATCTTAGTGCTTAAAAAAATAGTTTGACAGTTAGCACAACATAATGATTTTGACACCTTGATATGATCTAGAGGGATAAAGTGGGTTAACCTTAGTTAACTCCCTCCTAAAAGGCATATGTTAATGTTGAACATGTTCTAAGAACTATCTCAATAAAATGTTGATGACACCTTGATGTATGGGTTAACTCCTTGGGAACATGGTAATATGATGTTGGAATCTTAATGCTTGGGTAAAGGTGAGGATGTTAATCCTAAAATATGAGATATGCCATGACATAACCTAAGTTTTTAAACCTTGAGTTCAACCTTGGATGGAGTGTTTGTGCACCAAGATGGTTGTAAAACCCCCTGAAAGTGCTTTGGATACATGGTTTTAGGTAACCTTTGAGGATATGTTACCCCTAGAATAGTGCCTACATGTGGATGAAGACATCGTAGTTTTTCTTGGAGTACAAGTATGGTTGACTTTCGAGGACGAAAGTTCTTTTAAGATGTATATGATGTGACAAAGTGGGTTTTCTGTCTTAATTTTGAGGACAAAATTTCTTTTAAGGTGAGTAGGATGTGATAGAGTTGACTTTTGAGGTTCTTGATTGCGATTGCTCGATTTAGTGGTTTGATCACATATTGGTGCTTGGAATAATCAAATCAATGCATATGTATATATGTGGCTTGAGTAATCTTACATGGGTTTACTTTTGACATGATATAATGATAGTTCCTAGAGTGGGTTCTAATCTTATGAGAGTACTCCACTTATTTGAGAATCGTTTGATGCTAATAATATGACTAATGACCATTCATAGACCTATGTCAACATATAAAGCATGCCCTTTCATTTGAAGAGTACCACTATATGGCCTATCCATCGCTATGCTTAAAGCTCTTGGATGGGAGTGTTCTTTTGACATTAAGATTCCCTCCACCTTAAACCACTCCGAGATCATGGAACCTGGAAATGAGGACCGCACATCCACGATCAATGATCGTGGGATGGAACGAGGAAGAGATAGGGAAGTTGTTTTCGGCATGGAAGAGATAACCTACGACCCTGACCCCTCTCTCGTCTAATACGAAGTTGAGTTCCAATTTGAGGGCTTCCTCTCGGCTGCCTCTCCACGGCAAGTTGCAGGTGGTTTGACAGAGCAGTTAGAAAATGAGAGAGGATAAGGAGAGCCTGGAGGTCAATCCATGGATAGGTTTCTCATCACCAGTGGAGGCCACGAAGGCAACCATCACTAACGGCTCATAGGTGTGGAGCTTGAGAGCAGCAGTAGGAGGAGAGCGTCACATACTGTTTGCCAGAGAGGAGCTTTGTAGCAGTGGCTCCATGCTGAGAGCAAATGGACGAGCTGAGGCCAAGCTTCACGGCAGTGGCTCCGTGCTGAGGGCAAACAAATAGCAGATCAAAGCGACGCTAACACTCCACCAGACCAGTTGGTGACGGGCGACGTCGAGTAGGAGAGGAAGCGGCGGCCTAGCAGAGAACGAGGGCAGTGCGATGGCCAAGCTCCGCGAAGGATCTTCAGGAGCCGAACCTTGCTAGAGGAACTCGTTTCCTCGTCGGACTCTCCAAGCACAGCGATGCTCTGGAGGAGCAGAGGACAGGAACCGGTGAGGAGCGCAGTGACCCCTAGTCCACAACGGAGAAGGGGACGTGGTCGATCTATCATTGGCGTCTTAGTCCAACGGCAGCAGGGTCTCTGAGCCACATGGACGCGTCGACGGTTGTCCAAGGGCTTGGCGAGGAGGAGCCGCTGTTGCTCACAGAGCACAGGAGGATGGCCGACTTCTCGTCGGCGTTTCAGCCAAGCGGCGGCGGTCAGCGACGATGGGAACCGAGGATGAACTCACCCAGGCTGACTCATGAGGAGAGGAGGTCGTTTGTTGCCTTGTTGTGCGCCGACGGCTTCATGCAAAGAGGAGCCCACGACGGCAGCCATGTGGCTGCGCTTGAGATCGCGCGAGAAGAACACCATAACGGTGTGAAGAAAAGGGGGAAATCACGTGAGAGGGCAGAAAGAAAGGGTGGACCAGGTCCATAGCCCTGAACCACTCTTAAACCAAGTGAACCGGCCAGCCCAGCTCAAGCTAGGAGGAAGAGCCGTGCCCCTGAGTCGCCATGTGGCGACTGGAGATTGGTCAGAAAAGGTAAAACACTCAGAAATTCCCAGATGTTGTTTAATTCATAGAAAATTGCATAGTTATCAGAAAAATACAAGTAATATACCAAAATTCTCAGAAAAATGAGTACAACACAATGAAAGCATAATATCAGGATTTTGAAGAACTAATATTAGTGATATCATGTAAGATGTGTAATGCTTCTCTAATGGATAATAAATAGCAAATGATGACATAAAATCATGGAAAAATATCAATAAGTCCATAATCATGTCTACAATGCCTATGATATCAGATATGGTCCTGTTACGACACAAAATCATGTAATTTTCTTAATATGTCTAATTAGGGCTAATAATCCTAATACAATGCAATTAATACATACATGCTCAATAAATGGTGAAATTTACAGAGTAATCTTATATCAGTATCTGGAACCTCAGAATTAAATATGAGATCAGGATGATACCCAAAATCCATGTTATACAATGATGTTTGTTCTTAATGTGATATAAGCCCTAATATGCTTAAGGATATGATCTAGGGTTAATATGTGCACATAATCATATGAAATCAAATAATCAGATTAGTGATCATAATCTGGAATACAACATCAGTAACGTCAATCCTAGATAACAAGAAGAGATAGACAAGAAATAATAATGAGAATATCTTAATGAGTAAGAAAACCCTAAAATGGATATCGATTAGGGTTAAGATGAGAAGTATGATGATGAGAACCTAATAGTGATTTGTGATCTTATCTTAATCAGGTTTAACCAAAGATATAGTTGACCTGAGGAACATATGTGATGAATAGGATGTCTTGATCTCAGGTACGCCATTACCTCTTACTTGGCTTATTATACAATATGCTTGTGTTATATGAGTACGTAGTAAAATACTTGGCATATGGTATTGATTGAAATGATTGTTCTTGTATGCTATGTTGCTTGATTCTCCATACTGATTGCTATGAACACATGAAACATAAGATATCTGGTCCATTATATGATAGCACTAAATCTCTTTGGTAGAATAGTGCATTGATGAAAGTACTAAATCTCTTTGGCAGAATAGTACATGTGAGCATTAAATCTCTTTGGCAGAATAGTGCATTTGTGAAGTACTAAATCTCTTTGGCAGAATAGTACATGTGAGCACTAAATCTCTTTGGTAGAATAGTGCATGTGGTTAATCAAGTTTACATATAATGGAAATATGCCTAAAATATGT
This sequence comes from Alisma plantago-aquatica, assembly GCA_963693085.1. NCBI lineage: Eukaryota > Viridiplantae > Streptophyta > Magnoliopsida > Alismatales > Alismataceae > Alisma > Alisma plantago-aquatica. The sequence goes on from OY856411.1 coordinate 1,296,261,353, forward strand.
GTTCTCTTCAGGTAACAAATATCTTTGTGCAACTATACGCCTTTTCTTATATTTTGTTTAATGCTGCCAAGTATTAGTTTTATCTTATTGCCAAGATATGATGAGAGGTATATAAAAAGACACGTAGGCGTACTCAGTACAATATTCATGAAATATTGTGCTGATGTGTACCGCATGTAATCTTTTGTTTAGGTTGTGGTTATGCTCTTGAAGATCCAGGATAGTTGAGAGTTGTGTGGCGAGCTCATGTACAGGTGGACCTGTTGTCTTAAGATCTTGTTGTTTAGTTGTAGTACATGTATATGTTTTAAGTTTGCTGTTCAATATGTAATATCAAATGTTGTAACAATTCATGTTGTAATTATATGTTGAATGGTGAACATGTGTGTATGGTTTTATTATTGTTCATGTACATGTGCTACTGTTGTTTCCTTCTGACTCCCTCGATTTTCTTCTTCTTAGCCTCGTGTGGGATGTTTAAATCGGGATTCTCGCCGAGGTGAGGGTTTCAATTTGGACGTCGCACATCAGATTAAGTTTTAGAAAATCCGGGGACGTCACAGGAGGGTATCTTGAACATGACAACCCCAAAACACCCCCTCAAGGTCAAGACAAGGGTCACCACTTCAACAAGGTACACATGGTCAAGGCATATCAAAACCCCAAAAACCCTAATCACCCATAGTGATGTCACCACTCAACCAAAGCTCAACCAAAGTGCTCCAAAGAACCACTCTTTCTCTCATGAAGTGAAGAGAGATAACGAACACTCTAGAGATGGTAAATTTCAAGATAACCCTCATAAATGGGCAAATTGCAATTTATCCCAAAATAATCACACAAAGCACAAACATCATCCAAACATGCTCAAACTGGAGAGTTAAGCTCTCCACATGCTCTAAGATCATCTCAAAGGATTAAAGCAACCATCATGCCCTCCTTCATTGTCATGATGGTGGCGGTGGTCTCTTCTTCGATGTCTATAGCGTCACTTTTAGTCACGTTGATCTTCTTTGTGACGATCGTCATCACGATGAGCTGCATACCTACATTCTTCTTCACACTGACGACTGTTATTGTAACGGTCATCTCTATCTTTGTCCGACCCTGGTGGTGGTAGGGGGTCATGTTGAACCCTCGCATTTCACTCGTCCCTAGTGAGAATACCGTCCACGTGAGGCAGCATGGTAACTCAAGGTTAAGGAGCAAAATTGAACGAGTCTGCTTCCTCCGGGGTGCCTGAATAGACCGCATAGTCAAGTTAGTAAATTGTATGTGTTAAAAAAAACTATTCTACACAAACATAGGGTAACATACTTAAAGTGACAGTGTGGTCAAGATTATTACTAAGCTTGAGGCACGGGAGTATAGTGAGTGGACTCAAGTTCTTAACAGTGTCATTTTGCCTTGTATCTGGCAATGGCGCCAAAATGCTGACCATCCTAAATCACACATCCAAAAAGGAGCAAATTTAGAGTATTCATACTTTTAAGAAAGTAACCCGACACTTAAGCCCCCACAACTATTATATGGGGTCTGATGTAGTAATCGGGATCAAACCATAGGGAGAAGGTTGGCAGGTGTTAAGCATACAATATCTCACACTCATATACTTTGAATAAAGAGGTAGTTTAAAAGGGTGTTCCCAAGGAAACGATGGAACTCAAACCAAAGTAAAATAAATAACTAAATAAAATAAGAACAAAGTGTAACAAAATAAGATGGAAACAAAGATATGGAGGGAAACTTGGATTGGGTTTCACCTATTAAGACTTTTCACCAACATATAACATCATCTCTCCTTCTCGTATACTCCTATCAAGATTACAAGCAATCATACATGGTGTTTATTCCCTTCTCTCTTGAGATAAGGATAGATATAAGTCTATGGGTAACCTTTCTCTCGATATGACTACACAAAAATCTCACAACAGAACATATGATCTCAAGCTTTAGCCTTCCAACATTCTCATGTATTCATACTACTCCATAACACAAGATAAAAGTGATATTATTCTTGTTACAACCCCAAATTTTGGGTTCATTTGCTGAGAAATGTAATTTCTCATATTAAAGATAAATGAACAAATAAAGATTGAATACATGAATTTCATTACAGCAGCCTTGATGATTTCTTTGTGGGCTTTATTGGCTATTGGGCCCAATAACAAGGAAATTCAATTAGTAAATGAATAATTAAGTTTTTGAGAAAAGAAAGGTGTGGAAACCTCCAGAAGACAAAAGAATATAATCGAAAGTTGGATTTTGTGCCACATGTGTTCCTTGGGTTCCAAGGAGTCCAAAGTTGCAAAGAAAAAGCAATAAGAAAAGAAAAGATTACTTAAGTATTTCTTTATTAAGAAAGAAATTCAAAACGATGATGAAATGTGGAAAACAAGTGGAAAGAGGTATATTTGAGTTAGCCTTGGTGGAATTTCGTATCCCAAGGATTCCTAATGATAAAAGGAATACCAAAGAGGAAAATAAAAGAGAAATAAAGAGAAATCCTCAAAAAGAGATATTTTAATAAGAAATAAACATGATATTGAGAAATAATGCCTATAGATGCATCTAGAAGGATAATAAGTATCCTTGAAAAGGAATTTTGAAATCTTAGAGTTTCTTGGGGTCTGAGGAGCCCCAACGAAGAAAAAGAAGGAGAAAATACCAATAAAGCAAAATAAGAGGATAATGTGATGCATAATGAATGAATTTCATGGTATTAATAAAAGGGAGATATTTTCTACTAAAAGAGAATATAATTTTGTGCCAATAAATCAAAACGCACGTACAAAGAAGATAAAGAATTTTTTTTTGAAATCCTAATATTTAAAGAAAAAGGAATATCAAAAAGATAAAGAATAGAGAGAAGGTTACTTCTTATTGAAGGAATTGGGTTCCTATTTGGAAAGGGACTATTTGACTCATGAATAGCCGACCTATGGCTTCGTTTCCCACCCCTATATAAAGGGGTAGAGCTCAGGGTCGAGTTCAAGAAGGACCCCATGCACCCCTCTCTCCTATTCTTCTACTTCATACAACCCTAGCCCTTGAGTGTAGCTCTATCCTGGAGCAACAAGGGAATGAGAAGGAGGTGCAATGGAAGACCAATACTCCCACGACAACACTAGAAGAGCTAGGCCATCTTTCCGTGCTCTGGAACATGCACCACATCTGCTAGATGGCTACAAGATGTCTCAAGGTCATAGGCCTTGTGCGCTCTGTCTAGCCAGCTAGGCCACGAGCAGGGCGGCACCCTAGGTGTGGGGGATGGTGGAAAAGCTAGGGCAACCTTCGGTGGTGGTCCACGAGCCCTAAGTAGGAGTGGGCAGCCCCGAGTAGGGCTGCAGCCGACGGCCAAGTCGTGTGTGTCAAGGTTGAAGACAACCTTCAGTCATTGGACCATTTTACCCTCCTACAGATTAAAGGATTGGCCACTTATGTAAGGGCAAAAGTGTAAATCCGTTATGTTTTCAATTGAGCAATGTTGCATGGAGAAGGATGACGTGGCAGCATGCCATTGGTCAAGTAAGAAATATCTTACAAAAATCATATCTCCTTAATAGTAGCTCAAATGACAAAAGTTTATACATGAATTTTGCTTATAAAAATGAGGGGAATCTATTAAAAATATAATTGAAGCCTAATTCCTCTTGAAATTCGAAAATTAATGGAAGATGTCAACTTTAATGTATTAATGTTTAAAGAACCCTATTTTGAGATGAATAATATATTTATAAGGGTTTAATGGATGATTAAAGTTGATAGTAGCCGATTAATGATAAAAAGGAACATTAGGAACAATATGTATGAACTTTGCATATAATTACTTAATTTAGAGTTTATGTGCATAAATAGGCTTTAATGGGCCTTGAAACCCTAATGTTGGTAATTAAGGCTACTAATGGCTTTAATTATTCGATTTCATGCATATAACTAAGTTTTCATGGTTATAATCTATTTTGAGCATTAAAGTTCCTAATTTGTGGATAAATAACCTTAATATAGAAATTAGGGTTTCCTAGTGGATAAAAGGTAGAATTAATGATAAATAACATTCATATGAGTATTAGAGCATAATGAATTAAGAATTGATGATAAATGATCATAATGACTTTGTCATAGACAAAAAAGGATAAAAATGGTAGCTTTAATGTAAAAGAAGCTTAATGGACTTAATAGATGGTCATTTGTGCATTAATCTGGAATTAAGGTTATGTGTTCGTAAAAGGTAACCTTAATATCTTTCGTGAAGGATAAATGAGAAAATTAGGGTTTAAAAAGAGTAAAGGGAAGTAAAACCCTAATTGCAAAGTAAACCCTAAAAGTGGACTAGAAACCCTAGGAAGCGAGCTAGATTTAATAGATCTTAATGATATGAGTAATAAAAGGAAATTGTATAATTGTTTCAGGATCTTATTGAATGCTTGCTTGCCTATTGATTGATTGGACTATTTCTATCTCTGATCAGCTTGACATGTATGTGGTTAATTATGAATAACCGCCTTAGTTTCCCGAGGATTTTCCGAGTGGTTAATCGCATTGAATGCAAATTATCAGTTTGGATGTTCATACTTACAAATAATAAAGTCACTATGATTATCACATTAATAATAGAAGTATGTATTCTCGCACCTACATGCCACACTGATGGATGACACCAAAGTTCAGGCCCAGATGGGTAGACCAATGGGCACCATGAGTGGTGACCCCAGGCACCAAGCTCGGCAATGAGAAGGTGGTCTATGATATTGAATGACTAACGGGCACCATGAGTGGTGACCCCAGGCACCATGCTCAAGATTGAGAAGGTGGCCTTAAGTCATTGAAAAAACAAACCCTAAGGTGGGTATGCCAGGGTTAGGGGAAAAACGGTGGAGAATGTCATACTAAAAAGTGTAAATTGGCTTGTTAATTAACTTGATTGTGATAATTAGATTGTTATCCATATGTGCAAACTTTTGGTTGTCCCCACATAACGACATATTCCAATATGCTGACCGACATTTTGTTTATCGGCGTTTTAGGTACAAGCTTGAAAAGGACAAACAGTAAAGTGGCATATGTGAAATTAATTAAGAGTTAAAGTATAAAGGAGGATTAGTTAGAGTAGACTCCTGATGCAGATAGATGTAGATATCCCAGTTTTGAAAAAGGTATGCAAAGTTTTATTTTATTACCGCCTTTTAGTTTAGTTTAGTAGAATTTGATAATTATTAATTGATTATTTGTCGAACCTTTGATCCGATTTATTGGGATAACGGCTCTGACCTTCCGATCTCCCTTAATTGGGGGTTACTGGGAGGTGGGGTCATTACAATTGGTATCAGAGCATAGGTTCCTCATTTAATCGTTAATAATTATTAAATTTTACAAATTCTGTAGAACCCAAGGGAGTTATTAGAGGATTATCCAAAAGAAAGAGGTGTCTAGAAAAGGATCACGACCGGGGGATGGCAATATTTTCCTCCGCACCGCTAGTCAGAATACGAGGACTCCCAGATCCGTGTGACTACCTGGCCAAAGTCTTAGGGTATGAATCGAAATAAGATACCTTTAGGACTCTCTCATCTTATTCATCCCTTCTCAACTCAAATGCTATTAAGGACCTTAAGGAATAGGGTTTTCTCTCTTCTCCTCACCCTCTTAAGGTATGGGTAAGGTTGATAAGGATTAAGGAATCCTCCACCAAATTAATAAAAAGCATGTAAATAAGATGTCATGGACAAAAGCTTAATAGAGTAAGCGTAAAAGAATAGATACATGCTTATGTTGTATGACATAAGTTGTCATTGCCCTCAGGAGAGACCTGAGGCTAGACCTTCTTGTCAGGAGGATGAGTAGAGAAAGTTAGCTTTGGAGGTAGATACCTCCATTAAAAGTAGAGACCTATCACATCCTATGAGGATGATGTTAACCCTAACCCTAAGTGGAGGTTAAAGAGAGAGATGACATGGTAAGTTAGATGCCATGGTTGACTGGGTGTTTGTATGGACATGCCTTTGGATTTCCATACGAGCCATGAGAGGTTGGATGACCTAGTACCTTTGGCAACCCAACCCTGGGAAGGTTCGTGCATGTTTGAGCGAAGGATAGATCCTTCATGGATGAAGTTAGAGAAAAACCTATAGAACCCTATGGGCTGGTGCAAGTAGGGTATAGCTTGCACCTAGAGTACATCAGTAGTATTGATAGTAGGATGAAACCCTGGACAAGGGATCATGATGGATGACTTATGAGATAAGCATAAGGGGATTGGATAATCTTGAGCAAACATAAGTTCGAGCATAGGCTTCACCCACATAGGGGTATGCTTGTGAGCTTGAGCCTTCATGGAGAAGGGACCTCTAGTTGGAATGTTGGATGTGGAGTTAGCTCTAGAAAGAGAAAGTAGGACCCAAGAAAAAAGGTTGGAAGCTTAAATTCCAAGACATGAGGAACAATGGGGAGTTGAGGATGATGCGACCTAAGCAGATGATAGAGGTTGCCTCATACTCGATCCTTGGAGGTTGATGATATCTTGGTTGCCTTTAGAGGAACCAAACCTTAGAGAGAGGATGATGCTTTTGGTACCTATGTGCCTATCGTATAAGTGTTTACCTACTGAGATGAGACAAAGAGTGCCTTAGTCCCTGAGGAGGTTTAGGTAACCAGGTTGTGAGGCCTTGTACCTAGTTGGTTGTCCTGGAAGAGGACTCAACTCCTATGTGTTGCTAGAGTAGAAGGATCATGGAAGTACATGACATACCTTGGACATGCTTGATTCGTGGTTAAGAGATTGAGCATGCAGTCAGACACCCAAAGGTGAACCTAGGGTTCCTAGGCCTAAGAGGGGAAGTAGTGTATCCGATGCTCATGATGAGACTTGAGTCTCTATAGTTTCGAGCATGGTACTCCTCATGTGTAGAGGTAAAGGAAATCCCTTAATTTAGGGGTATGTTTGATGAACCCCTCACGACTAAGTTGATCTAATGTTGAGGATGAAAACAAGTATGACCTAGCAAGGTTTTGTAGGTGTCTTCTTGTGCCTTAGTAGCTAGCTAGGGCTAAGCATGATCATCTGGATGTATACTCTAAACATAAGGACGTTTGTGACTGTTGTTATCAAGGTATAGTTTCCTCCCATCCTGGGAGAGGGACCCTTTTGTAGGGTGTATACCCATTTTGTCGAGGTTTTAGAGGATCTTGAGAAGCTAAGTGAAGAGTACATGGCATGAGAATGAACCTATAGACCCATAGATAACCATCTCTATGTGTATGTGGAGGTGTTACCATGGAGGTAACTGATATGGAGCCTGACCAAGGTAGGCAAGTCACCATGACCCCTGAGAAAGGATGAAAGACAGACCAAGAATGAAGAGAGAGATGATGACGGATTGGGTAAGGTTCTAAGTTGAACATGTACTATGATATAATCCTATGTCTATCCTAGGGTCAGGTAGGGATAAGACCGATGGAAGTAGGAGTTGCCTAATTCCCTAGTTGCACATGACCATAGGGTCGGGAGGTAATAGCTATCATTGTCTGAGGGCCATGGGTTAGGAGATTGATCATCTTCATGAACTCATGGGACCCAAAGGGCATATGAGTAGGGCACTCTCTGATGCATGATGGAAGAGGGATGACCCCAAAAGTGTCGGCTCCCTATAGACCTGGAGGAGATGACCAAGGATTGTGTGGTGACCCATGTAGGTTCGAGACCAGTTTTCCATGGAAGTAACTTTGATATCGAGATGACTATGATGTAGAGACATAAGTTGCACGTTTCAACTTAGATTTGAAGGTGTACTGGCAATGTGGGTTGTACCATCTCTACTCTTAGAATAGGAAGAACTCTGTATTTGGACGGCCGCCAAATGCTTATTTCTTATTGTTATGGGAGTGAGAGATATGACAGTACGGATGCCATACACCAAGGGTAAAGATGACGTGAGTTGGAACGTTGCTATAAGGAATGAGGACAGAGATGATAATGTGCCCTGGTGGAGTGAATGATACATGGACAGGTACAAACGATAAAAGTATTAAGATAATCACCTTGTAAGGATGTTCCTAGTAGAAGCTTTGTGGAATTTGCAAGTTATACAAGGTTGAGTATGATCACCAGGTGGATGTGCTCAGAGTTTCTTGATGAAGATAAACATAGAATTTGAGATGAGATGATAAGTATAATACATGGAGGATGAAAGGCGGTAATGAATGCTCTAGTTGAGATATAGTTGCCTAGTTTATCTGGAAGCTAGAAGAAGTTGAGGTTGCTAGGCTAACCTTAAGTTGAGGAAAAGAGATAAGTTTGGCTAACGCCCATATGTATCAATAGCGGTTAATCAAGTTAATGGTTGTTTGGTTAGCCAGCTTGGTCCTTGATGTGTTAGAAGGATGGTTGTAGAACCTCGGATACACTTCTTTGGATAGGAAGGTAATAGAACCCTGATGAGAGTGGTTTAGGGTTTCTAAGGAATTGATCTTGAGGAATCATGATATATAGGAAATCATGATTTTAAGATCACCACACACCATGAAACTACAAAGATAGTAAGTGATAGTAGCACTTTGGATGCTTCAAACAAAGTTGCATGTAGCATGTGGCCATGCAAGCTAGGAGGCGAAGGACGAACACCAGTAACCCAGTGTATCGATATAGAGGATAAAAGAGTCCCTGAGAGGGAATGGGAGTTCATCACAATGGATGATGTGCAAGGTCTCCCCTAGACCATGGAAGGTCAAGATGCAATATGAGTTATGGTAGATCGCCTTACCAAGATGAAATGAGAAAGAAAGAGTACTGCCACGGGACAGATCCAGTTGAACTACTTATAAGAGAGAGATGGTTCAACTACACCATGATGTGAGTTCAAAGTTTTTGAGTATTACCTAAAGATTCACTTCCATGAGGTGGAAGTAGATACATGAAGAACTCGATGATAGAATAGTTTATCACTACTAACTAATGGTTAGTATGATCCGGACTAGAGGGTCTGATAAGAGCATGTGTGCTAATTCAGGATGATACATAGAGACAGTTCTTATGATGTGACATTAGCCACCATAGCTTTATCGGGATGCAAGAAGTTCTATAAGGAGGTTGTGTCGGTCACCACTTCATTATGATGATGTTGGTAAAGGAGGCCTCACGAAGGTCAGAAAAGAACCACAGTGTGTGCAGATGAAGTCGCTTGATCATGCAATGGATGAGAGAGAGCCCAAGGGTGACATGAGTCATGAGCTGATGCAAAGTAGACTGACATGTAGTTCACTATGGGAGAATATAATGTGAAAATCTGACCCCTCTGAGCTACAACTGAGAAATCTGAGTCCCCGATATATGAGTCCATTTGAGATGGATTGGTGGAGATGGTTGTATTTAGCCTTGCCCCTCAGGATAACATGATGTGTAATGTGTTCCACGAGTGCGATCTAGAGCACTATGTGAGGTACCCAAGCCATGTGCTGAGCCTTGAACCTATTCAGCTTTTGAGAGGCTGAAATGTCCTGAGTCACCTATGAGGGTACGATATACCAAGGTAAGAAAGAACTCAGATGGAAGAATATGATATGATGAAGGTTCTTGGGAAGAACCATGGAAAGGGTGAAGCCACATGGGAGCCCTTATGGACGTATGAAAGGCTTATCCTGAGCTATTTGTTTGCTTGATGGAATTTTGAGGACTAAATTCTTATAAGAGGGGAAGGATGTTACAACCAAATATTTTGGGTTCATTTGCTGAGAAATGTAATTTCTCATATTAAAGATAAATGAACAAATAAAGATTGACTACATTAATTTCATTACAATAGCCTTGATGATTGCTTTGTCGGCTTTATTGGCTATTGGACCCAATAACAAGGAAATTCAATTAGTAAATGAATAATTAGGTTTTTGAGAAAAGAAAGGTGTGGAAACCTCCAGAAGGAAAAAGAATATAATCCAAAGTTGGATTTCGTGCCACATGGGTTCCTTGGGTTCCAAGAAGTCTAAAGTTGCAAAGAAAAAGCAATAAGAAAAGAAAAGATTAATTAAGTATTTCTTTATTAAGAAAGAAATTGAAAATGATGATGAAATGTGGAAAACAAGTGGAAAGAGGTATATTTGAGTTAGCCTTGGTGGAATTTCGTATCCCAAGGATTCCTAATGATAAAAGGAATACCAAAGAGGAAAATAAAAGAGAAATAAAGAGAAATCCTCAAAAATAGATATTTTAATAAGAAATAAACATGATAATGAGAAATAATGCATATAGATGCATCTAGAAGGATAATAAGTATCCTTGAAAAGGAATTTCGAAATCTTAGAGTTTCTTGGGGTCCAAGGAGCCCCAATGAAGGAAAAGAAAGAGAAAATACCAATAAAGCAAAATAAGAGGATAATGTGATTCATAATGAATGAATTTCATGGTATTAATAAAAGGGAAATATTTTCTACTAAAACAGAATATAATTTCGTGCCAATAAATCAAAATGCAAGTACAAAGAAGATAAAGAAAGAAATTTTCGAAATCCTAATATTTAAAGAAAAATGAATACCACCGGCGAGTAGCTCTGGCGATCCGGGGGGCGATCGGGGGGGCGACATGGGTGACACCGGCGAACCACCGACACCTGATGTGGCAAAGAGCACCGTCATGAGTCCTCTTGCAGTGCCTCCAAATCCCCAGACGCTTCACCAACCACGGAAGAACCAGATCTGGAGGAATCAATAGGTTCCAGTAGCTGCAGGAACGAAGTCGTGGAAGGATCTGTTCGAAACCAAGTAGGACGATGATTCTATTCTCAAACCCTGTCAATTGGAGGTAGTGGACGGAGCTCTTCGGTATTCCAAATCCATTGCAGAACGGAATGCATCTAAGTGGTCGAACACAGTGGCTGGCTATGTCGTTGGTTTGAAGCCGCACTGGCCCACTCTGCATCGAAACCTATCCATGATCTGGAAAGTCAAGGGGGAGATTGAGATTCTATCAAGAGGAAACGATTACTTTGTCATCAGATTCTCAGATCCAGAAGATATGAGGACAGCTATTGAACGGGGCCCTTGGTATGTTGCGGGTAAGCCACTTATCCTGAACAAATGGCAAAGGGGGGAGCCCTTGGAGAAACTGAAATTAACTAAGGTCCCGGTGTGGATTTGTGTCTATGACTTGCCTTTGGAGCTTTGGGATGAAGAGGTCTTTGGTATGATTGGAAGATTTGTAGGAACTCCTCTCCGGCCAGACTTCTATACTAGGAAACTCAAGAGGTTGGACTTTGCCCGGATTCAAGTTCTAATTCCTGCTACGTCGATTTTTCCTTCAGAGATGACACTCATTAGTGATGATGGTGTCAAGGATGTGGTGCGGATTGAGTATGAATGGATCCTGGCGTTGTGCAAGTGTTGTGGCACTTTTGGACATGGTGAAGGGGACTGTGTTAAAGCTACTCAGGTTCCAAAGCGGAAGCAGGTTTGGGTTGAGAAGGCGAAAGCTGATAGCCAAAGTTCTACGGAAACGTTCTATGATTGTCCTATGGGCGACCAGGCTGTGAATGAGGCATCAGTGATTTCTCCTGTGCAGGTAGCGGAAGTGCTTGATGGAATTCCAGTGACACAGTCGTCGGTGTCATCCTCTGTTCAACTGGAAGGAACTTCTAATTTGCTGGTTAATCCGGCTACGCCTCTTTTTCAAGGACAACCTGTTCCTGTTACTCCTGCGAGCACTTGGTCTCATAAATCTACCAGGAGGGATGGTCATCCCCCAAGGAATGCGGCAAAAATTTTGCAGCAGAAGGCTACTGGAATTCCGGTTTCCCCTAATAGTTTTCGTGTTCTTGAGTTCTCTGATGAACCTGAAGGTACCGTAGCTGGCAGGATTCCAGCTGCGATCTCAAATGGTTGATAGCCTTTCGATTATGGCCTGGAACGTCCGCGGGCTCAACAAAAGCGGGCGCCAGGATGCTGTGAAGGAAGCTATTTGTAAGCTTGATTCTTCTATTGTCTGTTTGCTTGAAACGAAAGTTAGAAGAAGGAAAATCGTTAAGGCTGTCAATAGGGCGTGGCCTCATGCGAAGTGGATTTCTAATCATGACGCTCATCCGTTGGGGAGAGTTGTTATTATGTGGAATCGAGATGATATCTGTATTGATCCAGTGATAATTGATGATCAGTTTGTGCACTGTCACATTTCCTATGACGGGCTTTCTTTCTTTCTAACGGCGATCTATGCTCATAATCCAGAAGCTAAAAGGAATGCTATCTGGGCAAAGCTTGTGAGTATTCATAGCTCTATTGGAGAAGCTCCTTGGTTCATTGCTGGAGATTTCAACTGTGTTAGGTTTTCTGCTGATAGATATGGTCCTGCTGAGCCGTCTTATAGCTCCATGGCTTTCTTTAATGATTTCGTTAATGCTGCTAGTCTTACTAAAGCTACTCTCTCTGGCTCTCTCTATACTTGGGATAATAGGCAGGAAGGCACGAAGCTTGTTATGTCTAGAATAGATAGAGTGTTCTATAATCAAGGGCTTATTGATGCGTTTCCTCGTCTTTGGGGGATGATTACTGCCTCTATTCATAGTGATCATCGCATCATTTCTGTTCAGCTGGATGGGAATGACTATAAGAAGAAGACGCCTTTTAAGTTTATCAATGCTTGGACGTCTTACCCTGGTTTCTTGGATGTCGTCAAAGACAGTTGGAAGGAGGATATTATTGGTTGTCCGATGTTCAAAGTTTGTGAAAAATTGAGGAGGCTTAAAAAGGACCTATGTAAGTGGAACAAGAAGGATGTTGGGGATATCTATGAGAATAGGATGATCCTTGAAGCTGAGGCGTGTAGAGCTCAGAACATGGTTGATGCTAATCCTGGTGATGAGGGTCTGCAGCAGATTGCTAAAGAGAAAAGGAAGCTAGCTATTGAAGCCTATGATGCTGAGGAGTCTCTGGTTAGACAAAAGTCCAGAGTTCAATGGTTGAAGCTTGGAGATAGGAATTCCAAGTTCTTTTATTCGTATCTCAAGAATAGAAGACAGAGAAACAGTGTGAGAAGTCTGATGATTGATAGTGTTATGAGTACTGATGAAGATGTTATTAAAGATCATGTTACTAGCTTCTACAAGAACCTCTTCTCGGAATCTTATAAGGATGAGGATGGTTGGAATGATAATTGGGTCTTCCCTAAATTAACCAGAGACCAGTTTGAGTCGTTATGTGCTATTGTTACTCAAGAGGAGATTGATTCTGTTATTAAAAATTATAATGGGGACAAAGCCCCTGGTCCCGATGGTTTCAATTACCATTTCTTCAAAGTGTGTTGGCCTATCATCAAGGAGGATGTTTCTAAGGCTGTGCTCAATTTCTTTGAAAGTGGGAAGATTCTTGGTGAAATTAGTAGAACTCACATTTCTCTTATTCCAAAAGTGAAGAGTCCTTCTTATGTTACGGACTGGAGGCCCATATCTTTATGCAACGTGCTTTACAAGATTATCTCCAAGATTATTACTAATAGACTTCAGCCTATTATGCCTAGTCTTATTAGTTCTAGTCTGTCAGCCTTCATCAAAGGAAGGTCGATTAGTGATTCTACTCTTCTTGTTAATGAGGTGGTCAATAATATCTTCAAGAGTTCTAAGCCTAAGATGTGTATCAAAGCTGATATCATGAAGGCATATGATACTGTTGATTGGTCGTATTTGAAGAAGATTCTGGCTAGTATGAACTTTCCTTTTTGCTTTATACACTGGATTGATTTATTTTTGAATTCTACTAGCATGCAAGTTCTGATTAATGGATGCCCTGGAGATGTCTTTAAACCAGCTAGAGGCATTAGGCAAGGGGATCCCCTCGCCCCTTACTTATTTGTGTTAGCCATGGAAGGGTTCACTAGCATCATGAATTATAATGTTGAGAAGAGAAATCTTGTGCCTATTAGTGGAGCTCATGATTTTGCTGTTTCACATGCGATCTTTGCTGATGATATGGTGATCTTTTCGGAAGCTGATATTAACTCAATTAAAGGTGTGAGTAAAGTGATTGATGAGTTCAGCCGTGTCTCTGGTTTGAGCATCAGCTTAGATAAAAGCGTTGTTATTTGTAATCCTGTTGCTGAGTTGCTGGTTGAGTCTTCGAACTTGAATATTAAGATTGGCAAGCTTCCTCTTAAATATCTGGGGTTGCCTTTGTTTGCAGGGAAGCTGACTAGATCTCTTTGTTCACCCATTATTGACAGGATTAAGCACAGATTAGAAGGCTGGAAAGGTGTTCATCTTTCTTATGCGGGTAGGCTGGAGTTAATTAAGTCTACTCTTGCTTCCTTCCATCTTTATTGGGCTTCTTCCTTTCCTCTTCCTAAAGCTGTCTCTGATGAAATTGATACTCTCTGTCATAATTTCTTATGGGGAGGAGCTTCTTTTGAAAGTACCACACATATTGTTGCTTGGGATGACATTTGCAGGCCTAAAGAGGAAGGTGGGTTAGGCATTAAACATACAGCGGATGTTAGTGTGGCTTGTTCTGTTAAAAATCTCTGGAGTATTGCTCAAAAGAAGGACTCTATGTGGGTGCGATGGATTCATGCTAGATATATTAAGGAGGATTTTGTTTGGAGAGTTGGATGCTCATCCAATCCTTCCTGGATGTGGAGACATATTCTTAGAACACGGGATATGATTATAAGAAGAGTCTCTGTTGAAGCAGGGTTATCTACTTTTATTTGGAGAGAACCTTGGGTCTCTGAAGGGATGTTCCTTGATGATATTACTGATAAGAGGGACATTTCGAAGCTGGGGAAAGGGAAGTTTGCTAAGTTTAGCTGCCTTGTTGTTACAGGGGATTAGAAAGGTAGCAGATCTAGACACTGGAATAGGATTGTTGATTCTATGCGTTCTTATGTTCCTGTTGTGAGTAAGCTTGAAGGGAAGTTGTTGCTTGATAGAGGGACTCCTACAAAAATTAGAGAGTTCTGGAATGTTATGCGTGAAAAGCATGTTTCTGTTAGCTGGTATAAATGGGTTTGGGCGTCTAAAGCTCCAGCTAGATGTCAGTTTCTTGCATGGAGGCTGATGCTTGGGAAGCTGCTTACACATGATCATATGAAGAATCGAGGGTTCAGCTTAGCTTCGAGATGTGAGTTATGTAGAGAGTGTACAGAACATATGGAGCACATTTTTGTCTCTTGTGTTTATGCGGAGAGAGTTTGGAAGGAAGATGTTTTGGAGAATCTTATTCCTAAGGTGCCGAATTCGATTCAGGAGTTTTCTTCTTTTACTGACAGGAAGAGTAATACTTGCATTCTTCTAACTGTGAATGCGCTCTGGACTGAAAGGAACCTAAGGACTTTCTTAAATCTGGACTGTCCAGGTTCGTAGCTTTGGAGTAAAGTGAAGAAAGATATAGATAGCTTTACTTAGTTTGTACAGATAGCTAGCTGTTTGTCTGTTGTTAGCTGTTATAGCTTTTCTTGCTTTGTTTTTTTTTTGTAACTTTTCAAAAAATCAAAAAAAGGAAGGCACACACTTTGGGAGACAAAAAAAAAGAAAAAGGAATACGAAAAAGATAAAGAAGAGAGAGAAGGATACTTCTTATTGAAGGAATTGGGTTCCTATTTGGAAAGGGACTCTTTGACTCATGAATAGCCGACCTAGGGCTTCGTTTCCCACCCCTATATAAAGGGGTAGAGCCCAGGATCGAGTTCAAGAAGGACCCCATGCACCCCTATCTCCTATTCTTCTTTTTCTTCATACAACCCTAGCCCTTGAGTGTAGCTATATCCTGGAGCTACAAGGGGACGAGAAGGAGGTGCAATGCAAGCCCAATACTCCCACGACAACACCAGAAGAGCTAGGCCATCTTTCCGTGCTCTGGAATGTGAGCCACATCTGCTAGATGGTTGTAAGACGTCTCCAGGTTGCAGGACTTGTGCACTCTATCTAGCCAGCTAGGCCACGAGCTAGGCAGCACCCTAGGTGCGGGGGATGGTGGCGAAGCTAGGGCAACCTTCGGTGGTGGTCCACAGGCCCTAAGCAGGAGTGGGCAGCCCCGAGTAGGGCTGCAGCCGGTGGCCAAGTCGTGTGTCTCAAGGTTGAAGACAACCTTTGGTCATTGGACCGTTTTACCCTCCCGCAGATTAAAGGACCGACCACTTATGTAAGGGAAGAAGTGTAAATCCATTATGTTTTCAATTGAGCAACGTTGCATGGAGAAGGATGACGTGGCAGCATGTCATTGGTCAAGTAAGCAAATTCTTACAAAAATCATATCTCCTTAATAGTAGCTCAGATGATAAAAGTTTATACATGAATTTTGCTCAGAAAAATGAGGGGAATCCATTAAAAATATAATTGAAGCCTAATTACTCTTGAAATTCGAAAATTAATGGAAGATGTCAACTTTAATGTATTAATGTTTAAAGAACCCTATTTTGAGATGAATAATATATTTATAAGGGTTTAATGGATGATTAAAGATGATACTAGCATGTTAATGATAAAAAGGAACATTAGGAACAAAAATGATGAACTTTGCATATAATTAGTTAATTTAGAGTTTATGTGAATAAATAGGCTTTAATGGGCCTTGAAACCCTAATGTTGGTAATTAGGGCTACTAATGGCTTTACTTATTCAATTTCATGCATAGAACTGAGCTTTCATGGCTATAAGCTATTTTGAGCATTAAAGTTCCTAATTTGTGGATAAATAACCTTAATATAGAAATTAGGATTTCCTAGTGGATGAAAGGTAGAATTAATGATAAATAACATTCATATGAGTATTAGAGCCTAATGAATTAAGAATTGATGATAAATGAGCATAATGACTTTTTCATAGACAAAAAAGGAAAAAAATGGTAGCTTTAATGTAAAAGAAGCTTAATGGACTTAATAGATGGTCATTTGTGCATTAATCTGGAATTAAGGTTATGTGTTCATAAAAGGTAACCTTAATAACTTTCGTGAAGGATAAATGAGAAAATTAGGGTTTAAAAAGAGTAAAGGGAAGTAAAACCCTAATTGCAAAGTAAACCCTAAAAGTGGACTAGAAACCCTAGGAAGCAAGCTAGATTTAATAGATCTTAATGACATGAGTAATAAAAGGAAATTGTATAATTGCTTCAGGATCTTATTGAATGCTTACTTGCCTATTGATTGATTGGACTATTTCTATCTCTGATCAGCTTGACAGGTATGTGGTTAATTATGAATAACCACCTTAGTTTCCTGAGGATTTTCCGAATAGTTAATGGCATTGTATGCAAATTATCAGTTTGGATGTTCATACTTGCAAATCATAAAGTCACTATGATTATCACATTAATAATAAAAGTATGTATTTTCGCACCTACATGCGACCCTGATGGATGACACCAATGGTCAGGCCCAGATGGGTAGACCAATGGGCACCATGAGTGGTTACCCCAGGCACCAAGCTCGGGAATGAGAAGGTGGCCTATGATATTGAATGACTAACGGGCACCATGAGTGGTGACCCCAGGCACCAAGCTCGGGATTGAGAAGGTGGCCTTAAGTCATTGGAAAAAGAAACCCTAAGGTGGGTATGCCAGGGTTAGGGAAAAAGCGATGGAGAATGTCATACTGAAAAGTGTAAATTGGCTTGTTAATTAACTTGATTGTGATAATTATATTGTTATCCATATGTGCAAACTTTTGGTTGTCCCCACATACCGGCATATTCCAATATGCTGACCGACATTTTGTTTGTCGGCGTTTTAGGTACAAGCTTGAAAAGGACAAACAGTAAAGTGGCATATGTGAAATTAATTAAGAGTTAAAGTATAAAGGAGGATTAGTTAGAGTAGACTCCTGATGCAAATAGATGTAGATATCCCAGTTTTGAAAAAGGTATGCAAAGTTTTATTTTATTACAACCTTTCAGTTTAGTTTAGTAGAATTTGATAATTATTAATTGATTATTTGTCAAACCTTTGATCCGGTTTATTGGGCTAACGGCTCTGACCTTCTGGTCTCCCTTAATTGGGGGTTACTGGGAGGCGGGGTCGTTACAATTGTCTTGAGATATCAACAATCAAACATCACAAGATGGTAGCTAAGCATACAAGTGAGGCAATAAAACCAATGCATGGAGATAATCTTGACAAGAGTATATATATATATTCAAAATGGAGAGATAATATACATGTTTGGAGAGACTTAGTGGCTACTCCCAACCCAAGTTAAGATGTTTAGCCACACATGTTTACGGGAAGTATAACGGCACCTGCAGTATGCCCTGCACCTGTGAAGGGAGCAAGGATGGAGGATAGAGCATCTTGGGGGTGGCGTCCAGGATCCTTGCCTCTGGCCATGATAGATATGGGGGCCATAAAACACGTGGAAGTGCCACGCCCAAGGAACAAGTTTGGATGAGGAAGGAAAGAAAGGGTGTAAAGAAAATAATCCGAAATATCCTTTGTTTCGGTTTGGTAAAGGTACTTTTATAAGAAATTCCATGAGAGAGAAAATGCCTTATAAAAATGCATTTAATTCCAAAATTGGTGCCGCCTCTTCCCCCTTTCATTCCTTGGATACGAGGCTATTCCATTTGCCTCTTATTCCTCTCAATTATCCTCAATTTAAAGAAAAGCAAATTAAGCACCTTAGATCATATTATAATAATATCCCAATTTGAGTGGATATTACTTTTCTTTATAATAATGGTGAGTGGGTTATCCACTTTCTTGAGATATTTTCGTGGCCTAGCAAAGGCACAAAGGTGTTCACACTTGAGCAAATTCAACCATCTCGTTTTTGGTTGAAGGCCCTTCAATTATTATATTTGGTTTTGCACTAAATTGAATTAGGGTTTCAATTAGGATTAAGTCTTGATTATTTTAATATCAAGTTTCTCTCTCCTCCAACTTAATTCAAATGAGGCTCCCCTCTCATTTTCTTTGTTATACTTGATGCCAAGAAACATTAGGGACCTTATTGAAGTGGTAATTTACATATTACACCCTGGGTTTTGGGTAAATTGCACATTACACCAAAACTAGGTTTTCATGCACATACATTGCTTTATCAGTTCTTTCTTGGTATTTAGGCTTCCATAAGCCATACCTCAGTATCATCTTTACTCTCATGATGCTTCAACACAATAGGAACATAATATCATGCACAATTTGCACTTAAACCCCTCAACTTGGGTAATTTTCACTATAGTCCAAAATAGGCAAAACATTGATTTCAACAATGTCCAAAAAGGACTAGAATTGCAACATAAGTTCCTCATGAGCCCTAATTACTTTTCACAAGATGAGATTAATCATTTAATCACCTTTCTTAATCAAAACACCTAGGGTTAAAGTATAACCCAGGTCAGGGGTGTTACAAATTATAAACCCCTAACAAGGATTTCGTCCTCAAAATCCAGATAAAGGAAGACAGATGTATTTTATTCATCATACTATCTAGTCTTCACATATCATCTCCTTATTATAGAGACACCATAAAACTTTGATCAACACCAAGTGTTTCAATATAAGATTCTCATAAAATCAATACACAAGGCACATGCCCCACTGTCCCTCATCATTGACTATAGAGTCAACTTTACGTCAAATAACACTTTTCTTATTCAAAGAAGCATAATACATTCATTATTAGTATCATGTTTATGCATAGCATAAACCCCTAACATATTATGTTCATATTATTTTATATAATTAGACTAATTTCACAGTTGACTACTCCAGGTAGCCAACCTATCCCATCTGATAACTCTCAGATACCAAAATCTTTCACCTTGGTATCTATCACATGTGTTGGAAACACATCATATATATATCTTCCTTTCATCTTGGAACATTAATTGTTTCATATGTCCTCATCTTGGGACCAAAGTCCGAGATAACTGATACTTTTCTAAGTATCCATCACATGAACACATTTATCTTATGCACATCAAGTGTCCTAAGACCCACTTGATTGCCATGTCTCTGAAAGGAAAGAAAACAAGGATTCATATTCCTCTTATTAATTTGTGTATTTTCAACTATTCATGAACCATTTACTCTTTATCTCATCCTAGGTTCCTTGCCTTTAGCATTGAAATTTGTAAGGATGATTGCATGTCATTATCCCTTTCTTTATTATTATCTAGCGTGTTTATGATTATCTCATGATCTCATCACATTTCCCATTTCCTTATTATGGGAAAGATCTTTATTATGCTGGCATCATTATTGAATAGGGTTCATCTCCCTCATTCTTATTCTTATCTTATGAGGAGTACACTTTTAGTTCCTCATACAACATACTCATCTGAGATTATCTCAGACTTCTCTTTCTTATGCATGGGATATGACACATTTATTCATCCCATATTTCTGATTTCATGATACTCATTAGATTGTCTCAGAATGACTACTTGATCAGAGCAATCAAAAAGACAACAATCTAAGAGTTTCCATACCCACTTTATCATCAATAGTTGTATACCTGGCCAGGGTATATAAATATTGAGATTAAGTGGTATGCACTTTGTATACTATCATATTTCTTCTTTTACAAGCATAAGATTTAACATCCCTGAATTTCATTCAGGCATCTCTTTTGTACCTCATCATTTCTTAAGGAGGTAAGAACAACATAAAACATTTGTAATGTTTTACTATGCAAAAAATAAGTCCTCATAGGACTAATCAAGGAAAGTTCAATCATTTCCTTTCTCAGTTAATCATGGAATTCATAAAATGACATATTTGAATGACATAATCTTGTCTAACTTCTCATAATTCATGAATTATTCACTGCCTCAGGCTAACTCTGCCTCAAAGATTGATTCAACAGGCTAAGGTTGAGCACAGACTCAATTTAAGTCCAGAAATTCATCATTTCCTTTTGCTTCAACCTGCAGATGTTGATTACAAATCATGTTGATATCTAAAACATCATCATTGGGGTTGGTAATCTGGGTTACAGTGCCAATGCTTGATCCACTATATACATTATTGTTGCCCTAAATTCTCCAACAGTAATACTTAAAGAAAGATTTTCTTATCATAAATGAATCAACTAGGAGATTCTCAGGCAATTTTCTCTCTCTTGCCTGCTCCCATGCACCTCTTCTTGGTGCAACATTGCTGCTCTCAGCAGCAATCTCCTCATGTGACCCAGTCATCTATAAGTTCTTCTTCTCTTATATGAGCAGAAGAAATTATCAGATACACTGGATGATACCAGAACAGACTCTACTACCTTAGTCCTATGTCTCTGTAGACACAGCGAACCTCGAGCTCTGATACCACTTAATTGTAGCATCCAACTCACAAAACATAATTAACTAATGCGGAAGCGTTCACTAAGAAGCGGATTACTGAAAATCACTAAAAATTAAAACCTTTTTCAAAGAGACCCAATCATAGGAAAACTCTTTCAACAAGAACCAATGTATTACATTTACATCATGGTTCATAAGTATATATCTTATACCCTCTCTTCTCGAGGGTTACAACATCAACTGCCTTGTTAAAATCTAAACACATACATCATAATAACCTCGAGGCGTCAAGCCAAAATCTCAAAACGATAAATTAAAAGCACTAAGTACTAACTCCGAGGACCTGAGAGTATAGAGACGACACATAGGACTTCTATCTACAAAACACGACAGACAACACACTCAAACTCAGTTGTCACTGTTGTCCCTGTAGCTACTAATGTTCTTCCTCTACAAGATATTCTCAGTCTCTTTTGCACTCGTCCACCTAAAAATGTTGGTTCCCACGAGGGTGAGACAATTGAAAATTGCCCCAGCGAGAGATATAACTCTCCGCCAGAAACATCATTATTGTAGTTTAATTAATATAAAACTGATCAGAGGATAGGAAATTTAGATCATTCTCATCCTTTAAAGTATTACACCTATCTATGATTGAATAGTAATTCATCTATTCTCTTTATAAGGAAAAGAAAGAACATGTATAACATTTATCTACCATACATTTTCAACATCTCAAGCTTTGCTCATATCATTCATTATTCTGATGTGTCACCCATGATTCATTCTTGTTTCTATGTGTTGGCCTTAGCCAATCAGCTAAACAGGTATTCACTTATGCCAGACATGTGATTATATATATCATCATGTCTTATTCAAGCATTAAACTATATCAATCAGGTATAAATGTTTCAAGCATTGGACTATACCAATCCTGATTACACAGCTAGGCATTGGACTTTAACCAACCCTAATTACAGGCATTAAGCCTCTTCCAGGTATTTCTAATTATAGGGGCATGGATAGCATGTGAAACATAACTATCAACATGAGATATCTAGAATCATGATTATAATCAACAGTAGCAGTAAGATATCAACATAAGCATGACTATTGTATGTACACATTTACAGTCTTATGCATATCCACAACATAAGTATAATTACTATCTCTTAGTTGCACTAAGCATCATCTTTATGTAAAGAGAATAAACAAGGGTTATCATCCAATGTGAAGCGTCATGTATAACCCTAAACAGATATGCTATATGGTTGTATTACATCTTTTATTATGCCCTGGGGAATTTGAATCGTACCATTCAAAGTCCAACCGACCCCTACGAAGGGCTATTCGGTTCCGTACAAGATCTAGGAGTGCCGGTATCCTAAGATCTCTTCCCCTCGGTTAGTACAAGTAAACTGCAGTGACATATCAGTCAAACTGCCAACAGTGACATATAATCAACTGATAATAACTAGTCCGTACTTGGTACAAGTTACGACACTAGAAAACAGGGTATACAAAACCCTCTAATCCGAGGTACAACTGCAGTTGTCCTCAATCACATCAAATATTTGAGGCATGACCATAGCCATCGTCCATAACCTGCAATTGTGGATGACAAGTATATATATCCTCAACCTGCCACCCCCGCATATTCAACAATATGCGCTCTGAGTTTCCCTTAGGAATACTCATTTCACCATCCAACAAGTTCTTACACTGAAGATGGTTCTACGGCACATGGCACTACATGATTAGAGTTGCACTTGATTAGTTATGCCAATTGGGTGAATTAAGGCTGCATCAAACAAGTGGACATACAAACCCTAATTCACTTCTAGCAAGCATATAAATATCAAAACCTGAAAAGATATAAAACATATGAAACATAATTTCTCATCTCATCATCACATGGTAATATTCACTTGCCATTCATGAGACTACACCAATCATCATATTATCACAGGATATAAATCCTTTTCACAATATCACAGGGTATCAACCCTTATCAACATAAGAGGAATGCACCTCATTCAGGGCTCATCATGCCCATGAAACATCTTGTTACCTATTACTAGGTAACATCTAACCATATGGCTCACAAGGCCATTAAACATCTTGTCACCTCGCACTAGGCAACAATGACATATTAACTCATGTAATATAATAGTAACACCACTATTTCCTCCATAGGGTTAGGGTTTACTATTCACATCAATTAGGGTTTCATGTTCATTTTATCAATCCTACCCTAATATATTGTTCCATACATCTAGGAGCATCCATCGACATTCCAAGCATTTAATATTCTTATCATTTATCATTAAATGATCATCAACACAAGGTATGAGTTTATCTCTCATCCTTATCATGGTATGATTACATCATATTCATTGTAGCTTACTTATCAAGTATGTTAAACTCATTACATTTCATTGTAACAATTTACATAACACTCTCCTTGTGTATCTTATCCAAAAATATTGGATTTGAGATGCATCAAGGTATATCAACCCTGAAATGCTAAATGTGATATCTATCATGTCTCAATGTATCACTTCCCTCATCACTTCTATCTTACTTGATTTTATTAACTTATCTTATAATAAGGAATCTCACATATTAATACTTTCATCTACCAAACTATCACCTTTACCATGATGTGCATAGATCACACACAAGGATTGTCCAACTATCTTCAATGATATGGACTCATCTCAAGTTAAGGCATTGCTTATTATACGATTGCCTATAGTCAACCACTTAAGATATTTCATCGTTATAGGGTATTACCCATTATTTCATCATTAAGGTTTACTCATATCATTACCCAGACATTAGGGTTATGATTTATCATCATATTGCCCATGATTAGAATTCCATGCACTATAGCCCAATTTTAGGGTTTCACATAGATTTACTCTGTGTTAGGTTTAAGGTTTCATATGACATCGCCATCAATTAGGTTTTCACATAGAATCATCCTCAATTAGGGTTTCTCATGGAATCACCCTCAATTAGGGTTTCACTATTCATCCCAATTAGGGTTTCATTCAATTACCCATAAATTAGGGATTCATTATTCATGCAATAAGGATTTGGCATTTCATTACCTTAAATTAGAGTTACCCAAGTCATTACCCTTAATTAGGGTTACACTATTACCCTAGATTAGGGTTTTACTCAGAATTTCCCTAAATCAGGGTTAGGGTTCATTAGCCTTCTCAATTAGGGTTTCTTGATCTCTTTACTCAGGATCATACCCTAAATCACCATATGAATCATACTCATGTATGAATTCATTTCTATTATTGTCTCCACTTGATTTGGTTACATCAACCATCTGATCAAATACAAACAACTATGTTTGACATAGTATATTGAGTTATTGCTTCCATAAACAATTAGGGTTTGCATTTTAGGGATCATTCACAATTGAAACCATTACGATCAAACCAATTGAACCCATTGGATCAATATCCAATTACATCAGCATATTTCCTAAAACGGTCAACCATTGCAAATGGTTAACCACTCCAAACTATTTGAAACTGTTTGGTTTCAATCAATTTGTTGAAATCGTTTAACCAATTTCATTGAAACCGATTGGTCCCAAATTTTGAAATTGTTTGCCTAAGATATTAATTGAGGTGTGTGCTTATGATGACATCGTCATCTTCAAGCTACAAACCCACGAAATTTTCTATGATTTCTATGGTGATTTCATCAATCAACCAAAATAAAATTCGGAAATGAAGAAAGCATCAACATTTGATAAGGAATTGAATGCAATAACAATATTAAGGGTTCAAGTTATAAAACCTGCCTCCAATTGAGCTTCAAAGCTCCAAGCTCCCGTCAACAATGGTGGATGAAGTTTTTGCAACTCCCCCTAGGCTCGTCCCCAAGATTATGGATGAAAAAGTTGGCTAGGGTTGAAGAGGAGATCAAAATAAGAAGAAATCAATGATTTATTTTTTATTTCCACCATGGAATCAAGGAGAACGAAGGTCAAGGACCTTACCAACAGGTTGGGGTCGTCCTCCTGCTCCTCCGCAGCTCCTTAGTCGTTTTCCAACCAAGGGGAAAGAAAAGAATCCGAAATAGCCTTTGTTTTGGCTTGGTAAAGGTACTTTTATAACAAATTCCATGAGAGAGAAAATGCCTTATAAAAATGCATTTAATTCCAAAATTAGTGCCGCCTCTTTCCCCTTTCATTCCTTGGATACGAGGCTATTCCATTTTCCTCTTATTCCTCTCAATTATCCTCAATTTAAAGAAAAGCAAATTAAACACCTTAGATCATATTATAATAATATCCCAATTTGAGTGGATATTACTTTTCTTTATAATAATGGTGAGTGGGTTATCCACTTGCTTGAGATATTTTCGTGGCCTAGCAAAGGCACAAAGGTGTTCAGACTTGAGAAAATTCAACCATCTCGTTTTTGGTTGAAGTCCCTTCAATTATTATATTTGTTTTTGTACTACATTGAATTAGGGTTTCAATTAGGATTAAATCTTGATTATTTTAATATCAAGATTCTCTCTCCTCCAACTTAATTCAAATGAGGCGCCCCTCTCATTTTCTTTGCTCTACTTGATGCCAAGAAACATTAGGGACCTTATTGAAGTGGTAATTTACATATTACACCCTGGGTTTTGGGTGAATTGCACATTACACCAAAACTAGGTTTTCATGCACATACATTGCTTTATCAGTTCTTTCTTGGTATTTAGGCTTCCATAAGCCATACCTCAGCATCATCTTTACTCTCATGATGCTTCAACATAAGAGGAACATATTATCATGCACAATTTGCACTTAAACCCCTCAACTTGGGTAATTTGCACTTTATTCCAAAATAGGCAAAACATTGATTTCAACAATGTCCAAAAAAGGACTAGAATTGCAACATAAGTTCCTCTTGAGCCCTAATTACTTTTCAAAAGATGATATCAAACATTTAATCACATTTCTTAATCAAAACACCTAGGGTTAAAGTATAACCCAGGTCAGGGGTGTTACAAGGCCATTGCACATTATACTTTTATTAAAGTATTTAACATGTATTACAAGGT
This sequence comes from Alisma plantago-aquatica, assembly GCA_963693085.1. Taxonomy (NCBI): domain Eukaryota; kingdom Viridiplantae; phylum Streptophyta; class Magnoliopsida; order Alismatales; family Alismataceae; genus Alisma; species Alisma plantago-aquatica. The sequence continues at coordinate 1,296,287,635 of OY856411.1, forward strand.
TTATGCAACAAAAGAATTACAACTTTCCCATCATTAGGGTTAGGGTTTCCCTTCCTTATCGATTAGGGTTTCTCTTACATATCATCACCCTTCATTAAGTTTAGGGTTTTCCATTGTTAACCATTTAGGTTCTCAAGATCATATTATTAATGATCGGGCCCTAATTCATTGCTCCACACAGCTAGGAGTGAACATTGATAACATAAGTATTCAATCATGCTTATTTATTCTCATCATTTATCATTAAATGGAATATCAACACAAGATATGAGTTCCTCTCTCAACTTTACCAGCATATGATTACATCATACTTTATTAATTTGGCTTAACCTTTTCATAAGGTATGTTAGCCTACACTTAACAAAGTGCATTACATCTCAATGTAACAATTGTCAAGACACACTACATGTGTTACTCATCCAAGTATATTGGATTTAGAATACATCAAGGTGTATCAATCTTGAGGTATTAGATGTGATATCTATCATGTCTTGATGTATCACTTCCCTTATCACCTTTATGTTACTTAAGTTCTTCAACTTATCTTGTATTAGGGTATTTCCCATCCTAATACTTTATGCACCATATCATCACATTTATCATGTAATGTATTGGTCATAAATCATTTATTTGAATTATTCAACCATTATCAATGATATGGACTCATCTCGGGTGAAGACATTATTGATATAAGGTTATCCATTATCAACCACTTTAAACGTTTCACTTATCAATATATTAGTCACTATTCCATTATTAGGAATAGGGTTTCCCATCTTTTCAATTAGGGTTTACATAATATCACCCTATATTAGGGTTTCACATAACATCTCCCTACATCAGGATTTCACATAACATCATCCTATATCAGGGTTTCCACATAACATCACCCTACATTAGGATTTCACATAACATCATCCTATATCAGGGTTTCACATAGCATTACCTGAAATTAGGGTTTCTCAACCCATAGCCCAAAATTAGGGTTATGGTTTATGATCATATTGCCCAAGATTAAGGTTTCATGCATTATAACCCAAAATTAGGGTTTCATATACCTTCACCCTATATTAGGGTTAGGGTTTCATATAGCATTACGTAGCATCACCCTGGATTAGAGTTTCTCATCACATTACTACAGTAGGATTTTACATGGTAACTTTACCCGAATTAAGATCCCTTATAACTTTTCCCCAAATTAGGGTTTCATGTAACTTTACCCGAAATTAGGGTTTCATGAAGCATCCTCTTAAATTAGGGTTTTTCATTATATTACCCTAAATTGGGATTTCTCATATCATCACTCTAGATTAGGGTTACACCTAGCATTGCCCTAAATTAGGATTAGGGTTCATAAACTTTCCCAATTAGGGTTTCAAAATCTCTTTGTCAAGGATCATAATCTAATTACATATTTTATTCATTTTGAAAGTGTTGATGTTTAACCACTACATGATCATTATACATGTATGAATTCCTCTCTCTCTCATCCTCTCTAGGATGTTGATTACTTCAAGCTTGATTATATTAGGTCAACCCTTCATTCAAGTACATACATTTAGGATTAACATAGTGTATTGAGATATTGCTTCCATAAGGAACAAAGGTTAACCTCTTTAAGGGTACTAATCAGCCTAATACCTTAAAGGTACGTCCATTGTAATTATCTTTGATATACATTATTAACAATCATGGGGTTAATTGTACTTCCATGGTTTGAATCAAATAGACCTTCAAACACTCTTGATGTATTAGACCCTAAAACGGTCTTGAAGTACTTTGACCTTCAAATGGTCTTGAAGTACTTTGACCTTCAAATGGTCTTGGACCAAACCTCCAAATGATCTGGAGACTGTTAGACCTTAAACGGTCTTGGTCCCAAAACCTTAAGACCGTTAGACCATCAAACGGTCTTGATCTCAAAAACTCTAAACGGTTTGAGACCGTTTGAATTAAATATTAATTAACCCCAATCGGTTTGAAACCGAATGACCCTCAAATGGTCTGAGACCGAATGGTCCTCAAATGGTCTAAGACTGTTTGGTCTCAATTATCTTGAAACCGTTTAACCCTAAATTAGGGTTTCTTCAATCAATCGATTTAGGGTTTGCTTCATTGAATCATTCATCAATTGGACCATTGAAAATACATCAAATTATAACCCTTAGATTTTCAACCATCCATCACATCCCTTGAAATCCAAATGGTCTTGAGACCGTTTCCCATCAAACGGTCTTGAGACCATTTGAGCCATTCAACTTAGAAAGCGGCTCAACCAACTTAGGGTTTCAACCATTCAATCCAATTAGGATTTGTAATCAATGGATCACCCATTCTTGAATCCATTATAAATAAATCAATTTGATCCATTGTATCTTCATCATTAACATCAGTAATAGACCCCAAACGGTCTTGAGACCGTTTAACCTCAAATGATCTTGACACCGTTTGCTCTCAAACGGTCTTGAGACCGTTTGATCACCAAACGGTCTTGAGGCCGTTTGGTCATCAACATTGCAAACCATTTTCTCATGATATTTATTGAGGCGTGTTCTAAGATGACATCATCATCTTCAAGCTACAATCCTTTGAAATTTGTTGTGATTCTTATGGTGATTTCATCAATTAATCGAAAGGAATTTTAGGAAAAGAAAAGGAATCAACATATGATGAAGAAATGAGATCAATAATAACATTTAAGGGTTCAAGTTATATAACCCGCCTTCAAAGTTGAATCCAAGATTCAAGATTCACGTCCTCAATGGTGAATGAATCTTTCTCAACTTTCCAAGGTCCATTCTCAAGTCTTTGGATGTAAAGGATAATCAAGGTTGAGCATTGAATGGAGAAAAGAAGAAATCAAGCATTGAATTTCGATTTCCACCATGAAATCAAGGTTGAAGATGATTAAGGAGCTCACCTACATGTTGGGGTACGTCCTCCTAATGCTCCTAATCTCCCTTGAACTTGACCAAAGCAAGGAAAGAAAGTGGATTCGAAAAGAGTCTTTCATGTGGGTGGAAAATGGGATATATGTAAGGGAATTTCAAGAGAGAGAAAGTGTTATAAAAATCTTTCAACTCCCTAAATTGGTGCCACTTATCCCCCTCACTTCCTCGCATACGAAGCCATCATCCTTGCCTTCAAAAACTTCTCGTTTATCCTTGAATTAAAAGCAACCACTTTAAGCAGTTTAATCATTATAATACTATTATCCATTTTTAGTGGACAATTCTTTCTAATTAACAAATGCAAGTGGATTTCTTCACCTACATAGGATATTTTGGCGCCATTGCAAGGCACAAGGACGTCCACACTTATAAAAATTCAACCATCATACTTTTGGTTTAAGGGCACTTCCATTAATATATTTATTTTTGCATTAAATTGAATTAGGGTTTCAATTATGCTTAAGTCTTGATTATTTTAATATCAAGATTCTCTCTCCTCCAAAGAGATTCAAATGATATGCCTCTCTGATTTTATTGTCTCTAATTGATACCAAGAAATATTAGGGACTCTCTAGAAGTGGTATTTTGCATATTGAACCCTAGGTTTTCGGTAAATTACACATTACACCAAAACTAAGTTTTAATGCACAAACATTGCTTAATAAGCTATTTCTTGGTGCTCAGGCTACCACAAGCCATACCTCTGCATAATTTTCATTCTTATGATGCTTCAAAATTTAAGGAACATTTTATCATGTAATATTTTCAAATTAACCCCTCAACTTGGGTAATTTGCACTTTAGTCCAAAATAAGTAAAACATTGTTTCATCATTATTCAAAAAGGACTAAAATTGAAACATAAGTTCCTCTTGAGCCTTAATTACTTTTCAAAGGATAAAGACAAGAATATAAATAACTTACTTAAGAAAAACCTCTAGGGTTAAGCCTTAACCCATGTCAGGGATGTTACAATTATAAACCCCTAACAAGGATTTTGTCCCCAAAATCCCAAGTAAAGGAAGACATATGTTATTTATTCATCATTTCATCAAGTGTCCACATAACATCTTAATGTCATGGAGATGCCATAGAACTTTGATCAACACAAAGTTCTTACACACAAGGTTATCATAGAATTAGTCACAAAGGACACATAATCTACTGTCCTTTTCATTATTGACTGTAGAGTCAACGTTGTGTCAGATAATGCTTTTCTTAGTTAGAGAAACATTATACATACCTTATTGAATTTAGGTATCAAATCTTACTGATATATCACCTTTCTCAACTTATAACATTTTGTGACATGATTCTTGGTTCTGGGGAGTCTCCCATACTCCTCATTTAGTTTAGCATTTCACTTCCAAGGAAAGACCAGAGTTACATTTTGTCACCCACTTGTGACTACAAGTATTATCATACATATGTTGTGCCATCCAATCTGTTGACACAACACTAAACTTTCATACTTCTTGTACCAACTATCTTATTAGTTGTACATGTTTTGTCATAAGGGGAGGTTACCTATCAATTAAGAACTTAATTTAGAGGTATCTTAAAGAATTATTTTTAGCTTGATAAGATTTTCCCACAACGATTTTACAATTATTCCTTCAATTAGTACATTCTTGTCGATGTTATGTTTATACAGAGCATAAACCCCTAACACGTGATGTCCATACTATTTTATGTAATTATACTGATTTCACAGTTGGCCATTCTAGGTAACCAACATATATCATCTAATTAGAAGTAATGTTTTTATTTTTCCATATCACCTGATATTTCTTAGATACCAGCATTTCTTACCTTGGTATTCATCACACGTGTCAAAACACATCACGTCCTCATCATTTCCATCTCTCTGTTGTTATTATCAAAGCCACACATATAAAAGGGTTTTTCTTTCATCTTTGGAACATTATTTATTACACATATTTTTATTAACCAAAGTCCAAGATGAACTGATACTTTTCTAAATATCCATCATTGGATTATTTCTAATCCATGCACATCAAGTGTCACAGTACTCACTTGATTGACATGTCCCTAAAAGGAGAGATCACAAAGAAACATATTTCTCTTATCACCCCATCATCACCCAGGGTTGTTTGTCAAAGAGAAAAGATTATCAACTCCTCTAATCATTGTATGAACTTTCAACTATTCATGAATCATTTATTCTTATTTCATCCTAGGTTCCCTACTATCGGCATAGGAATTATAAGGATGATTACATATCATTATTCCTTTCTTTTTTTATTGTCTAACATATTTATGAACATTTTGTGATTTTATCACATTTCCCATTTCCACATCATGGGAAAAGATCTTTACTATACACACAGGATTTATCAGACAATGATCATCTCCCTTGTCTCATTTTCTTTATCATGAGGATTGTACTTTTATTTCCTCATACACACAGATTGACTTGAGATCATCTCAGATTCCTCTTTCTTGCACTTGGGATCTAATAAAAATATCCATGCCATATTTCTAGTTTCTTTATGCTCACTAGATTGTTTCAGAATGACTACTTGATCAGAGTAATCAGAAAGATAACAATCTAAGAGTTCCATACTTTCCTTATCTTCAATAATTATATACTTGGCCAGGGTATAAAAATACTGATATTAGGTAGTATGCACTTTATTTACTATCATGTTCCTCACTTTTCATATCATCATAAGCACAAGATTTAACATTCCCGGATTTTCTTCAGGCATTACTTCTATATCTCATCCTTTTTCACACAGATCAGAGAAATTATAAAGCATTTAAAGGAATACTGAGTAAAATATAAGTCCTCATCTTCCTTGTGTCCTCATATGATTAGTCAAAGGAAGCTCAAAATGAGCTATTTTCTTATATTTATCACATAGAATTATGAAATGATATATCAGAATAAAATTGTTTCATCTAACCTGCCTCATCTCGTAGTTTGTTTACTGCCTCAGGTTGATTCTTTTCATAGAATCTTACTATTGCCTGATGTTGACTTTGTATTTTGTTATTTAATGCAGTTGATCCTGCCTGGGACGTTTGTCCACGTCCTCGACTGCTACTAGAAATTTGTTTCCTCTGATGGCCTTGATGTCTCTGCCTCGATGGTTGAGTTACCATTGTGTTTCCAACTAGACAATTCCTTGCTAGATGTCCTACCTGTCTACATTGGTGACAGGTTCTATTCTCTTGATATGGTCTAAAAGGTCATTTACCCTTTCCAAGTAGCCCTTTCCCTAGTGCACTAGACCTTGGTTGTATCGGGGGTACCAAAAACTTCCCCTTTTTTGAACTACTGGGCCTCTGATCCTGAGTTTGGATAGGCCTTTTCTTAATTCTTTCCTCATTATCCTTTTCTGGATAGTCTTTTTAGATATGTCCAGGCTGCCTACACCTATGGCAAATCCTGATATCAGGTTGTAGCCTATTTCTTTCATCATTATTCATTACTCCAACATGCTGATGTTGAGAAAGAATCCTATTGGTGTCCAAAACTTCATCATTGGGGGTTGGTAATCTAGGTTGTATTGCAAATATATGGTACACTATATGCATCATTGCTTTCCTAGATTTCCCAACAATGATATTAAAAGAAGGATTCCTTATCATAGTTGAATCATCTTGGGGGTTCTCAGGCAGTCGTTCTTCTCTTGCCTGGTCCCTTACACCTTCTATTGGTGCAACATTACTGCTATCAGCAGCATGTTCTTCATGTGATCTAGACATCCTTAAGTTCTTCTTCTCATGTATAAGTAGAACACACTATCAGATAAACTAGAAGACACTAGAACAGATTCAACAACCTTAATCCTATGTTTCTATAGACTTAGCAAACCTAGAGCTCTGATACCACTAAATTGTGACGCACGCCATTAGAACAAAACATCATTAACTAAGAGGAAGTGATTATTAACAGCGGATTACTAAAAATCACTAAAAATTAAAAACATTTACAAAGATATCCATACACAGGAAAACTCTTTTATCAAGAACCAGTGTACTTTATTTACATCCTGGTTCATAAGTACATATCATGTATCATCCCTCCTCGAGGATTACAACATCAACTGCTCTACTAAAACTATACACAGGCAACATAAGAACCTCTAGGAATCAAGCCAAAATCTTAGATCGATTCATTAAAAGTACTAACTACTAACTCTGAGGACCTGAGAGTACAGAGACGACACATAGGACTCTCTATACAAAAATATGACAGCCAGTGCCTCCACCTGGAATATCATTATTATCCCTATTGTTGTTGCTGCTGCTCTTTACCTGTAATAGGGTTTCTGCCTCTTCTTCAGCGTCTACCTAAAAAAGTTGGATCCCATAGCGATGAGACAATTGAAAATTGTCCCAGTGAGAGATATAACTCTCTGCCAGAAACATTATTATTGCAGTGTAACAGAATAAAACTGAGCAGGAGTTCTTTTGTATTAATAATAGTATTATTCATTGTATGAACAGAATAAGATAATCTCCTTTCTTAAGGGGATTATTGCATCTACCCATGGTAGAATTATACATCATATATCTACTTTGCAAGGAATGTAAAGAATCATAAAAATATCATCTATCAACTAAAGATGCATAAAGAAATGTAACATCAGCCAATGATTTTCGTATTCAATCCTTAAGCAAACACGCTATATGGCTTATTACACTTTAAAATCACACTTATTCCCTGAGGAAATGAGGTATATCGTTCATACTGGTGAATGTATATTCATCATGAAATTCAATTATCACTTCGGGACCAATTCAACTCTCTATATATACTATTTCACTCAATATTTATCATAATGTGCAAAACTACTTAGTTGATTCAATTATCAAGGTTTTAACTAAATATTGTTGATTTAATGTAGGATTTGACAAAGCTAAACAAGTAGTCGGGGTCCACCTTCATCTCTGGCTCTAATAAATAAATCTAACCAACCGTTTGAGCCCATGCGGTCTCAAGACCATTTGAGCCCATGCGGTCTCAAGACCGTTTCAGCCCATGCGGTCTCAAGACCGTTCGAGCCCATTCGGTCTCGAGACCGATGGACCACAACAGGCTGATTGAAAGCATAACCCAGCCATGAGGAATCGAGCAATGCAAGGCCTTGAAGCAAATCCATGGCCACGACCGTTTTGGATGACCACGGCCGTGGTCCACTGTCCTCACCACGAATGTGTGGTGAAGCCACGATCGTGTTCTCCTCGCCACGACCGTGGTGGATCACCCCCAACACCTGAGCTCTCCGAGCCACGATAGTGGCACCCTACCTACATCAACTCTCACTCACCTACCACGCCCGTGCAAGGCAGCACGGCCGTGTGACAGCTACCTCACCACGCCCTGCAAGGGGAATGACCGTGAGACCACAACATCACCATGACCATGGTGCCTCACCACGACCGTGGTGCATCGCCTTCTACCTCTATACCTCCACCGAGAAGCACTTCTTCTCTTCGATTCGTCCAGGATCACACCGACCCTCTTTGTTACCTTCCTCGGCGCCGCCCAGTTGCAACACAGACTCCATAGCTACCGCCTTTGGTCTCTTAAGCAGCTTGCCTAATCAAATAGAGCAAATCAGTTGAATCGGTCAGAAGACTAGATGAACCTGCTATGATGACCGTTGCAGGAGATGTCAAAATCAAGGAAGGATTCAAAAACCGTTTGGGCGTCTACTGAGATTCCAGATCGTTTTCCAAAGTCAAAGATCATTTGGGGGGGTATCTGAAGACCATTTGGTCTCGTGTGGTTTCCAAACTATTTTCTAGCAAACGGTTTACAAACTGTTTGCCTCTGTCTATAGACAGTTTTTCCAACTCTGTGAATCCGTTTAGTCTCATGCGTTCTCCAAACCGTGAGAGCAAAGCTCACCGAAGACCATTTGGCTAAAGTGTTGACTGTTTGATCTCATACGGTTTCCAAACCATTTGCTGCTCAAGACCGTTTGTCTTATGCGGTCTATAGACCATTTGCTAAAGTTGTGCAAGATCGTTTAGTCAGATTCTACAGACCATTTGGGCCAAATAAAGTGAAACCGTTTGGGCAAAAATATTTATAGACCGTTTGGTTTCCTTTTATCCAAGACCATTTGGGGTCAGTCTATGGCTATAAATAGGACCCCAAGGGTCCTCACTTGGACATCAGTTTCAGGACACCAACAGGCTGCCTATAAATAGGTCTGATCCAAATCCTTTACTGTCCATGCCAGTTTCATTCCACCTACTGCCCGTGTTGCAACCAAGGAGGCTGAGGAGAGAAGGAAGATGGAGCGAGGGAGACTGTCCGGTCTGTCTTGGCAACTCCCGTTCGCGTCTAGATCTGCTCCAACATGACGTAGAAGGTTGTATCTTCTTCACTGAGTTGTGACTACCTTCTGCACCGAGTTCATGGCATATTTCTCTCTCTTTCTAATTCTTCTTGTTTCTCACACCATGAGCGATTAGTACCTTTTTCACTGGGGTGCGGGGATTAGACCCGCTGCCCATGAAAATCATGTTCTTTTGTTAAACTCTCCATGGCAATGTATATAACTCTTCATTTCGTTGTTAATTAGTATGTTCGTAGTTGATTATCTCCTTGCTTTCATCTTGTTCTTTCCTATATTGCGAAATCTTCTATGTATGGGATGAAATGGAGATTTTCAAGTTCGACTCCTTGACGAGAACTTCTGAAAGGATTCCTTGAGGTCGTAAGTGTATGATCTGTGAGGGGATGAGCCATCTAGCCTACGGTGATGCTTCTATGGTCAAAACATCCCTCAGGGAGGACCACAACCTTAGTTGGATTTTGTATCATCTTGTTTATCGTCGATGTTAGTTTTTAGATCTATTACCAGCTTGCTTACCAATTAATGTGGTTGACTCCCAAACTAGAAATAGAATGGGATTTCTTTGAGGTAGTAAGTGTATGATCTGCAAGGGGACGAGCCATCTAGCCTTCGGTGACGCTTCTGTGTGCTTAACGCCTGAATAGGGGGACCACAACCTTTGTTGGATTTCTGTATCTTCAGAGCACTAAGTAAGTGATTCGGTTGGTGATGAGACATATGATGCCTAAGGTGATGCTTACGCAAACCTAACACCCTAACAGAGGTTTGGCAGCAGCTCTATTTGGATTGATATATCTTGCCTGGTTTGTTTGTGATTAAGTGTGTTTGCATATGTAGCGGTGGTGAAACCCGATACCATCCCAGCGATTCCATATCATTGATCTAAATCCTACTTTCAGTCAGCTTTTACTTTCTTGCAATTAGCTTAGTTAACTTCAAATCAACTAATCGTTTAAAATATTAGCCTTAACTAGAACTAGACCAGACTGATAAAGATTCTTAAAAACATTGTCCTTTGGATTCGATCCTTAAATATACTGCGATAAGACTCGTCCGTTTGTGGATGGTATTATTGCACTGTGGTTTTAGTAAAAGCTCGAGGATTTCAACCCCGAGTGAGTTTGTTAGTGCGTTCAAAATACCACATCAAATTCTGGCACCGTTGTTGGGGACAACAAAATCAGTTAGTCAAATCTAGTTCTTTTAAGACTAATCTAGGATTTTGCTTTTTCTTTTGAAACAATTGATCATCTACTTGAATTTGAATATACTCTGTGGTTCTCACTTTCGAAATCTTTCTATTTTCAGGTGTAATCCAAGGCATAGTGTATGCACCGCTCGGACAACCCTGGACTCACATCAAGCTTTGATCCCGAGATAGACATAACTTTTCATCGTCAAATCTAAGAAAATCAAGCAAAGATGGCTCAAGAATAAGAGGTAGCATGAAGGGTGACTCAAGCAATCAATGCACAAAGAGAGAGGCTCATGCAAGAAGCCAGGGCTACAGTTCAGTAGGAAATCCTAGCAGCACAAGCAGTAGCGCAAGCAGCTGAACTACAAAAGGATATTAGAGAGTTCTCAATCCCAAAAGTTGTGAATGTTCATCATCCAGTACAACCTCCTCCTATCAACACTACTAATTTTGAGATAAGAGCGCACTGGATCACCCTACTTCAGAATAACCCTTTCCATGGCAAGCTAGGAGAAGATAGCCAAGAACATCTTTTGAGATTTATTGATCTATCTACCATGAAAAAAGAAAATGGAGTCATAGATGATGCCATTAGACTCTGTCTCTTCAAGTATTCCCTTGCTGATAGAGCTATAAGTTGGTACAATTCGTTGCAAAGTGAAATACCCATCACCACCTGAGAACAACTGCAAAATGTGTTTCTAGAAAATTTTATCCCCCATCTCACACATATGAAATCTGAGGGCGAATAACAAATTTCCCTCAAGTTCCTGGAGAAACCCTTGTTGAAGCTTGGGATAGATACAAAGAGCTTCTACGCAAGTGTCCACACCATGAAATTCACAAGAACCAACTCATTGAGATTTTTTATAGGGGTGTGGATGATGATATTAAGAGATTCCTAGATTCCTCGTCTGGAGGAAACTTCATGCGACAAAGTTATGACAACACATGGAGAGTCATCACACTGGGAGCAGAAAATCAAGACAATTGGGGAAGATCTGTAGGTAAAGGAGTTTTGAAAGTACCTATGAACAAAGCTACTCCCGAGTACAAATCTATCGCTGAAACCTTAAAACTCTTAGTTGCCAAGCAAGACCATATTGAATCGTCTCTTGCTGTTATCGGAAGAGGGTGTTCGCCCACTCGACAACTGGAATAGGTCAAGTCTGCTTCCCTATTCTGTGAAGCATGTAAGAGCACCGATCATTCCACTTTATCATTCAATGTTCTCTATGATGTTGTTCTGGGCAATGTATGTGGCCAAGGAGATAATAGTCAGATGGAAAATCTTAATGCTATTAACACCATTCCTGGTCAAAGTTATTACAATCCAAATCAGAATAGGAATCATCCCAGTTTTCAATACGGAAACCCTTTTGGAGCAGTAAACTCGCACCGATTTGGTTCAAACAATCAACCAAGAGGCCCACCAGGATTCAAGTATAATCAACAATAGAATTTTGGGAATCAAGGAAATTTCAAGGGGAATTTTCAGAATAGGAACTACAATAATTTTCAAAACAACTCTCAGTATCAGAATCTTAATCAACAGTAAGGACAGTAAGCAAGACCTGTTACTTCTGATGACAAGCTATCAGCCATTGAAAAAATGTTACAAACTCAGCAAACTATGATAGACAACCAACAAGCTCAGCAGAAGGCTATTGAATCTCAACTAGCTCAACTCGTAGCTAGCATAAAGCCATCTACTAGAGTCTTTGTTGGACAACCCGAGAACAATCCTAAGCATCCTGAACAGTTGAAGGCAGTCACCACTAGGTCAGGGAAAGATTATTCAAATCTCCCTGAAAAGACACCTGTGATTATTACATATGAGGGTGAGCCTGTGATTGACCAAGACTCAACAACACAAGAGTCTCATTCAAAAGTCGATAAGACAGATAAGGGAAATCCTGAGGACCCAACTGATGAAGAAATTGAAACACCAAAACCTGATATTCCTGTATATAAGCCTCATATACCTTTCCCAGCTCGTCTAAGGCAGACCAAGCGTGATACTCGATTCAATAAGTTTAAAGATGTTGTGAAGAAACTTCATGTTGATATACCCTTCTTGGATGCGCTAGCTGAGATACCATCCTGGACTAAGTACCTAAAGTCACTTCTCACAAGGAAGTATATAATTGAAGAGTATGAGATAGTAAAACTGGAAACAACTACGTCTGACATCATTTTGAGCAAGATGCCCTAGAAACAAAAAGACCCAGGATCCTTTGGAATTTCATGTCACATTGGCGACTCATCATGTAAGAAAAGTTTGGCAGATCTCGGCGCAGGCATCTCTATTATGCCACTTAGCCTGTGCAAGAGACTACGGTTCGCAAAATTTCTACTTACTGGCATGACTATAAAGCTTGTAAACAATTCGATAAAACGTCTATTAGGTATCCTTGAAGATGTCCCAGTCAAGGTAGGCAAGGACACATATGCTCCATGCGAATTTTTCATTATGGATATTAAAGAAGACATTAGATACCCTCTCATCTTTGGTCATCCGTTCCTCACCGCTGCAAGAGCCCTAATTGATGTTGAAGCTGGTAACTTACTGCTCAGATTAGGCAAAGAAACTTTCAAATTCTAGGTTTTTGAAAGTATGAGAAGACCAAGTATGCAAGAAGAAGTATATGTGATTGACTGCATTGAGAAAATGTCACTTCTAACTCAAGAGCATCATGAATCAGACGATCCCTTAGAAGTTGCTCTGACAAACACATTAGTTGATGGACTGATTGAAGAACAAGTAAAAGATTGCATCGAATCCCTCGATTCAGCTAAAGAAGATGTTGAAGCCACTAGTGAAGAACTCAAAGCTATGGAAACTACAAAAGAAACATGCAAAAACTAGAGGCTCCCGAAATGAAGCCTCTGCCCGAAGGACTAAAGTACGTGTTTTTAGACGATCTCAAGGTTTGCCTAGTTATTATAAATTCCGATCTAACATTTGGAAAAGAAGAGAAACTCCTAAAGGAATTGAGGGAAAGAAAGAAAGCCATTGGTTATAAAATGAGTGACCTCACTGGGGTCAGTCAAGTGCTGTGTATGCACAAGATCCCTATGATGGAAGATCACAAGCCTACTATTGAGCATCAATAAAAGTTGAATCCAAATATGAAGGAAGTGGTCCGTCGTGAGGTCATTAAACTGCTCACAGTTGGAATAATCTATCCGATATCAAATTCGCCATGGGTGAGCCCAGTGCATGTAGTCCTGAAGAAAGGTGGAACAACTGTTATACAGAATGAAAACAACGAACTCATCCCCACTCGAATAGTCACAGGGTGGAGGATGTGCATAGATTATAGAAAATTAAACAAGGCAACTCGAAAAGATCATTTTCCTATGCCCTTCCTTGATCAAGTCCTAGAAAGGTTGGCTCACCAAGAATATTTCTGTTATCTTGACAGTTACTCTGGATTCTATCAAATACCCATACATCTACATGAACAATAGAAAACAACTTTTACCTACCCATTTGGGACATACGCCTTTAAAAGAATGCCATTTGGTCTCTGTAATGCACCCGCAACTTTCCAACGTTGCATGGCTGCCATATTCGCTGGTCTTACTGAAACAATTATGGAATTTTTCATGGATGATTTTTCTATATACGGAGATTCATTCGATTCATGTCTAAAGCACCTCTCCCTGGTCCTCAAATGTTGTGAAGAAGCACATCTTGTGTTGAATTGGGAAAAGTGCCATTTTATGGTAAGGGAAGGCATTGTCCTCGGCCATAGGGTCAGCAATAGAGGAATTGAAGTAGATAAAGCCAAGATTGAAGTGATTTCTAAACTGACTAACCCAACACATGTAAAACAAGTCTGTGCTTTCCTAGGTCATGTAGGATTTTACGGAACATTCATAAAGGACTTTTCCAAAATAACGAAACCAATTACAAACCTATTACTAACGGATACAGATTTCAATTTTAATGAAGAATCTGTCAAAAGCTTCAACACACTGAAACAGGCCCTTACAACCACCCCCATCATTAGAGCTCCTGACTAGGACCACCCTTTTGAAATTATGTGTGATGCCAGTAACTATGTTGTGGGCACTGTTTTAGGGCAATATATAGAGAAGAAACACTATGTGAACTATTATGCATCAAAAACTCTCGATGAAGCTCAGAGGAAGTATGCAACTACCGAGAAAGAACTTCTAGCAGTCGTGTATGCCTTTGACAAGTTCAGATCCTACCTAATTGGTTCAAAGGTCATTGTCTACACATACCACGCCGCCATTCATTACCTTCTGGCAAAGAAAGATGCAAAACCCAGGTTGATTAGATGGATCCTTCTATTACAGGAATTTGATTTAGAGATAAGAGATAAAAAAAGGTACAAAGAATGGTGTAGCAGACCACCTCAGTCGCATCCACACTCAGGATATCGAGAAGATTCTGATTAACGATTCTCTTCCAGATGATCAACTAATGAAGGTCTTAGAAGTTATACCATGGTACTCGGATTTTGTGAACTACCTTGTTGCTGGGGTTATCCATCCTCAATGCACCGAGAATGCACTGAAGAAGTTCATGCATGATGTAAAGCAATATCACTGGAATGAGCCATATCTCTTTAAACTAGGTGTTGATGGCCTGTATAGACGATGTATCACCAAAGAAGAAGCTCAACTTATTTTGGAACAATGTCACTCAGGACCAGTGGGAGGACATATGAGCTCTAAAAAGACTGCTTTGAAGGTTTTGCAATGTGGATTCTTATGGCCAACCATATCCAAAGATTCCTATGACTTTGTCCTATCATGTGACAAATGTTAAAGATTAGGCAATATAACAAATAGAGATGTGATGCCACTAAATCTATGGCAAGAAGTAGAGATATTTGATGTTTGGGGTGTGGACTACATGGGGCCATTCCCATCTTCTCATGGATTTTCTTACATCCTAGTGGCGGTAGACTACGTCTCAAAATGGGTTGAAGCCATACCAACCGTCACTAGTGATTCAAAACCAGTCATCAAATTATTCAAGGATATTATTTTCCCCTGTTTTGGTGTCCCACGCACGGTGATATCTGACGGAGGTTCCCACTTCCTTGAAAGAAGCTTTGAAGCTTTATTGAGAAAATACGGTGTAACACATAAGGTTGCCTCGCCTTACCATCCACAAACAAGTGGACAGGTAGAGGTCTCTAAGCGTCAACTAAAGGCTATTCTGAAAAAAAACTGTAGCACACAATCGAAAGGATTGGTCAACTAAAATCAATGATGCCTTATGGGCCTATCGAACTGCTTATAAAACTCCCATCGGGACTACACCTTTTCGATTAATATATGGAAAGGATTTCCACCTTCCAGTCGAACTAGAACACAAGGCATGGTGGGCAATTAAACAACTGAACTTTGATATGAAAGAAGCATGCCAAGCTAGAATTCTGCAACTCCAAGAGCTGGATGAACTCAGGATGACACCTTATGAGAATGCAGGAATCTACAAAGAACGCACAAAACTTTGGCACGATGGACATATGAAAAGAAAAGACGTACAAGTGGGAGACCAAGTTCTGCTATTCAACTCAAGATTGAAGCTATTCCCAGTAAAACTCTATTCCCGCTGGTCTGGATCGTACATTGTCAAAAACATCTCCCCACATGGTGCTTTCTCTTTATGGAGTGAAAAGTCGAGTGAATTTGTGGCAAATGGCTAATGCTTGAAAGGATATTTCACCACGATAGATATGAGCACCGAAGAAATAATTGATCTCCCCAATCCAAAGAAACCACCGTGAAGTCGAGGATATCAAGTCGAGCCATCGACATAAAACAAAGGCGCTTGTCAGGAGGCAACCCGATAAATAAATTCATATTTAGTTTTCAATTTTGAATTAGAAATTTTTCCTAAATTTCGTTTTCACCTTTTAGATAATTTCGCACCAAATAAAATTTGCATCGCGAGATGCTATCTTGAGTTTTGATTGATCTTTCTTTAGATTTTCAGATAAAAGGATACTCACTGATTGGAACGCAACCACATCTCATGGTCCAAATGGTGCAAATCTTCCCCTCCATCTTGGATTTAGGATTCGCTCGGGATGAGCACATTTTTAAGTTCGGGGTGGAGGTTGGGTGGTACGTACCTCACATTCCACCTACACCCATCCTTTTCATACTCAAATTTTCACTGTCACATTCTTGATAAAATTTTCAAAATTTTCAAAATTCTTTAATGTTTTTCAAAGAAACTGAACAGATACTTGATGAATTTTTAACACTTCTTGGTTTCATTAAAAGACACTAACTAACCTGCTATGAATTTTGAATCATTATATCCTCCTTATTCGAAGTAAATCCTCCAAAGGACCACTTTTTGAAACAAGCCTTTTGTATGAAATCATCTTGTGAAGCTTATGATTCCTAACATCATGACACTTTTGCAAAAATGATAAGTGTTTGTAAAACTGATAGGGATCAAACACATCAGGCTTCCTAACTAATTTGTGGAAAATAGCATGGAATCCCCACCAGATCCTCATCAAGTCATTGTTTGAGTAGAGTTTGATAAAGAGAACAACCCGGTGCACTGAATTGTAAATCAAGTTGCATTCTAATCTGAACTCTCTTCTACATTTCTTCTATCATCTTTGTACCCGTCCATTCATCAAAAAGAAACAAAAATAACCAAATTTGTGCCAAACCCTAAGTTCGGGGTGGCACGCCACTTCCCTCTATATCTTCTTCTTCCATACCCCTCACAAATAAATAGGGGCGTACCACCAAAAATGCAATCTGGAGTCGAATAGAGGAGAGATTTGCAAACAAAAAGATTCCAAAGCGCACACATAAAGAAATGCAATCTCGAGTCAAATAGAGGAGAGATTCGCACAAAAAATGCAATAAATCAAATTGCAAAGCAAATAAAAATCTTGAGTCGAATAGAGGAGAGATTTATTTCTTCCTTCCATACCACCATTCACTCCACTTTCTACCTAATGGCGCAATGAATGCCTACCCTATCCTGAAAAATACCAGTGTCAGATCAAATGCATACTTGTTGTTTTGCGGGTGTCTCTGGATTCTTACAAAACTCTTTCGCATGCTTGATTGTCGGGAAAAAGTGAGGAGGAAGTGATCTTGAAAAATGAACTCAGGAACGAAGATATGGTAAGATGTGTTTAGCGGTCTCAGGAGGTTGAGATACTGAGTCATATTGAGCAGAAAGAAAACATTTGTGATGTGAAGATGAAGCAATCACACGAATTGAAAGTATTCATTTGGCAACTGTTTCAGATTTTGTGTTACTCAAGGACGAGCAACGTTTAAGTTCGGGGTATTTTGATGAATGTATATTCATCATGAAATTCAATTATCACTTCGGGACCAATTCAACTCTATATATATACTATTTCACTCAATATGAATCATAATGTGCAAAACTACTTAGTTGAGTCGATTATAAGGTTTTAACTAAATATTGTTGATTTAATGCAGAATTTGACAAAGTTGAACAAGTAGTCGGGGTCCACCTTCATCTCTGGATCTAATAAAGAAATCTAACCAAACGTTTGAGCCCATGCGGTCTCAAGACTGTTTCAGCGCATGCGGTCTCAAAACCGTTTGAGCCCAAGCGGTCTCAAGACCATTTCAGCTCATTCGGTCTCAAGACCGTTCGAGCCCATTCGGTCTCGAGACCAATGGACCAGAAGAGGCCGATTGGAAGCATAACCCAGCCGCGAAGAATCGAGCAATGTAAGGCCTTGAAGCAAATCCACGACCACGACCGTTTTGGATGACCACGGCTGTGGTCCACTGTCCTCACCACGATCGTGTGGTGAAACCACGACCGTGAGGTGAAGCCACGACCGTGTTCTCCTCGCCACAACAATGGTGGATCACCCCCAATGCCTGAGATCTCTGAGCCATGAATGTGGCACCCTACCTGCATCAACTCTCTCTCACCCGCCACGCCTGTGCAAGGTAGCACGGCGGTGTGACAGCTACCTCACCACGCCCGTGCAAGGCGGCATGACCGTGAGACCACAGCATTATCACGACCATGGTGCATCATCTTCTACCTCTGTACCTCCGTCGAGCAGCACTTCTTCTCTTCGATTCGTCCACGATCACGCCAGCCCTCTTTGTTACCTTCCTCGGCGCCACCCAACTATGACACGGATTGCATAGCTGTCTCCTTTGGTCTCTTGAGCAGCTTGCCTAATCAAATAGGGAAAATCGGTTGAATCGCTCAGAAGACTAGATGAACCTATTGTGATGACCATTGTAGGAGATGTCAAAACCACAAGGACAGATTCGAAAACCGTTTGGGCATATGTTGAGATTCCAGATTGTTGCCCAAAGTCGAAGATCATTTGGGGGGAGGTATCCGAAGACCGTTTGGTCTCATGCTGTTTCCAGACCTTTTGCTAGCAAATAGTTTACAAACTATTTGCCTCTATCTACAGACCATTTTCCCAACTCAATGAGACCGTTTAGTCTCATGCATTCTCCAAACCGTGAGAGCAAAGCTCACCGAAGACCGTTTGGCTGAAGCGTTGACTGTTTGATCTCATACAGTTTCCAAACTGTTTGTTGCTCAAGACCGTTTGGTCTTATGCGGTCTACAGACCGTTTGCTAAAGTTGTGCAAGACCGTTTGGTCAGATTCTATAAACCGTTTGGGCCAAATAAAGTGAAATTGTTTGGGAAAAAATATCTGCAGACCATTTGGTTTCCTTTTATCCAAGACTGTTTGGGGTCGGTCCGATGCCTATAAATAGGACCCCAATGGTCTTCACTTGGACATCGGTTCTGGGACGCCGATAGGCTGCCTATACATAGGTCCGATCCAAATCCAGCACTGTCTGCGCCAGTTTCATTCCACCTATTGCATGTGTTGCAACCAAGGAGGTTGAGCAGAGAAGGAAGACGGAGCGAGGGAGACTGTTTGGTCTGTCTTGGCAACTCCCGATCGCATCTAGATCTGCTTTGACTTGACGTAGAAGGTTGTATCTTCTTCGCCGAGCTGCGACTACCTTCTATATTGAGTTCATGGTGGATTTCTCTCTCTTTCTCATTCTTGTTTCTCGCACCATGAGCGAGTAGTACCTTTTTTGTTGGGGTGTGAGGATTAGCCCCGCTGCCCATGCAAATCATGTTCTTTTGTTAAACTCTCCATGGAAATGTATATAACTCTTCATTTCGTTGTTAATTGGTATGTTCGTTGTTGATTATCTCCTTGCTTTCATCATGTTCTTTCGTATATTGTGAAATCTTCTATGTATGGGATGGAATGGCAGTTTTCAAGTTCGACTCCTTGACGAGAACTTCTGAAAGGATTCCTTGAGGTCGTAAGTGTATTATATGTGAGGGGACGAGCCATCTAGCCTACGGTGATGCTTCTGTGGTCTAAACATCCCTCAGGGAGGACCACAACCTTAGTTGGATTTTGTATCATCTTGTTTATCGTCGATGTTAGTTTTTAGATCTATCACCGGCTTGCTTACCAATTAATGTGGTTGACTCCCAAACTACAAATAAAATGGGATTTCTTCGAGGGAGTAAGTGTATGATCCACGAGGGGATGAGGCATCTAGCCTTCGGTGATGCTTCTGTGTGCCTAACGCCTGTATAGGGGGCCCACAACCTTCTTTGGATTTCTGTATCTTTGGAGTCGTAAGTAAGTTATTTGAATTGATATATGGGGGGTTCGGCAGCAGCTCCATTGAATTGATATATCTTTCCTGGTTTGTTTGCGATTGAGTGTGTTTTCATGTGAAGTGGTGGTGAAACCCGATACCATCCCAGCGCTTCCATATCATTGATCTAAATCCTACTTTCATTCAGCTTTTACTTTCTTGCAATTAGCTTAGTTAACTTCAAATCAACCAATCATTTTAAATATTAGCCTTAACTAGAACTAGACCAGACTGATAACGATTCTTTAAAATGTTGTCCTTTGGATTCGATCCTTAACTATACTGCGATAAGACTCGACCGCTTGTGGGTGGTATTATTGCACTTTGGTTTTGGTAAAAGCTCGGGGGTTTCAACCTCGAGTGAGTTTGTTAGTGCGTTCAAAATACCACGTCACATACTCCAACCAACCATTGTGAAGTCAAAATCGGTTCCATACAAGGTCAATGGAAGAGTCGGCTGCCATGAACTTCCTTATCTCGATCAGTACGAGATTCCATGTAGGACATATTGTGCATCTGTTAAATAGCTTTCCATGGTATACTAGGAACTTTTCTATAGAGTTACAGCGTCAATTGCACTCCTTCGACATCGAGGGATTTAATGTTTATCTCACATCGATCTGGAATTTATATTATCGGGAGATTCGTGATACATCCATCCCGGCTTCGGGGGATTAGTGATACATCCACCCCGACATATATAATGAAGGATTGAGAAAATTAATGTTTATCTCACATCAATTCCTCCATTAGGGCGTAAGGATATTCGTGCCCATCACCCCCACATATTCAAGAATATGCATTCCGGGTTATGTCGCGGAGCAACCCGTTTCACCATCCAACAAATTCTGACACTGATTGTTATATGGCGAAGGCACTACATGATAAGATTTCACTTGCTTAATTAAGTGTATTACCATATTCTTTTAGCATCAGTCAGGTTTTCAAACATACATTATTATAACAAATGCTACAAAGAATGTGTAATACTTCTATCAAGTACTTTTTCAAAACTTTATAAAACATTAGGATCTCAATCCCTTGTCACATCATGGACATTCTCATCCCTTAACATCTCATCATCATGATTATGGAATGTGGGTATTCAAACCCTTAGTTCATCAAAGAACACTTGTTACCACTTATCATGTAACTAATACCTTCAGGTCATTTAACCAAGGTAAACATGATACTTTCTACAAAAGCATCTCACATGGCTCACGAGGCCCATTAAGTATCTTTCCACCTCTCACTAGGCAAAACATTATCATATGGCTCACAAGGCCATTACATCTTGTCACCTTTCACTAGGTAACAACTTATTCATAAGGCTCACAAGGCCATTGCACATTATACTTTTATTCAAGTATATAACATGTATTACAAGGTTTATGCAACAAAACAATTACAAACTTCCCATCATTAGGGTTAGGGTTTCCCTTCCTTATCGATTAGGGTTTCTCTTACATATCATCACCCTTCATTAAGTTTAGGGTTTTCCATTATTAACCATTTAGGTTCTCAAGATCATATTATTAATGATCATGCCCTAATTCATTGCTCCACACAGCTAGGAGTCAACATTGATAACATAAGTATTCAATCATGCATATTTATTCTCATCATTTATCATTAAATGAAATATCAACACAAGATATGAGTTCCTCTCTCAACTTTACCAGCATATGATTACATCATACTTTATTAATTTGGCTTAACCTTTTCATAAGGTATGTTAGCCTACACTTAACAAAGTGCATTACATCTCAATGTAACAATTGTCAAGACACACTTCATGTGTTACTCATCCAAGTATATTGGATTTAGAATACATCAAGGGGTATCAATCTTGAGGTACTGGATGTGATATCTATCATGTCTTTTTGTATCACTTCCCTTATCACCTTTATCTTACTTAAGTTCTTCAACTTATCTTGTATTAGGGTATTTCCCATCCTAATACTTTATGCACCAGATCATCACATTTATCATGTAATGTATTGGTCATAAGTCATTTACTTGAATTATTCAACCATTATCAATAATATGGACTCATCTCGGGTTAAGAAATTATTGATATATGGTTATCCACTATCAACCACTTTAAGTGTTTCACTTATCAATATATTAGTCACTATTCCATTATTAGGAATAGGGTTTCCCATCTTATCAATTAGGGTTTACATAATATCACCCTATATTAGGGTTTCACATAACATCACCCTACATTAGGATTTCACATAACACCATCCTATATCAGGGTTTCACATAACATCACCCTACAGTAGGATTTCACATAGCATCATCCTATATCAGGGTTTCATATAGAATTACCTGAAATTAAGGTTTCTCAACCCATAGCCCAAAATTAGGGTTATGGTTTATGATCATATTTCCCAAGATTAGGGTTTCATGCACTATAACCCAAAATTAGGGTTTCACATACCTTCACCCTATATTAGGGTTAGGGTTTCATATAGCATTACATAGCATCACCCTAGATTAGAGTTTCTCATCACATTACTACATTAGGGTTTTACATGGTATCACTCTATATTAGGGTTTCATTATCTTGAATTAAGATCCCTTATAACATTTCCCCAAATTAGGGTTTCATGTAACTTTACTTGAATTTAGGGTTGCATGAAGCATCCTCTGAAATTAGGGTTTTTCATTATATTACCCTAAATTGGGATTTCTCATATCATCACCCTAGATTAGGGTTACACCTAGCATTGCCCTAAATTAGGGTTAGGGTTCATCAACCTTCCCAATTAGGGTTTCATGATCTCTTTGTCAAGGATCATACCCTAATTACATATTTTATTCATGTTGAAAGTGTTGATGTTTAACCACTACATGATCATTATACATGTATGGATTCCTCTCTCTCATCCTCTCTAGGATTTTGATTACTTCAAGCTTGATTAGATTAGGTCAACCCTTCATTCAAGTACATACATTTAGGATTAACATAGTGTATTGAGATATTGCTTCCATAAGCATCAAAGGTTAACCTCTTTAAGGGTACTAATCACCCTAATACCTTAAAGGTACATCCATTGTAATTATCTTTGATATACATTATTAACAATCATGGGGTTAATTGTACTTATATGGTTTGAATCAAATACACCTTCAGACGATCTTGAGGTATTAGACCCTCAAACGGTCTTGAAGTACTTTGACCTTCAAACGGTCTTAAAGTACTTTGACCTTCAAACGGTCTTGGACCAAACCTCCAAACGGTCTGGAGACCATTAGACCTTAAACGGTCTTGGTCCCAAAACCTTCAATTGGTCTTAAGACCGTTAGACCATCAAACAGTCTTGATCTCAAAAACTCTAAACAGTTTAAGACCCTTTGAATTAAATATTAATTAACCCCAAACAGTTTGAAACTGAATGGCCCTCAAACGGTCTGAGACTGAATGGTCCTCAAACGGTCTAAGACCATTTGGTCTCAATCAGCTTGAAACCATTTAACCCTAAATTAGGGTTTCTTCAATCAATTGATTTAGGGTTTGCTTCATTGAACCATTCATCAATTAGACAATTGAAAATACATCAAATTATAACCCTTAGATTTCCAACCATCCATCACATCGCTTAACCTCCAAACAATCTTGAGACTGTTTGAGCCATTCAACTTAGAAATCGGCTCAATCAACTTAGGGTTTCAACCATTCAATCCAATTAGGGTTTGTAATCAATGGATCACCCATTATTGAATCCATTATAATTAAATCAATTTGAGCCATTGGATCTTCATCATTCACATAAGCAATAGACCCCAAATGGTCTTGAGACCATTTGACCTCAAATGGTCTTGAGACCATTTGCTCTTAAACGGTCTTGAGATCGTTTGCTCTCAAACGGTCTTGAGACCGTTTGCTCTCAAACGGTCTTGAGACCGTTTTATCACCAAACGGTCTTGAGGCCGTTTGGTCATCAACATTGCAAATTGTTTGCTCATGATATTTATTGAGGTGTGTGCTAAGATGACATCATCATCTTCAAGCTACAATCCTTCGAAATTTTCTGTGATTCTTATGGTGATTTCATCAATTAATCAAAAGGAATTTCGAGAAAAGAAAAGGAATCAACATATGATGAAGAAATTAGATCAATAATAACATTTAAGGGTTCAAGTTATATAACCCACCTTCAAAGTTGAATCCAAGCTTCAATTTTGACGTCCTCAATGGTGAATGAAGCTTTCTCAACTTTCCAAGGTCCGTTCTCAAGTCTTTGGATGCAAAGGATGATCAAGGTTGAGCATTGAATGGAGAAAAGAAGAAATCAAGCATTGAATTTCGATTTCCACCATGAAATCAAGGTTGAAGATGATTAAGGAACTCACCTACAGATTGGGGTACGTCCTATTGTTGCTCCTAAACTCCCTTACGCTTGACCAAAGCAAGGAAACAAAGTGGATTAGGAAAGAGTCTTTCATGTGGGTGGAAAATGGGATATATGTAAGGGAATTTCAAGAGAGGGAAAGTGTTATAAAAATCTTTAAACTCCCTAAATTGGTGCCTCTTATCCCCCTCACTTCCTTGCATACGAATCCATCATCCTTGCCTTCAAAAAATTCTCATTTATCCTTGAATTAAAAGCAACCATGTAAGCACCTTAATCATTATAATACTATTATCCATTTTTAGTGGACAATTCTTTCTAATTAACAAATGCAAGTGGATTTCTTCACCTACTTAGGACATTTTTGTGACATTGCAAGGAACAAGGACTTCCACACTTATAAAAATTCAACCATCATACTTTTTGTTGAAGGGCACTTCCATTAATATATTTATTTTTGCATTAAATTGAATTAGGGTTTCAATTATGCTTAAGTCTTGATTATTTTAATATCAAGATTCTCTCTCCTCCAAAGAGATTCAAATGAGATGCCCCTCTGATTTTATTGTCTCTAATTGATACCAAGAAACATTAGGTACTCTATAGAAGTGGTATTTTGCATATTGAACCCTAGGTTTTGGGTAAATTGCACATTACACCAAAACTAGGTTTTAATGCACAGACATTGCTTAATAAGCTCTTTCTTGGTGCCCAGGCTACCACAAGCCATACCTCTGCATCATTTTCATTCTTATGATGCTTCAACACTCGAGGAACATTTTATCATGTAATATTTGCAAATTAACCCCTCAACTTGGGTAATTTGCACTTTAGTCCAAAATAAGTAAAACATTGTTTCATCATTATTCAAAAAGGACTAAAATTGAAACATAACTTCCTCTTGAGCCTTAATTACTTTTAAAAGGATAAAGAAAAGAAGATAAATGACTTACTAAAGAAAAACCTCTAGGGTTATGCCTTAACCCGGGTCAGGGATGTTACAAATCCAATTTGGAGAGTTCATCCTATCAAGTCAAACAAATAGATCCCTTTTAATCAAGAGTAAATCATGACTTCATTTCCAAAATGTTGGGTTTCAACTTCTACATGGACTTAGGTAGGGTTACATATCCATGATTGAGATTTCATATTTTAACAATTTGGGACAAACATCATATTTCAACATCGTGATTTATTGATGAAGTCGATGGAAGGTTCCACTCTATTCCACATGGGGCTCAACCCTAAGTCATAAATTGAGAAACTTAACAAAAAAATCATTTCAGATTTTCAAGATTTGGATACATGAAATTCAATTTCATATCGAGGGTGATCTGAAGAACCAAATAGGGTGATGATGGGAGTCAAATAAATATCATTAATCATGAGTTAATATTCCATTATTCAATATGGAGAGTCAAGTGTGGACATACAAGTAATAGGTCCAAATTGTTTGAAGCTAGTGTCTAGATTCCCACTTTATACCTTGGATGTGATCATTCATTGGTATACATACATTAAGAAATGGCCAACCAATATTTATAGCATTATTCGAGAAACATTTTGAGATAACAATATATGGTTCGTTATCATGATATTCAAGATTGATGAATGATATAGACCTAGGTCTTTCTAGGATGCCATCCACAGTCTATAGTCAACATCTTGATATTTCAAGATCATTAGGCAATCGAGATTCAAGAATGAATATCACTATCATCATAGACTTAACCTATTAGGTACTTAGTATTGGTATGTATGCCCATAGAGCTATCCCAAGAGATTGCATGGAGTCAGATATTAATTAACCAATTAATATGATTAATTGGTTAATTAATTAATTCCAAAATATTCTAATTAATCCACATGCATTTTAATTAATGCAGTTTTTCTATTTACTGAAGGATTTAGGAAACCCTTCTTCCTTTCAACTCCTATTTAAAGGGGCTTGATGGTCGATGTCTTTACAAGCTATTGAGATAGACTTTTTAGTTTACGCTCATGTATGTAAACCCTAGCCATCACCATTCTCATGATAGAAAGGAGAGCTGTGTGACGCTAGCATGTCATCTCACAGAGACTACTCCTTCCTTCTGGCTTTGGAAGCACGCCGTGGAGTTCTAATCCATCCGCGTGGATGAAGTAGAGATGTAGACACTAAGACACCTACATTTAGAGGACGACAATGACTGTCCATACACGCTACGAGCACCATACATCATCACCCGAAAGGAGCATGCCCAGATCTTCCCGCGACGCATTTAGAGGACGGGAGAGAAGTACTATCTGTGTAAGCCGCGTTGCACACCATCATATAGTGGGGCATTCCAGACTTTCTCTATGACAAGGTATAAATTGTGAACACTCTTTCTGAATATGTTGTCGTCGATGAGATCCTATTTCAGGTTGCAGGGAAATAGATTTTATTTTATTACTTCCACCGCGCATGTTTCCTCCACAAAATCTAATAGTGGTATCAGAACAACGTCGATCTATGGCATATTTGGATTCATTTCAATATGATCGAATTGTTGTATACTATTTTTTTTGGTTGCATATGATGCGAAATTAAAATTGCTAATGTGTATATCTAAACCTAATTCTACATACGCCGCAGGCTTCTATTTTTGACGCACAGGGGCGCTGCCCCTGTGTACCCCACATAGTATGCATGGGAGTCAAGAATTTATTTAATAGGTAATGTCCCGCATTAAAAGGACTACAATTGTAATATGTATATATGTATATGTAGATATACATATGATATCATACAAATCGTCTTTAAAATATGTTTTATGTGGTGAATGCATGCACGGTTATGGCCTAGAATCCCCTTTTGTGAATGTTGTAAATGAATGTGGTTGTGAATGTTGTGGATATGTTTGTTTGTAAATTCTATGGATTTATAATGGTTGTATGTGGATCCTTTGTATAAAGTATCCGGCTTGCATGTCGAGCCTCATCTCTTATTTCAAAGTGTAATTAATTCTTTCTCTTTATATTTGTACTCATATGATGTAATAGAGATAAGATTAGTTTTAGTCTTTGTAAACTTATTGTAAGGAGGCCACTTGAAGATCCAACTCCAAAGAGAGTCCATGGAGAAGCAACCTAAGGATCCAATTCTAAGAAGCAGCCTGAATATCCAACTCTATGGAGCATCCAAGGAGAAGCAACATGAAGTTCCAACCTCATGAAGCATCCATGAAGTTGTTCATTGTAATTTTGGTCCTTACAGGTTGATTCACAGGTGTTGTTGCATGAGATGCATACGACCTTAGGTGGACCGTAATCCTTTGTGGTTCTAAAGTATTATAATAGTATGCCATAACTGATGTTTTTGTGTTTGTGATTGCATGTCTATTGTTTGTGGTTGTGGATATAGTAGTATATGATACGTACTACAAGTATGTCGTGTTTGGATATGTATATGTATTAATAAAACCCCTCAATTAATAATATTAAGTTTTAGTTGTCATCCATAAAGCAACACACATGAAAATCTTGATCGACTATGTGTTGGAATGCCTCCACATGGTACACTGTCCATCTCGTGGAAGTGTGATGGTGGGTGTGTGGGTCTACCTCCACAGGGTGTACACTCATCGTGTTTGCTTATGGGTTGAACTTAACTGGGAAACCTTGATAGGATCAAGCACCTAGAGGCACACAGATGAATCATGGAAAGGAGTTGTGCATGATCATCTATACAAGAGTTGCATATGATGCAATTAGCAAAAGTTGCCTACCTTTGTATTTGGTCTTTGACACCGACACTGGCTGGGCATTGATCTAATTATTTTGGATCTTGGCTCACTAGAAGGTTATACACCGCAATATTCTGAGTTGATAGTGAGGGCTATCAACTTGAATAAAAAAGTGGGAGCATAATTAATTAAAGACCTAATTAATCTCATTTATCAAATCTTTACAGTCAAAATGTTTTGGACTAAATGCAACTTTTTTCTTTTGTAGTAAATAAATGGCAAACAACACACACACATTCTTATTGTGATAGGTCCTTGAGAAGGACAAACTTATCAGAATCAACTTTCAAAATAGGTTTAGGTCACTAAGAATTGCTCTCACACAGGAGCGTAAGCTCTATGTCCTCGAAACACCAGAGCCACTAGAACCCGCCTCAAATGCACCCAAATCTGAAAAGGATGCTTATAAGAAGCATGTTGATGACATCGTGGATGTCAAGTACCTGATGTTGTGCTTAATGAACTTCTGATTTGCAAGAGTAGCATGAGAACATGAATGCTATGGAGATGGTAACACATCTCAAGAGCATGTATCAGCATCAAGCAAGATATGAGAGATATGATGTCTAGACTCCATAAGGATGGTTATCTAGACTCTTTTGATTTTGAATCATTAGAGACTGTGAGGCTTTTTATTAGGCAAGATGACCAAGAATCATTTCACTAGACACAGTGAGAGAGTCAATGATCTGCTAAGGCTCATACATACTGATGCATGTGGACCTTTTCGATCAAATTCTAGAGGAGGCTATCAATACTTCATTACCTCACTGATGACCTTAGTAGGTATGGCTATGTATATCTTGTGAAACACAAGTCAAAAACTCTTGAAATGTTCAATACTTTCATGAATGAAGTAGAGAAGCAACTTGGTAAGAGTGTTAAAGCACTCCATTCTGATTGAGGTGGTGAATACTTAAGCCAAGAGTTTGAGGACCTTCTGAGAGACTGTGGTATTGTATCACAATGGATTCCACTTAGTACACCACAGAATAATGTTGTGTCAGAAAGAAGAAATCATACATTATTAGACATGGTACAATCAATGATGAGTTCAACCAAACTTCCAATATCGTTCTGGGGATATGCTATTGAAACTACAACATTTACACTTAACTATGTACCTTCCAAATCAGTTCAAAAGACATCATATGAGATATGGAATGGGAATCATCCCAATTTGTCTATGTTAAAGATTTTGTAATGTGAAGCTTATGTTAGGAAACAATTTCCTAAAAATCTTGGACCCAAATTTGACAAATGCTATTTTGTTGGATACCCCAAGGAAACTCAGGGATATTACTCTACTCACCAACTGACAACAAAGTGTTTGTTGCTAGGACTGGTGTATTTCTTGAAAAGGAATTTATTTCCGAAGGAATAAGTGGGAGGATTGTAGAGATTGAAGAAGTTCAAGATCAACAAGAAAGTAGAGAACCCAAGGAGGTACATAAGGAACATGAAGACTCACAAACTATTGTAGAATTTCAAGTTCCAAATGTAACACAGGAACCTCATAGGTCTAGTAGGACACGACTTGAGCCTGAGAAATTTGGATTTCTTGTGACTCAAGACAGTGATGAATTGGGCATAGCAGATGAGCCAACTTCCTATCTAGAAGCTACTAAGGGACTAGAATATGAGAAATGGCTCAAAGCCATGAGATCTAAAATGGAATCCATGTACACCAACAAGGTATGGACCTTGGTGGATCCACCCAAAGGGGTAAAACCCATAGGGTGCAAGTGGGTCTTTAAGAAGAACACCGACATGGATGGAAATGTTCAAACATATAAAGGTAGATTGGTTGCGAAAGGATTCTGTCAAATTTAAGGTGTTGATTATGATGAGAACTTCTCACCAGTTGCCATGGTTAAATCCAACATGATCATGCTTGTATTTGCAGCTAATCATGACTATGAGATTTCCTAGATGAATGTTAAAACAACATTGATTAATGGGAATTTACTCGAGGATGTGTACATGACACAACCTGATGGTTTTATCAATGGGAAGGAAGACAACAAAGTATGTAAGCTATAAGGGTCAATCTATGGATTGAAGCCAGCATCTCAAAGCTGGAATCTATGTTTTGATGAAGTAGTCAAAAAATTTGGCTTTAGTGAAAAGGAAGATGAACCTTGTGTTTACAAAAAGGTTAGTGGGAGCAAAGTCGTATTTCTCATATTGTATGTGGATGACATACTATTGATGGGAAATGACATCCCTACTATTCAGATAGTAAAAGGTTGGCTAGGGAAGAACTTCTCTATGAAGGATTTAGGTGAAGCATCCTATATACTAGGAATCAAGATCTATAGAGATAGATCTAGAAGGCTGCTAGGCCTAATCCAGAGCACATACATTGACAAGGTGCTAAAGAGGTTTAGCATGGAGGGTTCTAAGAGAGGTAACTTGCACATGCCCCATAGGATTACGATCTCTAAAGCCCAATGTATTAGTTCATGCGATGAGTTGACGCGCATGAGTAAGATTCCATATGCATCAGCAATTGGATATATCATGTATGTGATGTTATGTACTCATCCTGATGTGTCGTATGCTTTGAGCGTGATGAGACAGTATCATTCAGATCTAGGTGAATGTCACTAGACATTCGTAAAGAACATCCTAAAGTACTTGAGAAGGACTTAGGATCAATTCTAGGTATATGATGGTGAGGAAGAGCTCATGGTAAAGGGTTACACCGATGCTAGCTTCCAAACTGACAAATACGACTATAGATCACAATCTGGATTTTTGTTTTTTCTGAATAATAGAGATGTGAGTTGGAAGAGTTCCAAGCAAGAGAATGTTGTGAATTATACAACAGAGGTTGAATATATTGCCACATCTAATGTTGCAAAGGAAGTTGTGTGGACCAAGAAGTTCATTTCTAAACTTGGAGTGGTTCTAAGAGCTAATGATGCAATTGAGTTGTTTTGTGACAACAACAGAGCAATTTCACATGCTAAAGAACCTAGATCACAGTAACATTCCAAACATATTCTATATTCTATGGGGGTTCCATCTCATACGAGAGATCGTACATTGATGAGATGTGAAGATTCGTAGAGTACCTACAGAAAGCAATGTGGCTGACCAGCTCACAAAAGAACTTTCACAATAGAAACATGACGGACGTGTTCGATCACTTAGATTGAGATTCATGAGTGATTGGGTATAAGTGCAAGTGGGAATATGTTGGTATGTATGCCCATAGAGACTATTATTTGATGATTGTAATGGGATACTATGTAAATGATTTGTAATACTATATTGATTATATCAATAAAGGCAAGTTTCCAATCTATATGTTTGAGTTATATATTGTGGGATGATGACAAAACTTATAGATGTCTTCAGAATAATATACTCAATGACATATGTCTTTGGGTTGATGACCTGAACAGTGAGATCATATGTATGCTAAG
This sequence comes from Alisma plantago-aquatica, assembly GCA_963693085.1. Classification (NCBI taxonomy): domain Eukaryota; kingdom Viridiplantae; phylum Streptophyta; class Magnoliopsida; order Alismatales; family Alismataceae; genus Alisma; species Alisma plantago-aquatica. Next base: position 1,296,319,364 of record OY856411.1, read on the forward strand.
TGTATGTATTCTTGTTTTGTCCATAATTGGTTGTTATGGTGGAAATATCCACAGACATCAATAACATAAAAGATTAGAATGTATGTTGGTTGATGAAAGAATCTCATTAACCATGATATGGAGATATCAAACCAAATACATAAATACTTGTTAGAGAACACTTTATCGAATAGAACCACCTTGAGAGTGGCACATGGATACCATGATTGGTAGTTAGAGTCACATCTCATAGTGATGGTGGTGATTGTGGTTCCTAGACCTGAAGTTGCTACACTTACCACATGTCATTCAGTGTACTTTGACATCATCCACTGTGGTCCTGAATAAGGATTACCATAAACATGGTGTTTGGTGCACTGTGACACATGGGGATGAATGTGAGTGATGTAGATATAATTTGTCCTTCCTACGGGAGTTTGATATTCCAGCCACTTGATAACAAATAGCAAGAAATGGATGGCCATGCTGATGTGAGTCAATTTGTGATATTGAGCTTACATATATCTCAGACAGTCTACTCTAGTTCAAGAAACATGGATTAAACATTAAAGAGGATGATAGTGCCATGACTCGAGTTCAATGTGGATATCTTTTTTTGGTCAGTCAAAAAACGTGTTACTATAATCCAAAACTTTGGGCACTGAGTACCCCCTTACATGAACAGGAGCTAAAGAGCTCGACCAAGGATCTTATACCCCACGCACGTGGTATTACACTAGACCTTAAGATACCAGGAACTGAGAAGAACATCACACTAACAAGACTAAAACCAGACATTCCTACCAGGAAATCGATTGAAAAACAACATGTAGAAACATACAATAAGCCCACCCACAAATAGAATCTACAGGTTGCAACAAACAACCACCAGGAGCCCTGCCTGGACCAGCATCAAAAGCTTCAGATCTTCCCAAAATCGCCAGACCCATCACGATCTATCAACAGAGAACCGCACAGCTAAGATGTTCGAAACAACCCTTCCTTCTTGGCACGGTGCCAGCTGTCTAATGGACGCACCCACAAAGTGTGGTCCTATGCCAAGAGTTTGGGGTTCAACTTGCATCCGAACCAGGTGCCAATCTGTTGATGTCCTACAATAGAGATAAAAGCCAAAAAAACACCCTACGGGTGTACCTACACACAGCAAGGAGGTGGGACACAGGACGCGAACCCAGCAACACCTTATTGTACTCTAGATCAGGAGCAGCCCAAAGAAGCATTTTGACAAACACCCTGAGGGTGCCACCCTCTCCGCAAAGACAAACAACCACACCTGCAGAGAGCCTCCTGGGATCACCCGGTCGAAGGGAACCCCTGTGCCAGCGAGCTAGCAGAGCTCCCGCGGGCAATGGCTTCACTGTCGTGGACGCTAGTGGGCAGCAGACACCAAGCAGGCATTCACCACCTCCTGACAGGTTGCTGTGTCGTGGGGAAACCTCGACGCTTCGGCCAGGGGCCACCTGCCGACTGAAGGGCCTGATCACCTCTGCCCTGAGCCAGAGCACGGGACCAAAAGGCGAATGGGGAACCGACCAGCGTCGCCAGCTAACTGCCACAAACACCAGCAAACCCGCCGCGACTGTCCACCAACAGCCATCTGGGGCCCCAAGGCCATCTTCACGTGCTGCCAAGAAGGGAGCACCGCTGACAGCCTAGTGAAGCTGAAGGAGAAACCACAGCGCCACCGTTGCTGTAGATGAAGCCCGCGCCTAGCTCAGGAAGAAGGGAGAAGCAGAGTGAGGGAGCGTAGGACCCCTTTACTCTACCTATGAAGAGAGAGGAACCTCGTCCCGACCCTAGCGCGGTAGAGCAGCACATGATCTGGGATCGACTGAGAGCAGCCTCTCTCCACCCGTCACACCTGAATGGAGCAGAGCTCGACATGGTCGACCCACCAGCTCTTGCCCAGATCCGACTCTCGCGGCGCATCACACCCCCGTCACCCCAGACTTCCGATTAGGCGCCAGCCACCTCGACCAGCTCACGTCTCCAGAGAAGAACCCCTATGTGCCCCAACACAGCAACGAAGGCCAGGGGGGAGGAAGCTTCGAAGAAGTGCCCCTCCCCCCAGCGGCAGCCACTAGAGAGAAGGGGGACTGAAACCCTAGAGAGAGAGAGCTGCTGGCGAGAATAATTATAATGCTAGTTCAATCTGGATATCAACGACAAAGGAACTATACAATCACTGCAACACCAGTCATGAATGATAGTTTAAGTTGTTCTCCAACTTATCCAATTACTTGGGTGGCAATGAAGTCTTTCTAGATACCAATCATTTCTTGTGAAATCATAATATGATTATGGATATCACTGCCCATTTAATTTGGAGCCTACCAGGTCATAGACATAGGATGTGTTGGAATAGGAGTATAATTGTGGATTTGATTGGAATTGTTCCGAATCACATTGATTACTAAAATGTTTATGTAATCCATTAGAATAATATTGGAATATTCTAAACTATTTAAACCAATTAATTGGAGTGACTGGCTCTAAGTGCAAGTGGGATTCTGTTGGTATATATGCCCATAGAGCCATCCAAGTGTTTGCATGGAGTCAGATATTAACTAATCAATTAATACAATTAATTGTTTAATTCATTAATTCCAAAATATTTTAATTAATCCACGAGCATTTTAATTAATGCAATCTTTCTGTTTACTGAATGGATTAGGAAACTCTACTTCTGTTCATCTCCTATTTAAACAGGCTTGACGACTGATGTCTTTATAAGATATTGAGATAGGCTTTTCAATTTACGCTCACATACATATAAACCTAGCTGTCACCATCCTCAGGAGAGAAAGGAGAGCATCGCGATGCTAGCACATCATCGTATAGAGACTACTCCTTCCTATTGACTTAGGAAGAATGACATCGAGTTCCAGTCCATCCGTGAGGATGATGTAGAGATGCAGACGGTGAGATGCCTGCAGTCATAGGACATCAACGACCGTCCATATGCTCTACGAGTGGCATACATCACCATATTAAAGGAGCACCGTCATATCTTCTCGTAATGCATTCAAAGGATGGGAGAGAAGTACCGTCTATGTAAGCTAGGATCATTGCACGCCATCGTGTAGCAGGGCATCGTTGGACTTGTTGTGTGACAAGGTATATCTCGTGAACATTCTTTTTGAATACGGTGTTGTCAACAAAATCCTATTTCGAGTTGCATGAAAATATATTTTATTTTGTTGCTTCTACCGCACATGTTTCCTCCACAAAACCCAACACTTAGGTCAGGAAATCACAATAGGGTGAATGAGTTTACCTTTAAAAACTTTAAATAATCAACAAGATGAAAATTTAGAGACATTCATAATGGAGATGTGACCTAGGTTAGGGGATTCTTAAGTCAACTACCACCCTAATCTAGTATATTAGTATATATTAGGAATGATCCATCAAGAATATACAAATAGGGGGAGTATAAATTATCAAATCATTGTTTACAAAGTCACAAAATCAAAGATCAAGATCATAATAGGGAAACCATGTTTCAAGCTTTTTCAAGATCAAAGTCATAATCATATATGATTCCCTTCCTTTCTTGATCAAGGTAAGGGTGTATTTTGGTAATCAAGAAGTCAAATTGGAAACTAAAGAGTTTGAGCATAATAGTGAAATATTGAGATCTACATGCATCATATTGTTCATAATCGACATTACAAAGAGACATACAGATTAATGGGAAAAAGTCACTTGTATCAAAGTCTTTCATTGTGATTTTGAGAGTCCAAGAGCATAGTCATTTCAAGGCAAAATCATGGTTCATATCAAATAGGGGAAAAAATACTTAATCATGTTTGATGTTTGGTAAAGAAATGGGTATCATGGATGAAATAAAATAAGGACCTCATAAACTATGAGGTATACTATACAAATTCTCCTGATCTCATCTTATCAAAAAATTTATAATTTTACTTCAAACATAGAAAACATGTGGTCTAGATTTGGTAAACTTGAGTAAACATGATTTTAGGGGTCATACATGAGTACTTAACTATAAGAGTACTTTCATTAGTCACAATCGAGTTTTCAAATTAAGGTCAGATTAAGGCATCATCATCATTATACTCATACAATTCATTCACATTTTACTTTTCTTAATACACAAGCTACCCATAATCGAGAAATCATGTGATTCATTGTCATGATAGGAATCACATGAAGAGGTGAGATTAGCTATTCATCATATAGTGGGTATCTTAGGGTAGTCCTTAAAGAAGAGATGAGATGATAAGTTGACTCTTTAGGAAATGTGGGGTGGGTTATTAAACATGCATAGAGGATATGTGATGGATTTGATACCATTTGTCACGGAACCATGTATTACCCTAAGTCCATAATCCTAATGGCTACATAGCCAAAGGTGAGTGGACCTGGGCATTTGTCCCTAGAATGTATTACATAACATATGCATGAATAAAACTACAAACAAGAACATGGTAAGAGATAACATGGCATAAAAGGAACTAAACCAATACCTGACATCAATATTGTACACTCATATATTAGACCATAAGAGAATCATTTGCATGTCATTGGATATCCCAAAATTAAGAGCCATAGATTATAAACATAGAGAAGAAGCAATGATCATAGCATGAATCATAGTGTACATGTTACCTAAAATCATAAAAAGGTACACATCAGTGCAACTGTATTGAGTACGCTATAAAATCCATAAACTCATAGGTTTAAGAGAACATATATGCTTTATAAAACATAAAGTAATAGAAATAAATAAATAAATAATGATGAAGACTTTATTATTAACTTGCAAGTGTGTTTATGTGCATTTCCATTACTCTTAACAACATTCTTATGGTCATTGACCAGCTTCCCACCGAAAGGGTCTGTAAGGGTGCTCAAGATTAGCTAACCCTTTTTTATATGTGAGAGGCCTTAACAGATAAGTCAATGAGATAACCCTATTTAAACATGCCTTGTGCCCTTAGCTCGAGAATACATGCATGTACACAAGGTTTATATAATGGAGAAGTTCAATTATATTCAAGATTTGTTCAACATATTTCAAGCAAAACCAAAGTACAAATCAGAGGGAACAAGTGGCTCAAACAAGTATATAAAGCCAAGTAGTTTAAGCATATATACAAGCAAGTTCAATACCACTATTATGGACAATACTAGGATAATGTGTACCTTGAGAAGAGCACAATATTAACAATTTGATTTAGAAAACCAATAAATAGCAATCTTGACTAGATCATGGAAATAGAGTCAGCCAAGTGATCCTAGCATAAGAAATTAGTGTAACTAGATTCACATCAGCAAGATTAGGTATTATTAGTCATAATCATGGTAGTTCAATGTGTCACCTAAGTCTAGGTATCATATCTTTCATCATTGATCTTAATATCTCAACTAGGTCATGCATAGGCATTATCTAACTACAGAGGACGTCATGGGTTCCTTAGCATATAGAGTGACACATATCAACAAGACTAGTAATATATCATTAGAGTTCCAAGATCTTAAATAGAGAAATCATAAGATTTGAGCAAGCTTAGTCAACATAACGATCAACATTGACATAAATAGTCATATTGAGTTGTAATCTTGCAATATTGTCCCCATTAGAGTATAAATGGGGTCTACTTGAGTTAGGGGTCATACACATGACCAAGATACTAATTTGAAGTCATAACATAACATGGATGATCATTAGGGCAAGATTTTCATAAGATTAGACTTAGTCATCAACATGCATATTAGATCACATCTCAAGTCAAGATTATGATATCTAGTAACATTAAGTACGCAAGAGGATCCATTAGTCATTTAGTGCCCAAATCATGATAATTTAATGATTTATGAGTTCAAATTATCATTTAGATGTACATGTGAGCTAGGATTGAGATTTAACATCAATGTATCCACATAAAGCATATTCAAGGTTCAAAGTACGTCATTGGGTCAAAAATGAGTAAAAGTATGAACAAATCTGAATATTGGTTTATCATGCATCAAAAACTATTGATTTTGATCAATCATAAGGTTTTATGGTACATAAATCAAGGTTAGGCATTAAAGAAGTAACATTGTATAATAAAAGACCTTTTAGGTCATTTTACCAATAGAAGATCATTTCGAGTACAAAGATGGATAAAAATTGGCTCTTGATGCATAAATAGGTTCAAGGTAATGAGACTAGGATAACATCAAGTTTTGGGGACATAAAACATCAAGATCATGCATTCAAATAAGATAAACATATCAAAAAGACATCAAAAGCATGCTTTAGGGGATTCACTAGATGAGTAAGCAAATATAGAGCCTAGAAGTATTTTTATTGGAAAGCTCTTGTTTTTAGGATCAAAATATTATATTGGAAGTCTAATGTTGGAGCTAGTATCATAAAGATACAATTTTCCAAAGAAATACCATATTTTAGCAGATCTAGACGGTTGGACATATTTTAGCAGATCTAGACGGTTGAACTTGGTCCAATGGGCCTAAGGAATGCGTTGTGGGAGAGGCACTGTAATGCCTTCTTCTCCTAGGCCTTGGATCCACTGGGCCACGCTTGTAGGGGCCTATCCTGTTATTGGTGCTGCTTGCCCCCCAGTGGCAGCCAACTGTAGTGTGGCACCTATAGAGTGTCAACTAGGGCTCTCGACCACTATGTGATGCCTATGGAGTGTTAGCCTGATGTTGGATGGTGCTCGTAGCTATGGGGTCAAGCTTTGCTAAATATCCATAGATGAGGCTAAGGGGGATTAGGTGAGCCATCCAGTCGTCTATTCATTGGGCACCCTAGATCCGATAGTGGAGAGCCTTCATCTACAACCCGTCAGGGTCGTGACGGATGGCAGCCTACTTCTCGCCAGAGAAGAGTGACAGGGAAGGAAAAGGCCTCCAAGAGAGCCCAAAAAGCATTCATCCAACACTGTTATGAGATCTTGGAATTGAAGGAAAAAAAACATAGCCCAAGGATGTAAGGAAGGTTTCCATGGATAGAGAAAGAACAAGAAGGTGAAGAGCAAGATGTAGGGCACAAAAAAGATGAAAAGCAAGGGGAAAAGATTGAGAACAAGATATTATAAGCATTTTGGCAAGCCATTTTTGCTCAAAAGCATCAAGAAGAGGTGTTATTTGTTGCTCCTAAAGCTACTGCTATAGTAGTATGAACTGATCTTGAAGATGACCACTGATTGTAGGATTAGTAGTGAAATTTGTTCCTTAAGATCCAAGGGTCAAAGATTTTCAAAACACTAAAATGGCAGATCACTGATGTATCCAAGTGAAAACAAGGGGGGGCAAGATGATGGAGCCTCCACTCGCATGATGTTGCATGCACTACTAAAAATCCTAGAGATAGTAAGCCTCTAAGTTTAGCCTTGTGTGTTCTATAATAAGATCTCCACCCACATATACTAAGGTATCGTGGAAGTCTTATCGTAGTACAGTTGAGGGTCGAATCAATGAGATAATGGTCTTGTTAAGAATTAACAAGATGGAAAATGTTATAATTCCACTTATCTACTCAAGAGTTAATATCTAGATCGAAGAGTTGGTTTGATGATTAAACTAAAATGCAAATGTAAATTAAATGGCAGGAAAGTAAACTTAAGGTTGTAAACAATATTTGGAAACCACTAGGGTGTGATCGAGTTTCACCACCACTACGCATGGATCATAACATACCTCATAATAATCATGGCTTGCAATAAGAGTCTAAACAGTTAGTATCTTTGTAGATTTAGCTTCCTTTTAGATAGCTAACTATGAGACACGTGGGAATATTGCAATGTCAGCCATCCCCGAATGAATCATCACTTACTTTGCATCACTCCCTTCGCAAAGGGTGTTCCTTGACCAATCAAAGTTGTACTTTCATACGTCGACTGATTCCATTTCATAGTATGAAAGTACAACGATGGAGGTGAGTTTACTCCACTCCTAAAAAGTGCTTATAGATATCAAAATAGATATATGGTGACTACATACATCAAGAACCAACATATAATTGATAATCGAATCCAAAAGCACAAACATAGACAATTCGTACTAGCAGATAATAAGTAACACAGGTTGGTGATCAAGCAACTAGCATTCATTAAACAATTGATGTTGAACTGAAAAGATAGTATTTTTCTATTGCAAACTCATGAATTACAATGCATGGAATGAAAACATGGGTAGCGGAGCTACTCTCTGCACCCTAGTGTATAGAACTACTCGCTCATGGAAAGAACAAAGAAGGAGAGAGGAGAGGAGAAGGAAAACATCATCTCCATGTAGGAGGGGGGAAGGTTGACCCCTTGGAGTAGAGAACAACTATCTTCACACTATGTGGTTGCCTTGGTGACGAATCCTTCACTTCCCACCTTCTATGTCAATGAGAGAGAAAGTAGGCTTATGGATGGAGTGTGGATCTTAGACCGACAGCTTTGGGGCAAAAAATGGAGCATGAAGTAGCTCTCTAACAATGGAAGCAACCTTTGGGCGTCTCCGAGCCCCCTTTAGTGAGGACCCCTTGAGTCCTATTTATAGGCTCCAAGGGGGTCTTGAATAGTCTTGAGATCATTTGGATCTTAACGGTCTAGAGACCATTTGGATCCTCATGGTCATGAGACTGATAGCCTTTCACTTGGTCTTGGGATCAATGAGTCTTTACTCAGTCTTGGGACCGATGAGTCTTCACTCGGTCTTGGGACCGATAGGCCTTCACTCAGTCTTGGGACCGATAGGCCTTCACTCGGTCTTGGGACCGATGGATATTCATTCGGTCTTGGGACCATTTGGATCCTTATGGTCTTGGGATCGATGATTCTTTACTCGGTCTTGGGACTGATGAGTCTTCACTCGGTCTTGGAACCGATGGATCTTCATTCGATCTTGGGACCGTTTGGGTCCTCACAGTCTTGGGACCGGTTGGACCTTCACGGTCTTGGGACCGTTTTGGTTGAACCTTTTGTATTTTTTTTGGGTTTATCTATAAGAGGAAAAGAGAAATATCAGTCTATTGGTATATTTATAATAAAGCTAGAAATTTAAGTGTTCAGTCTAATTTATCTAAGAAAGAGTATGTAAAACTAACAAAAACTAGTAAGATAACATCACAAAATGGGAGGTTATCATCCCCCCTAACTTAGAGTCTAGCTTGTCCTCATGTTGGAAAGAGCTAAGGCACAAAGTGGCGAGGTGATTTTATTTAGTGAAGATTTCCATACTCTTGCTTCAGTTCTATACCAGAGATCCCCTTAGGTTTTTGTTGAGGCTTCTACTTACTCTGTCTCTTTCAGGTATTGGGAGTTGCATGGTCCTCAGGTTTCTTCTGTGTCACGTAAATCTCATTGGGACCACCTTTTCCTTGACCGTATTATGTGTATGTATTTGACTCTAAGAAGTTTTATACTTCTTTGAAATTCCTACCGGAAGCTAAAGTAGGTATGAGAGTTGGCTGAAGGCTGCTGTGTAACTGCCCCTTCGAGGGGGGAGCGTTTATCTAAACTTTAGTGTCTTACTACTGGGCGTGACACATCTGCCTTTATGAGGAAAGCTAAATGTACCAGTCAGGCAAGACCTTTGTCAACTTTTCATATATTTGGAGACCTTAGGATCTTACTACCGGGCATGGCACATTTGCCTTTGTGAGGGCAGCTGAATGTGCTGGTCGGGAAAGACCTTTATTGGTTCTTCATATAATTCCTTATGTATGGCACAACTCTCATGTTTTTATTCAACACTCAGGCTTTTATTCATATGCTCAATGGCTTGGGAATTGGGTATTTAGGGATTTTATTTGGTTGACAAGCCTCTTTTTGAAAATAATAAAATTGTTCCCCAGAGTTTCTAGGCATGCACTTGTTCTAGTTTTGTACTTGGTGGTCCACTTACGAGGTTCCTTGATTTGGATTTCACTTGGTTCCCTCCCATCCTTGAGAGTGTTTGGCTTGTTTCGGCCGTGGTTTTGACATGTGGAGAGTCTGATATAGTATTTAAGCAAAAGCATTGAAATCAAGTGTGGGGGTGATTTATTAATTCGCCATTACATGACTAAATGCTATTATGTAAGTGCTTCTAAGGACTACTTATCTATAACTTAGCTGGGGTGTCCCCTTACCAAAGCGAATGTTGTCTTATGTGCAAAGGTTATTCTGTCAAAAAATTATCAAAAACTCTAAACTTTGAAAAGAATAATGTATGCAATTTTAAAAAGAAAACAAAGGTAAATGAAAAAGGGAGAATAAAGAGAAGCTTTGAATATAGTACCTCTTCCCTTTCCCAGTGTACACCCCCCCAACTTATCATTCACTCTGTCCCCAGAGTGTCAAGGTGATAGGTTGAGAAGTACATGGGCAAGGGTGTCAAGGTTCTGTTAAACCTTTGTTGGCTCCATGAGAATGGAGTAGATTGGTGGAGAACTTCCCCAGTAATGTATGATAGTCCACGTCTGTCATGTCCTTAACGCGTTTGTCAAGAATGGTGATGTTATACATCCAGTAAAGGATGTGGAATCTGTAGTTCTTGGATTCTCTAATTTGCTAGGGATATATGTGGCAGAAGGATGGGCGCTTGAAATGTTCTTTGTTGTATGCCTTTGCGTGTTTTCCAAGAAGATTGTGTAGTCATTCGGAACAATCCTTTTCTACTTCCTCCATGGGCATCTTTGCTATGGTGTCATACTCTCTCTGGTTTAGATTTATCTAGCTATCAGAACTATTGTAGATAACATTAGTTTTGTTATGTAGGTTTGTTACCAACAACATCCAATGCTCAGAGTGAAGGAATGGAAACAATAGGATCTTTGGAGTCATATGTTTAAGATATGAGATAAGAGCTACTGTAGTTCCGAAGTTCTTTGATCTGAGTAAATCATCCTTCAGGTATGCTGACGCCATGTAAACTATAGGCAAGTCTTGTGCTAGAAGATATTGGTAAGCAGCCATCACGCTCACAGACATTAAAGCTTGTACTTGTACAGTCTCACAAAGTGCACATGCCATTACAAGAATATTCCCTTCAAGGAAAACAAGCTCGTCATTCTCTGCATATAGTTGAGACATGATGAGCCTGAGTTCATTATCTGAAAGACTCTCGCATGTATCAAGGTCAACATTTGGGAATGTCGGTGGTATTTGAGATAGAGGCACCATATCTTTGGGGGATCTATTAATGGTAGCTCTTGTTGGTAGATCGATGTCCCCCTTATCTTCTGCCATATCGAAAGTTTAGGGGTCCCATTATCAAATTTTTGGGACCGTGGCAGTTTGTTGTTTTTGTTGCTCCAACTCCTTTAGGACTTGTCGGAATGGTTTCTTTTGAGGACGTTGGATAACAGAGAATAGATAGTGGGGTACACCGTCATGTCCCATTGTCTGGTCCTTGAAGAACCATCTATCGCAAATGAGATCCATGGTGTATCATCTACGTAAAGCATGCATGTAATCCTTAGTTAGCTCGGTAAAGGGGATGTGTTTGTTAAGTGCCTCAGTGAATCTGATTGTGCAAAGAGCACAATCTCCTGAACCTTCCACCATCTGAATAGCTGGGTTGATGATTTAGAACCATGGTTGGTTCTAGCCATGTGTGGGAGATGGCAAGGCATCCCATATGACTTTTAGAAGCTAGAAGGGAATGCATCACGCTTCTCCAGCTTTTGAACCAATGAAGTTAATGGTTCCCGCCTTAATCTCACTGGCACAAAAATTGTACACCTTGGCGTCGCGGGCCTTGGTGTCAACAATCATAAGGATCCAGTGGCCAGAAACTTTGAAAGGCACCGTGATGTAGCGTGTCTTTCTCTCAAGACCCATTTGCAACCGCTCGATGGACTTTGCATGTAAGTCCTTGTTCAATAAGCATAATGCTAGGGAAGGTGAAGCATTGAAAATTGACTACTTTTTCTTTGACCTCTAAAATTCCTCTATAGTGTTGGCAAGTAGTATACGGAAGATGGCCATCTTCACTACCAACTGAGGTCATAGAAGAACATGGAAATCTTTGCGTGTCAGCTTGCGCTTTGTCTTCGTGTTATTATAGAGGATGTCCCCCCCATCCTTGGCATCATCTACAATAGTGTTCATGATGAAGATGTCCTGAACATCTAATGTAGAGATGGCTACCAGATCTAATTCGTGCATCTTGTGAGGTAGAGGTGGCGGTGGGGGAAGGTCTTCTATAGGAGAAAGTGAAGTCTATTCATCATCATCAAAACAATTTGCCAGATCTTCATTCTCATTAGAGTCGGAGTTGAGTCTATTGTCGATGTCGAGACTCACTCTGTCAGAATCCTCCTATTTTGGGGGAAGGACTATAGCTTGCTTCGAAGCAGATGGTTAACATGATAGATGATGCGAGTGGGCTAGTGTTGGTTTCTAGGATGCATTGTTGAAACTCAGCAAAAGTTGTGTCTTTGGATGTGTCCCCCAGAGAGCCCATAGCAGAAAAGTTGAAAATTTGGTCTACATAGGACACTGTTACATTTTCAGTGTTGTCGGGAGCACGGTGGTCTTTTCTACCACTCTTCTGGTGGTCTCCACCGTCTCCCCTTTTTGAGATATCTGCTCCTTGACTAATGCCCTCCCCAACATTGCCTTGATCATCTGGTTTGTCTTCTGAAGAGGAGTTTTCATCGTTGGAGTCAGCCGAGGAGTAAGAATCATCATCTTCGGCATTGTTGTCGTCTTTGTCATTTGCCGCTTTGTCTTTGTTCTTTTTTGTTGATGCTTTCTTGCATCGCCTATGGAGATCTTGTAATTCTTCAAGTGCCACTTGCACGTTCCCATGGGTTTCGAGCAGTGCATCATAGCTTTCCTTAAGATCTGTATATCGTGCTTCAGCGGAGAGGAGTCGTGTTGTTAGATCAGTCACTTTTGTTTGTAGCTAATCTAAAGCATTGTTTGCATGCTCCTCCTGGCGGCAAATCATTTGTGTGAGGCTACTTTCAATGTGATCCATATGCGTGCTCATTGCAACTTGTTGCTGTGGAAGCTCGTGAAGGGTCGCAGGCAAAGGTTGAGTTTGCTTGGTGACCCTATCGACTTGTCGGACTAACGTTTCTTGCTAGATCTTCATGCTAAGCATCAACTCTAGCAGGGTACATAAACGATCGTCAATGAGGTTGACTTGCTGGACCGCTGATTCTAGTCATTGTTGAATGCTTGTGAGAAGGTTCGGTAAGGCGTGAGTCCGCTTGACGATGTTGGATACCTACATAGAGAGCCCCTACACACAAGAAAGAATAGATTGTAAGATGTTAGAAGGATCAGAGAGGAGGGTTCGAATAGCATCGAATTGATGACCGATTGCCTCTCTGACTTGTGAAAATGGGACCCCAGTGGAGGATGGGTGGGATGGATAGGGTCTGAGTGGAAGGGCGGTGGTGCCTTGCAAAAGAGACACCATTGATGGACCCACAAAAAGCATAGCGACTGAAGAGGGAGTCAGTAGTGGCATCGGGGTGGTGGCGGATGAGAGTGATGGTGACATCCCAGTTATGGAAGGTGGAAATGGGTATGCTAGAGGGAAGGTGGTGGAGGTGAATGTAAGATCGGGCGTTGAGGTAAAAATGGGCTCACCCACTGAGAAAAGGAGTGAATCAGAAGTTGAGGATGTGGAGAATGGAATGATGGTGGATAGGATTGTGGAAAATGGTGGATGAGTGGTGTGGTGTAGAATGGTGGAAGATAGCAGAGTGGTGGAAGATAGTGGGGTGGTGGAAGATGGAGGAGTGGTGGAGGGTAGAGGTCTCAACCCCTCTATCCCTAGGATGGTGGAGGCATATGTAGGTGTGGTCCCAACATCCAGACCTAATATGAAGGAGAATGATGTCGGGTTTGAGATGTTGCCCTCATTATGGGGGTTCTCTGCCCCTGGGGTGATCTTGGAAGTGGGCGTCTCTGACTGTTGTTGCTTTTGTATGTGTAGTTTGGATGGCCGTACCATCAGTATTTTCTTTGCTTTAGTCACGGGGACAGTAGCACTTTGCTCTGTTTGTCCTTCTTTCTCCTATTGTCCCTTCCCTTTTACAAAGGCTTGTCAGGTAGCAAGATCCTCTTTAGTGAAGAGATACTTGTCTTTATCGTAATTGGCGAATTTGGGAAGCGGTAATAGTGTCTTGGATGCTTTGACAGTGGGGAACAAAATGTAGTGGAGCTTTGTATCCTTTTCTTTTATGATATAGGTGTTTTTTTAGAATCTGCTCGTTTGTTAGGTTATCACCTTTTATCAAAGTGCAGTTCTTGAGTGGTCCATCCATCTTGTGGTACTTTAGGATTATAGTCACATGACCACCCATGTAGATGAAAACTACTAGAGGGGGGGTGAATAGAGTTTTATAAAGATTTTAATAATAATTTAAACTCAAACAACCACAATGAAGATATTGGACAAGGAGACACAGGGTTTAGAGTGGTTCCAACTATAGCAAATGCTATATCCGTCAGTCCACTACCCGGTTGCTTACCCAACCGGGATTTGAAAAGAAATTTATTTTATTACCTCGCAAGGACTTTACATAAAATACAATTTCTTTTCCCAAACCCTTCAAGCAGCCTTCACCTAGAAGTAATCGCCCAACCTTGAAGCAGCCTTCCCTTGAAGCAGGTGCACCAACTCCCGTTGCACCAGCCTTCTGAAGTAGCTTCCCATGCGATAGCCTTCTTGAAGTAGCTTGAAGTCCCCTTCTCCACCTGAGAAGTCAACCCTCTCCAATCCGCAGCCTCCAACCCTAGGAGTAGCAAGGAGAGTACAAAGGATAAAAGGAACAAGAAAGAAAATAGAAATTACAACTTATCCTTTGAAGCACAAGGCTTGATTTGCCTATATCAAGCGTGTAGATCTCCTAACCAATATGTATGGCAATGTGATTGTAGTGGATAGGAGATACTATCCTATAGGACACGAAATGGGAGCAATAGGAATGAATGGCAAGTGTAGGAATTGCTCTATTGCTCTAAAACAGATTGCAAGTGAGTATTCAAGCTCAAGTATAGCACAAGTATATCTTAGGTGTATTTTCGTGTCCTAAGGCATGTCCTATTTATAGGAGTGGCCTATGGATACTTAAGGACGTTCTAGACAACTTCTAGGGGCTTCTAAGTGCTTAACTAGCCGTTAGATATAAGTTAGGTGCATTAGTAACGGCTAGTTACTTTATTCTGCAGTTGCTGTCAGAGACCATCTCGGTCGACAATTTGTCGACCGAGATACCTTCTCGGTCGAAGTTTTGTCGACCGACAGGCTCTCTGGATCAATGTTCATTTGCAACTGCCAACTACTTTGTCAGCTGTGTCTAACGGCTACTTGGGTCAATCTCGGTCGAGAAGTTTGTCGACCGAGAGTGTCTCGGTCGAGGAGTGTGGTCGACCGAGATTGACTCTGTTTTCAATCTTTTAATTAAACCACTGAGCATGTGTATGAGTGTGCATATGTGATCCTATTTGAAGGGGATGACCTATCTAAGTGTGGTGATTGGCTAGGAAGATCCAACGCTTGATTTACATGCAATCTAAGTACTTGTACATTATATATTTGTACACGGTTTTTACAACAGTGATTACATTGCATGGAAATATAAATCTGTAAGCTTTTTGGATTTTCCCTAGTTGCTTTATCATCCACCTTAATCCTGCACACTCAAGTAGGTCATTAGATCAACAAGAATGAAATGTTTGTCATCATCGAAACAAAGGGATTTATCATAATGTCCAATTTATCCAACAATCTCCCCCTTTTTGAAGATGACAAACATTTCCTAAAATATGAAATAAGGAAATATAAAGCATGTGAGTTTCATACCTGAAGATTACCTTTTGTAGCCATGCTTGTTTTACAAGTGAGTGCTGGCCAGCAAGATGAAACTCATTTATATTTATATTTTTTATTTTATATTCGTTCTCCCCCTTTGTCATTTCAAAAAGATATCCAGGTTAAACATTTTATTTCTTCTCTCCCTTAATTTTATATTAAGCTCCCCCTTACATAGATATCCTATTAGGAACATGGATTTATGTCTAATTTATCCACAATTTGTTTCTCAATCATTTGCAAAGGATGTTAAGCCTTGAAATGATATGAGATTCCCTTAAGATTATGATGAATGTATATTTATTTCTCATCTATCAATGGATGTTAAGCGCTAAATTAAATGAGAGTCCTTTTAATCTTAGAGTACATAAAAAATTGTCTCCAACCAAAACAAGGGATGTTAAGCCCTGATTTGTTTAGAGAGTTCCTTTAAGAGCAAGATATATCATTTTGATGAAATTCTTTTTCATACAAATTACTTTTAAGAATCCGAAGGTCATGACAAACTCCAAATGATGTTAACAATGTTTTTGTAAGCTTCATAAATAATCAAATTTGTTTTTATAAGCTCCCCCTTAATCTTACAATTTAAACAATTTAAGGCTTTTAAGGTCACAAATGGTAAATTTTTTTTTTTGATTTTGACCTTTATCAAAAGTATACTAAGATTAAGTTCAATAAATTGATGTCCAAATAAGCTTTTTGTCAAAGCTTATTTAAGGTCGCCCTTGACTACGACCATAGCGCCCCTTGGCTAAATTTTGTTTTAACCAAGAGGCAGCAATTGCAGATTTCCAATTAAGCATTCATATCAATTTTGATGCATGTTTAAGTGATAAAAACATGAAAAGCATGATGACTATTTCAAATCCTTTAAAGATACCAATTGAAAACATTGTAATCTTTGCAAGCATTTCTAAGAGATATATCACCAATAAATTCTTTTGCTTGCCTATGTAATGATAGAACAATAGAATCATGTAATGATAGAACAGAAATTTTCTTTAAATTAAGAATAATTTTGGTTTTTGACCAAATTCATTTCTCATAATCTTTCAAGGATGATTTCCATAATTGATACTTTATTATACAGTCATTAACCACAAATAAACAACAATTTTGAACAATTTCAAAAGAATTCAGCAATTTTACAGCATTCTGAAAAACAGTGACATGCTCGGTCGACAGCTTCTCGACCGAGGTTTACTCGGTCGACAATACCTCGACCGACCAAGTTTCTGAAAAGTGTTCAGAAATCGATTTCAAGCAAAAAGAAATATACAAAGTAGAGCTCGATTGTGTTGAGATAAGACATTATGATATCAAGAATCAGTTTAGGTCAAATCTCAACTATTTATTTTTAAGCTACTAAGTTTTAGGAATCCAAGCTAACTCATCTTTCTTTTTCTTAAATGGGCATGAAAATGAATAATGTCCAAAACGCATGCAATAATGACAGTTGATAGAGTCAACTTCATTTCTAGGAGTTGTGTTCCTGGGTACAAACATAATCTTAGTCTTGGATGCTTGGACTCTTTTGGGTTTAATTCTCCTTGGATCGTATCCTAATCCTCTTCTTCCATTATAACTAGAGGAAATTTTCAGAATATTTTCAAGTATGTCATTTCCTCTTAACTCATTTACATTTCTTTGTAACTTAGCAATATCTTTCTTTGCCTGATCTAAATTGGATACTAGAAAGTTTCTTTCTTTGACAACCTCATCATAATCTAAATGTGAACATAGAATAGGTTGGTTCTGAAGATCATTCACTTGAGTTTGCAAATTTGACTTTTCTAAGGAAAGAAGATTGCAATTAGCTTCTACCGATTTTAACTTAAGAGCATAATCTTCATTTTCGGATACAAGAACAAGAAGTTTAGCATTTAAATCTTTATTTGCTTTCTTAAGTTTCTTCTTGCACTCAATATATTTCTGATGAGTATCTTGAAGAGTAGCAATTATATCTTCTTTTGGTAGATCATAAAGACTTACCTCTTCTTCGTCTTCATTTGTTGTAGCAATGAGGCATTCTACTTCTTCATCATCGCTATCATCACTTGAATCATCCCATGCAGCTCGATATGCTTTTTCTTTCTTTTTGTGAGATGATTTCTTCCCTTTCTTGAGTGTCGGACAATCACTTTTCATATGTCCTTTCTTACCACATTCGAAGCACCTGGAAGAAGAAACACTAGAAGTTTTATTAGTTTTAAAACTTTTATATTGCTTACCATTTACAACGAGAGTTTCTTCTTCACTATCATCTTCACTTGTGTCATGATTGTCTTTAGTTGAAGCTTTGAATGCAATGTCCTTCTTTTTCCCATGTTGACGTTCATGTTCTTTTCTTTCTTCCTCTTCTAGATCTGCCTCATGAGCTTCTAAATTGCCAATGAGTTGCTCCATTTTGAGTCGAGTGAGGTCATTTGCTTCTGCAATGGCTGTCACCTTTGGCTTGTATTTCGGAGGAAGTGATCGAAGAATTTTTGATACCTGATCTTCCTCAGGAATAGGTTTTCCTAGGGCACTTAAACCATTAACAGTAGTAGAGAATTTTGAAAGACTCATTAGGATCCATACGAAAATGTTCAAATTTCGTTTTAAGCATGCTAACTTTGGAATTTCTGACTTGGGCTGTACCCTCATAAGTTATAGATAGTTTATGCCAAATATCATAAGCTGTATCACAATTAGATATTCTATTAAATTCTCCTACTGAAATAGAACAATATAAAATGCTTACAGCTTTTGCATTCATTTGGGCCAGCTTTACCGTGTTTGCATCCCATTCCGCAAAATCATTTTGAGGAAGCACATATGGAGTAGACACTATCCTCCATAGATCCCAGTTGATGCCTTGGAAGTAGAACTGCATCCTTCTCTTCCAATATTGGTAGTTTGTTCCATCGAATGCTGGAGGTCTAACAACAAGTGTCCCTTCAATGTTGAGGTTGTTGAGCATTCCATCACCCATTTCTTCAAGACCTTGTTAGGGTTCCTTGAAGCCTGCTCTGATACCAATTGAAAACTACTAGAGGGGGGGTGAATAGAGTTTTATAAAGATTTTAATAATAATTTAAACTCAAACAACCACAATGAAGATATTGGACAAGGAGACACAGGGTTTAGAGTGGTTCCAACTATAGCAAATGCTATAGCCGTCAGTCCACTACCCGGTTGCTTACCCAACTGGGATTTGAAAAGAAATTTATTTTATTACCTCGCAAGGACTTTACATAAAATACAATTTCTTTTCCCAAACCCTTCAAGCAGCCTTCACCTAGAAGTAATCGCCCAACCTTGAAGCAGCCTTCCCTTGAAGTAGGTGCACCAACTCCCGTTGCACCAGCCTTCTGAAGTAGCTTCCCGTGCGATAGCCTTCTTGAAGTAGCTTGAAGTCCCCTTCTCCACCTGAGAAGTCAACCCTCTCCAATCCGCAGCCTCCAACCCTAGGAGTAGCAAGGAGAGTACAAAGGATAAAAGGAACAAGAAAGAAAATAGAAATTACAACTTATCCTTTGAAGCACAAGGCTTGATTTGCCTATATCAAGCGTGTAGATCTCCTAACCAATATGTATGGCAATGTGATTGTAGTGGATAGGAGATACTAGCCTATAGGACACGAAATGGGAGCAATAGGAATGAATGGCAAGTGTAGGAATTGCTCTATTGCTCTAAAACAGATTGCAAGTGAGTATTCAAGCTCAAGTATAGCACAAGTATATCTTAGGTGTATTTTCGTGTCCTAAGGCATGTCCTATTTATAGGAGTGGCCTATGGATACTGAAGGATGTTCTAGACAACTTCTAGGGGCTTCTAAGTGCTTAACTAGCCGTTAGATATAAGTTAGGTGCATTAGTAACGGCTAGTTACTTTATTCTGCAGTTGCTGTCAGAGACCATCTCGGTCGACAATTTGTCGACCGAGATACCTTCTCGGTCGAAGTTTTGTCGACCGACAGGCTCTCTGGATCAATGTTCATTTGCAACTGCCAGCTACTTTGTCAGCTGTGTCTAACGGCTACTTGGGTCAATCTCAGTCGAGAAGTTTGTCGACCGAGAGTGTCTCGGTCGAGGAGTGTGGTCGACCGAGATTGACTCTATTTTCAATCTTTTAATTAAACCACTGAGCATGTGTATGAGTGTGCATATGTGATCCTATTTGAAGGGGATGACCTATCTAAGTGTGGTGATTGGCTAGGAAGATCCAACGCTTGATTTACATGCAATCTAAGTACTTGTACATTATATATTTGTACAAGTTTTTTACAACAGTGATTACATTGCATGGAAATATAAATATGTAAGCTTTTTGGATTTTCCCTAGTTGCTTTGTCATCCACCTTAATCCTGCACACTCAAGTAGCTCGTTAGATCAACAAGAATGAAATGTTTGTCATCATCGAAACAAAGGGATTTATCATAATGTCCAATTTATCCAACAGTAGATTTCCCTCCTGGGGGCATAATATGTATGTTTATGTATCAAATCTCATCCGATATTAACCGGGTACCCCTTTAACAAGGAGCATAGTATGAGGAGGTTCGAAATGAGAACATTCCCACTCTCTGTTCTAAGGAAAAGTGCGCCTGTTATAATTTTGTGCAGTGTACGCACCAGGCATGAGTGAATGTTGGAGGCTTTGCAGGTCTTGGAATCATAGTTGGGGATTCCAGTCAGAGACTTCCAGAAAGTATGCATGTTGAACTATTGGTGATCCAGACCTACTTCCATAGCCTTCTTCATCTGGTTTGGGTTGTCGATGAAGATTTTGTTCAACAAGTTTTTGGTTAATATAACATGCTTTCCAAAAAGTGAGGTGACGATCTTATGTTCACCCGTGTCCCTTTGTTTGTCTTTGGCTTCCACTGGTTCTTTGGTAAGGTGAGTGAATAATTCGAGTGTGGGCTCGAGATAAGAATTCTCGGAGAAGGTAGAGCTTGGAGTGGTTTGCCTTGTCGAGAAGGTCAAGAAGTCTTTTGTATACTCCCATCTTCTTCAGTATGTTGGAGCAGATGTACCTAGTCAGCTGTAGAATTTTGTCACCAACTTCGAGATGTTGAATCTGAAGATCAGTTGGTGTAGTTGTGGCAGTGGTAGAAGGAGGAGTTGCTTGTCCTTCCAGAATTGGTTCCCTGGAGGCCATGGGCTGAACTTGTTTCCTTGCCCATCTTTTTGTTGGTCGTTCAGTTGCAGCCTCCTGGGCCTTCCGCTTAGCCTTTGACTTGCTAGCTTGGGATTCTTCATTAGAGTTTAGCTTGTAGTCAGAGCCTTCATCAGTTGAGGAAGGTTCTTTGAGGTCCTCAACTGGTTCCTCAGCTAGACAGTTGTTGACATGCTCAAGGTCATGAATGACCTTGGGCAGTTGAACTGGAGATATGCTTTTCTTTGCGCCCATGTCAATAATGTGTTGGAGCCTATGTCGGCGCTCCAACAAATGTTCTTTGGTCCAGTAGGTTGTTTCAGTGATATCCTTTACAGGTGAGGCCATCCTATAATTTGTTAACAAGAAATCATATATTATAAATAATTGAGAGTTAGTGATAATTGATTTATTGTATGAATGGTGAGGGGTGTGAAGATTGTGCAAGCATCACGGTCTTAAGACCATGAAGAAGTTCACACAGTTTTAGAATCATGAAAAGGCCATGTGGTTTTAAGACCGTGAAAGCATGAAACCGTGAAGGATGAAATAGCGAGGAGCAAAATCGTGATGAGTGAATTTGCGAGGAGTGAAACCATGAAAGGTGAAACCATGAGAGGTGAAACTTTGAAATGTGAAACTGCAAGGAGTAAAAACCATGAGGGGTGAAACACAAGGGGTGAAATCATGAGGGGTAAAACCACGAGGGGTGAAACCACGAGGGTTGTGCAGGTTCTTGGTTATGGGAAAAAGGGAGGTGAAGCAGCGGTAGTGATGAAGGCATCAGAGGTAATGGATGCATGCGGTGATGACCAGAGGTGAGGCAATGGCGAAGAAGAGAAATCACGCGTCGCGGTGATGATGGTGGTGCAGATGATGGCAAAAATTGCCTCTCTACCTGGCAATGAGAGCGGCTATAGAAAATGGTGAAGCTGCTAGGAAGAAATGGCACGTCCGCGATAGAGATAGGCGCAGATGAAGATGGTGTTCTAGGCGGCGGAGAAGGAGGCATGGATGGTGATGGTGTTGTAGGCGGTGAGAAGCAGAAGCAAGGAGGCATAAGTAAGGTCATGCGAGAGAGAGTCGAGAGTTGAAGAAATGAAAAGGGAGGGGGTAGGGTTATATTTATAGAAAAGGGGAGGGTGACTGCTCCAATTCTCTTAGGGAAAATAGTCTCAGGGCCGTTTGGATCCAAATGGTTTCAAGATGGTGAGGTTTCAAACAGTTTCAGGACCATTTGGAGCCAAACAGTTTCAAGACCATGAGGGACCAAATGGTTTCAAGACCGTGAGGGTCCAAACGGTTTTAGGACCATTTGGAGCCAAATAGTTTCAAGACCGTGAGGGTCTAAACTATTTTAGGACCGTTTGGAAGAAGATTATTTTGGTTATTGATTTTGATATTTTTATATTTGTATGGTTATTTATGTTAATTTTAAATTTTCTAAACAATATGTATGAAAGAAAAATGGCTAAGTCATGAAAGTGCTATCTATGCAAGAAATTGATAAATCTAGAGAATTAATGAAAACTGAGCAAGAAAGAAACTGAAGAAATTAAGAGATAGAAAAAGTGATACTCAGTGCTGGGGTTGCCTCCCAAGTAGTGCTTTGGTTTTACGTCACTGGCTCGATGAGATTCTGGCTCGATCAAGTTGATGCAGTGGGGTCATGAATGTCGATGGTTTGTCTTGGATTTTTATCAGCTGGAGTATAATATCTCTTCAGTTTGTGACCATTGACTGTCCTTTCTCCTCCATTGTCATCCAAAATGATGCCATCTCCAGTTGGGTAGATGTGCTTGATAGTGAAGGGCCCTGAACACTTAGTGTGAAGTTTACCGGGAAACATTTTGAGCCTAGAGTTGAAAAGGAGGACTTTGTCTCTGACTATAATATCCTTTCATTTAAGGTGGCCATCATGCCACATCTTAGTTTTCTCTTTGTAAATCATGGTGCTCTGGTAAGCAACCATTCTTAGTTCCTCAAGTTCTTGTAATTGAAGCTTTTTGTATTCACCAACACTTTTGAAATCAAAATTCAACTGTTTAATAGCTCACCAAGCCTTGTGTTCCAATTCAACTACAATATGGCACGACTTTCCATATACCAAACGAAATGAAGTTGTTCCTATTGGTATCCTATAAGTAGTGCAATATTCCCAAAGAGCATCAGGAAGCTTGGTTGACCAATCTGTGCAGTTCATGTTGACAGTCTTCTCTAAAATAGCTTTCAGTTGTCTGTTTGAGACTTCAACTTGGCCACTTGTCTGTGGATGATAAGGTGTGGTGACCTTATATTTTACTCCATATTTTGTCAGAAGGGCTTCAAAGCTTCGTTCTAAGAAATGTGACCCTCAGTCAGATATGACTGTTCTAGGAACCCTAAATCTAGGAAAGATAATGTCCTTGAACAACTTAATAACTGGCTTAGAATCACAAGATACAGTTGGTATAGATTCTACCCATTTGGATATGTAATCCACATTGACTAATATATAGGAGAATCCATATGATGATGGAAATGGACCCATATAGTCCACTCCCCATACATCGAAGAGTTCAATCTCCTACCATAGAGTTAGTGGCATTTCATTCTGTTTGGATATCCCTCTAGAGAGCTGACATTTATCACATGATTATACAAATTCATGTGCATCCTTTGCTATTTTCGGCTAGCAGAAACCTGACTGTAAGACTTTAAGAGCAGTCTTCTTTGAACTCATGTGCCCCCAGTGGGGCTAGAATGACAGTGTTCCAAGACTAGGATGATTTCTTCTTCAGGAAGGCAACAGTGGAATAACCCATCTACGCATAGGCGGAAGAGGTATGGTTCATCCCAGAAGTACTACTTGACGTCATGGAAAAATTTCTTCCTGTCATGATAGGAAGCATGGATGGACAATTTATGTAGCCAGATAGTTTACTATGTTGGCACACCATGGGAATCCATTGGTGACCTTCATGAGTTGGTCATTAGGTAGAGAGTTGCAGATAGGTACATTATCTTCATCTTGAGCCTCAATGTGACTCAAGTGATCGGTGACAAAATTTTCCACCCCACTTTTATCCTTTATTTCCAAGTCAAACTCTTGAAGCATCAACACCCAGCGAATAAGTCTAGGTTTGGCGTCTTGTTCTAGATCAGATATTTTATTGCTAAATGATCTGTGTAAACTGTAACCTTTGATCCGATCAGGTAAGAATGGAATTTCTCAAAAGCATAAATGACTTCCAAGAACTCTTTTTCTATAGTTGTATAGCTCTTTTGGGCCTCATCAAGCATTTTTTATGTGTAATATATCACAAAAGGCTTCTTATCTATCCTCTACCCTAATACTGCTCCTATAGCGTAGTCACTAGCATCACACAATATCTCAAAGGGTTGTGACCAATCAGGAGCTCTTAGTATAGGCGCAGAGACTAAAGCATTTTTTAGAGTCGTGAAGCTGTGTAAACATTCTTGATCGAAATTGAAGTCTGTATCTTTAGTTAACAGGTGAGTCATGGGCTTAGCTATTTTTGAAAAATCTTGAATGAATCTTCAATAAAATCCAGCATGGCCCAAGAAACTTGTACTCCTCTGATGTATTTTTGTGGTGACAACTTTGAAATGACATCTATTTTTGCTTTGTCTACTTCAATCCCTCATTCACTCACCCGATTCCCTAGGACAACACCTTCTGTCACCATAAAGTGACATTTTTCCCAATTAAGGATCATATTTGTTTCCTCGCATATTTGTAGCACTTTACTGAGATTAAGCAGACAGTTATCAAAGGAATCTCCATAGACTGAGAAGTCATCCATGAATACCTCCATGATAAATTCAGTTAAACCTACAAATATGGAGGACATACATCTCCAGAATGTTGTGGGTTCATTACATAGCCCAAAGGGCATCCTCCTGAAGGCGTAAGTTCTGAAAGGGCAGGTAAAAGTTGTCTTTTCTTGATCTTCAGGGTGTATTGGAATTTGATAAAATCCTGAGTAGCCATCAAGATAGCAAAATAATTTCTGGTGAGCTAGACGTTCAAGGACTTCATCAAGAAAAGGTAAAGGGAAGTGGTCTTTCCTTATTGCCTTGTTCAATTTTCTATAGTCGATGCACATCCTCCATTCGGTAATAGTCTGGGTGGATACTAGTTCATTTTTATCATTCAAAAAAATGGTGGTCCCCCCTTTTAGGAACTACCTAGACTGGACTTACCCATTGGGAGTTGGAAATCAGATAGATAATACCAGCTTTTAGAAGTTTTAGAACCTCGAGGCAAACTACCTCTTTAAGATTTGGGTTTAGCTTCCTCTGGTGCTTCCGTGATGGTTTAAACTCTTCCATCATAGGTAATCTGTGCATGCACAAAACTGGATTTACCCCGGTTAGATCGACCATCTTATATCCAATGGCTTTCTTATGCTTTCTTAACTTAACAAGGATTCTTTCTTCCTAGTCATCTATCAAAGTGGAACTGATAATGAACGGACATAGTTTTTCTTTGTCTAGAAAGACATTTTTGAGTCCAGCTAGTAGGACTTTCATCTTAGGTTCCTTGGGCACTTCAATAGTCTCCAGAGTGGTGACAGATTTCAACATCTCAAAGGTAGCATATGGGTCTTGTTCAACTTCTTCTAGATATTTCAGACATTGTTGTACTAGTTCGTCGGTCGAAGATTTGGTGTCTGGGTTCATCAGGGCATTCTCCAGAGTATCAGATGGTTTGGGAGTTTCTTGCTTTAGTTGGGACATTTTATTAATCGCCTCGAGAAGAAAGAGTTCTTCATGGATGCTGGGACTTTTTAGGTTGTCAAAAAATCTAAATTGAATAGTTTCCTTCCCCAGCCTTAAGGTAATTGTGCCTACTTCAATATCAATTAACACTCTGGCTGTCACAAGGAAAGGTCTACTAAATATTATTGGATATCTCAGATCTTCTTTTATGTCCATGACAATAAAGTCACATGGGACATAAGAGTCTCTTCCTACTCTCACTGGGATATCCTCAATAATTCCCAAAGGTGCAGTAATGGTAGAATCAACCAACTAGATTGTCATTGTTGTGGGTAGAAAATTGGTAAATCCCAATCTTTTACACATAGAAAAAGGCATAATAGATATGCTGGACCCCAAATCAGCTAATCCTTTCTTGCAAGAGGTGTTTCTGATAGAACATTGGATGTCGAAGGAGCCAGGGTCCTTCTCTTTTTTCAGCATTCTATTGAGGATGATATCAGAAGTAGTCTGAGCTAATTTGATGGTCTCGTGTTCTTCGGTAATGTATTTCTTTGATAGCAATGTCTTTATATATTTAGACCAAGTTGGGATTTTGGAGAGAGCATCAAGGAACAGGATATCAATGTACAGCTTCTTCATCACTTCTTTGAACTTTAGGAATCTAGTATCTAGTTTAGTCTCTCTCAAACTGCCTGGATAGGGTATCCTGGGCTTGTATGGTGGGACTTTTGGCTATTTGGAAACTAGTTCTTTGTCCTTCTCCTTCTCGGCCTCTACAGATTTTTTAGTTTCTTGATTTATGTTTATAGTTGGGATGATTTTAGCGGTATCTTCGTCTTCCTGAATGACTTTGGTAGCTTCAGTAAGAACATGACTAGATCTTATGGTAACTTCATTTAGTTGTTCTGGTCTATGTTGATCATGTCTCGGATTTATTTATGGCCGACCGGCGAAAGTACCCACTGAAGGTTTCAACTGAGCTGCAATTTGTGCCAATTGGGTCTCTACAGCTTTCTGTTGAGACTATTGGTTGGCAAGCATGGTCTGCTGAGATTGCAACATTTGCCTTATCAGAGACAACTCATCTGTTGATGGAGGTTGAGCATTCTTTTGTTGATACTGTGTAATTTGTTGTTGTCCTTGAGGTTGCTGCTGTTGAGGTGTTGGTAAGTGAAGTTGTTGAATTTGTGGCTGTTGTGACTGAGGTTGTTGCAATTGTGGGTGCAACGGAGGGTGAGAAGAATTTCTTTGGTAGACAAATCTTTGAAACCCACCTCTATAGTTTCCTTAGTTTGAGTTATAATAGCTCTGGAATCCAGGTGGTGGTCTATTAGAAGACCCACCTTGTGTTTGGTGATGGGGATTGGCAGTTCCCGCGGGGTTCCCATACTGAAACCCATGATGGTTTCTTGGTTGATCTGGATTATAGTATGCTTGACCTGGTATGGTGTGGATAGAGTTAACCTGCTCTAGCAGTTGATCCTTGGGTTGTTCAATGATTGGTTCATATTGTGGTTGAGGTGTCTATAGATTCATCATTGCATCATATAAGAGGCCACATGATAATGTGGGGTGATCTGATGCATGACAAGCTTCACAATTCTCAGTAGATTCTTTGACTTGTTGAACTTGGGAGTTCTTTTTCCTGTCATATTCTCCAAACGTTGTTTCAAGGGCTTGCTGCTTATGAACTATGTTTTTCAAAGCTTCAGCAATAGCTTTCATTTCTACAGATTCATCACCTTTGTAGAATTTTAGGACTCCTCATGTATATGGCCTTCCCCAATTAGATTGGTTCTCAGCTCTGAGCATAACAATCTTCCAGGCATCCTCATAATTCTATCTCATGAAATTTCCTCTAGATGAGGAATCCAAAAACTTCTTTATTTCATCACTTACCACTCTATAGAATGTTTCTATGAGCTAGTTTTGTGAGATTATGTGATGTGGGCATTTTCTCAGAATTTCCTTAAATATTCCCCATGATTCTGCTAGTGACTCTCCATGAAGTTGGAGGAACTGGTTGATCTGTCCCCTAATTTGGTAAGTCAATGAGGGAGGAAATAACTTCTCCAAAAATATTTCTTCCAAGGGAGCCTAGGTGGTGATTGGACCTCCATCTAAAGAGTTATACCAGTAGAGTAGGGACACTCTAGAGGTGGTAATTTTCATATCAACCCTATATTTTAAGTAAATTGCAAATTGCACCAAAACTGGTACACAAGGCACAAGCATTATTTAAACAAGCTCAAACTTGGAACATAGGCTTTCCACAAGCCACCCCTTTGCATAATTCTCTCTCTTATAATTCTAAAGAACTTTAAGCATTTTCAAAATGTGACATACTGCAATATAACCCCTCATTTTGGGTAAATTGCAAATTACACACAAACTATCATATAATGCACAAACAATTTGCAAATAAGCTCAAACTTGAAAATTAAACTTTCCTTGAGTCTTAGTTACTTGTCAAAAGATTAAAACAAATTTATAAATAACTTACATAACTAAAACTTCCAGGTTTATGCCATAACCCATGTCAGGGATGTTACAATTATCAACCCCTCGCATGGATTTCTTCCTCCATCTCCCATATGACTTCTTCAATTCCACGGTGATGCCAGAGAACTTTCACAAGAACTATGTCTTTCTTTCTCAACTTCTTGATTATTCTGTCAAGAATCATCATTGGACCTTCCACATAGGATATATCTTCATTGAATTATACCTCTATAGGTTACAACACCAGCTCTGTATTAGGATGACACTTTCTCAACATAGATATATGAAACATTGGATGTAGTCTATGTAGCTCAGGTGGCAACTCCAACCTATAGGCTACCTTTCCAATCCGTGCTATCATTGGGTAAGGTCCCATAAATTTAGGAGCTAACTTACCCTTCTTTCCAAATCTGAGAACACCTTTCCAAGGAGAGACCTTGAGATACATTATGTCTCCAACTTGGAATTTTTAAGGTCTATGATGTTTATTGGCATATGACTTTTGTCTATCATGTGTTACCTTCAACTATTGTTGTATTACTTTAATCTTTTCAGTTTCCTGTTGCACAATTCAGGACCCCAAAGTTGGTATTCTCCTGTCTCATACCAGCATAACAGAGATCCACAACGTCTACCATATAATGCTTCATATGGTGCCATATCAATACTAATCTGATAACCATTGTTGTAGGAAAACTCTATTAAGCTCAAGTGTAAGTCCCAACTCTAAAGAACACATGCCATAAGAAAGTCCTCCAAAGTATGTATAGTTCTTTCAGATTATCCATCTGTTTGAGGGTGAAAATTTGTGCTAAATTTTAACTACGTACCCAAGGATTTATGTAGTCGTTACCAAAAATGACTTATGAACTGGGGACCTCTATCAGACACTATTGTGGTTGGAACTCCGTGCAACCACACTATCTCATCTATGTAGATATGTGCAAGTTTTTCAGTAGTATAGGTTGTTCTAACATGAAGAAAATGTGCTTACTTAGTCAACCAATCAACTATCATGAAAATGGAATCATGACTTTTGGCTATTCTGGGTAAACCAACCACAAAGTCCATTGTCACGTGATCCCATTTCCATTGTAGTATAGGTAAGGGTTGCAATGTTCCTGTAGGCTTCTGGTGTTCTGCTTTAACTTGCTGACATACTGGACACTGCGTAACGAACTCAGCTACACCCTTCTTCAAACTAGGCCACCAATACATATCCTTTACGTTATGATACATTTTAGTACTCCCTGGATGCATTGCATACATGGATGAATGAGCTTCCTCCATAACTATCTTTCTTAAGTCATTGGCATCAAGTACTACCATCCTACCATGGTAACAAGCTACCTCATCCTCTGACTCATGGAAACTGTCTTGTTTCTCACTACCATACTCTAACCTGATCTGTTGAATCGCAGTATCAGCCTGTTGTGCCTCTTTAATCTGTTGTTTCAGAGTAGGTTTCACATGCATCTTGGCCAATAATCCAGCTAACAAAGATACTTTTAACTGTACATTTATTTGTCTCAAAGATACAAACATGTCCCGTTTAAAGCACATTAAAAAATTCAACTATGCTTTATCTATGGGTGGAGATGAAGATTTTCTACTTAGTGCATCTACCACTACATTAGCTTTTCCTATATGATAATCAATTATACAATTATAGTCCTTAATTAATTCCATCCAGCGGCATTGTCTCATATTCAGCTCGTGCTGTGATAAGATGTACTTTAAGTTTTTATGGTCTGTAAAAATCTGACATGTTTCTACATAAAGATAATGCCTCCAAATCTTCAATGTGTGGACCACTGCAGCTAATTCTAGATTATGTGTTTGATAATTCTCCTCGTGTTTCTTAAGTTGTAGGGAAGTAAAATAAACTACATGATCGCTATGCATTAGCACACATCCTAGACCATTCTTAGACGCATCACAGAAAACAATGTATCCCTTTCCCTACTCAGGTAAAACCAACACAGGTGTACTACTCAACCTTTCTTCCAACAACTAGAAAGAACGCTGACACATGTCATTCCAGACAAAAGGAACCTCTTTCCTAGTCAACCTAGTTAGGGGTAATGTTATAGAACTGAAGTCTTTAATAAACCTTCTGTAGTAACCTACCAGACCTAGGAAACTATGAATCTCAGTCTGTGTCTTGGGATGTTCCCATTCTAAAACAAAATACACTTTCTTAGGATCAATATGAATACATGAAGCAGATATAACATGTCCTATGAAAGACACTTCTGAAAACTAGAATTCACACTTGCTAAACTTAGTATGTAGCTGGTGTTGTATCAACAAAGTCAAGGCTTGATGAAGGCGATGTTCATGTTGTTGACCATCTCTACTGTAAATCAAGATGTCGTCTATGAAGGCCACTATGAACCGATTAAGGAATGGCTGGAAGATTCTATTCGTCAGCACCATGAATGCAGTTGGTGCATTAGTTAGTCCAAACGACATAACTACAAACTCATAATGACCATACCTTGTCCTAAAGGCTGACTTGGGTATGTCACTCTCCTTGATACGTAACTGATGATATCCTAACCTTAGATCTATCTTAGAGAACATTGTTGCACCACACAACTGGTCAAATAGATCATCTATCCTTGGCAGAGGATATTTGTTCTTTATAGTCACCTTGTTAAGCTGTCTATAGTCTATGCATAATCTCATAGAACCATCCTACTTTTTAACAAAAAAACTGGAGCACCCCATGGTGAAGTACTCGGTCGAATGAAACCTTTCTCAAGAAACTCTGGTAACTATTTCTTGAGTTCTTCCATCTCAGCAGGGGCCATCCTATAAGGTGTTTAGGCTATGGGTTGTGTATCTAGAATTAGATTAGTCTCGAAATCAATCTCTAGGGGTGGAGTAATATCTAGAAATTCTTTAGGAAACATATCCTTGAATTCCCTGACAACAGGAACTTCAGAAAGACTAGGACTCTTTACTTTGGTGTCTACCACATGTGCTAAGAATGCTTCACATCCTTGTCGCATTAATCTCTCAGCTATCATTACTGACACTAGACAAGTTCAAAGAATCTTTCTATCCCCCTGAAAGACCCATGTCTCATCACTATCTGTGAACATAGCTTGCTTGGAACCACAATCCAAGACGATCTTATACTTTTCTAGGGTATCCATCCCAAGAATTACATCAAACTCATGAATCTCAAGTGGTATAAGATCCACCTGAATGTTGTGTTCTGAAAAAGAAAGAACACAGGGAGAACATACCTCCCACATCACTGAAGATCCGACTAATAGAGTTTCTAATAACAAATTATCTGCTCTATGACTGACAGTCATATTGCAGTCATGAATCACTTCTTGAGTGATAAAGGAGGCAAGGATGCTTTGCTTTCTTGGCCCATGTGGTAGATACCACTATGGAGAGTTCTAATCCTACTGAAGTTCCTGTAGCACCCAAATCAATCAAAATATATACAAAGAAGGATGAAGACATATCAGAATGAAACAATTCCATCTGACCTATCACGACTCATGGATTGACTACTGCCTCCAGCTGATTCATAGCATAGAATCTTATCATTGCCTATTGCCGACTCCGTGCTCTGTTGTTTGGTGCAGATGAACCTTCTTGGGACGTCTGCCCACTTCCTCATGTGCAAATACCGAACTGTTGCCTCTGAGAGCCTTGTTGACTCTATCTTGTCGATTGTGTTACCTCCATGTCTCTAACTGAACATTCTCTCATCATATGTCATGTATGCCCACACTTGAAGTAGTTTATGTCCCGTTGTGGTCCAGGTGGTCCTATTACTTACATTGATGTCATACTATGGGCTCCACTTGGCAGAAAACTATGACCTCTACCCTTGCTTGACATCCATTGTGACTGTACATTGCACCTTTTTGGTGCTAATGGTATAGGAAGCCTTGGTTTCTTGAAACTTCCAGACCTCTATCCCTGGAACTGGGCAGGTCCTTTCCTACTATTCACTTCACGTTTCTTAATCACATACCTTTCTATCCTCCTAACTGATTCCACAAAGGTGGCAAACCTCTCTCTAGTCTCTAGAGTAGCTATAGGTGTAGCTAACTCAGTGTTCATACCCTTCTCAAAATGTTGAATCCTCTCCTCATCGATAGTAGCCATGTGTGGATAAAACCATAGAATCTCTATAAACTTAGCTTCATACTCACTAATCTTCATCGGTCCTTGTTTAATCCGCTCAAACTGTGAGATTTTCTCATCCATATAAGTCTTGGGAAAGTATCTACTCACAAACTCACGTCATAATTCTTGCCATCTGACCTCAACACCAGGTCTTTTCTCTTCTTCAATGTCCCACCAATGGTGAGCGCTTCCTTTCAAAAGGTACACAACATGCCTAACTTTATAAATTTTTGGGATACTAAGGATTCTAAAGGCTTTTTCCAGCTCAGTGAGCCATAAATCTGTGTCTGCTGAGTCATATGTACTGACATATTCAGTGGCTCCTACCTAGCATAACCACTCAAAGGTCTTACCAGATCCATGTCCCTCATTAGGAACTGGTACCCTAGTTGTTGGTTCTAGCATTCGATCTGCCATATGCATCATTGAGGTCATGAACTGTCCAAAAAGAGCATGAAAGGCTGGGTTTTCTAGCATGGCTTGATCAAGATGGGGATTCCCAGTCATTGATTCCTCTCTAGACTAATCCCTTACACCTCCTCCTGGTGCAGTAACATTGCTCTTAGCAACATGTTCTTCGTGTGCTCCATCCATCTTTGAACTTTACTTCTTCTCCTATATGAGCAGAAGTCACTATAAGATAAATTGGAGGATACTAGAACAGACTCAACAACCTTAATCCTATGTCTATGTAGACTCAGTGAACCTTAGGCTCTGATACCAAAACTTTATGATGGTCCGCCATCAGATCGACAACCAAATCCCCACCAATAATTACACGAAATAACCATTAGCAGCAGATTAACAAAAAATACTAAAAATAAAAATCATTTTACAAAGAGATCCATTGTCGAGAAACTCTTAAAGAAATAATCAAGGCAATATATACATCATGGTTCACATTATACATACATTGTACCATCTTATCTTGAGGATATCATATACCAATTGCTTTGCCCAAACATATACATAAGCAACATAAAACCTCGAGGCATACAAGCAAAAATCTCAGATCATTTATAAAACCATTACGTACTAACTTCCAAGGACCTAAGAGTATAGAGATGACAAATTTGACTTCTATCTACAAGACACGACATGCATCACACTCAACCTGAGCTGATATTATTGTCCATGTTGTTGTTCTCCTCCCACTGCAGTATGGTCTCTACCTCCTCGTCTGTGTCCACCTAAAAATGTTGGGACCAACGGGGTGAGACAAAAATCCTAGCGAGAGATATAACTCTCTACTAACAATATTATTATCATAGGTAAATAGTATAAAACTGAGTAGAGGGTCTTTTATATTAATAATCAAGATTGATCATTGTTTAAAAGATAAACATAGCAATATCATCTTTTTAAATCATTGCATCTATCTAAGATAGAGTAATAAATCATCTATTCACTTTATAAGGAATATGAAGAACACATATAACATCTATCTATGCAAGATGTATAAAAGTTGTAATGCCCGGACCCACTACCCAAGGCTCTAGTAGAGTTTTACGAATGACGACTGGCCCCACATACCACCACTAGCCTTAATTGCATTCTTTAATCTCACGCAGATGCAAGCCAAGATCAACTTCCCAAACGATCACCCATACTAGTACTACTCCAAGCTGAGCACGCTTAACTATGGAGTTCTTTAGTGATGGGCTCCCAGAAAAGGAGGTGCACCTTGGTGATATGGGTAATCCAATCATTCCTTTTAAGATCATGATATCTAAGGCCTCAAATCCTAGGATGTTACAATCTCCCCCACTTAGACTCTTGACGTCCTCGTCAAGGCTCAACTATATGGCCGCATAATCTGACCCCATTTCAGTGCAGACGCACAATGGTCCATGGACACCCAGCTCCCGATCACAGAATACCAGTGCAAGGGTGGCTACGTCAACCATGGACAACCCTTTCCTACATGCCTAGACCGCATGGCTCAAGACCGGCATGCCACATGGCCATGTGGGCCCCACCTACTGGAGGGGTTATGGCTCTAACACCATTTGTAAATGCCCGAGCCCACTTCCCAAGGCTCTAGTAGAGTTTTAGGAATGACGATTGGCCCCACAGACCACCACTAGCCTTAATTGCATGCTTTAATCTCACTGACGTGCAAGCCAAGATCAACTTCCCGACCGGTCACCCATCCTAGTACTACTCCAAGCTGAGCATGCTTAACTATGGAGTTTTTTAGTGATGAGCTCCTAAAAAAGGAGGTTCACCTTGATGATATGGGTAGTCCAATCATTCCTTTTAAGATCATGTTATCTGAGGCCTCAAATCTAGGGATGTTACAAAAGTAATGTAACATCAACCAATGTTTTCGTATTCAATCCTTAAGCAGATACGCTACACAACTGATTACATATTTTCAATCACACTTATGCCCAGAGGAGATGAGGTATACCACTCATGTTCCAACCGACCACCGCTTAGTCAAAATCAGTACCATACAAGGTAAATTGAAGAGTCAGTTTCCAAGACCTCTCCCGTCTCAGTCAGTACGAGACCACTGGTAGTGACATCATGTCAAACTACAACTAGCTTGTCACGGTATAGA
The DNA here is from genome assembly GCA_963693085.1 of Alisma plantago-aquatica. NCBI lineage: Eukaryota > Viridiplantae > Streptophyta > Magnoliopsida > Alismatales > Alismataceae > Alisma > Alisma plantago-aquatica. Next base: position 1,296,354,253 of record OY856411.1, read on the forward strand.
GGCATCTTATCTATAGAGCTATAGCTGCAACATGCAATCTCTTTGGGGAGATCACACAGCAACCCCAGTACATTTTCATCAGGGCGATCACACAACAACCCTAGTATCCCTTAGGGAGACCGCAAAGAAATCCTTATCTAGACGTAAGGATATTTTCATCTGTCACCCCCACATATTCAAAAATATGTACTCTAATTTAAACTCATTTCACCATTCAACAAATTTTTACACTGAATGGATCTATGTCTAGGACAACTACATGATAAGGTTCCACTTGATTAATTAGTTGCATTGCAATATCTTTTAGCATCAACCAAGTTACAAGCATGAATTATAATAGATGCTAAAAAGAAAGATGCAATATATTTATCAAGTACTTTTCATAATCTTTGGAACACATTGAATGCATAACACTTGGGATCTCAGTCCCTTATCACATTACTAAGAATTCTCATCCCTTAACATTATCATCATCATCATTGCTAGATCTGGGTATTCAAACCCTTAGTTCATCACTGAACATTGTCACCTCTTATCAGATAACTATTACCTCTAGGTCCTCAGACCATGCATACATTATACTTATTGTGCAACTATTTCACATGTCTCACAAGGCCCATTTAATCTGTATCATATGAAACATCATAGCTCATACCTGGCTATGCTCATCATCTCATGATACCTGCTTGGTTAGTATTTCATGATAAAAACAATATCAAGTACATAACATCACAATGCAATACAAGAGAAATACAACCTTCCCATTATTAGGGTTAGTTTTTACCTATCAAGTCGATTAGGGTTTCAAGTTCATATTATCAAGAATCAAAACCCTGATTCATAGCTCTGCATATAATAGGAGAATTAATGTATTCTCCTTAAATGATTATCACACAAAGTATGTCATACTCACTAGGATATTGATACATCATACTTTATTAAGTTGGCTCAACCCTTTTCTCAAGGTACATTGGCCTACACTTATCAAAATGCATTAAATTCTTTACATCTTAATATATCATGTGACATAACACACTTCGTGTGTTACTTAATGAAATACATAGGATTGGAGGTGCTTACCTCCATATCGAGCAAGAGGTGTATGTTTTCTTACCATATCAGGAAAGAGGTGTATGCTTTCTTACCATATCGGGCAAGAGGTGTATGCTTGCTTACCATATCAAGCAAGAGGTGTATGCTTGCTTACCATATCAGGCAATAGGTGTATGCGTGCTTACCATATTGGGCAAGAGGTGTATGCTTGCTTACCATATCAGGCAAGAGGTGTATGCTTGCTTACCATATTGGGAAACATGTGTACGCTTACTTACCATATCAGGCAAGAGGTGTGTGTGTGCTTCACACCATATCATCCAAGAGGTGCCTCAACCCGATATCAGTTTGTGCCATGATGATGTCATCATCATCAAGCTCTAGAATTTTGTTCCTTACTTTCCTAGTTCATGGACAACAATCCTATGCAACTATTAGAACTCATGGATTCAATTTATTCAAGAAAACTCAAAATTGAAAGTAAATCAAAAATTTGAAACAATCAGTTCAGAAGTCAATCGACTGGTTCAGACACTAAAATGACCAATTTAGGTTATGAAACACCCAGTTCAATGATCAATATTATTGGAACAAGGATTGATGATGACTTCATGTTGTGCATTAATCAAATATTAAAAGTTGATGTGATTGAAAATAGGAAAGCAAGTGAACCAATCGATTGAAATGTTGAATCGATCATTTAACATGTGAACCAATTGGTTCAACAGTGAAAAATAATATTCATGAGAATCCATCTTTTTGACTCCTAGATGATCCAGAAACCATGGCACTCTTATAAATAGAGGGGGTAGTCAAACCATTCAGAGAACACAACAATACTCTCTGACAAGCGTTATTCTCTGTAGTTTTAATAACTTGAGATCCCGAGCAAGTCCTACTCATAAAAGGGAGGGACAAAAAAGGAGAGATGACATGGGAGAAAGAATCGACCCTAGTAGATTGACATTTATAGGGAAAACTCCTTCTCGTTCGCTCTGGTAGAACAACGTGGAGTTCCCTATGGTGTGCATGGACTACTAGAGGCGTGGAGGCCGTTGCCACCTGCTAGGAGAATGTTGTCAATCATCGTCCATTATGTTGCACTAGGAGGCCATTGTTGATGACTGCTCGAGTGTTGATTGAAGAAGAAGCACACTGTTGCAAGGATAGTCATTGGAATTTCTTTGGGACAAGGTATATGCCTTGCAATCTTCCTTCCTAATTCATAGTTGTTTACATATCTATTGTTTAAGGAGAATATGGTAGTAAAAAAATTATTTCCACTACGATATTTGATGTCATATTTCCCTATAAATCCTAAATACTTATACTCAATAGCTATATTTTATATTCCTTTAATACATGGAATCTCAAATTTGGGAGAACTTTGATCATCTGTGTCACCCAAGTCTAGGATCTCTATGTTTCTACAGTTGTGATTTCTTCTTCTACTAAGTTTTTCTCCCTATCGTGAAATTCATCCCATCTTTCCTTATACATTTTATCGAAACATTTTACCAAATTGAAAGATTACTAACAAACGAGACACCATCACCCTAGTCGCCCATTTAACACTTGTATCCTTGTTTTTTAATGGAATATATATAGAATATTGATCAGTTATCCTTTTTTATGGAATATATATATAATATTGATAAGTTTATTATATGTTTTCCCCTTTTTATTATGTAACATGCCTTTTGGTGTTAAGTAATCATTTATTTTATGTCTATTAGTAATTCCTATGCTACATTTGCATGGGAGTTATTGTAGTATGGTTGTGTCCCACATGGTGAACTAGTCTAGTAGGATCTAGTTTAGACTAGTTTATCCATTTCTATAAGGTATTATACAATTATTAGTCATCGATTTGTTTCTCTTTTTGGTGAAAATTTATTGAAACTCTTATTAAATTCTTATGTTATCAGATAAATATACAAAATATGTTTCAAAAACATATGTTTTCTAGGAAACCAATAGTCTTTTTTGAGAAAATATTTTCTCTAAATAATAATCTCATTACTAAAACCTAGAATTACTATTTGATGTATTAGGTAATTAGTAAATTTACATAATATTGTTAATTGTAGATTTTAGGTCACATTCAATGAATAAGATGCCAAACATAGTAATTTTCTTCATGAATAAGAGTAAATATACATACTTATTGTTGATTGCAGCCATTTTCAGTCACAATTAATGTTGCTGGTGCACATGATGTTGTTTCTCCTGTTATGGGTCATGATAAAATTTATTGAGGTCCTTCCAAGAATTATTTTAGATTGCTTCTCCATGAATACTTGTTCCTCCTATTGGATTATTGTAGATACATACATTTCTTCCTCACCATATGAGAGGGCATTCTTCTTCTCAAGTTTCTTTGACAACTTAGCCACTTGTGTCTTGATTTGCATAACCTGGCATGATTACTTGATGCTATTAAATGAGGTATGTAGAACACTCATGATCAACACCCCAAGATTGATTTCTAGCCATATTCTTCATAATATCATGTCACTTGGTTGCTTAATTATTTAGGAAAAGTCTCGCATCCACACTACAAAATGTAGTCCTTTGTCATATATGAAAAACCATTGTAAAAGGTCTTGGCTCGAATACAAAAGTCAATCCCATGGTATGGTACCTTCCTCAACATCTTCTGGTATCTCTCACAAGCCTCTGAATAAGATTCATGGATATGTTGGTTGAAACTATAAATTTTTTCCACCAAATCATGATCTTCTGGAGGGGAAAGTGTGTCTCAAGCAAAGCATCAATCATTTTTTTCACACGAGCATATTGATTCATAAGGTAGAATAAGGAACCATATCTTGGCCCTTTCTTACAAAGAATAAGGTAATAATTACAGACAGATTAAAATGGTTCAGATGTGGTCTATCTTTATCATATTGCAACTTTCAACTAAACAATTAATATGTTGCATTGTTTCTTCATTATTGTGCCTATAAAATAATACATGATAAGCGCAACATGTCATGGATCTATCTTGTAGCTTCCTGCACTGACCAATTGCCTCTTTTTGGGACCCAACTATGTCATTATAGATGGTGCCTTTATTTTCCCCCATATGCCTACTCATCATCTAGAATTTCAAAATCCTCTTTCTTCTCCCTATTGTTAGACATCCTTCAACTTCTACCATGAATTCTTCAGGAATAATTGTATGTTCTTTCTCAGTCCCTAGATCACTCTCAAGTGTTGGTGGTGTAGACTCATTGTAGTCAGTGGTCTGTGTGTGGACCATGAATGAGTACCTCAAAAGGAAATTGAGAATCAAAGAAAACAAATAAAAATGAAGAAAATGATTTCACAAATTATTTTTAACTATAAAGATAATTAAACAAAAAATGTAATTGGCCTAGAGTAGCCAGTTTTAGCAATGGTAATCCTATCATTGACAATTACCTAGAAATGGCACTAAAAACTTGATATGATGTAAGTGTACGTGCTCAAAAGTAAGTATACCCGTTAGAGTAGTAAAGGGACTTAAAGATCTTGAACGTCAAACTTAGGGAAATGGGAAGGATAGAAACTACTAGTAACCAAATCAGATTAGCTACACAAAGAAAAGAGTAGATCGAGTGATTAAACCAAGAATAAGAATTAAAATTGCAAAAAAGTAAAATGGATGGAAGATTTGATTAATAGATTATTTAAAAAACTAGTTTCACTACAATATCAATGTATGCATGTATTCCATTAAATTGATGCAACTTGTCTCTCTTCTTTGGATTGAGAATACATAGCTTGTGCTACTCTCTTTGGTAGTGCTAGACACTATTTAGCTTAATTACTAATCCCCTTTCACATCAATAAAAAGGATAAACAATAAAATGTCTCTCTAGATGGAATACTTCATAGGGTTAGCCCTCATTTGCAGCATGTTATTGAGTGTGATGATAATAGCATTTATTAATCTTACTTTTGCAATAGTTAACAATCTAATAAATATTCATTATGATCAAGTATAAATAAGGCAATAAAGCTTTTCTAGTTATCAAAATCTAAAGAAAAATATAGGTTCTATTGAATCAAACATATACATGCATATAGTCAATACCAGGCTATGCCCGCGTCCTATGGAATGAGAGTTTAGCTATCATACTCAATATGGAATCAAGGTATGGGAAGGAAGAAGTGAAATGTATGGAACACTCCTATAAATCATTCTCAATATGGAATCAAGGTATGGGAAGGAAGAAGTGAAATGTATGGAACACTCCTATAAATCATTCTCAATATGGAATCAAAGGATTTGAAGGAAGAACTTAAATGTATGGAACACTCCTATAACATGTTGCAAGGGAAGAATGTTGTAGCTTGATGGTGTTGTCGCCTCCGTACTAGTCCTTGAGATGAACCTTGCACCATGTCTCTTCATCTACTTCTCATTGGGATTTTTTTCCTCTAAGTATGGATGGTATGGCCTCTACATGATATGCCCAACTCTGAAATGCCCCTTTTTGGCTGCCCCCTTTTGATTTATAAAGAAAGAGCAGGGCCCTACTTTTCAAATAGATCATCATATGTGCCTTATTAAATCTTGGTCATCAAATAAATGTTGGTGCCACTGGCTTCTTTAATTTAATGTATTTAGGCCTTGTAATTTTAGTACCACTAACTTGGATCGGCGGTACTAAGAATCATATATACATTTCTCCTCCTTTATTCTCAATTCTTCTTCTTTGTCATTTTCCTTTCTTCCCATGTTAGTTCCACTGACTTGAGTTGGTGGTACCGATTTTCTTTGGTTTGTGCTTGGTTCAATATTTAACAATGCAACAACATATTAGGCAAATAGTATAATGCATTAATTTCAAGAATATATATATATATATATATATATATTATATATATATATATATATATAACAAAATGGATGCACAAGAGTTATCTTAGACAATTTAGGAAATTTTTTCACAAAACACATGAATATGAGAATCATCAAGAAACATGCCTAAATTATCCCCAATTTTAACAGAGAAATCATGTGCATCAACAACCTATTAATGAACCCTTTTAGAGAAGAGACTTGCACTGACCAAAATAGTGGACGATTGTGTTGAGTTGTTTGATTGTCAAGCTATAACTTGAAGGTATTGAATCTATACTTGATAGAGGTGTTGTCCATTAAATCTACACACTCTATCTAAAATTAGGAGAAGGTTGAGTATGATTATCTTGAAAATTGATTTTTTAGTTTGATATATGTGTTTGTGGTAATTGTAGTTATATGAGTAGTTGGATGAGGTAAAGTAGGCATCCATGTATATGTTTCTCTAGCATTATCACCTCACTTATATTTTTTTCACTTCCTTCGTTTCCTTTCATTTTTTGTAGTTAAAACCAAAGTTCATTTTTATCTAATCAACAAAGCTAATGAAGGACTATTAGTATTTAGAAGTTTCTTTTAAGATCCTAGGAATGATCCTAACTCCACTAGAAATGAACATGTACACTTTCAACATAGAATATTGTGGAGAGTATGTTGATGAATAATAGCTTTTAAAGACTGAACCTATGAATGTTTTGAGAAAAGTAATTGAATATATACTAAATAGATTCAAAAATTGAAAGATCAAATTGATGAAATATTGACCTTTGTATTATAAGTCAAACATATGTATCTCCAGCAAAAATGCAACACAAACACGTTTGAGGATTTTATTATAAATGATCAAATCCAAAAAATTATAAAATGTAGAGGAGAATCAAGATTTCTTACTTTATAAATACAAAAAGAAAACACTTCATGATCCTCTTTCTAGGAAAATAAAACTTTATTAATCATCAACATCATTTCATAAAAATGTTTTCTTAATTTTATTTGATTACTATGCTACAAGACAAGCAAGGGTTAAGTTTGGATTGGTAAATAACATTCATTTTTATTGTTTTGTTAGCTATATATGGCCTCATTTTCCCTAATAATATAGAGTTATATCTACATTTATAGCATATATCCTTATATTCTCTACATCTATGTAGGAAACACAATAAAAATCATTTGCTATTAAATTCTATTAATATGTAAGACTTAATAGACTACTTCTTGACATTCATTATGAATCCTTCATCACGAATGTGTGCAACATGCATGAACAATGATCGAGGTCCTACTATAGTTGAAGAGACAGTAAATTCATCATAATTATATTTGACAAAATATGGTTTTCCATAGTTAGACAAACTTCAAATGTACTGGACCACTCTTTATACATGAAACCAATTCAACTACTTGGAATCAATTCAATCAGATATAAGGATTTGCCTCTGTAGCCTTACATAAATTGATCATATGAATTTCATCTTCTCTAATTTATATTATATGTAGAGTGAAAATTGGCCCTAGAGGAGGAGAATCAATCATATAGTAGAAACTAGCCATCTCATACATGTCTCTCTATCTCGAAAAGATTCCACCCAAATGTCGATGAAAATACATATCTACAATCACCCAAACTCCATGCCTATAGAAAAACCCTTCCCAACATTCTTGGGGTTCAAACTAGTGCTCACTTCCATTTCTTCTTCTGTTCTTCATCGATATAAAACCCATGACAATGTTACATTTTTTAAAAACTACTAAACAATCTACCACATACTGACCTACCACCCTAACAATCCACCTGATCAGATATTGATGATAAGAGTCAAATATTGTGGTCACACTAATGTGTTGAAAATAAGTTCCTCAGAGGCATTGCTGATAAATATGAGTTCCCTTATGGATAAAGCTTCTTTGACTCTACTCTTCCCTACGATTTGTCTTGAGACAGAACTTAATTTCTTCCTTGAGCACTCTAAGCTTATACATGTGATGATAGTTCTAGATTTAGATTGGGGGTAATGTCCATCGATCCCACTACGTATTCACTACCATGTTATATTGATATGAATTACTTGGGGGTAATGTCCATCGATCCCACTACGTATTCACTACCATGTTATATTGATATGAATTACTTTCTCCTACCATTTGTTCTTATATATCAAATGTCTCTTTTCATCCACCATAAGGTCTAACCTATCATGAACCCTAGTAAAGAGGAGACTTTCACTGACCATAAAAGAGGATGATTGTGTTGAGTTGTTTAATTATCATGCTAGAACTTGCATGTATTGAAGTTATACTTGGGAGTGGTGTTATCCACTAAATCTACATGCTATGTCGGCATTCAACAGAAGGTTGTCTACGATGATCTTAAAAATCACTCAGTTAGTTTAATATATGTGTTTGTGGTAGTTGGATTCAAATGAGAAGTTAAATGAGGTAAAGTATACATTCATATTTTTGTTTCTCTATAATTTTCACCTTGCTTATACTTAGTTCATTTTCTACGCTTCCTTTCATTTGTTGTAGTTAAAACCAAAACCCATTTTGTATCAGATCGTGATAGCTAATATATGACTTTAGTTAATGGTTACTTTTGAGATATTGGGAATGATATCATCTCCACTAGAACCGAACATTTACAATTTGATATAGATTACCATGGGATATATTTACAAATTTAAATGAAGGTTCCCATTTGTTGAGTTAAGGTGTTCATATCTGATTGTATATAACTTCTGAATCACATGCCAATCAGCACACATGCTTGTTATATTAAACTATTATTTGTGCATATTATTAAATAAAAGAATATTAGATTTAACAACATTATGTATAATAGATTGTATCAGATTGTCATAATTTTTTACTATAGATTTTTTATGAAATTATCAATAATAGTACATAAATACAAAATATTAGCATGACATCAATTCATTGGGAAGTAAGATCAAATTATGTCAATTTTTTTTACGAATTTAGTCTACTATCCAAGACATATAAAGAGATGCATTAAATAAGATGGTTCTACAACAAGGAAATCTCAACCCCAAATGATATTGTCAATCATATTTGCACATCGAATTTCACATCCAAAATCAGACCTTCTACCAAAAAAGATTTGACATCAAAATACATTAATGAAGAAAGATTTAAAATATCATACCTATTAAAAGTTCAAACAAGTGTAAATGAGATGGTAGTGATTCTAGGGTTACTTTCTAACAGAGAACAAATTTCTCCAAGGTAGAAATATTAAAATGTAGATTGACTGCAATAGAACTGTGCGGAGAATATATTCAAGATGTTAAGAAAAAAAACCACATGTCAACAAGGGGACGAAAGGAACATGTGAAAAATATGTCTTTTTTCACAAATAAACCATAGGAGGGATTGAATCACTGAGAAACATGCATATAAACAACCTATTTTGATGAGTATAATAATTCCTTACTTTTTGTACTTATATTCCTATTGATTGTTTCAAGTTTAATGTAGTCAAAAGTATGATTTAATGGAAGTACACTACAAGCGAGACATACTATTTTATTTTGTAATGAAATAAAAATGACATATTTATCATTCATTTAAAAGGACTAGTATATCATGATGACACTCCCTATGAAACTATTGAATTTTATCTTACCAAGAGACTATGTTGATTGGTTTTATTGCATAAAATTACCAAAGTTGAATTTCACAAACTGGACATGAAGCCAAGAACATGTTTTCGATCAAACTCCAAGTTTGATAGAGACATTGATTGGTTGAACTCTTAGATAAGATGAGAATATTTAAAGATCATTGGAACTCAATATTATTCTTAATCAAACTCTTAGTTTGACATTGATCTGCTCCAATAGATGTGAATTTTATCAATGGGTTTTTGAAATTTAATTTTCTATGAAGGATGTATCCATCAGGTTGAATGAACATTATGAATTCTTTCATAAGGAATCTCATATACCCTTTCAAAATACACTTGAGAAATGGAAACACCTTGATAATGCTTCCAATCACAAACTCATTAGTTCTGAATCGTATATTGTTTGGAAGCTCGAGCTTCTCCTAGAGTTTACCTTGACTATATGCATAGAGAAGTTCAATAACATAATTCTAGTCCTTGTGTTTTCATATGTCTAGACCTTCTTCCAACCTCTAATTCTTTGTCTCTAGTGTGCAAGTAGACATGTTTCATGGTAAGGAAGAGGCAACTAGTAGTGTTCTTTTGGAATGAGTCACCATTGATGATCCTTCAAAGGCCATCAAAGAATATAGGTGATACCCTCCCAATGACCATGGGTAAAGGAGGAAGATTTTTTATTTTAACTAATCCTAGGTCAGGGCATCAACTTTTATTCTTAAGGTATATTGTTGTCTCAACATATACGATCTATTAATTACACATCTTTTCACCAACATGATATGGAATGTGTATTGTACTATTTTTTGAAATTAAACATAATGATGCACTTTGATATTTGTCCAAGCATAAATGAAACACAACTTAGTATTGCATATCACTATGTTGTCTTTTCAAACAATCGATTGGATGGTGTTTAGTTTTTGTCCAAAACATGTGCCATTGCAATAGTAAGGTTGGATATTTCTCTCAATATCTATCTCTATCTCATGTCTTGCATGCATGGAACAAGATAATAAGTGTTTTTATATATTTCACAACCAACAACAATAAATGAGTAAAGCACCACTTAGGCCCTCTTTTTTGGCTGGTACATTGTAATGTGCACAATGGGGATACCACATAATTAAATAGATTGTGATATACCACATTCCTTTTAAATGTCATTTTATACCTAATTAATAAACCAATAAATTGTTGTAATCGTCCATTTTTTATGTGTACTAATGGGATGTTGGGTACCTTTTGTGCATATTTATGTACCATTTTGTTGTATCCACATATATTAAAAAAACTTATGCAATAGAAAGAGATTTTTTGCAAATCCTTGTAAGTATTACACGGATTGAATTTTGACACGTCTGTGTACTTTCCTGTGCATCTTGTGTGTTATTGTTAGTGTCTACAAATATTGTGAAAAACATGTCTATTATAAAGCACCCTACAATTATTAAACCTTTGCAATTAGGGGCGTAACCGACAGGGGGCTTTTGGGGCTTTAGGGGCCTCCCAAAAAATAGTCTCAAATATGTATATTTTAAAATTAAACTAACTTAAAGATATATATACATTTGAATGCATAGCTTTTGGTAAAGAATGTAGTTCGCCAGTGTGGTAATGCGCTGATTACGAAAGCAAGTGGTGCGGGTTTATAATTCCCAAAAGCAACAAATTTTTTAACTCAGCCAGTAATGTGGTAATAGAAAATTACATTTACATATACATTAATTCAAGCCCTACTGTTGGAATTTTCTGAATCCGCCACTATTTGCAATTCTGCTAGAATCTATCCACATGGGTACAAACAACAATACATGAAATGTACAATAATGCAAAAAGTTCTCCGTCAAAAATAACAATGAAATTTGACTTTTGAAATAGTTATTGGGTCGTTACTGAGCCATCATCAAATCTGAAGCAAGACTTATGGTGACAACTGGGGACTGTTTCTAAGAATAAGTATGCTTACATGTTAGTTATTGAGGAATTTTATATTTGGAAACACCAAGACTTGGTATTCATTGCTTGTCCAAAAAAGTAGGAAAATGTCTACATATGGTGGAATGACTCCATTTATATGATATTGACGTTTTGTTTTTATTTATGAAGACCGAGGAAAATGAAAAGCAATTAGAAACAATAAGATGGAATAGCGTGTAGCTATCCTGGCGAGGCAATGCATGTGTGGGCCGTGAAGTATTGCTTATTAGGAGTTTACTTGGCAGCAGCCCACGATTAAAATTCTGCTCCATTACTTTGCCTATTGCCACAGGCCGGCTGAAGCTGAAAGCCTGGAAGTGACATCGCTGTTCTAGATAGTTTCCGGGCTTTATAAAGGCTTCGATAGGTTCCACTTTGGATATGTATTACTACCCGCACCCCCCCATCTCTCTCTCTCTCTCTCTCTCTCTCTCGATCTGGGGATAGTAGAGATCTCTGGTCTCCCACAATCCTATTGTTAATCACCAGAAAGCAAGTGCATCATGTTGGAGCTTTTGATGGCGGTGGCGTTCTCGATGGCTCCCCTGACGCTCTACATCCCACCACTGCGAAGTTTCAGCCTGCTCGCCCATTCCATGGAGGCTTTCTTCAAGCAGGCCGACATGTTTAGGACCAGGGCTCGCCTCCATCTCTTAGTCGCTATCTCCCGTGCCATGTCGTAGGAAGAAACAATCTATCTCAGTGCATACTTATGGTGGTGCTGAGTGCCGGAAAAGGTGACCGGGATGGCTGAGTGCCATGTCTAGCAATAGACGGATGCTAGTCATGTAAATTGACCATTTACATCAAATTTTGCTTTAATCCGTACGTCAATGGATGCTACTATTTCTGTTGATTTGATAACTTTTAAAAGTTTCGTATTTGAATATCATGCTACTTTAATCTCTCTTCACGATCTAGTTAGCCTACGCCATTCAAAGAATACATTCCCAGATTTCTTTTTGATGCTTATTAACACACATCTCAAAAACCAGCAGACTCATGATTCTGACTCTGGATGCAAATGTTGTCTGTCCCCAAATAAACTTGTGACCTTGCCTTGACTATTTTTCTATACAAAACTGTGCGAGCTTTATATCCCCATTAGGAATACTGTCCGTAAGGTGTTGTCCAACCCCAATTCAAAACTATACAGAATATCAAACTAAAATATAAAGATATAAAATAGAATTTAAATTTTCGACGCAACTTTTTGCTCGTTGGTCTTCTGTTTCATTGTAATTGTATTGACATTATTATAAATTGAAGAGATTACTAACTGAATTGCAGTCCTAGTTTTTCTTCTAGCTACCATTGAGACGCACTCAACATCTATGACGGTATCTATATCCATATGAATAACGTAGGTGCGTAGCATGCTTTTCCAAGTGGGTGCCTGTTTGCTACAGTAACTAGTTTAGCTTTTTTAGTTAGGTGGTTCCAAAATTCACTAGATTTGTAATTCATAAGTATCTATTAATGCCAGGTAGCTGGTCTTCCGTGAATCAGTATTACGCAAAGTACAAGTGTACAATACGACGGTGATACAGTACGCTCGTTTGCAACCATCTCGTCTGTTGTATACCCATGCCAAGTTTCAATAAAATATTCTTTACTCGTTCGATCCAACTCTTCAATTTCATGTATCCCGACCTTCCTTTATTTAATTCTCTTCCATTTCTGTCGCAGGCAGGCTCTTTTGTCACTGGGAGGTTCTGTGTTCCACAGTTTTCATCTACGCTCTGTGTTCTGTGTTCGACATAACAATAGAAGATCATTATAAAAGTGAGGTTTATTTTATGTTTCTTTCATTGTTTTATATGCTCAAATTCTATTATATGTAGTACTAAAATTTGATCACGTTCACATTCCTTACACACGTGCCACACACAACAAAAACCACTACCCAAAATTCCCTCAGGATTTGATGTTCCTTGTTTAACAAGGAGCTGTGCTGTCAACAAAATTTGGACCCTACAAACCGATGGGCAGGGACAGGTGTAAACTGATAGGGGAAGAAGCAGCCTACTCCTCTTAGAAAGAGGAACAGCAAATCTGGATTCCCCAAAATTACATTCGTTCTTATTGTCCCTCATTCTTCTACTACCCTTTTCACTCCATTCAACGACCGATGTGTGGCAGCCTGCGGCAACGCTGCGTCAAACCGGTCCACAGAAAAAGTTGGACGGACAATTGATTTTGAGAGGGTGACGTGGCAGTCATTAATTGGATAGTTGTTGAAGATTATGTAATAGAGAAATAAATTTATTTTTGTTGAACCTCCGTCACTCTAAACGAGATTACTCGTAACAAAACACACAATCAATTATTAATTATTCATATATCATAAAAGAAGGGTAAATTAAAACTGATATTATACATTACCATCATGTTTAGAAACATTTACATAAGGCCCAACAATTTGTATATAAGTACAAACCATATTTACTTGTATGTCTAGTGATACCGTTCCACATTTACATGTAATATACAAATATCAGCATATTGTCAAAACTCAAGTTGATATATATATATATATCATCTACAAAACTTCCCTTGCCTAGACCTGAGACTATAGGGATGATTTTATGATATTATTTACTACTAGCCAACCTTCTACTCCTACTGCTCTCTAAGCTGCTCTTCTTCACCAATATGATCCTGATGACATTGTTGATGAGCACCTAAAAAGATGTGGTGACTCACGAGGTGAGACCAACGTCCCAGCGAGAGATGTAACTCTCAACATCGGTTACTGATTACAACAGGTAACATTATTACTAAACAAATTAAAAAGGTTAAACTAATTAAGCAGGTTAAGCAGTTTGAGCATATTAAACATACTAAGCCAATTAAACTGATAGGTATAGCAACATGCATGGCTAGCAAGTATATGAAAGAACAACTAAGACTATCATCTACTAAACAACTAATTTATCTTACCACATTATATAACAACTAAGCAGTGTGAGAATAAGGCAACAATTATCCATCAATGTGAATCATGTTTAACCCTAAGCAAATATACTACACAGATGTATTATGTCTTTTATTAAGCCACTGGGAGTTTGAGGAATATCACTCAAAGTCCAACTGACTACTGATTGGTCGCAATCAGTTCCATACAAGATCAAGGAGAGCCAAAAGATCTCACCCTTCGGTCAGTATGAGTCAAGTGTAGTGAAATATCAGTCAAGTTGCCTGCACTGACATATAAGTCAAGCTGCCATCAACCTAGACCGCACTTGGTATATAACTCACGACACTAGTATCCATGGTATACAAGACCCCGTCATTTGAGGTACAACCACAGTTGTCTTCAACATATCACATATATACAATTATCAATTGTTCTAAAACCAATGCATGATTGTTGACATCCTCCAATACCTTAGGATCAGGATATCAAGGGCACACAATATCATGCAACCCACATACTCAACAGTATGTGCTCCAAATTTCAATTAGGAATACTCATATCCCTATCCAATAAATTTTGATACTAGAATGATTCTATGGCATAAGACACTACATGATTAGGGTTTCACTTGATTAGTTAATACCAATTGGGTGAGTTAATACTACATATGTAAGAACCCCCACACTCAACGAGATTACTCAAAACATAAAGCCTAATCGATCACTAATTAATCACACATCCAAAAATATGGGTAAATTAAAACTGATTTCAACATCAACACTCGCTCAGAAACATTTGCATAAGAGCCCAACATCTTTCTTATATCCATACTATGTCAAGAATTTGATACAAATTGTTCTATCGTCTTAGCCACAACATATATACACAGGAGAATAATATTTTTATATGCCACTCAAACAAGTATTAATACGCTAACAAAAGTCAGATTCATTTGAAACACCATATACACATTTCTCTCGCCTGGACCTAAGAGTGCATGGAAGACTCTAGGATACACTAGACATCTAATCAAATTTCTCAAAGATTCATTACTATAGCTCCTCTTTTCTGTCACATGTTTGTTTTTGTCACTTTCGATTAACTAAAAAAATGTGGCTAACCCAAAGAGTGAGACCCGTGTCCCAGCAAGAGATATAACCACCAACAACATTTATTGATTCCAAAAAATTTAGACAATGAGATTGTTTAAGCAGTTTAATCATATATAACAAATAAGCTCAACAAAACTGATGATAACAAAATATATAAAGAAGAAGATAATAACTATCTTCATTAGCCAGACTATTCTTATATCCCTATTAACAATATAAGGAGTCTAGCAGCATGAGCATCTCTAACATCATGAATAAGTCTAGTATCATATGTATAGCTTACAACATCAACATGTCTAACAAGTTGAATATATCAACATCATAAAAATAGCTACAACATAAGCACAACTATCTGGATAAGCATGATTAAGAGTATATGCATCTCTAGTTACAAAGGCATGGCTAGCATGCTAAACATAACTAACAACATGAGATAGCTAGCATCATGATTATAATTAACAGTAGCAGCATAGATATCAACATAAGCATAGCTACTATATGTACACATCTACAGTCTGAAGTATATCCACAACCTAAGTATATCTACTATCTCTTAATGGCACTGAGCATCATCTTTATGTAAAGATAACAAACAAGGGTTATCATCCAATGTAAAACATCGTGTATAACCCTAAACAAATATGCTACACAATTGTATTACATCTTTTATTATGCCCTGGGGAGTTTGAGTCATACCATTCAAAGTCTAACTGACCACCGCTTGGTCACAATCAGTTCCATATATGATCTAGGAAGAGTCAGACTTCAAGATCTTCTCCATACTCGGTCAGTACGAGTCTACACCGCAGTGACATATAGTTAAACTACAAAATAGTGACATCTAGTCTTGTAACTAGCCCACCTTGGTATAGGTCACAACTCTAGCATCTAGGATATTCAAACCCAATCACTGAGGTACAACCGCAATTGTCCTCTAATCACATCATGTTATAATCACGGAGACCCGATCAAAGTCGTTCTCAACAAGAGGGCTAGGTATGACCACAGCCATCCTCCTGAAACACTTGGTGTCAGGATGACAAGCACCCTGCATGCTCAATTATATGTGCTCCGAGTTTCCCTTGGGAATACTCGTTTCACCATCCAGCAAGTTCTGACATTGAAGATGGTTCTCGGGCACAGGGCACTACATGATTAGAGTTTCACTTGATTAGTTATCTCCAATTGGGTGAATTAAGGAAGCATCAAACAAGTGGACATACAAACCCTAATTCACTTCTAGCAAGAATATAAGTATCACAACTTCAAACGATATAAAATATGTGAAACACAATTTCTCATCTCATCATCACATGGTACTATTCACCTGCCATTCATGAGACTACACTAGTCATCATACTATCACAAGATATAAATCCTTTTCACAATATCACAGGGTATCAACCCTTATCAACACAAGAGGATTACACCTCATTCAGGGCTCAACCATGCCCAAAGGTAATTAAGACCATCATACTATTCCCTGTAAGATCATCATTATCATTCCATGCCTTATAGCAAGGCTAAACAACATCACTTACATATAATACACCAGATCAACACAATATTGCATTAATGAGCTAGGAGATATTCATAAACAATCATAGAATAGTTATATTAACATTCAAAATATTCCTTTATTACATCAACATGCAAGGAAACTAGATATGATTAACCCTCATCATATTCATAATGCACATGTTTAGCATAAGAAAGTATCAACTATGTGGCTATGATAACCACCAATTAACACATTAAGGTTATGATCATATTAAGGAGATTATTCCACCATCATTCCATCATATAAAAAGGTTAAACATGAATACTCATATTTATCTATTTACATTAGAGTTAGGTTCAACAAGATAAATTATATTAATATTACTAATCAACACTCATACCCAAACCCTAGCCCATGGAATCCCCATTGGATCATGGATGCATAAGGTGAAGCATCACCATCATAATCCATACCATTTTCACGTATGGATCCACACATAACTGAAGGAGTAACCATCAGGTTATAACATACTAAGGTTTCAACAACAATAAGAGAGTACTCTATGATTGTATTAATCATTCAAGGACTATTCATACCCAATTACCATCATTTACTTATATTAAAGCTAGGTATACCAAGCTATACCTCATTAGGGTTACCCATTAATTCATTATGGTGATTATCAATCATAATCATAAAAGGGTAAGGGTAACACTACAAGTTTAAGGCATTGAACCATCAAATTCTCATCATTAGAATCACAACACTACACTATAGGTTTCACCCAAAACAATGGGAATATTGAGGCATCAACTTCTAACCATTTAATGTTGAAAAGGTAAAGCCATTGGTAGTTTACATAAGTAAACATCTTGAACAAACCACCTATGAAGTCATTTAGTTGTGCTCTAGAAACATTCACCATTTTACCCTAGACATCCCTTGATTAACAACATACAAATTTCCATTTCGAGTAGGGTAAAACCCATAAGCGATTATTTATTTAAAACAAGCCGTCAATAAATGAGCTTCTTAAGTTGATATCATAAAGGAGGCCATATAAATCACTTTATTAGGACCAACATATTACATTAGGCATCATTCCAATTTATTGGATGAAGAATCATTAGATCTTAACCATTGGGTGAAGTTCAAATATTAAAACCATCAGTTGGGGTATAGGTCCAACCATTGATACATATACATGATTAACTCATCATAGGTTTTGGGGACCTAATCTACTATCACTAGTGACCATTAAGTCACCATAGGTTGTTAGATCAACACTATATTCATTAATCACCATCGAATATCAAGCTAATGTCACCATTGATTGATAGCATCATTTGGGTACATAGTTGTTGATCACTAAGCTTATAATTAGGCCAACACCTGACCTAAGGAGTGAACGTCAGTTGACACCCTTGGTCACCACCATCAGTTGTCATGAAGACAACACCATCGGTTTTTGCAATGGTACCACCATTGAGTCATGTGTTCATAGAAGAAATCAACTTTAAACCCTAAAATTGACCATTGGTTGATAGGTGTT
The DNA here is from genome assembly GCA_963693085.1 of Alisma plantago-aquatica. Lineage (NCBI taxonomy): Eukaryota > Viridiplantae > Streptophyta > Magnoliopsida > Alismatales > Alismataceae > Alisma > Alisma plantago-aquatica. The sequence continues at coordinate 1,296,372,869 of OY856411.1, forward strand.
TAGCACAATCGGTTATCAAACCAACCTAATCCAAGTCATATTATACCTTAGAAATAACGTACACATGATCACAAGTTCATCTAGAACTGAAATCAAAATAGGGAACATTATAAAAATAGAAATCCAAGTCAAGCATAACTTTTTAGTGCATGGATCATCATTTAAAAGCAAGAACATGAGCTAGTAAGCTTATGGTAAGCAATAAATGTGGAGCAAGTTATAAAACTTGCCTCTAATTATAAGATAAATTCTCAAACATAAGAAAACACGAGCAGGTAGGGTAGAAAATCCAACCATAAGCTGTGAACTCGTCCATCTAGCACTTTTCTTCATCAAATGAGCAAACCCTAAGCATATGGAGCAAGAAAGGTAGGGTTTTAGATCTTTAGAGCAATTTCTACCATGGAACAACATGGTTCCGACCTGGAGAAAGGTAGGAGGAAGGATAACAAAGAAATAAATAGATTAAAGAAGGGGATTCTTACTCTTTTAGCTCAAGAGTACTTGAAGGAAGCCTTTTAAACCCTAAAAGAGAGCAAAACAAAACCCTAGGAGCTTCCACCAAGAAATTCGCCTTCTTCTTCTACCTTGGACATGTCCTCCACAAATAAATAGATAGGGAATTAGGTTCTTAGTAGGAGAGAAGTGGTGGAAAGCAAAACTTTCATTTGGGAGCTTAAAAATAGATATATAAAGCTCTAGGATAAGGGACAGAAGAACCATGAGGTGTCTAAAAAGCTCTTCATGCATCCATGGCCTTAAACTATTAAGGATATGCAAGCATCCACACAAGCATCTGACCCACCATCCATGGATACCTGTTTATCCCTTGTTTCTTGATTTTGCAAGCAAAGCAAATAAACCATTTGCTTGATAGCTCCTAAAGGTAGCTCATCCATAAAGGGGTAAACCCTAAAATACCCTTGGAGAAAACACCTTCAAACCAAGGTTTAACTAGGAGCCCCATGGATCAAAAAGATCAAGAATGATAAGATAACATCTAAGAAACATAATTCATGTGACAAATTGCAAAGAAAACCCCTCTATTGGGTAAATTGTTGAAAAGTCCAAAATGTACATAAAATTGCATAACTTACTCAAATAGTTGGACTAAATTTGAAATTTAAGCTTGTATTATGATTTAAAAGCATATCACAAGGTTATATTAGGGTTATAAGAATTCAATTATGATAATTAAGCTTTTTCAACACTTTAAGCAAGGTTAGGGGTCTCACAACATCAATCAAGTTACATACAAACCCCAAAAGAATTCTACAAAAATATGGTATGTTGCAACTTCATACGATATAAAACATACAAAGTAACATGTTTATCACATCATCACATGGTACTATTTCATTTCCATACATTTGATCATACTTATCATCATACCATCACATGATCAAATCCTTATCACATCATAAAAAGAATAACACCTCAATTAAGGCAGAAAATTGATGAATGTATATTCATTCCAGTTTTAGATGCATCCTTAGTCCAATTTAGCTTCATATAGATTAATTTTCATCAAGAATAGATTTGTTTTGATCTACTTAGATTTTCATGATAATTTGTAGAAATTTTGATACTTTTCTTGACTCCCTTTACATGTTTTGAATTCTATCACTCTACAGCAAGTTTGCCTAGGGAGTCATGATGCCCTTCATCAGGTAGGATTTGAGAGGAGGACGTATTTCTTGGGGTGGGGGTAGTTTCCTAGACTGAAACAAACTTTGAGCACCTCTAGTAGGCAGATTGATATACACTTTTTTACCTGAGGACAATTTTGACCTTCGATCAACCTACAAATTGACATCAAAATCCCTGAGCAATCAAGACATACATGAGCTCGACAACATTGTCATCCCTCCAGGATGATCACCTATCGACCCCAATGGTCGATACATAGATGCTCGACATCCTAAAGCTCGACACTTAGAATCATCAATGATCGAAGTTGACAGACATGTTGATATCTCTTCCTTGACAACATCATCAGTTTGTAGCCGACAAGAAATTAGGCCATCAAACTACTACTGTTGACACTCTTGTAGACGACTACAACTTCTCGACAGCCCCATCGACCCTTAAGGTTGACAACATGTTGACCTCTAAGACTGATGACTACAAGTGAAAAAGACAACACCCATTGATCAACAACTCATCATCGACACCGATGTGAAGTGGTCGACATCCAAGACCCTATAAATAGACCCCCCAACCCAACACTTCAAGGCATCTCAAAATTATGGAGACAGACCACGTCGAATGGCTTCCACCGAGATTAGAGCCGAATGCAAGTGCTATCGACCTAGCTTGACTATTGACCTGCTTATTTGGCAAATTCAATCGACCTTCAACAACTTCAGGCCATCGAACTTTCTCTTTGGGTGATCGATCTCTTCCCTGATTTGTTTTCTATCCACCTGCTTATGTTGCAAGTCAAGATTAATACCTGAAGGAGAAAGAAGGGAGGAAGTCTTCCGTCGCACACCATGCCAAGCCACTTCTGCTACCATCATAACCATGATTGTATCCTCTTCCTCTTCTAGTGATATTAATCTCTCCATGTCAAGGGAGTAGTATTTTTCATTGGGGTGTGGGGATTAGCCCCACTACCCATTTCTTACTATGTTACTTATATTCCAACTCTTGTATGAACACATATAATTCATAGCTAATCGCTTATCACATGTCTTGTGGTTTGATCACCCACTTTACGTGATTTATTATAATCTTATTCTAAGAGAACTTCAATGTTTAAGATTAAAATATTGATTATTTTTAATTGATGCCCTAATGAGATTTTTTGACAGAAAGTCTTTGGATTAGTGGACATAGGATATATAAGTAACTAGACATCAAGACTACAAGAATATATACTCATGCAAGTTTCTAACATCGAAAGAGGAAACTTGCATAACTACAATTATATCTACATACTTGTTTGGATTTGAATGGATGTGTAGATTCATTTAGTGGCAGTGAAATCTAGTTCCACCCTAGTGTTTCCATCAATTGATAACTAGAACCTTAATCTTGCTCTTTTATTCTTGCAACCTTAGTTAAATGAACCAATCTCAACTTTCATGAAAAATACTAATTCTGGATAGGTTACTTTGATATGATAATTCTTAATCAAGTTGTCCCTTGGGATTTGATCCTCAATTATACTGCAATTAGGTTCGTCTGCTTGTAGGTGGCATTATTGTACATTGGTTTTGGTAAACTCTAGAATTTCATTCCTAGTGAATTTGTAGTGCGATAATTTCCACATCAAAAACCATGTCCATAGTCATAAGACCATTCACATTGTTCCCTATAAGAACATCATTATCCTTTCATGCCTCATCAAGGCTCATCAACCATCACCACAACATGATATTGCATTTAAGAACTAGGATGCTCATATTATTGTACATTAGGGATACAACAACATAGAAAGAGAAAATGTTTTTCATCATGCTAATAGCATAAAAAAAGTATGTATGATTGACCATCATCAATTACTTGTATTAGGGTTAAGTTCAACCAAGACGAGTAAATTAGGGTTACGAAACAAAAATCAAAGATAAACCCTAGTTCTTAGCATCTCCATAATTCATGAAAGCATAAGGTCAAACATAACCATTGACTATAGAGTCAGGGAATTTCATCAACCACCTAGGTCAGGAAAACATAGCGACCACATAGGTTAGAGGCACCTTAGCAACCACTAGGTCTAGGTGCCTTAGCGACCACTAGGGTTAAAGATCATAGAGGCCAAAAGGATAAAAACTTCATCGACCACTAGGGTTAGAGAACATAGAGACCACTAGGATTAGGTCACTTTGGTGACCACTAGGGTTACCAAACATAGAGGCCATTAGGGATCTAACCTTCATCGACCACTAATAGTCCAAAAGTTGGTGACCGCATAATATCAAAACTCATCGGCCAATCATGGAGAGATCCAAAACTTGGCGACCACCATACATTCAAAACTTGGCAACCAATCAGAGTTCAAAAACTTGGCGACCATTATAGCTCAAAACTCATCGACCATATAAGGGTGAAATCTTGGCGACCATCAAGATGAAAAATCTTAGTGACCACTCATGATGTCAAAATCTGAGCGACCATAGAGGGTTCAAATATTGGTGACCAAGTAGAGATTAAAATATCCTTGACCACTAAGAGTCCTAAATAGGTTGTTTACCACTAAGAATCTGAAAGTTCATCAAGTTGCATTACAAGGAGAAAGACCAATTTAAAATTGTAATTAGCAACCTTCATTTGAGAGAGCAAAACCATCATTTTCCACAATCATGAAAGTACAAAAACTTCCATTATCAAGAAAGATTCGTGCACAAGATTTAGGTTTCACCTAAGAATATACACTATTTAAGAATCATTATATAAACACAACCCCTAGGTAAAAGATACCATCTTCCTACTTGGAACAATGATTTAGGTCAAGATCATGTGCATGCAAGGTAAGGGTAAACAATAATCATGGAGAAAGTTATATAACTCACTTTAGAGAAGATGAAGAAACTCCAAACAACAAGGTAGAATGAAGGAAAGAGGGTAGAGGCCCTAGGTTTAGCAATCCTCTTGGCCAACCTAGCTCCTCCACCAAAAAGGAAGCAAACCCTAGGTCAAGGAAGCTAGAAAGGTGTGTTCTTCAACCACTGGTTCATGATCCACCGTGGATTCGGCCAAGAAGGAGAAAGATAAAGGTAGGAAAGTAAGAAAAATGAAGGAGAAGAGGGAGATCTCACTTACCTAGGCCACTGAACCATGCAAGGAAGCACCAAACGACCTCTACTAGGATAGATCCAAAATCTAGGAATACATGCAAGCTAGATCAACCACCTTCTTCAACCTTGATCTCCTCCTTATCCACAAAGAAAGGTGGAGCAAGCTACAAGAACAAGGAAGAAGAGAGAGGGAGATAGGTATATAAAGAGGTTACTTGCATGCAAGGAGGGAGGTACATAAAGGGTTCAAGGAGAGAGAGAGGAAAGGAGAGATATCTTACCATACATGCCACATGTCCAAGGTCTCACCCATTCAAGCATCTCACACATGAAACTAGGTCAAACATGTGGACCACAAAACCAGAAATCACAACAAAAAAACTCATCGAACAAGAGGACAAAAAAGTTAGCACCACTTGGCATTCTCAGTGACAAAGATGGTAAAAAAAGCAAACAACCGCCAACCCTAGAAAAGTAGGTGACTAAGAGAGAGACAAATCTCATCAACCGCTAACCCTAGATGGCCCACAAGAGACCTTGGAGACCGCCAACAGTAGGGACCTCATCCTTGGTGACTGTAAAAGCTAGCTGGTCCATTGGGTCTAACACCTAAGGTCAACCCTGAGCTCGGGTATCCATGAGAGCAAACTCTAACCTCACAATAGCTAGGTGTCATCATCAAACCAAGGTGGAAAAACATGCCTCAAAGCATAACTAGATCAAGCATGATATGAAAACATGTAAGGAACAACAAATAGGTGACAAATTGCAAGAAAACCCCTCAATATGTGTAAATTGCATAGAAGCCCAAAATAAGTATATAAGTGCATAACTTGCTCAAACAGTGACCAAATTGGACGAAACTTGAAACTTAAGCTTGTCACATGATTTCAAAACACATCTTAGAGTTTTATTAACGTTTTAAGAAAGTAATTTTAATAAGAAAACATGTTCAAATGTAAATCAAGGTCAGGGGTCTTACATTTTTTCTTATAACATTTGAACTATGATAAATTTTTTGAAAAAACAAACACTATGGGATTCCTTATAAAAACTACATTCCAACAAGAGTAATGTTGATATCTTTATTGTAAAAAGATTAAAAGTGGTATGTGTAGGTGATGTGATGAGAGAGAAAATTGTTTTTTCTATAATTTTTAAACTGTGATGAATTTTGGAATGAAATAAAACCATTAGATATGTGATAAAAATACATTCAAACAAGACTAGTTGAAAGGAAAAAGAAGCTGGTGGCCAATTATCAAAAGAAGAATACTTAAAAAATTCACAGATGAATTAATGCCCAATGGTAAATTAACACCCAGAGATGGTTCATTGACGTCCAGAAAGGGTTCATCGGCACATAAAAGTATAAAAATAGTGCCCGAGTAAATATTGTAGATGCTAAATCACATCTAAGGTATTTAACAACCAAAACCAACATAGTGACACTCAAAATAGGTTTGTTTGACACTCAAAACAATTTAATGACTTCCAAATATGGTTGTACACATTAAATAGGGTGTAAGGATACTTCACACCCAACAAAAACTTAATGGCACCTAGGAATAATTGTTTGACACCCAAACAATTAAAAATCCAAGGGTATATTCATGTCCAATGGTTTATTGACACCAAGAGATGGTTCATTGACGCCCAAAAATGGTCCATTGACACCCAAAAGTATGAAAATGTCACCCCAATATATATTGTTGAGTTAAATCACAGCTAAGGTAATTGACAACTAAAACAACGTAATGACACCCAAATAGGTATGTTTGACACCCAAAAACAACTTAATGGTGCCCAAATATGGTTGTACGCATTAAATAGGGTGTAAGGATACTTCACACCTAACAACAACTTAATGCACCCAAAAATGATTGTTTGATGGCCAAATAGTTAACAAATCCACAAACAAATTGGCACCCAATAGTTAATTGACACCCAAAGATTTGTTCATTGGCGTCCAAAAATGGTTGATTGATAAAAAGAAGTATAAAAATGGCGCCACCGTATATATTGTACGTGTTAAATGATAGCTAAGTTAATTGGCAACCAAAAAAACATAATGGTGCCCAAATAGTTTTGTTTGACAACCAAAAACAACTTAATGGTGCCCAAATATGGTACACATCAAATAGGGTGTAAGGGTACTTCACGCCGAACAACAACTTAATGGAGCCAAAAAATGTCTAATTCACACCCAGAGATAGTTCATTGATACCAATAAATGGTTCATTTACATCTAAAATTATAAAAATGGCTCCAAGAAAATATTGTATGTGTTGGATCACGACTAAGGGTAATTGACAACTAAAAATAACATAATGATGACCAAATAGGTTTGTTTCACACTCAAGAACAATTTAGTGGGGCCCAAATATGGTTGTACACATTAAATAGGGTGTAAGGGAAATTCACACCCAAAAAGAACTTAATTGACATCCAAGAACAGCTTAATGGCACCCAAATAGGATTGTTTGGCGACCAAAAATAAATTGTTTGATGACCAAATACATTCTTATCATATCCACGCATGAAATGGCACCTAATGGTTAATTGACACCCATATATAGTTTATTGATGCCTAAAAATGGTTCATTAACACCCAAAAGTATAAAAATAATGCTTTTAAAGATTTTTGGGAGCTTTTAGCAATTTTTTTTGGCGTTATTTAGCCTTTTTTAGGCTCTTTTTGCCAATTTTGGGCGCAGATTTATCTTTTTCAAAAGTTTTGTTTCCAGAAACATATTCACAAATTTTGGGTGATTTTGGTGAGTTTTGGGTGTTATTACCTGATTCTTGGGTGCTTTTAGCCATTTGTGGGCATACCATCATTTTTGGGCGCATATTCACTATATTTAAAAGCTTTGTTTTTGGGCACATATTTATCAAATTTTGAACACTTTTACCAGTGAATACACGCCTAATTATCATGAATATGTACCTACTTCCCCATCTCCTCCATTTACTTCTCTCACTTCCCATATCACATTACTTCTCTCACTTCCCTCCTCTTCTCCATCACTTTTCTCCTTGCTTCTCTTATCTTCCACTATCACTTCCCACCTCTTCTCCATCACTTTTCTCCTTGCTTCTCTAATCTTCCACTATCACTTCCCTCCTCTATTTTTTTACTTATTATTCAAAAGTATATCAATAGTAGTCTTATTTGAATGTACTTTTGATCACACATATAATGGTTTTTATTTCATTTAAATATTCATCACTATTTAAAAATTATAAACAAAATAATTTTCTCTCTCATTACATCACCTCTACATACCATTTTAGTATATTTTTATCAGAAATATATCAACATTAATCTTGTTGAAATGTATTTTTTAAGAGGAATCCAAAGATTTTTGTTTGATAAAAAAATTCATCACACTTCAAAATTAATAAGCAAAAAAAATTTATTTCTCTGTTACATAACCTTCATTCCTGCCACATCATCCTCTGAAAACTAGTTTCCCCCTCAACCTTTTTCCCTAAAACCACCCATCCCAATGCATGAGACGTGTGTTACAAGTTGGCACGCATGACGACATCATTTCTATTATATGTATGCAACGAATAGTTCTGACACTCTTCATGCAAAATTTGGTTACTCCTGACATAGACCTTATCACCCTATGGATTGGACCATGTCTTGGGTGCACACATGACCTGTGACATTTACTAGTAGGTGTTCATATTTTACTAAGAGGTTAGCTACCCAGATGTGTAGTCTAGATGAGAACGCATACAACCAATGTGTGGTTATCTACCGGGCCTTCCCAATGTACAAACATGGTGCCCAAAAAGTTGAATGCACAGAAAAAAATGAGAGAGAGGGATAGTGGGGAGAGAGAAGAGAGAGAACATAACAAAGTTAATTTTACTAATAACTTTCAAATTGTAACATATTTTTTGACGAAATAAATATCGTTGTACTCCTTATAAAAATATATTATAATAAGATTATTTTGACTTATTTTGAAAAAAAAAATGTACAATATAAAAAGGAGAGATAATGTGATTGTAAATGGTCAAAAAGGAGGAGATAGAACTTTATTTTTCTTATAAATTTCAAATCATAATGAATTTTTAAACGAGATTAAAACTGATGTGTTACTACTATTTTTTTTTAAATAAGACCAATGTCGACATACTTTGATAATTAATTTTTAATTAAATATTTGTAACACATGGAACAACATGTTATAACATGAAGTAAATTTAACGTGGTAAAATATGTGTGAGCCCATGTTATCCTATGGTAGTTTATCATATGACATCCCATGTCAAAGTGTATCTTATTTCGCGTTATCTATGTTATCCATGGTATCTATATTATTTCATGTTATCCATGTTATTCTATGTTGTCTATGTCATTCTATGTTATTCATGTTATCTATGTTATCAGCCATGTTCACACTACCAAATGAAAGTCATCTGATTCTTTGTCTGGGCAGACTTCTGCGTACCATTTTCCTTAGTTACAACTCCATGTCTACCATTAGTGGAATTATGCTTCCATTCCTCTGCACAAAGTTAAAGTAAACAGGGCCCCTTACTACACTAGAAATCTCTACTGGTGTGTTGTAGTTCTTTGTAGGGGAGAACATATGACTTTCCCAACAACTAGACATTGAGACATGCTATCTATTTGAAAAATTGAATTATTAATCTCAAGATTGGATATGGAATCTTATTGAAGGTTAAACCCCATCACTACCATTTGATAAATGCCTATATTTTTTATTTCTTGTATTTTTCCATGAAAATACTTTGTAGATAGGTTCATACTTTAGTTTCCAAATATTAAATTTGTACCGGTCATTTGATAGAGCTATGTTTCCTTTCCATGTATGTTTTGTTCCCTCTGGGAACTCATAGGTATGTGATCAAAGAGGACCTAGAAGATACGTACAAGATTTGTCCCCTATTGGAGAGTAGATAGGGATCAACACCTAAGTTTAATTTTGTAACAAAATGTGTAAGATTTTGTGACTATTGATGTAAATAGTTTTTGTAAAAAGATTTCTTTATATTTTCATATGCCATTATATATATATTTGATCATAAAGACTGGATCTTTACCGTTCATTTGTTGTTTTTCTATTCAAAACAATTTACTCTTAATATCACACACAACCAAAACAATACCCTTTCTTGGTGTCTACACGACATCCATCCACCTAGAATGGTGGCCAACTATTTTGTGAAAACTCATTAGGATATTAGCCAAACTATAATCGAATACCAGACTAAGAAATATGGAATGACCAAATCTAGAAGTACAAGTTAAAATATTTTTGGATACTACATGAGTGAGTTTTTTTCTTTGGTGTCTATAGTAATCCAAAGACGAGTCCCGATGGGCCTTTTTGTGTTTTTTGTTTTATATTGGGCTTTTGTATGGGATCATCCCTTCCTATACATACATGTAAATAATGGCATTTACCATATGGGAGAACAAATGAATATGTATAAACTCCATTCCCTCAAATTTCTCACTTATCCTCTAGCTTTGCCTTTTCATTTTTTTTCTATTCATCCATCTCTATTCATCTACTTCCAGATATCTTCTTGAGAATTCATACAAACCTTGTGTATATAATCATAGAACTATATATTGAGAATTTACGTAACTAAAGAGAGACTCCCCAACAATGCATCGCTTGTTACATACATTGTTGTGAGTGGATCTTTAAACTAGTATGGAAAATCATGAATGACATGAGGACTTTCTAATTAATAATATAGTAGATTTCTGAACTCTTGGGATACTTATCATGGAAACTTTGAAAGTGGATATACACACCAATTCGCAAACAAAAAACTAGAAATCGTAAGCCACTTCTACTTAATATCCTATCCTCAATTTATAAAAGGGATATTAGTCTTGACTGTCCTACAACATCTTTGGCACTTATTTATCACACTATAAAAAAAAACTATTTACTTTTTGTGGTTGTGTTAATAAATAATACTTCATAGTTTATGTTTAGATTATAGTATAAAAATAACCATAGGCTATTTCTGTGGTATAAAAGTTGGTAAACTAGCCTATATAAACTAAAGCCTAAAAAATATCAACTAATATAATTCTAGACCATCTTCATTTTCAGAATTTTATCGAGTTTTTCATGATCTGCCAAAAAGACCACAATTCATTATAAAAAAATATAAAATTTGTAAACACATCATTCACCTACTTCAATAAATATTGATAAAATTTAATAAAGAAGATGAAATCAAACACACTAAAAAACATGTATAAATTTCCAATAACCAAATCAGACACAAACCATTCATTTTAGAAGAAAACATCATAAATCAAATGATAATTTCATATCATCTTGTGTTGTTCATCTACATGTCAATCAAACAATGAAACATATTCTTCGAACAACACTAGTATAAATATTTGTCATGTTTACATTTGAATGGAGCACAAAGAAACACATCTACAGAAAAAACAACACAATATGTCTTCATTTATCCACTAAAAATGGTTTCTTCAATAAGTAAAAGATTTTCATTCTTCCTTGAATGTTGGCTGCTTGTTAAGTAAATAGAAAGTCCTCATTCTTCTACAAAAAGTGACTACCATTTTTTAAATAGGAGTTCTTCATTCCTTGAAAATGTTGTTACTCTTTAACTATATAAGATATATCATTCATCATTCAAAAACTTATGCTTCTCAACTAACTAACAATCATTCATTCAACTTTTTAAAGTTTCTACTCCTTAAGTATATAATAGCTCCCATTTGTCCTTCAAAAAGTTATTTCTCCTAGAATATCATGGATTAAAATAAAAAAATTATGTTTGTTTGTCATGAATAATAAAAATGAGTTTAAAAAATGTTTTTACAATTGATCAGTTTTGGTATAAGAGCTTACAATGTATACCTCCTTGTCATGGCAAGACATTAGGAGCTAGTACTGTTGTTGTAGTTCTTGATGTTCCATGCTATAAAGAAAATGGAAGAAAATGATAGGTTTATAGACACTAATACATAGTTAAAGTACAACCACTTAATGTGTAGACAAGGGCAAAACTTGACAAGTGTTTGGTCCTTCAATTCATCTTGAAAGAGCAAATGATACTTTTTTCTTATATAGATAAAAATCTTAAAATGATAGTTAAAATAGTTCTAGAATAACCCATGTCTAGAACATACTTTTGAATGTAGATGACTAGATTCGAGAGTTTCCAATTTTTTAAATAAATTTAAAAGTAAATAATGTCAATATACATGAGTTAAAATATTCTTCATTGTGAATTTTTATGTACAATAAATCTATTTTCATATCTGAGAACTCTACAGTTGTAGTTGAGCACATAAATGTTGTGTTTCATGATCATTTTCTTATAGTTGTGATTGCAAAAGTTTCTTCCACAATCATATTTGATGCATTTCTGACTTTTTTCTTCTTCAAATGTCTTCTTGTAATGCCTCCAATAATTCCTGCATTTATCCCACATGATGAGATTCACAATAGCAATGGGTTCTTTGTGTTTTCTACTCCCATTTCTTTACTCATGTGTACAACCTTTTCCTACATTGTAAAATTATGATATAAACATGTTTTGTCAAGTTAGAAACCAACAAATTTATAATACTTACATAATGTTCCTTCATTTTTTCATCTAGGTACTCTCAAATTTTCTTTTGGTAACCGCTAATAAAAGTTTGCAACAATGTCACTTGTTTTCCATCCTTCTACTAAAAGATGTTTATAAAGTTATATCAAAACCATAAATTATTTATGATAAACTAAAAAAATATCGTATATCTTCATATTATTTTTGTGCAAATAATATTACTCCAGTCATATGGGTTTCTTGCAGAGTACTATGGTTTCTTTCATTTCTACAAACTTTCAACTACAAGTCAAATAGTAAAATGGTGATGCTCATAGGGAATATTGTGTGTGCAAATGTAAGAACACACGTTATAAATAAGAAAATTTATACATCTCATCCTTTCTTTATTCTTAATTATGGAATTATATAATAGAAACCTAATTTTTTTTAGGCACCCCATCATCCCATGACTCCCATTGTTCACTTATAGGAACATGGGGATCCCATTTGCCTTGCAATTTTCCATGAAAATCTCTTAGTTGTTGATGAATGGTTTTCTTCACATATGTAACTACATCATCATAGAAAGAAAGTTTTCTCTCATACATAAGGAAGAAATCATAATCATGTTGTGGATATAAGATATATGCATGTATAAGACTATATAATATAAATATGGATTTTAGGTAAAATATAAATGAGTACAAGATACACACATGAACATTTACCATTACACTCTCAATGTTTGACTCATTCTATTTCCCACATGCCACATACATGGGAAATAAGAAGTAATTGTGTGCCATAATCCCTAAGAAATTGCTTAATTACACATTCTAACATCCACGACTCTTCCATCCTCTAAGATTACATTTATGTTTAACTTTGTTCTTTGTACCCACAACTTTCAAGATATTTCTCTCTCTTCTGTATCTCTTCTTTATGCAACTACTTCCCCATCTATATTACACAATAACCATAAATGCATCTCATCTACATCAAAGATAATATATATATATATATATATATATATGTATTGTTGATGCTCATACATCTATTAGAGGGTGTACCCTTCTCCATAGCATTTTTTATAACGTAGTATTTTGAAACATGGCCCTTTAGACAAATACTTGAAGTTATCTTGTCTGTCTTGATGATTGCTTATCCTTTTAATATGTTAAAGGAAACTATTACTAATATTCTAATTAGAGAAAATAGGTATGTAGATAATGAAAAACTCACACGATTTCTTAATCTAGGAACAAACTTTTTATGTTTCTCTAGAGAATGTCATTTTTATTTCATATGGGATAATTAGACCTCAAAATATATGGATGATACCTATACAGGTATAATTTTAAGTAATACCATAACAAATGAGATATTTCAATAAAGTTAATTACCACTCGATGTATTGGTCAATAGCATCATCATTGTAAGGAATAAAAATGGATGTGTTTGGTGCATTTCATCTTCAGATAAAGCAATAATTTTTTCAGATCCTACCGGTCCATCATCACACACAAGTTTTCTTTTCTCTTCGGATATGTATCACACAAGCAACTTGAATGGAATGTAGCCACTTCATCTCTCAATTAACCTTCAATAGTAGATCCTTTAGGTTTTCTTTTATTTATCACAAATTTTAAAGGTATATAGCTATCTTTCAATTGGTTACACCCATTTAAATGGCATTGGTTCACATATTTTTGCTTGGAAGATGTACATATAAGTGAACCATGACCTCAAAAAATGTTGGACGAAAATATGTTCTCAAATTTACACAAAATGGGAGGTATAGAATTCTCAAGTCTTTCCAAGTTTTGAACATCTATGGTTTTAGTACATAATTTCTCGAAGAAAGAAGACAATTCCATTAATTATTTTCCTACATTATTTGAAATGGTCTTCCTTAGGCCCAGGAAAAGTAATTTTTACATAAGAACATGATGATCACGGATCTTTAGACCCACAAACTTTTTCTCGTAAAGTTGAACTAGTCAACAGAGGTTTGATGAATATATATATGCAATTCTAGGTCCTTCAAAATATTAAAAAATGTTTCCTTTTCTTTTACAGTCATACAGTACATTGCAGGAGGGATACTTTTTCCATATTTATACTTCTTTAACCATAATGATTTTTTGATTTCAACTTATCCATGTCTAAACAAGCATTAATATTCTCGTAAATTTTACCATTTGTACGCAATTAATATATTAGAAGAAATTTTATTCTCGATGTGCACTATATCCAAAGTATGACAAACTAGTAGCATACTCCAACATGAAAGATAAAAAAATACTTTTCTTGTTTCTACCAAGAGCAAATCATATTTTATTCTTGGTACATTATATGTTTCCTTTCCAAATATAACATTATCAATCATTCCATAAATCAAAAATTTCAGGATCATGTAGAGATTTTGGGGCATGATCAAGTTCACAAATCTCTTCTAAAAGTTGTTCATCATATCACCATGGGTGATCAATGGGAAGAAATCTACAATGTCTCATGTATGCCTTTTTATAACAACGTGTCAAGTGAATAGAAGTAGTGTCAATGTGACATTATAGACAACCATATGCACCACGCATCTTTTGAATAGACAACTTCCTATATGGAAGATAATCACTAATCATTCCTAATAGAGAAGCTCGCAATATTAACATCTCACCTTTTCAACATCATATGTTCTCAAACTTTCTGTCCATAATAATTTTAGTTCTTCAATTAGTGGCTCTTAGTAGACACTAATGCTATTTCTAAGGTATTTTGGCCCACTTATGACATGAGGCAATATGAAGTATGATTTCTTCATTATTAATCAAAGAGGAAGGTTGTAATTAAAAATTATAATGTGTGAAATGATCACATCATATGACAAGTTGAATGGACTTAATCCATCAACAAACAATGCAAGTCTTAGATTACAAGGTTCGATACTAAATACCAAGTGTTTACTATCAAAGTCCCTCCAATGTTCTAAATCCCTGGGATGATTAATCTTACCTTGAGGAAGCCTTGGGCTAGTATAATGGTATGTCATTAAGCTTTATAATTTAGTATAATTGAACATACTTTTCAACCTTGGAATAACTAAAAGATAGTGGAAACTTTTTGCAAGTTTTTTTAATTCCTTATATTGTTTTTTGTAGTCTTCCATCTAGATGTTTTGCACCTCAAGCATTCATCTAGATTTGAGTTATCACCTCTATATAATATACAATCATTTGGTAATGCATTTATGAATTCGTTGGTTAAACCTAAAGCAAACATTAACAAACTTGTTTTTGTAGGCCCATGTGGTGAATTCTGAGAAAAATCCATTGCATATCAACTGTTGTTTAAATTATTATCTTTCTTCACAAACTTGTTTTCACACTTCTTGCAAGAACCAGACATCTATTTATCTTGTATTGTTCAAAGAAAATAGTAGAAAGTAATTTATTCCTTAAACAAATCCATTATCTCTACAATACTCAAACCTTGTCTTTGGCTTGTACATCCAACTTCTATCCGTGAGATAGTGGTTATCCATAGAGTAATGGCCTTGAAATGTATAAAAATATCAAAATTTGGGAAATTTTTTTAAATATCATCCGATACTGTGACGACCCGCCATCATACCAACAACCAAATCACCACCAGTAATTACACAAAATAACCGTTAGCAGTGGATTAACGAAAAAACACTAAATTTTTTTTTGCAAAGAGATCCATTATCGGGAAACTATTAAAGAAAGAATCAATGCAATATATACATCATGGTTCACATCGTACATACATTGTACCATCTTATCTCAAGGATATCATATACTAGTTGCTTTGCCAAGACATACATAAGAAACATAAAACCTCAAGGCATACATGCCAAAATCTCAGATCGTTTATAAAGCCATTACGTACTAACTCCTAAGGACCTAAGAGTACAGAGATGACACATAGGACTTCTATCTACTAGACACGACAGACAACACACTCAATCTGAGTTGTTACCACTGTCCCAGTTGTTTTTCTCCTCCCTTTGCAGTACGATCTCTACCTCCTCGTCGGCGTCCACCTAAAAATGTTGGGACCAATGGGGTGAGATAAAAGTCCCAACGAGAGATATAACTCTCCGCCAACAATATTATTATCACAGGTAAATAGTATAAAACTAAGCAGATGATCTTTTATATTAATAATCAAGATGAATCACTGTTTAAAAGCAGAACAAAGAAATATCATCTTTTAAAGCATTGCATCTATCTAAGATAGAGCAATAAATCATCTTTTCACTTTATAAGGAATACAAAGAACACATATAACATATATATATTTAAGATGTATATAAATAATGTAACTTCAAACAATGTTTCCATATTCAATCCTTAAGCAGATACACTACACAACTAATTACATATTTGCAATCACACTTATGCCCAGAGGAGATGAGGTGACTGCTCATGCTCCAACTGACCACCACTTAGTTGAAATTGCTACCATATAAGGTCAATGGATGAGCCGACTGCCATGACCTCACCCGTCTCGGTCAGTGCGAGACCACTGGCAGTGACATCAGGTCAAACTACACCTAGCTTATCGGGGTATAGCGACATCTTCTCTATAGAGCTACAACCGTAACATGCACTCTCTTTGGGAAGATCACATAGCAACCCTGGTACATTTTCATCGGGGTGATCACACAACAACCCTGGTATTCCTTAGGGAGATCGCACAAAAATCCCTATTTGGATGTAAGGATATGTTTGTCCATCACCCCCACATATTAAAAAATATGCACTCTGAGTTAAACTCATTTCACCATTCAACAAATTTTGACACTGAATGGATCTATGGCCAGGGCAACTACATGATAAGGTTCCACTTCATAAATTAGGTGCATTACAATATCTTTTAGCATCAACCAAGTTACAAGCATGAATTAGAACATATGCTACAAAGAAAGGTGTAATACATTTACCAAGTACTTTCATAATCTTTAGAACAAATTGAATGCATAACACTCGAGATCTCAGTCCCTTATCACATTACTGGGAATTCTCATCCCTTAACATTATCATCATCATGATTTCTAGATCTGGGTATTCAAACCCTTAGTTCATCACTGAACATTGTCACCTCTTATCAGGTAACTATTACCTCTAGGTCCTCAGACCAGGTATACATTATACTTATTGTGCAAGTATTTCACATGGATCACAAGGCCCATTTAATCTGTATCTTATGAAACATCATAGCTCATACCTGGCTATGCTCATCATCTCATGATACCTACATGGTTAGTATTTCATGATAAAAACAATATCAAGTACATAACATCACCATGCAATACAAGATAAATACAACCTTCCCATTATTAGGGTTAGGGCTTACTTTCAATCCGATTATGGTTTTTGGTTAATATTATCAAGAATCAAAACCCTGATTCATAGATCCACACATTTTAGGAGCATAAATGTATGCTCATTAAATGATTATCACACAAAGTATGAGTTTCTCTCTCATCCTCACTAGGATATTGATTACATCATACTTTATTAAGTTGTCTCAACCCTTTTCCCAAGGTACATCAGCCTAAACTTATCAAAATGCATTAAACTCTTTACATCTTAATGTATCATTTGACATAACGCACTTCATGTTTTATTCAATCAAGTATATCGGATTGGAGGTACTTACCTTCATATCGGACAAGAGGTGTATGTTTGCTTACCATATCGGGAAAGAGGTGTATGCTTGCTTACCATATCAGGTAAGAGGTGTATGGTTGGTTACCATATCAGGAAAGAGGTGTATGCTTGCTTACCATATTGGGTAAGAGGTGTATGGTTGCTTACCATATCAAGCAAGAGGTTTACGCTTTCTTACCATATTGGGAAAGAGGTGTATTCTTTCTTACCATATCGGGAAAGAGGTGTATGCTTGCTTACCATATCGGGCAAGAGGTGTATGCTTGCTTACCATATCGGGTAAGAGGTGTGTGTGTGTGCTTCACACCATATCGTCCAAGAGGTGCTTCAACCTGATACCGGTGTGTGCCATGATTATGTCATCATCATCAAGCTCTAGACTTTCGTTCCTTACTGTCATAGTTCATGGACAACAATCCTATGCAACTATTAGAACTCATGGATTCAATTTATTCAAGAAAACTCGAAATTGAAAGTAGAACATCAAGTATAGTAAGATTGAAGGTGAATAATAACATGATTAGGTTCAAGTTATATAACCCACCTCAAGAACAACTTTAAAGCTCCAAGATCCAAAGCTTCATGTTCCCAAGGTTGAAGATGAACTTATCAAAGATCCAAGACTTGTTCACAACTCCTCTATATGCAAAGAATCACCATAGATCAGAACTTGGTGAAGCAGAAAAGAAAGGAAGAATCATAACCTGAGATTTATGCTTCAACCAAGGTTGAAGATGACCATGGATTCACCTTAATATTAGGGCTCGAGCTCCTCCTTGATCCTCAACTACTATGCATGATATATAAGAGAAATAGGGTTTTAGGATTCGAAAAGTTTCACTAGTAGGTGAAAGGAGTGGTATATATAATTGAGGTTCATGAGAGAGAGTGTATAAGAGGTGTCATCACCTTATACTACTAGGTGGCATGTGTCCATGCATAAATTGACATGTGTCCATGCCTGCACATATGTATCTTGACATGCAAAACTCTTGAGGATAATCTAGGGATAATATTTTGGCCATTAGTTATCTTTTTGAGCAAGATATATCAACCCAACATCACTTTATTCCCAAACCGATACAACTTTTCCAAGGAAAGTTGTAAACCGATATCCATCACCTTCTTGAGGTTATTAACTCATAATGACCTTTCCCAATAGTTGACAAAACGATATATGACCTCCTCTATGGCTCCTTGGCCGATAGGAACTCCCATATAAGCTCTACAACTCAATACAACTCATATTAGGGTTTCAACTATACAACTCTTCTTGGTCTTTCATCACCAAGAATACCATCACTCAAATATGATTCAAACATGGTGCCTCTTTCTTTATCTCTCCTCTAGATTATCTATACAAAGTGAAGTTGAAAAGTCAGAGCATGATTGCATCGAGCATAGCTCCGACTTGTGGTACCAATCGACAGAGTGCCTTGAATCGCTTCAGATGATCCATGCAATCATCTCCAGTGTTTCTAGAAAATGATATGCCTTGCATGATTTGGATCCATTGTGTTCAAATCTCAAAGTTAGGAACATTAATGAGCGGAGGCTGAACTGGGTGATTATCCTCAGTATTCTTAGGAAAAACATAGTCTTGAAGCTGCTTGTTCCTTATCAATAACTGAGCAGCTGCTGTAGCTGCCTCATTTTCAGCTTGAATGCGAGCTTGCTCTTCAGCTCGAACTTGAGCTTGGACTTGAGCACATGTATCAGTGATGAGTTGTGCTCTCTGAGCTTTTATAGCTGTGTTGACTCCTTCCAATATCAAGGCATTTTGGCATTATTCTTCAGTCATCTGTCTAGCTTGTTGGTTGTTGAGTCTGATGCGTCGGCGGAAGTTACGTTCTACCTTAGAGTCATACTCTGGTTTAGGGGAGAATCCATGGTTTTTCATACACGTTTTCTACCTAAGTAGAAGAAAAATCACACTTTAGTTGGTATGGAAATATGATGGAGTAAAAAAGATATGAACTAGCAAGTTGATAAATGAAATTAAAACATTTTGTTGTCCCCGACAACAATGCCAATTTTTGATGGAACCTCCACTCGTGTGAAGTTGCATGTACCACTAAAAATCCTAGAGATAGTAAGTCTCTAAGTTTAGCCTTGCATGTGCTATAATAAGATCTCCACCCACGTACACTAAGGTATCGTGGTAGTCTTATCGTAGTACAATTGAGGGTCGAATCCATGAGACAACGATCTTGCTAAGAATTAACAAGATGGAAAATGTTATAATTCCACTTATCTACTCAAGAGTTAATATCTAGATTGAAGAGGTGGTTTGATGATTAAACTAAAATGAAAATGTAAATTAAATGGCAGGAAAGTAAACTTAAGGTTGTAAAAAATATTTAGAAACCACTAGGGTGTGATCGAGTTTCACCACCACTATGCATGGATCATAACATACATCATAATAATCATGGCTTGCAATAAGAGTCTAAACAGTTAGTATCTTTGTAGATTTAGCTTTCTTTCAGATAGCTAACTATGAGAAACGTGGGAGTATTACAATGCCAGCCATCCCCAAATGAATGGTTGCATCACTCCCTTTACAAAGTGTGTTCCTTGACCTATCAAAGTTGTACTTCATACATCAACTGATTCCATTTCATAGTATGAAAGTACAACGATGGAGGTGAGTTTACTCCACTCCTTGAAAAGTGCTTCTAGATACTGAAACAGATATATGGTGACTACATACATCAATAACAACCATACAATCGATAATCGAATCTAAAAGCACAAACATAGACAATTCGTACTAGCAGATAATAAGTAACACATGTTGGTGATCAAGCAACTAGCATTCATTAAACGATTGATGTTGAACTGAAAAGATAGTATTTTTCTATTGCAAACTCATGAATTACAATGCATGGAATGAAAATATGGGTAACGGAGCTACTCCCCACACCCTAGTGTATAGAACTACTCGCTCATGGCAAGAACAAAGAAGGAGAGAGGAGAGGAGAAGGAAAACATCATCTCCATGTAGGAGGGGGGAAGGTTGACCCCTTGGAGTAGAGAAAAACTATCTTCACACTACGTGGTTGCCTTGGTGATGAATCCTTCACTTCCCACCTTCTATGTCGATGAGAGAGAAAGTAGGCTTATGGATGGAGTGTGGATCTTAGACTGGCAGCTTTGGGGCAAAGAATGGAGGATGAAGTAGCTCTCAAACAATGGAATCTGCCTTTGGGCATCTCTGACCCCCTTTAGTGGGGACCCC
This sequence comes from Alisma plantago-aquatica, assembly GCA_963693085.1. Lineage (NCBI taxonomy): Eukaryota > Viridiplantae > Streptophyta > Magnoliopsida > Alismatales > Alismataceae > Alisma > Alisma plantago-aquatica. The sequence continues at coordinate 1,296,394,132 of OY856411.1, forward strand.
TTGAGTCCTATTTATAGGCTCCAAGGGGGTCTTGAATGGTCTTGAGATCGTTTGGATCTTCATAGTCTGGAGACCATTTGGATCCTCATGGTCTTGATACCGATAGCTTTTCACTTGGTCTTGGGATCGATAAGTCTTTACTCGGTCTTGGGACCGATAGGCCTTCACTCGGTCTTAGGATTGATGGATCTTCATTCGGTCTTGTGACCATTTGGGTCCTTACGGTCTTGGGACTGATGAGTCTTTACTCGGTCTTGGGACCAATGAGTCATCACTTGGTCTTGGGACTAATGGATCTTCATTCGATCTTGGGACCGTTTGGGTCCTCACGGTCTTGGGACCAGTTGGACCTTCATTGTATTGGACCATTTTGGTTGAGACTTTTGTAATTTTTTTTGGGTTTATCTATAAGAGGAAAAGAGAAATATTAGTCTATTGGTATATTTACAATAAAGCTAGAAAGTTATGTGTTCAATCTAATTTATCTAAGAAAGAGTATGGAAAACTAAAAAAAACTATAAGATAACATCACAAAATGGGAGGTTATCAGGAGAGCGCCCAACTTGGTTTGTCTGCACCCCACATTGGGCCCAAGTAGGCTCAAAATAAGCTAAAAAAAATTAAAACAAAGGTTAGATAGAAAATTCAAGAGGCCATATCATGGGCATTTAGGTGATTTTTAAACCTTTGGATTCAAAATTGAATTCTATACATCATGAAATACATTTCACATCAAAGAGAGTTTATTCAATGGGTTTAATTTTGATTACAAGTTGATTAAACATAATAAGCATGCACTTAGTTCAAAACTCAAATTAAAGGCATATACAAGTACAAAGTGATATTTAATCAAATCCAACTCATTGATTGAGCATAAATCAACTAAAAGTCATCAAATTGAGGGTGAGAAAGGCTATTGGGTTCAATAGATTACCTTATGAGTCAATATGTATATAATTGAATGAAAGGAAAACCTAGGTTATCACATCCTCCCCACCTTAAAAGAAATTTTGTCCCTAGAATTAACACAATCCTTCAATTGAGATTCAAGTTGACATTTCATATCATAATCATAAAATAATTTCAATAAGGTATCATTATCACTTTCAATATTATTCTCATTCCAAAATTGAGCAATTGAGCATCAAGATCAAATCATAGTCATATTGATAATCAAATTTAGAAAGGTCAGATGAGTCACCAATTTGGAGATTTCATCATGTAGATCACAAATTTAGAGAGATCATATCTTAGGTCAAACAAATAGATCTCTTCAAATCAATAGTAAATCATGACTTTCATTCCAACATTTAGGGTTTCAACTTCAACAGTGGCCTATGTGGGGATATATATCCATGATTGAGATTTCATATTTCAATAATTCGAGGCAAGCATCATATTTCAACATTGTGATTTCATGCTCAAGCAATGGAAGGTTCCTCCATAGTCCACATGGAGCTCAACCCTAACTCGTAAATCAAGCAAGTTGACATAAACATAATTTCAAAATTTTGATATTTGGGTACAAGAAAGTCATTAATTATATATCAAGGGTGATCTCAAGATGGGAGTCGAATCATATCATTAATCATGAGTTGAAATTTAGTTATTGAATATGGAGAGTCAAGTTTTAACATCCAAGTAATTGGTCTAAACATTTCAAATCTAGGGTCTAGATTCCCACTTTAGACCACATGTGCGATCATTTATCCATATCAATAAATTGAGAAACAATCGAGCAATATTTTGAGAAATATTCGAGCCACATCTTGAGATATGAATATCGGGTTCATTATCTTAGTATTCAATGTTGATGAATGATCTCGACCTAGGTCTTTCTAGGAAGTCATCCACCAGCTATAGTGAACATTTTCATATTTCAAGATAATTAACTAATCGATATTTCAGATTGAGTATCACTATCATCATACACTAAACCTATTAGGGACGTAGGTCAAGAAATCACAATTAGGTGAAAGGGGTTACCTTTCCAAACTCTAAATAATCAACAAATCAAAATTTATAGATAGTCATAATGGGGATGTGACCTAGGTTAAGGGAGTCATAAGTAAAATACCACCCTAATCTAACACATTAGTCTATATTAGACATGATTCATCAAGCATATCCAAATAGGGTGAGTACCAATTATCAAATCATTCTTCACACAGTCCAAAATCAAAGATTAAGATCATAATAGGGCAACCATGTTTCAAGCTTTTATATAATCAAAGTCATCATCATATTCCCTCCCTTTGTAGATCAAGATCATAATAGTGCAAGATTGAGATAGGTATCCATCATATCATCCATAATCAAGATTACAAAGTGACATAAAATCAATAGGAAAAAGACTCTTGTATCAAAGTCTTTCATCATGATTTTGAGAGTCCAAGAGCATAGTCCTTTCAAGACAAATAGGGGAAAAATTGATTAACCATGTTTTAAGGAATGTTCAAGAATAGGACATCATGCATGCAATAAAATAGGGACCTCATAAACTATGAGGTATAATGTACAAATTCTCCTTATCTCATCTTATAATTTTTTTTTATCATTTTACTTGAAACATAGAAAGCATGTAGTGTAGATTTAGTAAAGTTGAGCTAACATGATCTGAGGGGTCATACATCACTACTTAACTACAAGAGTATTTTCATTAGTCATAATTGAGTTTCTAGACTAAGGTCAGATCATGACATCATCATCATTTTACTCAACTTTTACCAATTCATTCACATTTTAGTTTTCCCAATACATAAGCTACGCATAATTGAGAAATCATGTGATTCATTGTCATGAGATAAATCACATGAGGAGGTGATACTAGCTATTCATCATCTAGTGGGTGGCTTAGGGTAGTCCTTAAAGAAGAAACGAGACACTAAAATACTCTCTAGGATATGTGGGTGGGTTATTAAACATGCATAGAGGATATGTGATGGCTTTGATACCATTTGTCACAAAACCGTTTATTACCCTAAATACACACTCTTAATTCCTACAGAGTCAAAGGCAAGTGGACATGGGCATCCATTATTAGAATGGATCACATAACATATGTATGAATAAAACCACAAACAAGAGCAAGGTAAGAGATAACATGGCATAAAAGGAACTAAAGTCATGCATGATATCAAGATTGTACACCCATATATCATCCCATTAGAGAATCATTTGCATGTCACTAGATATCACCAGAGTAAGAACCATAGCTTATAACCATAAAGTAGAAGAAATGATCATAGAAAGAGTCATAGTGTACCTGTTACCTAAAATCATAAAAAGGGTACACATCACCACAACCATGCTGAGTACACTATAAAATACCTAACCTTGCAAGTTCAAGAGAATATATATGCTTCGGAAAACTTAAATTAATAGCAAGAAATAAATCAACAACGTTAAATACTTTCTTATTAACATGCAAGCGTGTTTTAAGTGAATTTCCATTATACTTGGCAACATTTTTGTGGCCATTGACTAGCTTCCCATCAAAAGGGTCCGTCAGGGTTCTCAAGATTAGCTAACCCTTTTTTATGAGTGAGAGACCTCACGACCTAATTCTAAACCTATTTTAACATGACTTGTTCCCTTACCCCCAGAATACATGAAGGTACACGATTTTTACAATGGACAAGTTAAATTATGTTCAAGATTTGTTGAACATATTTTGAGTAAATACTAATCATAGGGAACAAGTATTTAAATCCAAGGAGTTTAAGAATACATACATACAAGCAAGTTCAATACCACTAGTCTAACCAATAGGAGGATAATGCATACCTTGACTAGAGCACAAGATTAACAACTTGATTTGTAAAACCTTAAATAGCAAGCTTGACTAGATCATGGAAATAGAGTCAACAAAGTGATATTGGGAAAAGAAATGCGTGCAACTAGATTAACATAAACAATAAATGTCTCATTAGTCATTATCATGGTAGTTGATTGGGTCAACTAAGTCTAGGTATCATATCTTTCATCATTGATTTCAATATCTCAACTAGGTCATGCATAGGCATTATCAAGCTACATAGGACGTCATGGGTTCATTATTACATAGAGTGACACATAAAAACTAATCCAGGAATATCATTAGAGTTACAAGATCTTAAATAGGGAAATCATAAGATTTGAGCAAGCTTAGTCAACATAAGCATCAACATTGGCATAACTAGTCATATTGAGTTATAATCATGAAAGATTGTCACCATTAGAGTATAGATGGGGTCAACTAGAGTTTCATGTCAGAACCATAACCAAGCTACTGATTTGAAATCACAATTTAACATGGATGATCATTAGGGAAAGATTTGCATAATATTAGACTTAGATATCAAAATGCATATTAGATCACATCTCAAGTCAAGATTATGATATCTAGTCACATTAAGTACTCAAGAGTGACCCATAGGTCATTTAGTGCCCAAATCATGACAATTTACTAATTCATGAGTTCACATATTCATTTAGACATATATGTGAGATAGGGTTGAGATTCAACATCAATGTATCAATATAAAGCATATTCAAGGTTTAAAGTAAATCATTGGCTCAAAATGAGTACAAGTATGAAAAAATCCCAATCTTGGTATACCATGCATAAAAAACTAATGATTTGGATCAAGTATAAGGTTTTAGGGTACATTAATCAAGGTTAGGCATTAACAAAGAAACATTTCACATAAACACACTTTTTAGGTCATTTTACCAACATAAGATCATTTGGAGAACAATGATGGATAAAATTCGAATCTTGTGCATAAATAGGTTCAAGATACTGAGATAAGGCTACATAAATTTTTTAGGGGCATAAACATCAAGTCATGCATTCAAATAAGACAAACATCTCAAAAAGACATCAAAATCATGCTTTAGCAGATAATAGTAGAATAACAAGAAAATCAAGATGTTGAAAGTATTTTTATTGGAAATCTCTCATTTTTATGATCAAAATGGTATATTGGAAGTTTGTTATGGGATCTAGCATCATAAAGATATATTTTTTCAAAGAAATACCTTATTTCAACAGATGTAGACCTTGTATCTTGATCAAAGGGCCAAACGAATGCACTATGGGAGAGATGTTGTGATGCATTTTTTCCTGGGCCTCATGGCCTTGGGAACCTTGTGCCTTGCATATAGTGACCCGACTTATTATCGATGCTCCTTGGCACCCAACGCCATCCAGCCATGATGCGACACCTATAGAGTGTCATCTAGGGGCTCTTGACCGCTGTGAGATGCTCATAGTGCATCAGCCCACTGTTGGACGCCACTCATAGACATAGGGTCAAGCGTCTAATGACCAACCATTGAAAGGGATGAGGGGGATGAGGTGAGCCATCTTGTCGTCAATTTATTGGGTGCCCTAGATCTTGCGGTGGAGAACCTTCACCTCCAGCCCGTCGGGGTCGCAACAGTTGGTAGCCTGATGCTCATCGAAGAAGAGTGACAGGGAAGGAATAGACCCCAAGGGAACCCGAAAGGCAGCTGTATGACACTGGTGTGAGCTCTTGGAGTTGAAGAACCCAAAAAATGGATCCCAAGGGTGTGAAGAAAGACAACGGCCAAAAGGGGTCGTCCATGGTGGCTGCCATGTACAAAGAAAGAACAAGAAGGTGAAAGCGGGATCTAGGGCACAAAAAAGTGGGAAACTAAGGAGAAAAGATTGAGAAAAAGATGTATAATCAAGTCGGTAAGCTAATTTTGTTCAAAAGTGTCGAGAAGAAGTGTTACTGGTTTCTCCCGAAGCTACTTCTACAGTAGTATGAATGGAGCTCAAAGATGACCATCAGCCATAGGATTAGGGGTGAAATTTGTGGCTCAATATCCAAGGGTCAAAGATTTTGAAAACACTAACAAGGAGGATCATTGATGCGTCCAAGTGAAAAGGGAGGGGGGCACATTGTGCCCAATTAGGCTCAAAACAAGCTAAAAACAATATTAAAACAAAGGTTAGATAACAAAGTTCAAGAGGCTATATCTTGGGCTATGGTAGTCAGATTGAGGCGATTTTTTAACTATTGGATTTACAATTGAATCCTATAAATAATGAAATAAATTTGATACAATGAGAGTTTATTTAATGGGTTAAATTTTTATTACAATTTGATTACACCTAATAAGATTGGCACTTAGTTCAAAACTAATAAATAGGCATATATAAGTATGCAATGATATTTAATTAAATCCAACTCATTGATTGAGTATACAACAACTCAAAGTCATCAATTTGAGGGTGAGGAAGGTTGTTGAGTTCAATAGAGAATCTAAGGAGTAAAGATGTACATAAATTTAAGGAGAGAAAAACCCAAGTTATCACATCCTCCCCACCTTAAAAGAAATTTTTTCACTACAATTAACACAATCCTTCGATTAAGATTGGGAGTTCACATTTCATACCTCAATCATCATAGAATTTCAATAAGGTATCATTATCACTTTCAAGATCATTGTCATTCCAAATTAGGGCAATTGAGCATCAAGATCAAATCATAGTCATATTGATCATTAAATTTAGAAAGGTCACATGAGTCACCATGATTGATATTTCATATTTCAATAATTTGAGACAAACATCTATTTCAATTATCATGATTTTGTTCCCAAGTCAATGGAAGGTTACAACCAAGTAAAAATGGATCTCAACCCTAAGTCATAAATTTAGAAAGTTAACATAAACAACATTTCAAAATTTTGAGATCTAGTATATGAAAGTCATTAATTATATATAGAGGGTGATCTAAAGATCTGAATAGGTTGATGATGGGAGGCGAATGAATATAATTATTCATGAGTTAAATTCCGTTATTCAATATGGAGAGTCAAGTTTGGACATCCAAGTAATAGGTTCAAACAGTTCGAAGCTAGGGTCTAGATTTCCACTTTAGACCTTAGGTGTGATCATTCATTGGTATACATAAATTGAGAAACAATCAAGAAATATTTCGAGAATTATTCAAGCAACATTTTGAGATATCAATATTAGGTTCATTATCATCGTATTCAAGATTGATGAATTATATAGACCTAAGTCTTTCTAGGAAGTCATTCACTAGTTATAGTCAACATTGTCATATTTCTCCAGGGGGGACTAGCTCGGGTGGTGCGGCTTGCAAGCCCCTTACGAGGGGGCACGAGTTCGACTCCCAGCTATCCCTTGAAGTGAAGAGCCCATAGCGTCGGTCGACCAATGATGCGACTGTTTGGTGGGCAGTCCTGCTGGGTGTGGGGTCCACCCTGGGGTTTAAGCTTCCTGTGGGGGTCACAAAAGTGGCGCTCATGCAGGAGTGGTTCCCTCGTCATAAAAAAACATTGTCATATTTCAAAATCATCACCTAATTGAGATTCAATATTGAGTATCACTATCATCATATACTTTACCTATTAGGGACTTAAGACAAGAAATCACAATCGGGTGGAAGGGGTTACCTTTCTAAACTCTAAATAATCAACAAGATGAAAATTTGGAGGTTGTAATAATGGGGATGTGACCTAGGTTATGGGAGTCATAAGTAAACTACCACCCTAATCTGCCACATTAGTCTATATTAGGCATGATCCATCAAGCATATCCAAATAGGGAGAGTAGCATTTATCAAATCGTTCTTCATAGATTCACCAAATTCAAGATCAAGATCATAATAGGGCAACCATGTTTCAAGCTTTGGAAAGATAAAAGTCATAATCATATTCCATTCCTTTCTAGAACAAGGTAAAGGAGTAGCTTTGTAATTGAGAAGTCAAATTGGGAACTTAAGAGTTTGAGCATAATAATGGAAGATTGAGATCTATATCTATCATATCATTCATAATCGAGATTACAAAGAGACATATAAATTAATAGGAAAATGACTCTTGTATCGAAGTCTTACTTCATGATTTTTGAGAGTCCAAGAGCATAGTCATTCCAAGGCATAATCGTGACATGATTGATGAAATCAAATAGGGGGCTCATAAACTACAAGGTATAATGTACACATTCCTCTTTTCTCATCTTATCACAATTGTTATCATTTTACCTCAAACATAGAAAGCATGTGGTCTAGATTTGGTAAAGTTGAGTTAACATGATCTGAGGGGTCATTGATACTCGTCGTTTTGCAATATCAATCACTAAGATGGTTAATCCTAGAGTTTAAACCTTTTTTACTTCTGGTTTTAAGGGCAGTATAAAAGGGTCGATCCCACAGGACAACTATTAGAGATTGTTCTTAGAACCCAAAGATTTGAAGAACTTATTATTTATTTTTGGTATTTTTCTTTTTATTAGAGTAGAAAGTAAGGTCCAGTTGAGGGTTTGAATGATTACACTAATGCAAGAAAAAAAAGAAACACTTAACAAGAATTAACATGCACAAGGGAATAATAAAAAGATTGTTAACAAAAGCAAACTATATGAATAGAAAACTAAGAATCAAAGCAAACGAAGGGTGCGGTGATTGAATCAAGAGAAGGAAATCGAGGCTCGTAGGGGTTTTCACCACCTTAGCCTAGGTGATAACAACTAAATCTTAAATGACGATTCGATGAAGGCTTGCGAATTAAAAACTCACAAAAGAGAAACTCCACATGAGCCCATTGGTCTTGGTGCTCATGCTTCCTAGTTTATCATCCTAAGAGACGAAAATCCACGGTCATATCAAAACGTCTATGTAATCGATTTTATTGTTCTAAATCTGGATTTCCATGGTCATATCCATCCAGATTAACATGCGATCCGAAGATCAATAAATCAATTAAAATCGATTACCATCTAGTCGTTGAAGAAGAAGTCGTTAAAAGCATGGCTAAGGGGTTATTCCCCTTGCCCCGATAAGAGACTACTCACACATGGAGAAATGGGAGACAGAGGAAGAAAGAATTGAAGCCATAGTCTAGCCCAGAAATCAGGAAATTAATCCTTATGCTAGAGACGATGAAATGGCTCAACTCTTTGTTCCTTGCTCCATAAATTAAGAATGGAGAAGAGAAGATTAAACTAAGGCGGAAAGAAGAGATAAGAGCCGAGTAAGAAAGAACAGTGCTTGAATTAAAACTACTTTATTACATAATAAAAAGATGATTACAACATAATTTGCTTCAGAATCCCAAATACAAGAAATACCAGATGGTGTAAGAGGAGGAAGTGCCCCTCCTTTTATAGGAGAAGGAGGGGGGTACATTTAGGTTTAGGGCTCTTTGGGTGCTGACGGATGGGAATTTCTGCTGTCTGCGCGCCGCCAACCGACCGGTTCAGGTACCAGCCGATCGGTTGGAAGGTTCTGGAACGCGCGGCCACTCGATCGGCTGCCAACCCTAGTTAGGGTGGCGGCGTAGTAAAAAAAATGTTTTGTGTTGCTCGGCAATGAACATCAGCCGAGCGGCTGGTAGCTGGAGTCAGGCGATCCCAGCCGTCGCCTGGTGAGATCAACAATCGATGCTTTGAAGGCGAAACGAGCGTTTCATGATGTCAGACGATCGGTTCGATTCTGTGAAACGATCAGTTTGGTTTACCAACCGATCGGCTCAAGTCCTGAAACTGCAATAAAATACACATCATTGTCAAATTTGTGATAGAACGAGAAAGTATCAATTTGTAAAATTTTCAAGAGATGAATGAATAATTTCTATGTGACAAGCTTAATAATTCTCATAAAAGGTGTGATAAATAGCACACATCAAAATACCACAGACTTAAAGTTTTGCTTGTCCTCACGCAATTGAAAAATAAAAAAGATTCCAAGAAATTTGGAATAACAAGTTCGTCCTCCCTAGATTAGCAATTTTTCTATCCTTTTCATGGCCAAGCGACCCATCTCCTAGAAGCACAAATTGCAAGCACCATGTTTCTCAAGAAAACATTTTTCATAACTTAAAATTTTTTAGACTTATACTTTGTAAAGACAGTCTTGATCTAACTTGCGTTTCGACACTCATCATAATTTTTTTTTGGGTTGATTGTTGCACGGGAATAGAGAATTTGAGGTGTGACGGAAAAATCCCTCCTCTATTTGACTTGGGATATTTTTTTCATGGACTTGTGATTACATTGACCACATTTTTTTTTGTTTTTGTGCTCTTTTTGGCATCTTTTGATGGTACGCCCCTTTGTGGGGTATGGAAGAAGGGCATGCCACCCCAAACTTAGGGTTTGGCGTGCGATTTATTTTTCCCGTGCAACAAAAAACTCTTTTTTTTAGTGTCATTGCATAAGACAGAAGAGACATGTAGCTACATTATATAAGAGAAAAAAAAAGTTAATCTAATGCTAAAATTAAGAAAATCTGCATTTGATTCTATTTGATACTCTAAGGCTTGCCACCGTTTCCAAAAAATGCTATCATGATCATAGGGAACTTGATATTGCAAAGTTGTTTGAAATGAAATTGATAATGCAATTGATTATTGAAGATAAGGTACAACATTCGGCCGACTAGATAAAGGCTTTATGTTTGAAAGTAAACAAAGCAAAACAAATAAAAATGCAGAAAATAAAATGTTTGAAAAGGGAAGATAAAGGGTGGATCACGTAACACCCACCCCCACCCCAGACTTAGAAATTTGCGTGACCCGAGCAAACTCTAAGAGCGAGATGGAGGGAAGAGTCACTGCGGTGGAGGGTGTTGCTGGTGGGAGTAGTAGTTTGCCCAATAAGAAGAATCATGGCCTGGATAACTCTGATGTGCTCCATACTCGTCATAAGCAGGTCGACTAGGGGCAAAATGACCACAATCCACATGCCAAGACTCCTGCGAACGCTGCATCAGGTACATGTGATTGAGCTGGTGGCCCTGTCTCTGCTGCTCCTACTGAATCTCATCCAGTTGAGTCTGGATATCGTAGAAGTCGTAAGGACCGGAGTCATCATCTAGTCGCTGCCTGGTGCGACGTCTGGAAGGTGGCGGTGGTGGTCCAGTGACATCATCGTGTGCCTCTAAAGAGAGGCTCCTCCTGTGAGGTTGTGGCTCGGAGAAGGTGTCTGGATCTGGATGCTCCAGGTGGAATCTCTGGATGTGGCTCGGTAAATCGGTCAATTCGTAGACATAGTTTGCTGCTGCAAACCGCGAATGCAACGGGAGCTGGAGGACCACCTGAGTGTCCTTGAACAAAAGGTAATAAATGCCTTCGGTGCCCAAATGGATAAACCTACTGTTTTTCAAATAGTGGGTGTTGATAAGGTGATTTTTGAGCTCAAGTGGAGGGAAGGCGATGTGGGTGTAACCCAAAAAGATGGCGAGTTGGGTAACATAATGGCCAATGCGGAAAGAAGAGGAAGTGGCTCGGCTAGCTTGGGTACCAAAATGCTCAATGATAGCATTGCCCCAGTTAAAAGGTTCCTCATGAATAAGACACCAAAGAGCATATAGTTCTACCTGAGTAATTGCACCCTGAGTACCTTCCCGACGAAAGATGGTGCAAGCCATAATACGGTGAAGGTAACGGAACACTGGGTTGTGAATCTGCGAGGCCTTGGGCCCACTAGGAAGACGGGGAAGAAGCCCGATGATCTCTGCCCAGAACTTGTCTCTGTCATAACTGTCGGGGTAGGTGTCATGAGACCACGCCATGCATTGGTCTAGCCAATAGTCATCCCTGCCGTCGAGGATGAACGAAGTGATTTGCCTGGTGGATGCACTACTACAGAAATGGCTTATAAAGTCACTTTTTCAGGTGTCGGTTGTATACAAAAACCGACACCTAAATGCTATAGTGTCGGTTGATAACATAAACCAACATCCAATCTATGAAGGTCGGCCAGACACGGGTACCACTTTTATTAAGTGTCGGTTAATAAATAAACAACTAACACCTAAACTCAACCGCCAAACCCAAAATTCCAGCGAAAAAATTGGCTCCAAAATTTTACAAAAGGCGTCGGTTCATAGCTAAATAACTGACAACTAAAGGGTGTTTAGTTGTCGGTTTTTAATAACCGACACTTATTATCAACTTAATAGCTCACCAGCCCGACCGATTCTTCCCCTTTCCCTTTTTCATTCCCAATTTCCTTAGCTCCGGCGATTTCTTGCTCCCTGCCGCCGCTCCCTGCCGTTCGTGCTCTGCCGCCGTGCTCCGTCGCCTCCGCTCCTTCCTCCGTGCTCGCCGCTCGTCGCCGTCGCCACAAGAAGCAGTCGCCGCCCGCCTGCCAGTCGGCCACCCTCTCCGCTATCGCCAGTAGCAGCTAGGTCTCCTAGCCTCGCCGCCCTCTCCGCCGCTCCTCTCCTCGCCACCGGCAGCTGCTAGGACTTGCTCCGGCCGCTGCTCCTCTTCCCTCAAGGTGCCCGCCCTACTGCTGGGCGTTTTTTTTTAATTTATTTACTTCCTATGAGAATCAGTTTTAATTAGGGCTCATACACATATTGATGTACATAAACCTGTTAGAATAAATGCTAAAAAGGTGTGATTTTAGGGTTTAGGTACTGATTTTGTGCTTCTACTGAGCTGAATCCTCTATTGTCTATACAATACATGTTCTATGATAAGCCTTAGTTAATTTAATATGCATACTTTGTATGTAAGACATAGTAATCGGGTACTGCTGTATATCCAAGTAAATTACATGTAACTAATCATGACATAGATTTTAGAATGCATACTTTGGTTAAATGCACTGCTGTAATTTTTGATCAAGTGATGATATGTAAATGTAGCAATAAGTTAGTAAGGTATCAATGATAAGTCTGTTGTAATGTGATGCAAAATAGTTATTGTATCATGCATATATACTTAATACTTTTTTGTTTTATAGTTGTATAGGGTGTTTTATGTGTGGCAAGTCTATTGTTTAATAGTTTAGCTATAATCATTGTTTAATAGTTTAGCTATATTTTTGGTGAGAATCCTAATCACCCTTCTTTTGCTTAATGATGAACTGTAATGCACACATGTGACATGCTTGGAATGTAAATGATGAACTTTTCCCTAAATGGAAACAACTTATATATATTCAGATCTTAATAATTTCATGAAGTGCACATTATCTTACTCATGAAAAGTATGTGTATAATGTAGGATTAGTTCCATATAATGGTTCTATTTTAGTAAGCACCTAGAAACCCGTCCAAGATTTACTCATTAGGAGTAAATCTTGGATAGTCCCCGATTTGGGACTATTCTTGAACACCTGATCTCACTTAGGATGTAAGTGTATAATGTGTATTGGGTTTTCGAGAAAATTTCGGTAGCATTTCCTCGTTTGTTCTCTAAGTACATATGTAGACTTCTTTTCAAGCTATCATGTCTACCACAATAAAGTTGGTTATGACAAGCAATAAAAGGTTAACTGATGTTATACACCTTTTTCTGAAAATATAGAACATCGTTATATGTACTTACACTAATATTATGCAGTCTCTGTCCACCCATAACAGTCACTATGAACTGGGCCTCTATGTCAATGTTAACGTTCCCTATTGAAGAACAATTGGACATCATCCTAGATGATCGTTCCTTAAACCAATTGGTCATACCCAAACATTGACGTTTTCTAAAAGGAAGACACTACATGCCTGGTAAAGTGACCCTAACTTTTGGCAATTATTCACATGTTATCGAGGTTGAGTATGATTTGGCAGGAAATCTTGTATCAAAATCCGGTTGGCGTGATTGGATTGGAGAGCTGCATGTGTTCCGTTGGAACAAACTTTTTCTCCGTCCAGTTGGCCATAATTCCATCAAAGTTTGGATAACCAACAGCAACTGCGAGACCCCCGATCATCTTCTGCGGTATGAGCGCACGGCGCCGGATATCATCTATGAGGAATCTGAATCTGAGGCCCCTGTCAGTTCAGATTCGTCTAAATACAGTGAGGAGCTTCGTGACACATCTTCATCATCAAAAAGAAGTTACTGATGCATGCGGGACCATGTTGGTGTAGTATTTAGTTGTCTATCTATCTAGACTTGTCTGTATTAATAGTTTTTTTAATTATGCACATGTTTAGTTACTGTTTAGGGGTACACCCCTGTGTGTGGATCTAAAAAGAGATTAATGAATGGAACTGAAAGTTGCTACATGAATGCTTATAACTGAAGTGTGTGTTCCCATGAATGTTCCCATTTGCATGATTACACTACTATTTTCTCATATTGTATAGTCTATTTTAATATGACGTCATACTTACTTATATCTTGCTTAATGATGAACTGTAATGCACACATGTGACATGCTTGGAATGTAAATGATGAACTTTTCCCTAAATTGCCAATCATCCTGCAGTTGTGGCCTATTGTCGGCTGATATCAATGGATGTCGTAAAACCTACAGTTCATAACTGAACTGAACAGGTTTCTCATCCTGCGACCAGCCACAGTAGGTCTGCAGGCTGACAGAAAAAAAAACAATAGGCGTCGTTTATTTGTATAAAACTGATGCCAAATAGGTTACAGTGTCGGTTTTTAATTGAAACCGACGTCTATTTCCTTAACACCACGGCCGTGCTGTCCAGCACGACCGTGTTGGGAGTTATATGGCGTCAGTTATTAGCTAATAACCGACGCCTATAGTGCCCAAGTTGGCGCCCTCCTGTGGCGCGAAGATATATGTCGTCAGTTATTTATAAAAAACTGACACTGATAGTGCCCAAGATGGCGCCCTTTCTGTGGCGCGAAGGGTTTGGGCGTCGGTTTCGTATCTAATAACTGACGCCTATAGTGCCATGATGGCACGTTTTCGGTGGCGTGTGAAGAGTTTGGGCGTCAGTTTTGGAACTGACGCCTAATGGGCGAGCTTTTAGTGTCGCCCGCATAGGTGTCGCTTAGAAACCGACACTAAAGGCTTTAAATAACCAACACTAAAGGTAGGTTCTGTAGTAGTGATGATTCCAGATTTTCCCCAAAAATCCGGTATTTACAGCTCGAGTTTCCGAAAGAACCGTGTAACCGGCGGAAAGTGCTCAAAAACTCGAGGGTGAGATCACAATAGACTGAAGTGACGCGGTAGGGAAAAATAAGCATGTGGTTTCTGCGGAGGATGTCGTCGACGGCGTCGCGGATGCCCAAAGCATCAAGGGTGGTGTCGCACGCCCAACGAGGAAGAGAGACACCAATCGTGAACATCTCCTCATAATGCTGGAGGTGGTCAGCGCTGGTGAACTGGTCATAGCTACCCGGAATAGGTGTTATCCGGGGTAAACAAGGAGCAGTTGTGTCTGGATCATTAGCCGCCTTTTGAGTTCCCTCCATCTCACGGAGAAGCTCATCTGCCTCGTCAATGTCCCGAAGCATCTCCTCGTCTAACTCGGGAGACGACTCGCCCGTAGGGGAGGGTGTGCGGAATCAGATTCCGGGCTGCGAACTGGACCGGCGAGGAGGATCTGTGGAAGAGGATGCAGGGGCTTTGCCCTTGCCCTTGCGGAAGCGGCTGAACATCACTGCAGGGAGAAAACGATGGTATGATGATGCCAAATGGTCGTTTGAAGGTCCAAACGATCGTCTGGACGGCTGAGACAGTCGTTTCAGATGCTGAGACGGGCGGCTGAACAAGCTCAGATGATCGGCTGAATCTGGGCAATCGGGCAGCTGGCTCGAGGAAGAGACTGAGGAGGTGGCGATGCAGAACAAACATGCCGTCGTCTGTCGGCGAGATGGGCGGCTTCCGTCCCAGTCGGGCGGCTGCATAACGAGGCGGTCGGCTGGGGAGATGCTGTGGACGACGTCGGGCAGGCCGGTTGGAATGCTGGCGACGATCGTCCGGTCGGAGAGCCAGGTGGGCGGCTGGGTCAGGCGAGAGCGAGCGGCATGAGATCTAGACGACTGGCTGGCTCGGTGAGATCGAGCAGTCGGAGAGCCAGGCGAGAGGCTGGCTCGGCGAGGACGGGCGGCTGGCTCAGGCGAGGAGCGAGTGGAACCAACGCAATATCGAGAGAAAGTGAAAACGGGGGCGGGGCAGCTAGGGTTTGTGAGAGGGGAGAAAAGCCTTGCGTCTGGTGCGTTAAATAGAGCAAACGATACTTGACCCAATTGGTTGGGTTACCTAACCGATCGGCTGGATAGCCTGGGCTGCAAAAAGAAAGGAGGATGCGTTGGAATGAGCCGAGCATCTGGGACATGCGAAACGATCGGCTGGACACCCGAACGAGCGTCTAGACTTTCGAACTGATCGGCTCGACAGAAGAAACAAAAAAAAAAATAAACAAAACAGAAAGAACAAAAACAAAGAAGCAACAAGAAGGGAAGATAGTGTTTGGTTGCCTCCAAACTAGCGCCTTATTTTACGTCGTGGCTCGACCAAGATCAGATTAAATTGGAATCCGGGGGAGGTGAAGGGTCAGTGAGGTTCAGATCCTACAAGGGTGGAAACTTAGTTGAGTCAGAAGCGAAAACATCTTCAGTAGTGATATATCTTTTAAGACGGTGCCCATTGACTTTAAACTCGCCCATAACTTTATCCCAAAGAAGAAAATCGCCATGTGGATAAGCACACTTGACAATATAGGGGTTGTACCATCACGACTTGAGTTTCCTAGGGAAAATTCATAATCTAGAATTAAAAACTAGGACTTGATCCCCTTCTCTAATGTCTTTGCGTTTGATGTGACCATCATGCCACATTTTAGTTCGGTCTTTGTAGATTCTTGCATTTTCATAGGCACTCATCCTATGTTTGTCAAGCTCATTCATTTGGAGAAAATGTTTCTCTCCAGCCATGGAAAGATCAAAATTCAAACTTTTGATGGCCCAACTTGCTTTGTACTCTAGTTCTATTGGTAAGTGACATGACTTACCGTAGATCAGTCTGAAAGGGGTGGTGCCAATGGGTGTTTGGTAGGCAGTACGATATGCCCACAGGGCGTCATTGATTTTTAACGCCCAATCTTTCCTAGTGCGACCAATAGTTTTTTCTAAAATTGATTTTATTTGTATGTTGGATACTTCTACCTGCCCACTGGTCTGAGGGTGGTAAGGAGTGGCAACCTTGTGATAAACCCCGTATTTTTTCAAAATAGCCTCAAAACTTTTCTCCAAAAAATGGGATCCCCCGTCAGAAATGACAGTGCGAGGGACTCCAAATCTAAGAAAAATGGCATCTTTAAAAAGTTTCTTAACGGGTTTAGAGTCACATGTTTTAGTAGGTATGGCTTCAACCCACTTTGACACATAATCGACTGCGACTAAAATGTAAGTAAACCCATAAGAAGAAGGAAATGGGCCCATATAGTTGATCCCCCAAACATCAAAAATCTCTAATTCTTGCCAAGAGGTGAGAGGCATTTGGTCACGTTTGGAAATATTACCCGTCCTTTGACATTGGTCACATGAAAGCACATAATCATATGAGTCTTTGAAGATGGTGGGCCAAAAGAATCCGCATTGTAGGACTTTCCTAGCCATTTTTTGGGAACTCATGTGACCACCATAGGGGACAGAGTGACATTGTTCCAAAATGGCAACGCTTTCTTCATGGGACACACAACGACGATATAAACCATCGGCACAAAGTCGAAACAAATAAGGTTCATCCCAATAATAATTTTTGACATCATGTAAAAATTTAGCTTTAGAATGCCCCGTATACTCGGGATGCAATACACCTGCAGCTAAATAATTTACAAAATCAGCAAACCAAGGAAATTGGGAGTCAACCTTAAGCAATTGGTCATCAGGTAGGGATTCATTTATGGGATGTTCATCAATGGGGCTATAGCTGAGTCTACTCAGGTGGTCAGCCATGACATTTTTAGAGCCCTTTTTGTCTAGGATCTCAAGATCAAATTCCTACAACAACAAAATCCATCTTATGAGTCTAGGCTTGGCATCCTTTTTGGTCATGAGGTAACGAATAGCTGCATGATCAGTGTAAACAACAACCTTCGAACCAACAAGATATGAGCAAAATTTATCGAATGCATAGACAATGGCTAGCATTTCTTTTTCGGTTACTGTGTAATTTCGCTGAGCCTCATCTAATGTCTTGGATGCATAATAAATGACATGGTGTTTTTTGTCAATTCTTTGTCCTAAAATGGCACCTACAGCAAAATCACTAGCATCACACATTACTTCAAAGGGTAAGGACCAGTCGGGAGCACGGATGATAGGAGTGGTGGTGAGAGCCTTTTTCAAACATAAGAAGCTCTCCATGCATGTTGTATCAAAATGGAAAGGCACCTCTTTTTGAAGAAGATTGGTGAGAGGTTTTGTAATTTTAGAAAAGTCATGGATGAATCGCCGATAAAAACCGGCATGTCCTAAGAAGGCTCGGATGTCTTTGACTGAGGTGGGAGGGGGGAGCTTGGTGATGACCTCAATCTTGGCTTGGTCAACTTCAATGCCTTGGTTCATCACCTTATGGCCCATAACAATACCCTCTTTGACCATGAAGTGACATTTTTCCCAATTAAGGACTAAATGTGACTCGATGCATCTGTCAAGAACAAGGGAGAGGTTCCCAAGGCAAGAAGTGAAACTATCTCCATAGACAGAGAAATCGTCCATGAACACCTCCATGACAGTCTCAGTTAACCCTAAAAAAATGGCAGGCATACATCTTTGAAAAGTGGCTGGTGCATTGCACAGGCCAAAGGGCATTCGTCTAAAAGCGTATGTACCAAAAGGGCATATGAAGGTGGTCTTCTCTTGGTCTTCGGGATGAATGGGGATCTAATAAAAACCTGAGTAGCCATCTAAATAGAAAAAGTATTGTTGATGAGCTAAACGTTCAAGAACTTGATCAAGAAAGGGAAGAGGGAAGTGGTCTTTCCTAGTTTCTTTGTTGAGTTTCCTGTAGTCAATGCACATCCTCCACCCTGTGACTGTATGGGTGGGGATAAGCTCATTCTTCTCATTCCTAACGACTGTGGTCCCACCCTTTTTGGGTACGACCTGGACCGGGCTGACCCAAGGAGAGTCATAGATGGGGTAGATGATTCATGTAGTCAAAAGTTTAATCACTTCAAGACGGACAACTTCCTTCATGTTCGGGTTGAGTTTCCTTTGTGGGTCTCGGGAAGGTATACTGTTTTCAATCATTGGGATTTTGTGGATGCAAATGGATTGATCTATCCCAACCAAGTCCGTCATTTTGTACCCTAAGGCTGTTCTCCTTTTCCTAAGTTCTCCCATAAGCATGGTTTCCTATTCAATGGTAAGGTCAGAATTGATAATAACAGGGCATAATTGTTGTTCATCCAGAAACACATATTTCAGACCTATGGGAAGAGCCTTCATTTCCGGGGCCTTAGGTGGTTCAGGTTGTTCATCTATGGTGGAGATCATCTTAAGGTCTTCAATCTCAGCACATGGGATTTCTTCAAAGTTGTCCAAGTGAATCTTAAGTTGGTTTGATGGTTCATTATCAAAATCACATTCGGCGGGGATGGTGAGAGCAGTGCATAGGGGGTCATCAACTAATTCCCATTCTTGCCTTAATTGGTTTAATTCATCAATGCAATCAAGGAGGTATACTTCTTCCTCAAGGCTAGGTCCCTTCATACTTTCAAACACCCTAAACTCTAGGTTTTGCTTCCCTAGTCGTAACACAATGGTACCGGCCTCAACATCAATTAAGGCACGAGCAGTGGCTAAGAAGGGACATCTGAAAATGAGGGGGTAGCGTAAATCTTCCTTGATATCCATGATAACAAAATCACAAGGGACGTATGCATCATTTCCAACTTTAACCAAAATGTTTTCTATGATTCCCATGGGTTTAGTTGTGGATGAGTCTGCCATTTGGATGGTCATGGCTGTGGGTAACATATCATTGAATCCCAATATTTTGCAAAGACTATATGGCATGATGGATATACTAGCTCCTAAATCTGCTAGGCCTTTCCTACAAGCATTATCACCTAAGTAGCATCCTATTCCAAAAGAACTTGGATCCTTCTATTTTTTAGGCATCTTACTTAGGATAATGTCAGAGGTAGTTCTAGCAAGTTTAACAGTCTCGTATTCTTTAGTAACATACTTCCTAGTCAAGAGAGATTTCATGTACTTAGACCAGGCGGGCATGTCTGCCAAAGCATCAAGGAAAGGAATGTCGACATGTTTTTTTTTCATAGCTTCCCTAAATTTTATGAAGCGGGCATCAAGTCTTGTTTGTTTGAGGCAGTCTTGATAGGGAGGTCGGGGTTTGTAAACTGGTTCTTCATCTTCCACTTGAGGGGTTTCCGGGATGGATGGTTTGGGTGTGACTTCGGGTTCGACAACTACCATGTCCCCATCCTCGAATTCTAGAGGTGGGTCTGAAGATTCTTCTGAAGGAGAAAGGGTGTCCACTTTTCCCAAATGAGTAGAGACTACCTTGAGTTGTTCAGGATGTTTGGGGTTGTTTTCAGGCTGTCCTGCAAAAGTCCCGGCAGGAGGTTTTTGTTGGGCAAACAAACGGGCTAACTGTGCGTCAGTTGCCTTTTGATGGGCTTGAATGGCCACGAGGGTTTGTTCTATGCTTGCCCAGTTGGGATGACTAGGGGGGAGGAGGGACGGAATTTTGAGGTGGTTGGGGAGGTTGAGGTTGGTTTGGATTTTGGGATGGAAGGTTTAGGTTTTGGAATTGTTGGTAGGGTTGTCAATTTTGGTGATTTCCAAAGTTTCTTTGATTGTTGTATGGGAATCCAGGTGGTGGTCGGTTGTGACTTTGAGGGTAGGGAGGCCTTTGTTGAAGTTGGGTAGAGTTCTCGACGCCTGAGGGGTTCCCATACTGAAAACCAGGGTGATTTCTAGGTTGGTTGGGATTGTAGTAACCTTGGCCTGGTATTGTATGAATTGAATTAAGGTCTTCTGGTTGTTGACCTACTTCAGATTGCGTGGGCGTGTTGTAGAGGTATTGACAATGGAGGGTGGTATGGTCGTATCCTTGGCAAATACCACAAAGGGAATCCATGGCTTTTAGTTGTTGAGGTGACTCCCTAAGGGTTTCCAATGATGACTCTAACCGATCTTGTTTTAAGGCAATTAATTTTAGGCTTTCCTCTATGCTTTGGATATCATTATTAACTCCTGCCTTGGATACCTTAAGGATTCCTCCAATCCCTCTTCTAGACCTTGTTTCGGAAGCCCGTTTAACTACCTCCCATGCGCTAGTTAAACTTTGATGCATGAAATTTCCTCCAGATGAGAAATCAAGAAAAAATTTGGTATCATCATCAACACCACGATAGAAAATCTCTATGAGTTGGGCTTGAGAGATGTCATTGTGGGGGCACTTCCTAAGTAAATCCTTGAACCTTTTCCAGGATTCACCTAAAGACTCTCCTGGGGACATAGAAAAATGAGTTATTTGACCCCTAAGTTCATAGGTGAGAGACGGGGGGTAGAATTTTTCAAGGAACTTGCTTTGTAAAACTTCCCAAGTTGTGACATGTTCTTCACTCTCCATGGTGTTGTACTAGCTACTAGCTTGGTCAGAGAGGGAATATTTGAACAACCTAAGGCGGATGGCATCTTCAGAGACACCTGGGAGTTTTTCAATGAACAAAGGTCAATGAACCTTTGAAGGTGATCTTGGCAACTTTCCCCATTGTTGCCCGAGAAAGGGTTGGCTTGCATCATGGTGATCCATTGTGTTCGGATTTCAAATTGTGGATCAATAATATCGGGGGGTATGACCGGATGTTGTGCATAGGCTGTTTTATGAACAAAAAAGTCTTTTAATTGTTTTTGTCTTTCGGCTTCCCTCCTATCGGCTTCTATGGTTTCTTGCTCGGCCCTAAAGGCTGCTCGTAAAGCGGCTTCTCTTTCCGCTTGTTCGGCTTGGATGAGCTCTCTTTGAGCTGCGAGAGCTTGGTCGATTCTACGGGCGACCTCATCTTCATTCATTGTTGCTAGATTTTGACGGTTTCGACGATGAAAAGTTTGTTCTATTTCCGGATCGAAAGGTTGAAAATCGTCGTTCGAGCGTCGCATGCACAAATAAAGCAGTTAATTCGTATGCAGAAAAAACGTACTGTCGGAATGGAAACTCGGCAGAAAGAGGAGTACACTTCCGGAATGTTACTCGGAAGGCATGAAAAAAAAGAAAAAAAGGTTTTCAAAAAAATTTTGGGGGTTCGAGAAAACAATCTGTTGTCCCCGGCAACGGTGCCAAATTGATACTCGTCGTTTTGCAATATCAATCACTAAGATGGTTAATCCTAGAGTTTAAACCTTTTTTACTTCCATTTTTAAGGGCAGTATAGAAGGGTCGCTCCCACAGGACAACTATTAGAGATTGTTCTTAGAACCCAAATATTTGAAGAACTTATTATTTATTTTTGGTATTTTTCTTTTTATTAGAGCAGAAAGTAAGGTCCAGTTGAGGGTTTGAATGATTACACTAATGCAAGAAAAAAAAGAAACACTTAACAAGAATTAACATGCACAAGGGAATAATAAAAAGATTGTTAACAAAAGCAAACTATATGAATAGAAAACTAAGAATCAAAGCAAACGAAGGGTGCGGTGATTGAATCAAGAGAAGGAAATCGAGGCTCGTAGGGGTTTTCACCACCTTAGCCTAGGTGATAACAACTAAATCTTAAACGACGATTCGATGAAGGCTTGCGAATTAAAAACTCACAACAGAGAAACTCCACATGAGCCCATTGGTCTTGGTGCTCATGCTTCCTAGTTTATCATCCTAAGAGATGAAAATCCACGGTCATATCAAAACGTCTATGTAATCGATTTTATTGTTCTAAATCCGGATTTCCATGGTCATATCCATCTGGATTAACATGCGATCTGAAGATCAATCAATCAATTAAAATCGATTACCATCTAGTCGTTTAAGAAGAAGTCGTTAAAACCATGGCTAAGGGGTTATTCCCCTTGCCCCGATAAGAGACTACTCACACATGGAGAAATGGGAGACAGAGGAAGAAAGAATTGAAGCCATAGTCTAGCCCAGAAATCAAGAAATTAATCCTTATGCTAGAGACGATGAAATGGCTCAAGTCTTTGTTCCTTGCTCCAGAAATTAAGAATGGAGAAGAGAAGATTAAACTAAGGCAGAAAGAAGAGACAAGAGCCGAGTAAGAAAGAACAGTGCTTGAATTAAAACTACATTATTGCATAATAAAAAGATGATTACAACATAATTTTCTTCAGAATCCCAAATACAAGAAATCCCAGATGGTGTAAGAGGAGGAAGTGCCCCTCCTTTTATAGGAGAAGGAGGGGGGGTACATTTAGGTTTAGGGCTCTTTGGGTGCTGACGGCTGGGAATTTCTGCTATCTGCGCGCCGCCAACCGACCGGTTTGGGTACCAGCCGATCGGTTGGAAGGTTCTAGAACGCGTGGCCACTCGATCGGCTACCAACCCTAGTTAGGGTGGCGGCGTAGTAAAAAAAACATTCTGTGCTGCTCGGCAATGAACATCAGCCGAGCGGCTGGTAGCTGGAGTCGGGCGATCCCAGTCGTCGCCTGGTGAGATCAACGATCGATGCTTTGAAGGCGAAACGAGCGTTTCATGATGTCAGACGATCGGTTCGATTCTGTGAAACAATCGGTTTGGTTTACCAACCGATCGGCTCAAGTCCTGAAACTACAATAAAATACACATCATTGTCAAATTTGTGATAGAACGAGAAAATATCAATTTGTGCAATTTTCAAGAGATGAATGGATAATTTCTATGTGACAAGCTTAGTAATTCACAGAAAAAGGTGTGATAAATAGCACGCATCAGTCATACATCTGTACTTAACTACAAGAGTACTTTCATTCATTACAATTGAGTTTTCAAATTAAGGTGATATCATGGCATCATCATCATTTTACTCAACTTTTATCAATTTATTCACATTTTAGTTTTCCCAATACATAAGCTACCCATAATCAAGAAATCATGTGATTCATTGTCATGAGAGAAATCACATGAGGAGGCAAGAAAAGCTATTCATCATCTAGTGGGTGTATTATGGTAGACCTTAAAGAAGAGATGAGAAGCTAGAAGATTCTCTAGGATATGTGGGGTGGGTTATTAAACATGCATATAGGATATGTGGTTGCTCTGATACCATTAGTTACGAAACAATTTATTAACCTAAGTCCACAGTCCTAATAGCTACACATCCAAAGGCGAGTGGACATAGGCATCCATCCCTATAATGGATCACATAACATATGTATGAATAAAACCACAAACAAGAACAAGGTAAGAAATAACATGGCATAAAAGGAATTAAACTAATATCTGGCATCAATATCGTACACCTATATATTAGCTCATAAGAGAATCATTTTCATGTTATTAGATATCACCACAGTAAGAGCCATATATTATAACCATAGAGAAGACGTAATGATCATTGCAAGAGTCATATCATACATGTTACCAAAAATATAAAAAGGGTAAACATCAACACATCTATTTTGAGTACACTATAAAATACATAAACTCTCAAGTTTAATAGAACATATATGCTTGAAAAACATAAAGTAATAGTAAGAAATAAATCAACAAAATTCCTTGATTCAATTGTATTGATCATTGAATTGGGAGGTTCATAACCTGAACTGATCGCTTTAGTGTCTGAATCAGTTAGTTTGCTTTTGAACTAGTCTTTTTTTTTCTGATTCAGCCAATTTTGTTTAAATAGACCTAACATTTGAATCGATCGATTCAACACTTGAACCAGTCAGTTCTGTAACATACCAGATCTTGGACCCTACCCTAGAACTTTGACCTTTTGGGTTTGACCAAACAAGGTTGTGGATTGAGTGATCATAATAATTTAATGCATGAATGATGTAATCTAATACGTCATCTAATTCATTTGGTGATAATAAAATGATAAATAACTTAATTTCATGCATAATATGGTTAATGGGCCTCTGATGGGCTAGATGATATAATCCATGTAAGAAAGCCTCAAATTAAAGACTTTGAATTCGTAATCTACACATCAAAATAAGTCTACATGTCAATTTTCATTTAATTTGGACCACCTAAAAATAATATGGTAAGTTAGGAGAGAGAAATTGCCTAAAAGGTGTAATTAATAAATAAATATAATAAATGACTCTAAAAGAGGAAAATAATCTTATATTCATGATTTACATAATAAATATAGCCTTTGGGTAAATTTTTATCCAATTTGGAGAAAGTTTGCTTGAAAGGTAAAATCAGGAGAGAGAAAGTGTGTAAAACCTTCAAAATATTAATAAAAGCTCAAATAACTCCAATATGTAAAATTGATGGCAAATTCGTAATCAAAATGTTAAATATGACTTATGGATGAAGTTTCACCTAATTTGGATAATTCTAATATCATTAATGAAGGAGGAAAGAGAAAATAGTATTTGATTTATTTGATACATTAAAAGTTTCCAAAAGGAAAAACTAAGTGCAAAATTGGAATCTACATGCCTTTATTGGCCTCTGTGCAAAATTTGGCTTAATTTGGAGTTCGTTTACACCCTCAAAAGAGGAGAGAGAAAAAGGAAATTATCTCAATGTCACTTTATTAAATAATATCAATTTTGTCACAGCTTAGTTTCCTAATCCGTTTAATCGCATGATCTGAGCCATCAATTTTTTGATCCAACGACCCCCGCATCATCTCTTACCTTGAGTAGGAGACCGCTATCTTGTGAACAATGACTTCCCCAACAGTCTTTGGTATTTCTTTCCTTTCTCTCTCAATTCTCAATCGTTTTTAATAATTTTTGGTGTGCTGAATCCATGAGAGGATTCCGCATCCTTCAAGCTATTATTTGATTGCTTTCTCATTGTATTTCAGATTTGCCCAAAATGTGGGCACCGAGCTTCTCGGTCGTTTGCTGCTTATGTCCTAGATCAAACCCCCTGCCTATTTAAACTCTACCCCAGACATCGTCGGCTCCCGAGGAACTCTCGTCTCACCTCAATCCCTCCACACAATGATGGGTTGGTCGTCAACAACCCTATTTTCTTTCTGAGTTTGCGGCACCATTTTGGAGTACATGGCGGAACCGGCGCATCAATTAGGCACATCGACGAGTTCTTCCCCTTGTGTTCTTTCTTTCGGCGCTCTTTATTTCTCGAAACATGGAGTTTCTTAATTTTTCCCATATCACTGTGCGCAGATCGGGTTGCTCCAGCAGCCATGGTGGGTGCTTGTCTGGGGAAGAAACCCCTCGGTGCAATCTCCCTTCTACCCCTCTCCTTTTTCCGCTTTGCAATGTTTTTCAACTGGGGGCTTTTTCATCTTTTCGCCCTCTAGTTCCTTTGCCTTGGGTGAGGTCAACCGTGAGGCTGACCGATGATGTGGCTTCTACCTATTGGGCCAAGTCAAAGGTCAGCCCCGCTTCCTCTCTCCCTCTCTCGTGAGTTTTTTTTAGCTTATGTGGATTTTCGAATTTTTCTGATTGGCTGAGATTGCAAAATTCATATATTTTGCTGAGATTGTCGAAAAATTACAAATAAATATTCGTTGGATTCAGAAAAATGCAATATTTCTAATGGTATTGGTTTTGTTGCCTGAATCTGATGTTTTAAAGGGGTGATTTAATGGATCTAATTAAATAAGATAATAACTTGTTTAATTTATAACTAATAATTTATAAGTCAGAAAAACATAATAAAATATGTTATGAACTCATAAAAATATAACCTAAAATATGGCATGATTTTGATGACCTAATTCACATAATAATAAAATGGTGGTTTTTAAGGTTTTGCATATTAATGGAAATCTAACCCTAATCCCACTAATATGCTAATAGGTGCTTTGGAAACTTAAGCTTGGCCCTAGAAGTGACTTTGGACTTTGAACTCTGATGTTGAGGTATGTTTGCATCCCTGATTATTCTTGTTGAGCAATTATCCTATTTTATTCTTTCTCTTGGTCCTATGGACATTAGCCTACACATTGTCTTGTTCTTTTGATATCATGGTTCATGTGAACTATCTTTTATTTGTTATTGATCTTGGGATCATATATATTCTCATGGAATCTTATCTTGTTGCCTTGGTGCAATTTGGACTTTTGATATTATATGTCCACTGTGATGTGGAAGTTTACTTAATGATATGTGCCCACTTTGATGTGGATTTGTTTATATGTTTGTGTTGTCCATTATGTGATGGCAACAATTGTATAAATCTGACTATACTTCTCTACTTGCCTCTACATTTAACATGCTATGTGATTCAGTAGCACTAGAGGAGTGTAATTACATTGGTTTTGTCTCATTATGCAACATGGCAACATTGTGATATCTTTGGGATGGAGGATGTGTGATTCCCCATACCCGGGCAGGATGTGTGATTCCTGGCCCATGTTATATATTTTTGGATGGTGGATGTGTGATTCCCCATGCCAGGGCAAGATGTGTGATTCTTGGCCCATGTCTCACCAGGTTCAAGATGTGTGATTCTTGACTGCCTTTGTCTTCTATAATATTCTAGGGCTATGCTTATCTCACATGCATGCAGGTTGATGATGATATGTGCTTTGTTTCCCACCATGGTAGTGGATGTTTATATTGATAGCACATTCTTATTATTTGTTGGTTATGGAAAGTATCCATTTTGTTATAATTCTTTTCTCTTGATACCCGATTGGGTGGTCTTTATTTCTGGCATGGGAAGCCTTTTATTTTGATGTCCCTATCTCCTTATATTTCTCAATTTGCTTTTTAGTATGCACATACCAGCCTTTGCTGATGCCTCCTTTTGTTTCTCTTTTGCTGGGGTATGCTTCCAACCCTAGGTGGAGGACTTGGATGACAAGACATGATGACCTAGACTTAGCTTGAGATGATGAAGCTTGGAGACAATCTTGAGGTGGTTTAGATTTCCTCTACATGGATCCTTGTGATGTAAGTTTGTAACCCTTTGTTTAAAATTGAATATATTCATGTTTTTATTCCACTGTTATACTTTGGTCTGTTGATTACCATTATATAAAGATTTGAAAATTTTACGCCCACTCCAACATACCTTATGAGTGTGTTTGGACTGGAGGTTTTCTTGTTCAAATTTTTAGTAAGGAAGTGGTTTTGCTTCTTTACAAGTTCATAGTCCAGTTAGCCAATTTTCAACCATTGTTGTTTTATTTGAATACATAAACACTTTAGTAGTCAATTTAAACATCATTCATGAATAAAATCCTATTCTAGGTGAATCCTTTGTGATTGACCTTATATGTGTCCAATTACATCGACAATAAATGTCCATAACCAATTTATGACATCACAAACAATGAGTGATACCTAGCAACACATCATTGCTACCCAATAATTCAAAAGTTGGAGAACAACTCCAACGTACAACCTGTGAACTATGTTATCGTGATCATATAGTTCCTTTATCTTTGATATTTAAATTGAACTTGAGGCCTGAAATTGTCATCACCTTCAACATTCAATCCATGTTTCTTGAACTATAGTAGACTGTATGAGATGCATGTGAGCTTACATATCACACATTCAATCGCATGAGTATGGCCATATGTTTCTCAATTTTTCTTATCAATTGGCCTAGATACCAATCTCCTATAGGAAGGACAAACCCCATCTACATCACTCACACTCAATCCCCATGTGTCAAAATGTACGCGAGCACTTCCTTTATGGAAACCTTTATTCAAGGTCACAGTGGATTGTGTCTGTGGAAAGTAGTGTTCTATTCCATACGAAAATAGAAGTGTTGGGTCTCCTATATTTAGGAGATTGGGAGTAAATGGGTTAAATAGAGAAAAGGGAAAATACAATGGGCCTAAGCCCAACTAATCAACCTGCCCCCTTGATTTGGTAAGTAAACATTATGAAGTCCCAACTTGATGCCCATATACTTGAATAAAGCATGAGGAAGAGGTTTGATAAGGATGTCCACAACTTGATCACCTATCCTAATGTGAGGAGTGATGATCTGCTTGACTTTGACCATATCTTGCACAAAATGGCAGTCAACTTCAATCTATTTTGTGGGTCATGGAAGACTAGATTATTATCTATGTGTATAGCTGCTTGGATGTCACAATATAGAGTAGCTAGAGATTAGAAAGGAATTTTAGTCTTAGGTAGGAGGACTGGACCCATTGTAGATCACAACATGCATGAGCCATGGCCTGATATTCTGCCTCCATGTTGGAGAGAGCTACCACATCTTTCTTTTTACTTTATTAGGAAATTGGGTGAGTGCCAATCATGAAACAATAGCTGAAAGTGGACCGTCGGTCTTTAGAATCACCAGATGAATTTACATTTTCATATCCAGAGATGGAGATTACCTTAGTCTTGGGACGGTTATAGAGTAATACTCATCTTAGGGCACTCTTTAGATAGTAAAGAATGTGTTAAACGCTGGACCGATGGACCTAGAGTGGTGCACTCATGTGTTGACTGACTACCCCAACACCGTAGCTAATATCTGGTCAAGTATTAGTTAAGTGAATCAACTTCCCAACTATACGACGATACTTCTTTGGATCAAAAAAGAGTTATCCTCCATGCATAGGATTTGTATGATAGTCCATCAAGGTAGAGAATGGTTTGTCTTCTACCATGTTGGCCTCTTGAAGCGGTACCAATACATAACAGTGTTGTGACAGACTTTTCCCTATGGATGAGAAGAAGACTTTAATTATGAGAAAATATCACTGGGTGCCAAAGTCATTTATATGGAAATGTACATATATAGACTACTTGATATGGGATATCCCCATCATATAATTGCCAGTAATGACAATGTCATCAACATAGACAACAACAAGAATATGGCCTTTGGAGGACTTGGAAAAGAACAAGGAGTGGTCTGTCACTAATCTTCAAAAGTTATGCTAAGTTAGGACGTCACTTAAATTATTAAATCAGGCCTTTAGATACTACTTGAGGCCATAGAGAGATTGTAGGAGATGACATACTTTGTGACAAGATGCCCCCTCAACAAAAAACCCGGGAGGTTGCTGCATGTAGACTTTCTCGAAGAGATCTCCATGAAGAAATGAATTCTTGATGTCAAGCTGGTAAAGAGGCCAGTCAAGGTGAGATGCAAGAGAGAAAAGGATGCATACAGATGCAATCCTAGTCACTGGAGAGAATGTCTCAAAATAATCCATGCCAAAAGTTTGGTTAAATCATTTTCCAACCAGGTACACCTTGTGTCGTTCAGCAGAACCATCTGACTTATGCTTTATAGAGAAAACCCATCGACAACCTACAATATTTTTTCCTACAAGTGGGGTGACAAGATCCCATGTCTTGTTTTCATGGAGAGAACATATTTCTTCCATCATTGCAACTTTCCATCCAGGATGGCGTAGAGAATCTACTGGACACTTAGAAACATATGTTGTGTCCAAGGCAGTAGCAAAGGATTAGGTAGAAGAAGAAAGACGTTCTGGACAACAACGGTTAGAAATGAGATGTTTGATAGTGCAAGAGCGTATACCTTTGCATAGTGCCACTAGTAGATTGGATTGGTCCAAAAGTAATGATGGTGAAGAAGGTACAACTGATAACTCATCTTGCATGTGTCAGTTTTGTGTTGTGGATGGTGGCTATGGTGGTGGTTTTGTGGAATGAATGGATCAGGTAACGAGCTCATTGTATCACTATGATCAATTGGGGGTGAGCTAGATAAAAATAACATTTAATCATCATGAAAGGTGACATCTGTAGATATATAGATTCTTCCAGAGTTAGGATCTAGACATTTATATCTTTTTTGAGAAAATGGATGATCGAGAAATATCATTTGGATAGCTCGGGGGGGGGGATCTTGTAGCCTTGGGATTAAAATTACAAACGAAGGCAACAAAACTGAAAACTTGAGGTGGTAGAGGAAATAGTGTGGATTGTGGGTAAACAATGGAAGAATTGGGTGTGTTTCCTAAGAACAAGGGAAGGTTGGCAATTAATAAGAAATGAAGTTGTGAGGACCGCATCAAACCAAAAATACTTAGATGAGTTGGCATGAATGAGAAGACAACATGTAATGCCAAGTAAATGATGATTTTTACGGTCGACAATGCCATTTTGCTTCGAAGAGTATGCACACAACATTGATGAATCATCCTTACGTCATGACAAAAGGAGGCGATATCCTTTTGGGTATATTCAAGGGCATTTCCAATTCAAAGAATCTTACTAGATGTTGAAACTTGAACCCAAAACAACTTGTGAAACTCGCAAATTAATGTAAACACTTCATCACGAGTGTGAAGTAAGTAAAGCCATGTCATTCTTGAAAAATCATCTAAAAATGTAAGAAAATAGCTATAGCCATCATAACTAGTAGTCATAAATGGACCACAAACATCGGTATGAACTAAGTCAAACATACAAGATGATTGTTTACATATAGGGGCTGGGAAGGACACACAATGGTGCTTCCCTGACTGACAGGCATTACACTGAATGAAAGAACATGAAGTAGTAGAGATCACCAGAGTGTACATCCTTCCCAATCATCTTCAAATTCCTCCAATCCTATAAAATAAAACTAGGACCAAAAATTTCAAAACATTTGAGAGAATCAACATTTTTTGCTACAGAAATCAAATTGTATGGAAATTTTGGAACAAAATGGGCAACACTCAAATTGAGTTTAGAAGATAGGAACAATGCCACACCGATTTACTCATTTAATTGACCCATTCACCATGGTGAAAGAGGAGTGAGGGATAGACGAATCATATGTGGTTACAAGATGGGGCATATCGATCATATGTTGAGTCCCACCTGAATCCATAATTAAGTTAGAATTGGAAGCAAGAATTAACACCCCAAAGTTACCTTGAGAAGCGATGGCTAGATGGGAAGAAGACTCAATAGTAGGAAAGTCCCCGATTTTACAATTTAATGAGGTGGAAGTAGTAATACTCTTGTGGAGGGGAGAATCCCCATAACATTGGACAACTTGGCGAAGGCTTCATATTCCTCATGAGATAATGAGATATGAGAAGCTTGAGGGGATGAATGTGGTGGAGGAGGTGCATGACCAATTGTTGGGGAAGATGCTTGACTGATGTGGGCAAGTGCTTGTGCTACATGGGTAGAACCTCTGCCACATCCTTTATTGTAGTGTGTTGGATATCCATGCCTTGAGTGATGAACATTTTTAGTGAGGCCCACATGCCACAATAAGTGCACTTTGGACATTGTCCTCATCCATGACCTCTGGCCACTGCAACCATTGTTGATGGAGGTTCAGTTCAACAATAGGAGAAATGTGAGGAGAAAGCATTTCATATTGGGCCAAGCACGTATATGCTTGGTTCATGGATGGAAGGGTCACACCAACTAGGAGAAGTTGTCAAATAACAATGAAAAAAGGATGAATCCAGTTGAGGAAGCACCCAGTGAAGAGAGTCTCCTTCTCCTTGGTGGCTTCAATAGACTTCATCTGAGAGAAGAAGTTGAGTTAGTTTTCTAGGGCCTTCATGGCATTTAAGTACTTAGACAAGGGTCTCTCTCCTTGTTGTTCAGAGAAGATCTTGTCCATAATATTTGTTGCATCCGATTCACAAAAACAAGATTAACTAATGCGGAAGCGATCATTAACGACGGATTACTGAAAAATCACTCAAAATTAAAACCAATTGCAAAGAGATCCAAACACAGGAGAACTCTTTCAACAAGAACCATAATATTACATTCACATCCTGGTTCACATAGTACATTCTCTATACCATTTCTTCTCGAGGAATAAATATACATCACTGCTTTACTAAAAAGCACAAGTAAAAATATCCTCGAGGCATTCAAGCCAAGATCTCAGATCTATTATAAAAATACTATCACTGACTCCTAGGACCTGAGAGTACAGAGACGACACATAGGACTCTATATACACATATACAAGACTTGACAGCCAATATCTCCACCTGAAGATTTACTGCTGCCCCTATTGCTGTTGCTGTTGTTCTTCCCTTTTTATGAGGTTTCTTCCTCTACCTCGTCTGCATCCACCTAAAAACGTTGGAATAACGTGTGGGTGAGACAATTATAAAATTTCCCCAGCGAGAGATATAACTCTCCACCGAAAACATTATTATTGAAGTTTAATGGAAATAAACTGAACAGTGGAATCATATACTTAACAATAGATGAATCAAAATCTATGCAGATTAAAGTAATATTTCTATTCAAGTATTTAAGCTGTAACTTGATTAAGCAGCATGTCTCTTATTCCATAAGGACTTGAAGAGCATATATAACATTTATGTATCAAGAACATGCTAAGCAGAATAACATCAACCAGTGATTCTCGTATTTCAATCTTATGCAAATATGCTACACAACTAATTACATTTTACAAACATTCTTAAGCTTATGCCTTGAGGAGATGAGATATACCGCTCATACTCCAACCGACCACAATTACGTAAAGCATCGGTACCACACAAGGTCAATGGGAGAGATTCTATGACCTCATATGTCTCAGTCAGTACGAGACTACTTTGGCAGAGACATCATGTGTCAAACTGCAATTAGCTTGCCAGGGTATATTGACATCTTCGCTATAGAGTTATAGCCCATAGCATATACTCTCTTCATGGTTATGGCCCGCAACCAATGCCTGGTATTATATTGAGGAGTTATGTCCCGTAGAAATACTCTTATTGGGGTATGGTCCGAAACTAATCCCGTACACAGGACATAGCTCGTAGCCATTCCTATGGGGCATAAGGATATATTTTCCCAATTACCCCCACATATTCAAAAATATGCGTTTCGAGTAAAACTAGTTTCACCATTCAGCTAATTCTGACACTAGTGGATCTGTGGTCAGGGCAACTACATTCTATGGTATCACTTGATTAATTAAGTACATTATCATATTCTTTTAGCATCAGGCAAGTTTTCAAACATAACTTATTAGGACAAGTGCTACAAAGAAACATGTACTTTTTCACCAGTTACTTCTCAGTCTTTATAAGACATTGGGATCTCCCTCATTTCAATATTGGGAATTATCATCCCTTAACAATTTCAATATCATAATTATATGGATCTGGGTATTCAAACCCTTAGCTCATCACTGAGCACTGTTACCACTTTTTTAGGTAATTATCTCCTTCAAGTCATTTGACCAAGGAAAACATGATGCTTTCTACACAAGCATCTCTTATGGCACTTGAGGCTCATTAACTCTCTTGTTACTATTTACTAAGCAACAAGGTATATTATGCCACACAAGGCCCAATGAATAATTTTAATGAATAAAGCATCATAGATCATACATGGATATGTTCATCATCTCAAGATACCTACATGGTTAGCACACATGATGATAGTTATATCAATCATATTTCAGTTCCATGATATTCAAGGGTAACATCACTATTCCCTTACTAGGGTTAGGGTTTCCCATTTCATGATAGTCAGGGTTACTCATTTCCTTTGCACAACTAGGACCAATGATTCATCATTTCATCCAAGATTAGGGTTTCATGCTATATAATATAACCCAGAATTAGAGTTTCACACATCTTCACCCTATTTTAGAATTAGGGTTTACTATTCACATTACATCACCCTAGATTAGGGTTTATATTCAATAACCCACAATTAGGGTTTACTATTTATCCTAATTAGGGTTTATCATCAAGATACCCTAAATTAGGGTTACTCATGTCATTACCCTAAATTTGTATCACATCATCCTCCTAGTTTAGGGTTTCACTCAAACTTGCCCTAAATTAGGGTTTGAGTTCATTAATCATCTCGATTAGGGTTTTATGATCTCTTTATCAAGGATTATACCCTAATTGTCTATCACATCATTTTGAATGTTATAGACTTAATTGCTACATGATATCATTCATGTATGAATCTTTCTCTCTCATCCTACTCAGGATGTTCACTACTCAATTCTTGATTAAATTAAGCCTACTCTTTATTCAAATACATGCATTTATGGTTAACATGATGTATTGAATTATTACATCATTATGCATTAATGATTGATCCCACTAAGGGTATCAATCATCTAAGTATCTCAGGTCTCCAAATGGTTTAATCAATTGCACCTTCAATTACATGAGAAATCCAAAGGAATTGACCAATTGGACCTTCAATCACACTAGGTGATCAATTGGATTTATCAATTGAATCTTCAATTGCATTTGGTATCCACTTGGATTGTTCATATTGGATCTTCAATTGCTTAAGGTATTCAACTGATTTAACCATATTGGACCTCAAAAATATTGGATTACTTAGGCCCTAACGATCCTAGTTCTCAGATTTTAATTCGCTGAAAACCACTTAAACAAAATGCCCTTAAAATCGATTGGACAAGAAAGGTGTTGAAACCGTTTGAACTATGGGTCTCCAAACCATTTGAGACCGTTTGGACCCAAATGGTCTTGAGACCGTTTGCACTCAAAAGGTCTTGAGACCGTTTGGTCCAAACCATCTCAAAACTGAATGAACAAAAAAGTCCTTTTAACACTTACACGATTCATGATTTCAATGGATGAACCAATTATCAATTGAGTCCTTGATTTCTTTATCACTTGAACTATTGAATCAACCTTCAATTAGACCATCAATTAGGGTTTTGAACCCAATTGATCTAGGATTTCAACTCAAGGGACCTTCAATTATGTCTTTGAATCGAGTAGCCATCAATGTTCAACATTATGGAATTGTTTCAATCGAAACCAATGAACCATCATCAAACTTTTGATATGACCTGACCCCAAACGGTCTTGAGACCGTTTTCCTCATCCTATCCTTGGATTTTGTGAAATTCCATTAGGGTTTAGATCATTAGATTGATTATCAAATCAACACTTAATTGCATTTCAATTTGGTATCTATGGACCTTCAATTACTCAACCATACTTAACCCTAGACCTCCAAATGGTCTTGAGACCGTTTGGGTTAGTCAATCCAAAAATCTAAATTAAAAAAATTGAAAATCAGCACTTAACCTGATTAGGGTTTTGCTTAATTGATTAACCTTCCACTAATGATCCCTTTGGAATTAATCAATCAAATTTGATGGGTCATCAACCATCAATATTAGAATCAGAATTCCCAAATGGTCAACCATGGTCAACTCTCCCAAATGGTTTGAAACCGTTTAGCTTCAAACGGTTTGATGAAACTGTTTGCTTTCAAACGATTTTGGTTGAAACCGAATTAGCAACTTATTGAAAACGAATGAGATACAATTTCTTTGGGAAATGAGTCCAAGATGATGTCATCATCATCTACCTTCGTCCCTGTAGTTCTTAGTACTTCTTATTTCATGGAATTACCAATTTCAACAAGCAATTAATCAAAAAGATGAAGGAATCAACGAAATTGCAACATAGATGGTTGAATAACAATGTAAAATGGTTCAAGTTATAAAACCCGACTCCAACTGAGCTTCAAAGCTCCAAGCTCACATAAAAAATGGTGGATGCAACTCCTTTTACTAATCCAAGGCTCATCCTCAATCTTTGAGTGAAAAGGAATGGTTAGGATTGAAGATGGGATCGAGATAAGAAGAAATCATGCATTTATTTTCAATTTCCACCACGGAATCAAGGTGAAAGGAGGTCAAGAAGCTTACCAACAGGTTGGAAGTCGTCCTCCTGATCCTCCAAAGATTCCTTGGTTGTTTTTCAAGCAAAGAGAAGAAGTGGGTTCGAAATTACCCTTTCATTCTATGGATAAATGAACTTTTATGCAATTTTTATAAAAAATTCAATTAGGAGAGAGAAGGTGGGAATTATCCCCTCCAATTCCTTACCACTTGCCTCCTCTACTTCCTTAGGAACGAGGATATCATCCTTGCCTCTTTTTCCTCTCAATTATCCTCAATTTAAAGAAAAGAAAATTAAGCACCTTAACCCTTATAATATTAATATCCATAAGCTAGTGGATATTTTTTTTCTTATAATAAGGTGAGTGGAGTTTTCACCTCCTTGAGATATTTCGTGGCCTAGAAAAGGCACAAGGGTGTTCAAAATTGAGAAAATTCAGCCATCTCTTTTTTGGTTGAAGGCCCTTCAATTATTTTATTTATTTTTACATTAAATTGAAATAAAGTTCCAATTATGCTTAAATCTTGATTATTTTAATATCAATATTCTCTCTCCTTCAAAGAGATACAAATGAGGCGCCCCTCTCATTTTATTTGCTCCACATGATCCCAAGAAATAGTAGGGACCATTTTGAAGTGGTAATTTGCATATTGAACCCTAGGTTTTTGGTAAATTGCACATTACCCCAAAACTAGGTTTTAATGCACAAACATTGCTTTATCAGCTCTTTCTTGGTACTCAGGCCACCACAAGCCATACCTCTGCATCATATTCAGTATCATGATGCTTCAACACATGAGGAACATATTATCATGCACAATTTTCAATTTAACCCCTCAACTTGGGTAATTTGCACTTTAGTTCAAAACAAGCAAAATATCATTTCAACATTATTCAAAAAGGACTAAAATTGAAATATAAGTTCCTCTTGAGCCTTAATCACTTTTCAAAAGATAAGAGCAAGCATATAATCAACTTTATTAAGCAAAACACCTAGGGTTAAAGCATAACCCAGGTCAGGGATGTTATAAATTATCCACCCCTTACAAGGATTTCGTCCCCGAAATCATCAATGAAAACATTTAAGAGAAAAGAGTAGGGTATTTCCTCCTCATTTCTTCCTCTAGCTCCCACGTAGCTTCTTCAATGCCACTATGATGCCAGAAAACTTTTACAAGACAAATATCTTTCTTTTTTAGATTTTTGATTCTCCTATCAAGAATCAACACATGTCCTTCAACATAAGATATATCATCCTTTAGTTCTACCTCCACATGTTGCAGAACTAACTCTGTGTCAGGATGGAACTTTCTCAACATGGAGATGTGAAATACTGGGTGCAATCTATGAAACTCAGGTGGTAACTCCAGCTTATAGGCTACCTTTCCCATCCTTTCAATGATCGAATAAGGCCCCATAAATCTAGGAGCTAACTTCCCCTTTCTTCCAAATCTAAGAACTCCTTTCCAAGGTGAGACTTTGAGATATACTTTGTCTCCAACTTGAAATTCTAAAGGTCTTCGCCGTTTTTCGGCGTATGATTTATGCCTATCCTGTACAGTCTTTAACTGTTGTTGTATTACTTTAATCTTCTCAGTTGTCTGTTGCACAAGTTCAGGACCCAAAAGTTGATTTTCTCCTATTTCATACCAACATAAAGGAGATATACAACGTCTACCATATAAAGCTTCATATGGTGCCATGTCAATACTATGCTGATAGCTATTATTATAAGCAAATTATATCAAGCTCAGGTGTAGATCCCAACTTCCTACAAACTGAAGTATGCATGCCCTAAGCAACTCCTCCAAGGTTTGTATGGTCCTTTCCGATTGTCCATCTGTCTGTGGGTGAAAGGTAGTACTAAACCTTAATTGCGTACCCAAATATTTATGTAGTCATTCCCAAAAATGACTTGTGAACTGGGGACCTCTATCAGAAATGATAGTAGCTGGAACCCCGTGCAACTGCACTATCTTATCAACGTATAACTGTGCCAGCTTCTCAGCAATGTAGGTTGTTTTGACAGGTAAGAAATGTGATGTCTTTGTCAACCTATCAACTATCACCCTATTGGAATCATGACCTTTGGTTGTTCTAGGTAAACCAACCAAAAAATCCATGGTCACATGATCCCATTTCCACTGTGGTATAGGCAGAGGTTGCATTGTTCCTGCGGGCTTTTGATGTTCAGCTTTAACTTGCTGACACACTGGACACTGCATAACAAACTCAACAACATCTTTCTACAATCTAGGCCACCAATACATATCTTTCATGTTATGATACATCTTGGTGCTCCCTGGATGCATAGCATACATTGAAGAGTGAGCTTCTTCCAGAACTAACTTTCTCAAGTCATCGACATCAGGTACTACCATCCTACCATGGTAACAGACTACATGATCCTCTAACTCATGAAAGTCATCTTGTTTCTCACTACCAAACTCCGATCAAATATGTTGAACTATAACATCAGTTTGTTATGCTTCTTTAATATGTTGTCTCCGAGTTGGTTTTATGTGCATCTCAGCTAACAACCCGGCTAACAATGATACTTTTAGCTGTACATTGTTTTGCCTCAAGGAGATAAACATATCCCTCTTAAAGCACACTAAGGAATTCAACTGTGCTTTATCTAGGGTTGCTGTTGCTGATTTCCTACTTAGTGCCTCAACAACTACATTAGCCTTCCCTGGATGATAATCAATTGTACAGTCGTAGTCTTTGATTAATTCCATCCAGCGGCGCTGTCTCATGTTCAACTCATGCTGTGAAAAGATATACTTTAAGTTCTCATGGTCTGTGAAAATATAGAATGTTTCTCCATAGAGATAATGTATCCAGATCTTGAAGGCATGGACCACAACAGCTAGCTCTAGATTGTGTGTTGGATAATTCTCCTCGTGTTTCTTAAGCTGTCGAGAAGCAAAAGAAATCACTTGTTTATCCTACATCAACACACATCCTAGACCGTTCTTAGATTCATCACAGAAAACTACATACACCTTTCCCTGCTCAGGTAATACCAACACATGTGCACTTGTAAATCTTTCTTTCAACAACTAGAAGGATTGTTGACACTTGTCATTCCAGACAAAAGGAACCTCTTTCCTGGTCAACTTGGTTAGGGGTAAAGCTATAGAACTAAAGTTCTTAATGAACCTCCTGTAATAGCCTACTAGTCCAAGAAAACTACAAATCTCCGTCAGTGTCCTTGGCTGTTCCCATTTTAGGACAAATTCTACCTTCTTAGGATCAACACGAATACCTAAAATAGATATTACGTGTCCAAGAAAAGAGACTTCTGGTAACCAAAACTCACATTTGCTAAACTTAGCATACAACTTATGCTCTCTTAGCAAAGTTAGAGCCTGACAGAGGTGTTGTTCATGTTGTTGAGCATCTCTACTGTAGATCAAGATATCATCTGTGAAGACTACTACACATTGATCAAGAAAAGGTCGAAAGATTCTATTCATGAGTTCCATGAATGCAGCTGGTGCATTAGTTAGTCCAAATGACATACCTATGAACTCATAGTGACCATACCTTATCCTAAAAGTAGACTTAGGTATGTCACCCTCCTTAATACACAACTGATGGTATCTCGACCTTAGATCTATCTTAGAAAATACAGTTGCACCATGCAACTGATCAAACAAGTCATCTATCCTTGGCAAAGGATACTTGTTCTTTATGGTTATTTTATTCAACTATCTATAGTCGATGCATAACCACATTGACCCGTCTTTCTTCTTAACAAAGAGGACTAGATTACCCCATGGTGAAGTACTATGTCGGATAAAACCCTTCTCAAGCAGCTCCTGAAGTTGTTTCTTGAGCTCTTCCATCTCAGCAAGTGCCATTCTATATGGTATTTGTGTTATTGGTTGCGTACCTGGGATTAGATTAATCTCAAAATCAATCTCTCAGGGTGGAGGTACACCTGGAAGTTCCTTAGGAAACAAATCCTCAAATTCCCTGACAACTGGCACTTCAGAAGGATGAGGGCTCTCCATGGTGGTATCTACCACATGTGCCAGGAATGCAAAACATCCTTGCCTCATCAACTTTTCTGCTATCATAGCTGACACAAGACAGGTTGGAAGAATCTTTCTATCTCCCTGAAAGATCCATGTGTCACTATCATCTGTGAACACAGCTTTGTTGGACTTACAATCCAAGACAACCTTGTACTTTTCTAGGGTGTCTATTCCAAGAATTATATTGCATATGTGCATCTCAAGTGGTATAAGATCCACTTGAATGTGATGTTTAGAAAAGATAAGAGTGTAGGGAGAACACACCTCCTGCAACACTGCAGATCCCAACAAAGGTGTTTCTAACTTCAAGCTTTCTACCCTATGACCAACTATCATATTGCAGTCAAGAATCACTCTTTTAGTGATGAAGGAATGCGTAGCACCCAGATCAATTAACACAAATATAAAATAGGATGAAGACATATCAGAATGAAATAGTTCCATCTGACCTGTCACAACTTGTGGATTCACCACTGCCTTGGGCTGATTCATTGCATAAAATCTCATTGTTGCCTGATGTTGGCCCTGTGCCCTATTATTGGATGCAGAGGATCTTGCCTGGGATGCTTGTCCACGTCCTTGAGTACCACTAGAAAACAACTTTATATGAGAACCTTGTTGACTCTATCTCGAGGGTTGATTCACCACTGTATTCCCCGTTGGGCAATCCCTTGCCAGATGTCCTACTAGTCCACATCGATGACAAGTTCTACTCTCTTGATGTAGTCTAGAGGGTCCAGTTACTGATGTTGATTCCATGCTAGGGGCTCTACTCGGAGGAAAACTATGCCCTCTACCCTTACTTTACATCCACTACGTCTGGGTATTGAACCTCTGTGGTGCTGCCGGTGCAGAAAATCTTGGTTTCTTAAAACCCTTAGACCTTTGTCCTTGAAACTATGTGTACTCTTTCTTACTCTTGGTTAGACGCTTCTCAATCACAGACCTCTCTATCCGTCTTACAGACTCCATGAAGGTGGCAAACCTCTCCCAGTTCTCTAAGGCAGACACCGGAGTGGTCAATTCAGCGTTCAATCCCTTCTCGAAATGTCGTATCCTCTCCTCATGAGTAGATGCCATTGCAGACAAAACTGCTAAAGTTCCATGAACTTAGCCTCATACTCACTAATGTTCATTTGTCCCTGCCTAATCCGCTCAAACTGAGTAATTTAATCGTCCAAAAAAGTCTTGGGAAAGTATCTACTAACGAATTCTCGTCGAAACACTTCCCATCCGATCTCAACACCTGGCCTCTTGCCTTCTTCTATAGTCCACTAGTGACCAACACTCCCTTTAAAGAGATATACAACATGCCTCACCTTCTCATCCTCAGGGATATTAAGTATCCTAAAGGCTTTCTCCAGCTCAGTCAGCCATAAGTCTGCATCAGCTGGATCAGTTGTACCAGCATAATCTATGGCTCCCACCCAGCGAAGTCGTTCAAACGTCTTGCCAACTCCATGTCCTTCATGGTGGGTAGGTGTGCTAGGTGTAGGTAGTGGCATCCTATCTGTCATATGAGTCATGGCTACCATAAACTATCCAAACATGGCTTGGAAGGCTGGGTTCCCCATATCTGCTTGATTGAACTGGGGTTGTTCAGGTTTGGGCTCCTCCCTATCTTGGTCTCTTGCACCTCCTCCTGGTGCAACAACGCTGCTCTCAATAGCATGTTCATCGTGTGATCCAGACATCTTTAGTTCTTCTTCTCCTCCTATATGAGCAGAAGACACTATCAGATAACTGGAAGACACTAGAACAGACTCAACAACCTTAATCCTATGTCTCTATAGAATCAGTGAACCTAGAGCTCTGATACCACTAAACTGTTGCGTCCGATTCACAAAAACAAGATTAACTAATGCGGAAGCGATTGGTAATGGCGGATTACTGAAAAATCACTAAAAATTAAAACCAATTGCAAAAAGATCCAAACACAGGAGAACTCTTTCAACAAGAACCATAATATTACATTCACATCCTGGTTCACATAGTACATTCTCTGTACCATTTCTTCTCAAGGAATATATATACATCACTTCTTTACTAAAAAGCACAAGTAACAAAATCCTCGAGGCATTCAAGCCAAGATCTCAGATCTATTATAAAAGCACTATCACTGACTCCTAGGACCTAAGAGTACAGAGACGACACCTAGGACTCTATATACACATATACAAGACTTGACAGCCAATATTTCCACCTAAAGATTTACTGCTGCCCCTATTGCTACTGCTGCTGCTGTTCTTCCCTTTTTATGAGGTTTCTGCCTCTACCTCGTCTGCATCCACCTAAAAATGTTGGAATTCCACGGGGGTGAGACAATTATAAAATTTCCCCAGCGAGAGATATAAGTCTCCGCCGAAAACATTATTATTGAAGTTTAATGGAAATAAACTGAACAGTGGAATCATATACTTAATAGCAGTTGAATCAAAATCTATGCAGATTAAAGTAACATTTCTATTCAAGTATTTAAGCTGTAACTTGATTAAGAAGCATGTCTCTTATTCCCTAAGGACTTGAAGAGCATATATAACATTTATGTATCTAGAACATGCTAAGCAGAATAACATCAACCAGTGATTCTCGTATTTCAATCTTATGCAAATACGCTACATGGCTAATTACATTTTACAAACATTTTTAAGCTTATGACCTGAGGAGATTGGATATACCGCTCATACTCCAACCGACCATGATTACGTAATGCATCGGAACCACACAAGGTCAATGGGAGAGCTGGATTCCATGACCTCATCTGTCTCGATCAGTACAAGACTACTTTGGCAGAGACATCATGTGTCAAACTGCAATTAGCTTGTTGGGGTATATTGGCATCTTCTCTATAGAGTTATAGCCCGTAGCATATACTCTCTTCAAGGTTATGGCCTGCATCCAATTCCTGGTATTATATTGAGGAGTTATGGCCCGTAGCCATACTCTTATTGGGGTATGGTCTGAAACCAATCCCGTACATAGGACATATCCCGTAGCCATTCCTATGGGGCATAAGGATATATTTGCCCAATTACCCCTACATATTCAAAAATATGCGTTCTGAGTAAAACTCGTTTCACCATTCAACTAATTCGAACATTGGTGGATCTGTGGTCAGGGCAACTACATTCCATGGTATCACTAGATTAATTAAGTACATTATCATATTCTTTTAGCATCAGCCAAGTTTTCAAACATAACTTATTAGGACAAGTACTACAAATAAACATGTACTATTTTCATCAGTTACTTCTCAGTCTTTATAAGACATTGGGATCTCAGTCCCTCATTTCAATACTGGGAATTATCATCCCTTAACAATCTCAATATCATAATTATATGGATCTGGGTATTCAAACCCTTAGCTCATCACTGAGCACTGTTACCACTTTTTTAGGTAATTATCTCATTCAAGTCATTTGACCAAGGAAAACATGATACTTGCTACACAAGCATCTCTTATGGCACTTGAGGCTCATTAACTCTCT
This sequence comes from Alisma plantago-aquatica, assembly GCA_963693085.1. Classification (NCBI taxonomy): domain Eukaryota; kingdom Viridiplantae; phylum Streptophyta; class Magnoliopsida; order Alismatales; family Alismataceae; genus Alisma; species Alisma plantago-aquatica. Next base: position 1,296,438,049 of record OY856411.1, read on the forward strand.
TGTTACTATTTACTAAGCAACAAGGTATATTATGGCACACAAGGTCCAATGAATAATTTTAATGAATCAAGCATCATAGCTCATACCTGGCTATGTTCATCATCTCAGGATACCTACATGGTTAGCACACATGATGAGATATATCAATCATATTTCAGTTCCATGATATTCAAGGGTAACATCACTATTCCCTTACCAGGGTTAGGGTTTCCCATTTCATGATAGTCAGGGCTACTGATTTCCTTTGTGCAACTAGGACCAATGATTCATCATTTCATCTAAGATTAGGGTTTCATGCTATATAATATAACCCAGAATTAGAGTTTCACACATCTTCACCCTATTTTAGAACTAGGGTTTACTAATCACATCACATCACCATAGATTAGGATTTATATTCAATAACCCACAATTAGGGTTTACTTTTTATCCTAATTAGGGTTTATCATAAAGATACCCTGAATTAGGGTTACTCATGTCATTACCCTAATTTTTTATCACATCATCCTCCTAGTTTAGGGTTTCACTCAAACTTGCCCTAAATTAGGGTTTGAGTTCATTAATCATCTCTATTAGGGTTTTATTATCTCTTTATCAAGGATCATACCCTAATTGTATATCACATCATTTTTAATGTTATAGACTTAATTGCTACATGATATCATTCATGTATGAATCTTTCTTTCTCATCCTACTCAGGATGTTCACTACTCAATTCTTGATTAAATTAAGCCTACTCTTTATTCAAATACATGCATTTATGGTTAACATGATGTATTGAATTATTACATCATTATGCATTAAGGATTGATCCCACTAAGGGTATCAATCATCTAAGTATCTCAGGTCTCCAAATGGTTTAATCAATTGCAAATTCAATTACATGAGAAATCCAAAGGAATTGACCAATTGGACCTTCAATCACACTAGGTGATCAATTGGATTTATCAATTGAATCTTCAATTGCATTAGGTATCCACTTGGATTGTTCATATTAGATCTTCAATTGTTGAAGGTATTCAACTGATTTAACCATATTGGACCTCAAAAAGATTGGATTACTTAGGCCCTAATGATCCTAGTTCTCAGATTTCAATTGGTTGAAAACCACTTAAGCAAAATACCCTTGAAATCGATTGGACAAGAAAGGTGTTGAAACCGTTTGAACTTTGGGTCTCCAAACAGTTTGAGACCGTTAGGACCCAAACAGTCTTGAGACCGTTTGGTCCAAACCATCTCAAAACCGAATGAACCAAAAAGTCCTTTCAACACTTACACGATTCATGATTTCAATGGATGAACCAATTATCAATTGAGTCCTTGATTTCTTTATCACTTGAACTATTGAATCAACCTTCAATTAGACCATCAATTACGGTTTTGAACCCAATTGATCTAGGATTTCAACTCAAGGGATCTTCAATTAGGTCTTTGAAACGAGTAGCCATCAATGTTCAACATTATGGAATTGTTTCAATTGAAACCAATGAACCATCATCAAACTTTTGATATGACCTGACCCCAAACGGTCTTGAGGTCATTTGGATGACCTCCAAACGGTCTTGAGACCGTTTGCCTCATCCTATCCTTGGATTTTGTGAAATTCCAATAGGGTTTAGATCATTAGATTGATTATCAACTCAACACTTAATTGCATTTCAATTTGGTATCTCTGGACCTTCAATTACTCAACAATACTTAACCCTAGACCTCCAAACGGTCCTGGGTGACCTCCAAATGGTCTTGAGACCGTTTGGGTGACCTCCAAATGGTCTTGAGACCGTTTGGATTAGTCAACCCAAAAATATAAATTAAACAATTTGAAAATCAACACTTAACCCGATTAGGGTTTTGCTTAATTGATTAACCTTCCACTAATGATCCCTTTGGAATTAATCAATCAAATTTGATGGGTCATCAACCATCAATATTAGAATCAGAATTCCCAAATGGTCGACCATGGTCAACTCTCCCAAACGGTTTGAAACCGTTTAACTTCAAATGATTTGATGAAACCGTTTGCTTTCAAACGGTTTTGGTTGAAACCGAATGAGCAACTTATTGAAAATGAATGAGATACAATTTCTTTGGGAAATGAGTCCAAGATGATGTTATCATCATCTACCTTCGTCCCTGTAGTTCTTAGTACTTCTGATTTCATGGAATTACCAATTTCAACAAGAAATTAATCAGAAAGATGAAGTAATCAACGAAATTGCAAGATAGATGGTTGAATAACAATGTAAAAGGGTTCAAGTTATAAAACCCGCCTCCAACTAAGCTTCAAAGCTCCAAGATCATGTCAAAAATGGTGGATGCAACTCCTTTTACTAATCCAAGGCTCGTCCTCAAGATTTGAGTGAAAAGGAATGGTTAGGATTGAAGATGGGATCGAGATAAGAAGAAATCATGCATTTATTTTCAATTTCCACCATGGAATCAAGGTGAAAGGAGGTCAAGAAGCTTACCAACAGGTTGGGGGTCGTCCTCCTGATCCTCCAAAGATTCCTTGGTTTTTTTGCAAGCAAAGAGAAGAAGTGAGTTCGAAATTACCCTTTCATTCTATGGATAAATGAGCTTTTATGCAATTTTTATTAAAAATTCAATTAGGAGAGAGAAGGTAGGAATTATCCCCTCCAATTCCTTACCACTTGACTCCTTTCCTTCCTTAGTAACATGGCTATAATCCTTTCCTATTTTTCCTCTCAATTATCCTCAATTTAAAGAAAAGCAAATTAAGCACCTTAACCCTTATAATATTAATATCCTTAAGTTAGTGGATATTTCTTTTTCTTATAATAAGGTGAGTGGAGTTTTCACCTCCTTGAGATATTTCGTGGCCTAGCAAAGGAACAAGGGTGTTAACACTTGATCAAATTCAGACATATCATTTTTGGTTGAAGGCCCTTCAATTATTTTTACATTTAATTGAAATAAAGTTCCAATTATGCTTAAATCTTGATTATTTTAATATCAAGATTCTCTCTCCTTCAAAGAGATACAAATGAGGCACCCCTCCAATTTTCTTTGCTCCACATGATCCCATGAAATAGTAGGTACCATTTTGAAGTGGTAATTTGCATATTGAACCCTAGGTTTTGGGTAAATTGCACATTACCCCAAAACTAGGTTTTAATGCACAAACATTACTTTATCAGTTCTTTCTTGGTACTCAAGCCACCACAAGCCATATCTCTGCATCATATTCATTCTCATGATTCTTCAACACATGGGGAACATATTATCATTCACAATTTGTAATTTAACCCCTCAACTTGGGTAATTTGCACTTTAGTCCAAAACAAGGAAAATATCATTTCAACATTATTCAAAAAGGACTAAAATTGAAATATAAGTTCCTCTTGAGCCTTAATTACTTTTCAAAAGTTAAGAGCAAGCATCTAATCAACTTTATTAAGAAAAACACCGAGGGTTAAAGCATAACCCAGGCCAGGGATGTTACAATATTGTACATGTGTTGACAATTACCCTCCTAAGTGAAGAACTGCTTCATCTTCTCCCACATAGTCTTGGCATTTCGGTTCTGCATGTACTTGACAAACACCTCTGGCTCTGTGCATGACCAAAGTCATGAGAGCATTTGATTTTTTGCTATCACCCAGATATCGTCAAGAACCACCAGTGAGTCATCTGTGATAAATTTGAGTTTACCACGGAACTCCAAAAATATTTGAACAACATTTATCTATTAAATAAAGTTTTCATCATTAAGTTTAACGATTGATATATGTGGTATATCATTATAAACGATTGTTGGATTAGCAACATCACCCATGATGAGGTGAGAAAACTATCAGATAGGCACGGTCCAAACAGAAAGAAAAGTATCAGAATTATCACGGTACAAAAAGAAATAGAAGTACTAGAATGTAGCACATACAAAGAACAAAATAGAATAAAAATACTACCAGAATGGGAACTCGATAAAAAAAAGATCGACACTACTGGAATGTAACTCGGTGGGAAGAAAGCAATACTAGCAGAATTAAAATCGATAGAAAGAGGAGTGATACTATCAGAATATCTAGGTAGGAAAAAAAGTGCTAGTAGATTAATGGCACAGTAGGATACATCAAAATCAAAATTCCCAATTAAAAAAAAACATTCAACCATGTGGATTAGGGATACCACATGGAGAGGAAGAAGAATAAAAGTTGTTCCCCTTTTTCTTTTTGAAGTGCTTTGTAATTCATCATATGGTCTTTTGTTTTGACTCTTTTGTTCGCTTTTTTTTACTTAAGAGCCAAAAATTGTGGTTTGGATTTGAAAAAAAGAAAAAAAAAGGTTTGTCAATGTGTTGCAATCAAGAACACATGCAATCAGTAGAAGGATACCGACGTTTAAGAAGGAGTGACCAACAACACTACTCCAAGCAATTAGTAGAATGGATTCTTTGAAATAAGCCTTTTGTTAGAACATGTGATGATTGTAATCAATAGTAGCGACAACGCAATTATAAATAAAGAAAGTATCTTCACATCCACTGTCATTGCCTCATGGGGAATAAAGAGAGATTCCCAAAAGATTGCAAATAGTACTCATGTTGATTGGAAGTGGATAACAATCAACCTTCATGCAACTAAATTTAGCAATCTCAATTCATATGCCAAATTTGAACTCTTAAGGCATCCACGACCATCACCAGGAAAAGAGAAAGACAAAGGGAGATAGGGGAGATGAAATGGTAGGGAGGTATTAGGGTTAACACGTTGCATCTGATGCCATATGGAAAGTAGTGCTCTATTCCAAAAGAAAATAAGAGTGTTGGGTCTCCTATATATAGAAGCCAGGGAGTACACAGATTAAATGGAGAAAAGGAAAAATACAATGAGCCTAAGCCCAACTAATCAAGTATACGAATAATGTCGAAATACATTGAACGACATGTGATGTGTATAGTGACTTCAGGTAAAAGAACCACAATCACCACTATCACTATGAGAGTTGTTTCTAACTACCATTCCATAATCTCCATGTATCACTCTCAAGGTAGGTTTGGATGATACATTGTTCTCTAATATGTACCTATGTGTTTGGTTTGATATCACATATCATGACTGATGAGACTCTGTCATCAACCAACACACACTTTAATCTTATGTATTATTGTTGTCTATTTTGCTTCTACACTAATATCCGACTAGGGACATAACAAGAATATATGTACTCTTAATATACATATGATCTCATATTTCAGGTCCCCAATATGAAGACATAATTGAGTACCATAATTCTTTAAACATTTACTATGTTTGTTTTATGATGTCATGATTATGACAAACATAATAAACACAAGTACCTTTATCATTATCAAAAAAAGTATCTAATTCCTCATTACAATCATCGCCTGATTAGCTCTCTAGGCATACATACCAACATGATCATCTTAAAACTATTAGGAATCTCAGTTTTGGAGGGAAATCACTTCTTACAATGTTGCTTCTATAATTTTGATATGAAATTAAAAAAAAATAAGTTCTAATTACTTTTATCCCTTACCTTATCATCTATTTACCAACTAGAGTTAAACTTAGTCAATCATCAAAACCAACTAATTTATGTTGAAACATCATTGGTTTCATATATTTAAGTGTATTAATATAACATTGACAAATAATATTCATTGTAACAATTTTTTTTCAATTAAGGCAGATTTGATCAGGGTTGGATCTGTACATTTAGGGAAAATTTATAATTGGGGCTTTTCATACACATGAAATTGGGTTTTAGAAAGTAGGGATTTGAGCTCATATGAAAATTTTATGGTTCATTATATGCTACTCATCATATAGGCGTTTTAACTTCACAATTCCATTAGTTTACCACCATAGGAATATGGTTTCATTTCAATTCTAATTCTAGGTTTCGACTAGGGTTTTGAATTTTGTTCAACTTGCCCACTTAAGATTCATTGTTCTTTACAAAAAATTACATAAATTCATGCTCATCTATTTATGACCTCGATTGAACCTTAGAATCATTATCATCATATAATTCTAAAATTATTTCCATGGATTAATCTTGAAATTCCTCAAGAAGATCATTGACCATCTCCCACAATGATAAATCTTTATCAGATATAGTAACCTCATCCTCATGACTTCATCAAAGCCTGGGTTTTTTAACTGTGACTAAAGTAGTGACTTTGTAATCCAACCAGGATTTAGTACCATTTATGTAGAATTAACACAAGAAGTTGAGCATCATGTTCTCCATAACATTGATCCATCAACTTAAGAAGTTCTAACATAATGTGATAATCAAATCTAACAAAAGATACATGCATTATGTGCTCAAATTAAATGTGACTAATACATTTATTATTGTAAAGAAAACCTTAATACTTCATGGTTCTCAAAGTGAAACTTGAACCCTAATGCATAAGTGATGTAGAATCGATAATATATGTGTAACCTTAATTTAGATCTACCCAACACCAAAGTGTGGATAAACCCCACCAGGCTTGATTTTGAAAAAGTCAGCTTCTCTTGAAGACATCACTTGGAGGAATCATTGTTGATGGAAGAATTGGCTCTAAAGGTAGAGGAAATAGGGTAACATGATTTTTTGAAACTAAACACGGAGGGAATTATTCTAGATCCATGATACAAGAAAATATATTTTGATATATATGATTCATGAGGGTGTCATTATTTAGATACCGACATGGGAATTATAACTCTTTAGTATGTATGTATGAGGTTAGAAGAGAAGATTTTACCCCCCCCCCCCCCAAATCCAGACCCATGGTCGAGGTCGAACGTCCTCGAGGGTAGTAAATTTAAAGCGGCAACTGGGAATCAAATCTTATTCCTTTGTTAGGAGACATTGTACTTGATCACTTGAATCACTCATTGCCGGCTTTTAATATGTATGTATTGATTACATAATATTAGAATAACTTACCTTTCCATGCTCTATATCTCTAGGTAATATTCTCTGGAAGAATGTTTATATGACGAGCTCAGAAATCTCCCTATTGCAAGGCGTACGCTACATCTATTGGTTTGTCCGGTGATTACTTCAGTTCTCTTTTTAGTCCGGCGTTTTACCTTGTTCATGGAGAGTCACATGAAGATTCGTATTGAAATGAAGTACATGCAGCTAAGCCTGATGTTTGAACTTGGCTTCGATCGTTTGCTGGTGCTATATTCTGTATTCGTCCTACATGAATAATTTCGCTTCCTTTTCCTAGGCAATAGAATCTTACCTTTGTAACTGTATTAACTTGGAATTTTTATTATATCTACATACCAAAAACCCGAGTGTTAATGATGTTGACATGATAAATTTGGACGATACTGTGTACATTTTAACACACAAGTGCTACTGACACTAATAGAGGGTGGGGTTATTGTTTCAAACCTGCAGCTTGTATATCCTTACTTAGTTGAGACCTATTTGAACATGGTCGAGCCACAACTACAATCAGCTGCTCCAACATGACCGCCACTGCGCTACACGACTAGAACGATGAAGACCTCGAAGTCTTTCTTTCCGACGAAGCTATTCATACGTTAGTGGTTCACAAGTGAATTCCAAGTTCAAGTAGCTTTGTTGGCGGGCCCATAGAATTTGGATCATGGAATACAATCGCCGACCGACTTCGAAGTAATCCTAAAGGATGGACGGACGTTAATCATTCGTTGCGATTGTATAGTTTGATTAAAACGGCAGCCTTTCCTTACTGTACGCAGCTTTTGGTGCGACTCAAAAGTCTTTTGGTGCGACTCAAAAGTCTCAAGATCAAGTCATGCAGCTCACTATATCCCTATTTGCTTACTATTCATTGTAGTCACGAATCCCCTACACGTCCAACGGATACTATTCTTACTATATTCACAGACGACGTTGCATACATTCATGCCAGACTGTGCGTCCCTCTGCCTCCCAGTTTCTTGCTGGTTGCCAACTAAGTCGTAGTAAGATGAAAGGTCTTCGACGACATTTTTAGTCGATACTGTTTCAGTGGAACAAAACTAGTGTCGCACGTAAAAATTCTGCTGTTTCTTTCTGGACCAAATATGGGTAGAGACCAATACTTTTCAATAACAATCGTTAACACCCAGCGCAGGGAACATGGTTCTGCTCCCAGTCCAACTATTTCATCCCCATCAACCAATCTGATGTTTCATTGTCTTGACTAAGGCCAGTATCATTTAGCTGAGGATAATGCCTAGCTTGACCATTATAGTAAATTGATTTTCTCCAAACCACACAATTATGTCTAATTTAGAAATGCATTGTAGTCAAGTTTGGTCCAACAGTTCTTCTTATTGATCTTATGTTGTATGGTCACTGTTTTCCATGACCGGTTAATCTACCAGACTTGACCAATTGTATAATACTTATGACGAATTTAGTTTTCTATTAATGAAACAGTTTTTTCAGTATTACAATTACAAAATTTACATTGCAATATGTATACTGATAAGGTAAAAATGAATATTAAATTGTAAAATAGATATTACAAATCGGGTGATAAACTTATCGGTTCATCACCCCAATAATCTCAATTGGCCGACATAAAAATAAACTAGCCATTGAACCCTGGTCCGCTTCAGTTAGACATTTTCCCACTTCCTCCTCATTTGGTTGACAATGGACAATTGTATGTTTCGCAATAGCCAATAATGCCAACTCCTGACCTTCAGTGTGATAGCTAGTAATACCAAATAGTAATGATTTTAGATAGAATGTAAATTTAATTTTGCAGTCAAGTTATGTTTGATAGGGACCCTTCAATCAGTTCATTATGCTTTTGGAAATGCTTAAGCCACTATAAGTAGTCGGCTATGTGATTTTGAGGTCAGACAAAATATAATTAAACCACATCCATGCTTAGAATATTTTTGATCAAGAGAAGGTAAAAAGTCTGTTTTTGGTTTAAAAATAACATAAGTTTTCATCAATTTTTTTACCAAATCAGTATTTGGTGATCCAAAATTTTAAAGATGATGCAATAGCCTTACCACTTCCCAAATTTGTGAGTTGGATAAGCCATTTTAGAGTTTTTGAATCGGTACTTTTACATTTTAACACTAGGATGTTTTTGTGCATGAGGATAATGGGAGGAGCATTGTTGACAATTTTTGAGTTAGGAGAGGCATTAGCTCTCCCATCCATCAAACCTGTGACAGAGGCTGGATGCCCGGGAGAGTGGTAAATTCAAGGCGGCTTCTGAGAATTGAACCCGAGTCCCTTTGTGAGGGGACACCGTGCTTGACCATTTGGACCACTGCTTTCCAGTGAGTATTTTTGAAATTGCTAGAGGGCATTGAACATAGTAAATTTGATTTTATTCTCTTCTTCTAGTGAAAGAGACTGGGATCAAGATGATGATGTTGAGAGTTCTCCATAGCTAATACATTTCAATGTATATTGGTGCACTCAACATTATACAATTGCATCAAAAGTGACATTTCATCGATCACAAATCATCAATTGAGTAACACATGATTCAAAACATACAAATTGGTGAAGAGAGGGATTACTGAATTCAATTGAGCAACTCTTGAGTGTATATGTGCATAATTAGAAGACAAAGAAATTTCACTTTCTCTAAAATGGTTTATTAAGAGAAAGATCACCACAATTCCAGATATAATGCATGTGATTCAAGAGGGAGAGAATATCTCACCAATGATATTAAGATTTTAGTACCTTATTCCACCCAAGAGTTCCCAAAAAAATGTGCACACAAGGTACAATGGTTCCAAGTTCTCAATAATTTGTCATGAAGGAAGGTACAAGTTATTTCATAAGATAGTTGGTTGTAAATCACTTCTAAGGTTTTTATTATATGAATTTCCATCTCCCCCCTTTGTGGGTAGAATCCTTAATAGTTGCATTGGTTGTTATATATATTATTATGAAATCATCAAGTTCATTCCCATCAATCTAGTCATATTCTTAGAACAATAGTAACATATGATATACAAAAAGTGTAATATCATTACCCACATACCATATATGGTGAAATTTCATTTTTGGGGTTGTAGAAGTAGGATATATATGAGAAGAATGCTAAGAGTCCATGATTTTTCACGTATAAATTTATTAGGATATGAATTACTAATTATTTCTCATCATTATATACTTCAGTCTCATACATGATGGATACAAGAGAGAGGGTTGGATGTGGTAGGGTAGGGTCAAAAATGATGTAAAACTTCATTTGTAGAAATTTTTTATTTTTCCTTATTCATAGTCATATACTCCATCCCTCCATTAATTATAAGCATGAAATTATATTAGTTTATCATTAGATTTAGAAAAAAATAGCTAAAAGTTATAAGAACTAATGGTCATTGTAACACTTCATATTATTTTATATCTTACTAGTTTTCCATTTTTAATTCGATTTATCATATTCTCATTGGGCTTAGCTCATATTTGAGAAATATGTCTTATTAACAAACATCAAAGAATATTAACTAACAAGAATAATTGAATGGTGTTAATATAAGTTCCTAATAGCTCAACTCCTAGATTTTTTTATTTACTTTAGCATTGAATGTTAAAATCTTAACAATGTGCTACTTATTATCATTTTCCCTTTCTTTTTCATTTGAAACTAAGGAAGATGGACATAAGAGATGAAGGGAATGCACTTGTGGAGTTGGTGGGGGTTCAACCACTAGTGATGGTTCTCTAGGAACATAGATATGTAGGGAACCCATGCAAGTAACTATTGTGGCTCCTTTTCGGTTGTGAAAATCGAGCCTCACCTCAAAAGTTGCCTCGAAACTAGTACATTCGAGCAACAACTCATTCTTCAGCTACCAAAAATTGAAGTGGAGTTAGGATTTCTCTAAGATTGAAGAGGCTATGAGACAAGGTCATGGGAGGCTGAGAAGATGGAGAGGGCAATGAGGGAAGATGCTAGTGGTGGTGGATCAACTTGCAATGAGACATAGATCCTTGGCAAGGTTGAAATCTTTGTAGATGGAGGTAAAGGATGGTTTGACAATGCATGCCACTTCACATCAACATGAACGGTCAGGAAGCTTCACATGGGTGCATTGAAGGTGAAGGTAATGACCAATTACTTTGGGGAGGGAAGGGTGAATGTGGTCAAATATGTCAAGGTTGTAGAAGCAAAAGCTTGTCAATGGGGTATAGGGGGGCTTTTATAGTAGTAATTAAGTAGTGGGTTGTAGTCTTTGATTCTCAAAGAAGTTGTGCCTACTTTTAATCCTTCATGAGTAAATGATAGGCTTGTTTGAGATCCCAGACGAAGGTTTAAACCTTTTAAAGGAAGATATATGGGATGGCATGAAGAAACATGGTGAATTTCATCATCTTTGGAAGCCCAACTACTGCACGTGCTGGAAAACATGATCCAACTGCATGATGTGGTTCCCTTCCCCTGTGAGGGCTCTGATCAATCAGGTCCACATTGAACATTCCATAGTTAGATGCATTATTTTATATTTTTCTAAACACCATGTTTGAGATCCTTTTTAATTGTATTTTTATAGTACATTTCAATTTTTGTTTATTATTTTAAAAGAATACCAACTAAAATCAATTTTATTCTAACTCATCATAATAAACTACCTTCACAAGTAGCTAAAATTTTCTAGTATTATATGTAATCTTTTTTAGTGATTTAAAATGTAGTTCATCTCAATTGGGTCAAGCTAACGTAGGGTGGGTGTAGATCTGATTTGATTTGATTAGTTAGGAATAAAATCAATTATGTGCACATCATGCAAATGGGATTCAAATATGTTTTAAATAGTAATTGATATATTGTAATTTTAAGTTTTTCAAGAGAGTAATTTAAGAGAGAGTAATTTAAGAAATATATCCCAATACTTTAACCACTACTAAATTTAGCTTGTTACAAACACCTCCTCTAGAAAGGCATTTGTTCCTGAAATCTGTGACAAGGCAAACAATTGCAATTAGGTCTTCAACATTTCATCTTGTAATGCCCAAGTTGCCTCTTGCCTACTATGGTGCATCCCAAATACCCTGAGGGAATTAATATTCGTGTTCTTTAATTTCTTTACTCTAGTGATAATGATATTCATTGGATACTCTGGATAAGTGAAGTCTTTCCAAATCTGGAAGGGCTCAATGGTTAGGACAAATGAGATGGGATCTTTACGTACGTCTTCAGAATAAAAGCATGAAATATATACTGCAACTTTACATAAAAGGATTCAAGGATATCATGTATGCAGACTCCCCAACTCATTGAAATATATCAAATGGCCCAATATATTGAGGACTCAACTTGCCCTTAATGTTCAACCTAGGAATTGATTTAAAGGGATCAACCTCCTAGAAATTACAATCTCCCATAAAAACATTTGTCCATCATCTGATGGCCATCACACATTTTTTTCTTATCTTGTGCCTCTTTCATACTTTTCTTCATTATATAAACTTTCTTAACATATAATTATGATCATCAGATCATAGCAAGGTCCATTCACCCATATCATCCCAATGAAAGAGTGATATGCAAGGTCTACAATAGAAAGTGTCAAATGGTGTAATCCTAATGATGGCATGATGACCATTATTATATGGGATTAAGGGAGAAAGATTTCTCCCCCCTCTCCCATGCCCGTGGCTGAGGCCGAACACCCGGAGGGTGGCAACTGGGATTCGAACATGGGTCCCTTCGTTGGAGACACCATGCTTAACCACTTGAGCCACTCCTTATCGACAATGACCATTATTATATGAAATATCGATCAGGGAAGGTACTTAACCCAAGAGCCACACCATTGCATAGCACATGAATGGATCATGTTTTCATGATTTTGCTAGTACACAAATAGTCTACAATGCAGTTATGTAAAACATGCCACATATTTTAAAGTGATGCCTAGGTGGTTGATAAAATATATCAACAACTACATCATCAGTTTCATGATAGACAACAAAGAGACTTAAAATACATGATATCATTTACTGTTAAATATAAAATTGATGCCATAATGCAAAAGTAAAATCACTTATATAATGAAATTGCTACAAAAACCTAGAGGAAAAGCAAGGATTTTCTTTCTTTTGTAATGCAACCTCAATTTCTAACTAAGAAACTAAAACCTAAATTTGAGCATTTTTTATTTTGCTGGAAACTGATGCCAAAAAGTTATTTTTAGTGAATAGGTGATTTTTGACGTGGGCTTCTTGTCAAAAACTGCAAAAAAAATTGTCGCATCTGTTTCTTATCTAGAGATCGACATCTTACATTGCCTTATTAGTAAAAGTATAAAATATATTATCTAGAAGCATCGGTTTTTTGTTCCTAAGATGATGATGTAATGTTGTAGCCCTATTTTTTTAGGGAAATATGAGCACAGAGTAGGTAGCAAAAACAAAATTTATTTATCCATATTCTCTAGAACAACAAGATCGCTTCAATAACTATGCAATAGAAAGGATGGTTTAACGTGTTCATACTTGGTCCTGGAGCAAGTCCAGTGACTATAACTCATTGCAGTAGTCGTGTACTCTTAGTTACACTGGGACTCATTTGCAACAACTCCTAGTATTCGCCATAGACAACATACTTGGATGGCATCTACAACAGCTCCTCCACAGACTACATGATGACATTGTCCTCCTACCAGGAAAAGTATCCACACCTCTAGAGAATTCCCCACTGACCACCTAGAACTCTTGTCATTCTACTAGAAACAAACATGAAGGAGTTGTACCCTTCTTTTTATGTACTAGTCATGAACTTACTCTCCCATAATTGTTTCTCCCTTTCTATCCCTCCCTATAGTGGGTAGAACTTGCTCGAGCTCTCTATTAGTTACCACAATTAGAGAGGACAACAATTCTCAGAGGCAATTGAGTTGTGTCTCTGGGAAGCACCCAAAACCCCTCTATTTATAGGAGGGGTTAGGGTCCGAGTTTCTATTTTGTGTGGGAATGGAAGGGATTCGAGTTTCCATAAATTAATTTCCTTGCGATAGGTGAACCGTTTGGTTCACTGGTGAACAGGTCGGCTGGCACAGTGAGTCAATTGGTTCACTCAGTGAATCGATATTACATTTTTGAGGTGGGGTCACATAAGTGGCTTCTCCTACCGGGTAGTTTTCATGTCATAAGAATATGTATTGTTGGAGAGTGCATTGCCATAGGTGTACATTATTTGCTTTATAGACTCAAATCATAGCCTATATCTAAGATTGTGAAATGTGGTGTAAATTATAGAGGACTATAACTAAATCCTTGTCTTCATGTTTATATTTAGTTTTAATGTGAACTAGTGGATTGAATATGCTTATTATACGTACAAGGACTATTGCATTATTCAGCAAAGCAGTCAGTTGTATTGTTGTCCACTGCTTCATTTTGATGCAATGAAAATGGGGGTTGCTAATGACTTCTATAGTACTTTAAAAGAGCATCTGTACATTGGTGGATCTCACTATTGTATAATAAAGGAGTGTTTTGGCTGGCTGTGCCCATCCCGGAACTTCCCTATCCCTACCAGATGCCCGTGCCCACTTAGATGAACATAGCACATAACGATCAATATGTTATAGATACCATTAGCTGTAAAATAAAATTTTTATTTTATTTTTTCAAAAAAAATTATTTTAAAATAAATACGCCAATATTTGTGGTGCTCTTCAAACTCGGATACAAAAAAACACCACTTTGAGTGGCGAGTTCTATACAAAGTGTGCTATTTTGAGAAATATTTTGAAAATTTTGCTATTTTGGTAAATATTTTTGTGAAAGAGTACAAGATTGGTTCTTTTCCACAAATTTGTTGATTACAACTATAGTTCACATGGGGCTCACACGTGTGTTGTCTATCTCTACATGTCATGGGCTAAAACCATAAAGAAGTGAGGAGTATATTTCTTTTTAACAAAAACTAGTTGTCACTAATTATTGGTTTTTCCAAAAGTTCTAAAAATATTTAACATAAATTAATCCTAATAACGAATCATTCTATATGTCTGGTTCTATTAAAATTGGTATCAGCTCATATTACAAGGTATTTTGTTACTCATATAATTGTACCTCTCAGTTTCATATGTAAAACTAAGTGTATCAACATATAGACGTGTATTTTATTATGCAAAAGGTCACATTCTTGTGTCATTTTTAGCCTATCCAAATAGTGTGACCGACCAAACTAGTACTTTCCATTCTAATTTTTTGTTCGTTAAATCTTTATGGAATACAATTTTTCACAAAAATCTATTTAAAGAATAGTCTACTTGAAGTTGGGCATATAAAAAAATAAGTTTGGATTACTTCTTGATTGTTGTTTGTTGTGTTACTGCAAACAATTTTATGTATTAATATGATTCTATTTGAAACATGCTGATCTCTACTTCATTATTGTTGTGAACTCTATTGCAAGGGTTTTAAAAGTAATAGAGAAATGAATTTTGTGCTATAAATCATTGAGGGATACTTGGACAAGTATATTGAATAAAAAAATAGAATAGCTAATTGGATCTCACTAACTTGGTGTGCTTCAAATAATGGTGAAATGTTATATACGTCGCTACTTTTAATAATAAATATTTAAGTTTCCATTTAAACTCATGTAAACTTTACGACAATATCTTTTCTATAATGGATATAGTTATTGATAACATCTCATTTTATGAACTTGTCGCATATATTTTATTCCTATCCTAGCATAGCTGTTATGGATTTCTCTATTCATTTGAGTACCTTAGTGTCAAAATCTTGACTTCATACATCTCCTACTCAGTGTTGGTTCATGCTATGTCGCGACAACGACTACACAATCCACTAACGTTGCGACCATGATAGAGCCTCTGCTCTGTGACCCCACACCTCGATCGCGGCCCCCCTTCCAAACAAAATAAAGCACCACGATTGGATGGGACTCTTCCGCGACTGCAAGAAGGAGATCACCGCAACCACGAGCATGCGACCCCTTCTTAAAGGGATCGCGGTCGAAACCAAACCCTACTATCATAATCACGAAACAAGCCACAAATGAGATGAACTCCCCAGAGCGTCGTGACCAACCCATGTGTCACGACCGTGGTCAAAAGTGAAGTCGGTGGGCAGTGTCTATAAATAGACCCCCGCCTCCACCCATCAAATCATTAGATCATCAAGGACCACAAAGTGATGACAAACTCTAGATTCATCCATGTTCATCCCATCGGTCTTGGACATCTGAAGATGAAAGTTAGAGGAGAGAGAAGATCGGTCATCCTCTTTTTTGAAGGAAGGAGTTGTCATCATCCACACCCGCTCCAGATCTAGATCCGAAGAAGTACAGTTGGTGTATCACCTTCTCCCTTCTCTAGATCTATAATCTCCCTCACGCTGAACCCTTCACCTCTCTATTATTCTTGATGTATCTAGCGTTCTGTAACGTTGTTATGCTACCCATTAACATGTGTTGCTAAACATTTAACTTGGGTTGGGAATAATCACTAAGGCTCTCCCAACATGTATATTCTTGCTTCCCTTTGAGTATATATATGTTCTTATCAAGATTATCTCAATACTCTTGTTATTAATGCTTCACTTGTATGCTTAGCTACCTTTTTGTGATGTATGATTATTGGTGCCTCGAAAGAGTAGTACTAATCTTATCCAGAGTTATGGAGTAGTATGAATGCATGAAAGTGATAGAGTACAAAAGTATATGGTCATATGATTTTCTTTGCAGTTGTCTGGCTGTCATCTTGAGGGAGAGGCCACCTTATAATCTAGATCTATCCTAAACTCAAGAGAGGAGGGGATAGAGATAATTGATGATTGCTCGTAATCTTGATAAGGGTATACAAAGGGGTGTGAGTTTTGTATATTGGTGTGAGACTTAGTAGGTGAAACCCCATCAAAGTTTCCTTACACACTTTTTTTGCTTATTTCTTGTTTGACTTTGTTCTCTTGTTTTATTTTCTTTCTTTTGCCTTTCTTTGCTTTATCTTGAGCAACATCATTTCTTAGAGAATGTCACCTTAATCCACCTTTTCATTTGGGGTGTACGAGAGTTGGGATAAACGTCCTTAGCACTTACCAATATTATCCCTATGGTTCAACCCTGATATACTACATCAGAACCCGTATAATAGTTGTGGTGGCCTGAGTGTCGGGTTATAAATTCAAGAGTCTGACTACTCTAGATCCGGTCCATTTTGGACGTGTGATTTAGGCCGGTCAAGTTTTGGCACCATTGACGGGGACAAGGAAAAACTGTAATGTTAAGTACACAAGTCTACTCACTATACTCAAGTGCATCAAGCGTAGCCGTAAGCTTGATTGTATAAAAACTTTAAATCTGCTACCCTATGGTTACATAGAATAGTTTATTTTAACATGTACGATTTTTGAACTCGACTATATGGTCTATTCATGGAGCCCGGAGGGAAATAGACCTATTGAATTCTTCACTTAAACTATAAGTCGTCATGCCGCCTCGTGTGGATGACAAACTTACTGGGGATGATCGAAATGCAAGAGTTGAATACAATCGAATGTGACATGAGAAGGAAGAAGAAAGAGAAAACTATCCCTCAGATGGTCTCTACCACGAGGAAGAGTGACGCGAGAAAGATCGACATCACCACCATCACCACCGCCGCATAAGGCACCATAGAAATCACCAAGAACACGAACACGATAATAAAATGTGAATGCGATGACCAGAACAGTGAGGGTGAAGATGATGAGGAAGAGAAAACTCTTAGAGAGCTAGCCATGACTAGAGCAAATGATTCAACATGCCCAATTGTCATCCCACAATTTAATGTAGATAATTTTAAGTTAAAACCTATCATAATCTTAATGATCCAGAATACGCCCTTCCGAGGGAATTCAAAGAATGAGAATCATTACCATCATCTTGACACCTTCAAAAATATCTATGATACCATCAAGATAAAGGGAGTGCCTCAAGAAGTAATATATTTCAAGGGATTCAATTTCTCTCTTGAATATAAAGCCTATCCTAGTACCTTAACTTACCTCACCAGTCCATAGATGGGTGGAGACCCCTTGTGGATCCTTTCAGCACTAAATTTTACCCCACCGAGAGAACTATTCAAAATGTACAAAAGCTCACTTCTTTCGTGCAAAAACCTAGGGAAAATCTTCACGAGGAATGTGATTTCAAGAATACCAAAGAGATTGTCCCCACCATAACTATTGTAAGGGATTCCTGGTGATAATGTTTTACAATGAGCTAACCCTCACAGAATGGACTTCGCTGAATGCAGCCTCCAAAATCAACTTTCATGGAAAGAAACTGAGCAAAACTATGAAAATAATTGATAACATGGCTGCATTGCAAGCAGGCATGAAATATGATAGAAGCAATAGAGGTTTGGCCAAGAAGGATGGCTCTGAAGGACCGTCAATCGAAGCCAAGGCTTTGAAAACCATTACAGCTCAAATTTAGAAGATTGCCACATATGTCAAACAATTAAAAGACATTGGTGGCAAGGCCAAGAAACACATCGAGAAAGTCTTGAAATGTGTTACGTGAGGCGAAGGAGGGCATGGAATTGACCATTTTATCTATACGCGGTCGAAAGAGAGTGAAGAAATTGAAAGAGAAGAAGAGACTGAAAATGTCTCTTATGCCTTAAACAACCAGACCATCCTAGATTCAATTATGATAATAAAGAAGCTGTTGAAAACTCTCATCCACTAAGTAATTTGTCTAAACCGCCTCCAGGATTTGAGAAAAAAGGAGTACCAATACAATATACTAGAACTACCAGTTATCAGACAAACAAAAATATCTATCAGAATCAAAATAGAAATATAAGGGACAAGGCCAGGTTCAGATCCAAACCAAAAATAGCAACCAAATGGACATGATTGCTCAATTGTTCGACATTCCAAAGAGGCAAACTTCAGTGAATGACCAACTAGCCCAAAGTGCCATCACAAATTTAGGAGTGTTAACCACAATGCAAACTCAGATGGAGGATATGCAAACCCATCAAAGACAAACCGGTCAACAGCTTGCCCAATTAGCGGAACTTGTGAAAAACCCTTCGTGAAAGATTTTGTCAAATACAAAGACGGCAAAGATGGCCACTCTCCAATCAGGGAGGACGTCGGAAAATCCAGGTATTAACAGCTTCGAGGAAGAAAGAAATTGTAGTGAGCCAGAATCTGAGAAGGTAATTATGCTAGAAGAATATGAAAGAAAAGGATCAGCTGAGAATGGAAAAGAAGAAGAAAATCACAAAAAGAAGAAGGATGAAGGTGTCAAGAATCCATTTCCTGACAGATTGATCAAAGCACATCTAAAGAAGAGATGTGATAAGTTTATGGAAGCAGTGAAGAAATTACACCTAGATATCATGTTTCTCGATGCAATTGAAGAGATGTCAATGTATACAAAGTTCTTTAAATATTTGATAACAGAGAGAAGGATAGGAGATCATGTCGAGACTATGCAATTGGAAAAAATGTCAACCGCATTTGTTAAAGCTGAGCTACCTACAAAAAACAAAGATCCAGGGGCGTTCAACATCTTTTTCTGTGTTGGAGACAATGTGGAGAGGAAGGGATTGGCCGATTTAGGAGCAAGCATTAGTCTTATGCCCTTGACTCTGGCTCAAAGGCTTGGATTAACATATATGGTAAAAATGGGCATGAGAATGGAGTTAGTTGATCTCACCTTTATGAGACTCGTGGGAATAGTAGAGGATGTTTGGATACGGGTTGGGCAATTCTTCATACCATGTGATATAGTGGTGATTGACACAGTCAAGGACCCAAAGTGTCCAATGATATTTGGAGGACCTTTCCTCACTACTGGAAGGGCTCTAATAGATGTAGCACAAGGAATTATTACTCTCCACATTGGTAATGACTACATTGACTTTGGAGTATAAGACGCTATGAGAGGACCATCTCTCTTTGAGTCAGCTTACTTCATGGATAGCTACAATAAATATTGTAAAGAAGTACAAGAGGATAAGGAAATTGTCGTTTCGCTTATATTAGCCTTAAATAACCCCAACCCTAGTGTGGAAGACTCAGAAGTTGTTGAAATTCTAGATTACCTAAATCAACCTGAAGAAGAGCTTAGGGATAATGAAGAAGAAACCTTTGAATATGTAAAGTACACATACCTTGAGCAAACACTTGAAGAAAAGGGAGCAACAAAACTAAAGACGGAATTAAATCTGCTTTTAGAAGGGTTGAAGTATGAATTCCTCCTGATGAGGAGAGGAATCTTGTGATCGTTAATGCTAACTTGACACATGAACATGTATAAAGGTTTCTAGAGATACTCAAATTGAATAGAAAGGCTATAGGGTATTTGGTTGAGGACATCAGAGGTCTCAGCCATGTCGTATGTATGCATATAATCAATCTTGAGGAAACGGCTAAACCTCAAGGTCAACCACAAAGGAAGTTGAATCAAATGCTAAAGGAAGTTATGACAATAGAAGTAATTAAGTTGTGGGATGTCAGATATTGGGTAAGCCCTATTCATGTGGTACCCAAGAAAGGTGGAATGATAGTGATAAGAGGTGAGGATGGAGACAAGGTAGCGATGCAAATGGTAATAGGTTGGTGTATGTGTGTTGACTATCGAAAATTGACTGTTGCTATAAGAAAATATCATTCCTCTCTGACATTTATTGATCAAGTCCTAGAAAGATTAAATGAAATTTATTTCCTAGACAGTATTCAAGATTCTATCAAACTGATTCACCTCGATGATCAGGAAAAGAGAACCTTCACATGTATATATGGAACGTACGCCTTCAGAAGAATGCCATTTGGGTTGTGTAATGCACCTGCAACCTTCCAACATTGCATGTTATCTATGTTTTCAGACTTTCTAGAAGACATAGTGGATGTCTTCATGGATGACTTCTTGTTTATGGGACAGACTTCAAGGAATGTCTAAAAAATCAATCCCTAGTCTTACAACGCTGTGAAGAAAGAACTTGGTCCTAAATTGGAAAAAATGTCATTTTATGGTCAAAAACGGCATCGTCTTAGGACATAAAGTTTCCAAGAAAGGAATAGAGGTTGACCTAAGTAAGATCAAGGTGATATCCAAGCTTCTACCACCTAAGTCTATCATGTGAGAAAGGATTTTCTTAGGGCATGCATGATGTTGGCTAAATGGACATCTATAAATCCCTTTGTTTTGATTATGATAAACATTTCATTCTTATTAATCTAATGAGCTACTTGAGTGTGCAGGATGACAAAGCAACAAGGGAAAATCTACAAGCTTACATATTTATTTTTTCATGCAATGTAATCACTGTTGTAAAAACTTGTACAAAAATATAATGTACAAGTACTTAGAATTGCATGTAAATCAAGCGTTAGATTCTCCCTAGCTAAACACCACAGTTAGACAAGTCATCCCATTCAAATAGGATTACTTATGCACACTTACACACATAATTAGTGCCTAAATTGAAACCTTGAAACAGGATCAATCTCGGTCGACAAACTCCTCGACCGAGACACTCTCGGTCGACAATCTTCTCGACCGAGAAAGATCCAAAGTAGCCGTTAGACACAACAGACAAGTTAGTTGGCAGTTGATGAAAGACGTTGCAAATCACTTGTTCCAGAGAGCCTGTCGGTCGACAAAAGTTCGACCGAGTAGGTGTCTCGGTCGACCATTTGTCGACCGAGATGGTCTCTGACAGCAACTGCAGAATTAATTAATTAGCCGTTGTTAAAGCAACAACTTTGTACCTAACGGCTAGTTAAGCACTTAGAAACCCCTAGAAGTTGTCTAGAACATCCTTAAGCATCCTTAGGCCATTCCTATAAATAGGACAAGCCATAGGACACTCAAACTCACTTGGTTTACACTTGCTACACTTGAGAAACCTTGAGTATACTTTGTGCAATCTGTTTGTGAGCAATTTGAGCATTGTGACAATTGGCCATTTCATTCCTTAGCTCATAATTCGTGTCCTATAGGCTAGTATCTCCTACCCACTGCAATCACAAGTTCACATTCTTGGTTAGGAGATCTATACGCTTGATATAGGCAAATCAAGCCTTGGGCTATAAAGGATAAGTTGTAATTTCTATTTTCTTTCTTGTTCCCTATTATTGTTTGTACTCTCCTTGCTACTCCTAGGTTGGAGGTTGCAGATTGGAGAGGGTGAAGATCTTCTTGGCGAAGAAGGAGACTTTGAGCTACTTCAGAAGGCTAGTGCAACGGGAGGTTACTTCTAGAGAGGAAGGCTACTTCAAGGGGGAGCTTGGAGTTACTTCATAGAAGGCTACCTCAAAGTTGGTGCACCTACTTCAGGGTGAAGGCTGTTCAAAGGGTGTAAAGGAAAGTATTGTATTTTGTATAAATCCTCGAGAGGTAATAAAATAAATACTTTCAAATCCCGGTTCGGTAAGAAACCGGGTAGTGGACTGACAACTATAGTATTTGCTATAGTTGGAACCACTCTAAACACCTGTCTCTTTCTTCTAATTTCAATTGTGGTTGTTTGAATTTAATAAATTGTTAAAATAATTCAAAAACTCTATTCACCCCCCTCTAGTAGTTTTTCAATTGGTATCAGAGTAGGCTTCAAGGAACCCTAACAAGGTCTTGAAGAATGGAGGGTAGTGGTGATTACAACCACAACAAAAGGTGCTGCTTGGACAAAGCTACAACATACTGCAATTGGTGCTTAGGTACAAGCCATCCAACAACTGGATGCCCATGGAGATCTAAGAAGGAAGATGAGAACAGAGATTGTCTCATTGCTACAACTAGCGAGGAAGAAGAAGAAGAGGTAAGTCTTTTTGATTTATCTAAAGAAGAACTAGTTGCTAGCCTTGAAGAAACACATATAAAATATGTTGAATGCAAGAAGAAATTAAAGAAGTCAAATAAAGCAAATGATGAATTACATGCTAAACTTCTTGCTATTACATCCGAAAACGAAGATCTTAAAAAGATCATTGAAGATCATGATATTAATATAAAATCTATAGAGGCAAATTGTAATCTACTTTCTTTAGAGAAAAATAATTTGCAAAGACAAGTGAATGATCTTCAAAAACAACCTATTTTGTGCAACCATCTAGATTATGATTCTATTGTCAAAGAAAGAAATTTATTGTCATCTAATCTAGATCAAGCGAAACTAGATATTAAGAAGAGAATGGAAGAGATTGCCAAGTTACAACAAAAAGTCAGTAATTTAAATAATAATGGCATTCTTGATCAAATCTTAGATAATTCCTATCATCAAATTGGGAGAAGAGGACTAGGTTATAAGCCTAAAGGGAAGTCCTATCAACCTAGTTGGAAAAGATCACAAACCCATCAATCTATATATGTACCTAAAGGAACAAATACATTTTTACCAAAGAACAACCTAGAACAAAACCATAGAAAACGACTTGAGGTTGATTCTATATGTTGCCATTATTGCTCACGTCTTGGACATTACTCTTTTTCATGTCCTTATAAGAGAAAAGATGTCAAGTTAGTTTGGGTTCCAAAACCTCCAAACTAAATGAACAAAATCAAGTTGAGATATGACCAAAGACATTAGTTGCATATTTCTATGTCTATCTCAACTCAACATAATGAGATTACAAATGTAAATGAAATTAATATTAGTTTATTCCCTAGATGATTTAAAACTTAAACTGAAATTATGCTTAGTCAAATGAAAAGAAAATTCCTATTTTCACATGATTGTTCGTAAAAGTATTTTCTGGTCTATTCATATACTAATCATGTAATGGAATTATCATTGTATGCTGTTATTATCATTATACCATGCTTTCATCATTAGGTGCGCATAGATAATGAAAATTGTATGCATGGATCCATGAAAATATATAGGCAAGCAAAATGATTTATTAGTTATATGTTATTGCTTGCAACACATAAAGATAAAAATCCATAAATTAGTATCTTTGAAGATTTGAGATAATTAATTGTACCTTCAATTAAGAATCTTAAGTATTATGCTTCAGCTTGACATTTAATGCAGATATTATACTCAACATATTCAATCTGAAAATCTGCAAAATTAGCCTCTTGGTCAAAATAAAATTTGACCAAGGGGCGCTATGGTCGTAGTCAAATTCGACCTAAAATAAGTTTGACATAATAACTATTTGGATATCCTTTTATGATTAAAAGAATAATTAATTTATGATCACAATTTGTCCCAATATTGTCAATAATAAACACAATATTACTCCCTTAGAAAATCTATATATGTGCTCTACAAAAATAGTCTATCAATTACATTAAAAAACAGCTTCAAATTCGTACTCAGTAAGTCTCTCGGTCGACGAACTCTTCGACCGAAAACCTTTCAATCAGCCCCTCTCTCTCGACCGACAGAATCTAGACAGATTTAGTATCGGACACACTTTCGGTCGACAATTGTTCGACCGAGACAATGTCGGTCGACAATTGTTCGACCGAGAAATAGCCGTTGGATATGACCGTTGTAAACCGACCGTTATGACCGTTTATGACCGTTATATGACCGTTGGGGAGCCGAGTGGCGCGTCTGCAACATGACCGTTGTGTACGCTCGGTCAACGAATCGTCGACCGACCAGGTCGCTGGATTGTTATAAAAGGAACCAAAGACGGGTCACTTCCTCACACTTGCATACTCTTGCTTCCATAGGCTCTCTCTAGTGCATTTTTGTGCAACTCTTTAGCATCCTCATCCCCAAGCCTTCCTTGCTTCTTCTCCACCTTCAAGCAACACAATGGCCTCATCATCTGCTCGTGGGAAGAAGAAGGTCGCCGACAGGAAAGGAAGGGAAGCTCGGGAAGCTACTCCACCACTGACGATCATCAACGACATTGCCTTCCTCGATGGAGATGCTGGTGATCGATATCTACGGCTTTCCTCCAAAGCTCCTCTCCCACGACGACCAGTTGAAGTTATGGACTTCATCAACATCGTCGACTTGGAGGACCTTTTCGAAGTACAAAAGTTAAAAGAATTCATCAACCCTTCTTTTCCTTCCTATTCAATCAAGGTAGTGAATGAATTCTATGCAAACCTCATTTCCCACTCTTAAAATGAAACCATCTTCTTCTATACTATGGTCAATGGGCATAGCTTCCGATTTACTGAAGCGGACATTCTTGACATGCTAAACATTGACATAGATGAATATCAAGACACCCTTGACCTTACTTCTGGAAACCCCCTTAACCAATTTCTCCAAGATGACCATACCATTAGTCTTAGTGACATCAAAAGGACCATTTTTAAATCCAATACAACCTGTCACGAAGATAGAGGCACATATTATGCTATAAATCTTAAACCAGCTGCTAGGATTGTAAACCTTATTGTTTCAACAAACATACATCCTAGAGCCAATAAGTCTGAAGTTCCTGTTTTTCGTATGTGTCTAATATATGCCATTATCCAACGTATTCCCACAAATTTTATCTGCATCATTCTTAAAAACATGCTTGAGTTTTCTGGCAATCCTCCATATGCCGATTTTGTATGCCAAATTACTCAACATTTCCTTAAGACCCCACTTGAGGATATGGGATATACATGGGAGCGTAGACCACAAAAAATAAGTAAGAATACAGTAGAAAAAATGGGAATTGATTTTGGTCATAAAAGGGCTAGAGTTGAAGGAGAAACATCTCATCAAGACATACCACCACCCCCTCCTTCTACTAACCTATCACATGACCCCATTCAAAACACTCTTACTTATATTGCTGGCTCCTAATATCACCTGAGCAAACAACTAGACTATAACCATCATGCCATGACTTATATAAACCAAAGAATGCAAACCCTTTCACCAAACCAACCTGATGAATATCTGTATTCTTTAAATCCTGGCATGCTCAATCCATACAATCCTTCGTACAACTATTATCAAACTCCACCTCCACCATCTGTGGATCTTACGCACACTCAGTTTTCATCCATGCAACTGCAAGATATTGCCGCTCATTTCCGATTTGACCGAGTTCCTACATTCTTGGAAGCATATGCTTTAACTAAGACAGGTGCTCTAGATTGGCAAACCTTGGTCCAGTATTATGGAACTGAGCCTTTTCTTGGGAAAGACCCTGACATTGATGTAATTCTTAAGTCTTTCCAGTAAGTGTTGGAGTTATTGTAATGATATCTTTTGAATAATTATAATGGGTCATCTCTATATGATGTGTCTATCTTTCTATGCTTGTAATACATGCTTTTAATGAAATTGGCCATCTTTACTTGATTCAAATGGATATTTTTATAAAGAGCATGTGAGACATCTTCAAAATATGGATTATAAGATCATCATTGTAGAGCATACAAAATAAGGGGAGTAATAAATAAAAAAATGCAACCTTTAAAATTGTGGCAAAATTGACAAGGATGTATGACACAATTACTTAAAAACAGTTATGAAACAAATCCAGACACATTCTCGGTCGAGAAACTGTTCGACCGAGAACACTATCGGTCGAAAGATCGTCGACCGAGCAGGTTTCTGTTGTCAAGTTTGCAATAAAACTGAATATATTTGCAAATCAATCATGTTTCCCTTCATCATGTTGATACGGAAGATCAATTGGCTGATATTTTTACAAAACCGCTTCCACTAGATCAATTTAACAACATTAGGAAGCAATTGCTTATCACTCCTTTGGAGGATGTTTTCTTTGATATTTGTGCTACTTAAACAAAAGCTCTTGTTTACATTTTTGGTTTTTAAATGGACATCTTTTTCATTCGATTTGATGGGATATCTAATTAAGGGGGAGTTTTTATTCTTAACGGTTATCTTTTTGAAATGACAAAGGGGGAGAGATAAATATAAAACTAAAATTTAGTAATTATGTAAAACTCAATTAATGAGTTTCATAAACAAACTCTTGGCTTTACATTAAAAGTTGCTATATTCCCAAATGATCTGGATTTCATGTTCCATAATTCATGGGGAATAATAAGCACACATTTTATACACAAGAGAAAAAGCTACAAAAGGTCATCTAAAGGTATGAAACTCATATGTTTTATATTTCCTTTATCTATATTTTGGAAATGTTTGTCATCTTCAAAAAGGGGGAGATTGTTGGCTAAATGGACATCTATAAATCCCTTTGTTTTGATTATGACAAACATTTCATTCTTATTAATCTAATGAGCTACTTGAGTGTGCAGGATGAAAAAGCAACAAGGGAAAATCTACAAGCTTACATATTTATTTTTTCATGCAATGTAATCACTGTTGTAAAAACTTGTACAAAAATATAATGTACAAGTACTTAGAATTGAATGTAAATCAAGCGTTAGATTCTCCCTAGCTAAACACCACAGTTAGACAAGTCATCCCATTCAAATAGGATTACTTATGCACACTTACACACATAATTAGTGCCTAAATTTAAACCTTGAAACAAGATCAATCTCGGTCGACAAACTCCTCGACCGAGACACTCTCGGTCGACAATCTTCTCGACCGAGAAAGATCCAAAGTAGCCGTTAGACACAATAGACAAGTTAGTTGGCAGTTGATGAAAGACGTTGCAAATCACTTGTTCCAGAGAGCCTGTCGGTCGACAAAAGTTCGACCGAGTAGGTGTCTCGGTCGACCATTTGTCGACCGAGATGGTCTCTGACAGCAACTGTAGAATTAATTAATTAGCCGTTGTTAAAGCAACAACTTTGTACCTAACGGCTAGTTAAGCACTTAGAAACCCCTAGAAGTTGTCTAGAACGTCCTTAAGCATCCTTAGGCCATTCCTATAAATAGGACAAGCCATAGGACACTCAAACTCACTTGGTTTACACTTGCTACACTTGAGAAACCTTGAGTATACTTTGTGCAATCTGTTTGTGAGCAATTTGAGCATTGTGACAATTGGCCATTTCATTCCTTAGCTCATAATTCGTGTCCTATAGGCTAGTATCTCCTACCCACTGCAATCACAAGTTCACATTCTTGGTTAGGAGATCTATACGCTTGATATAGGCAAATCAAGCCTTGGGCTATAAAGGATAAGTTGTAATTTCTATTTTCTTTCTTGTTCCCTATTATTGTTTGTACTCTCCTTGCTACTCCTAGGTTGGAGGTTGCGGATTGGAGAGGGTGAAGATCTTCTTGGCGAAGAAGGAGACTTTGAGCTACTTCAGAAGGCTGGTGCAACGGGAGGTTACTTCTAGAGAGGAAGGCTACTTCAAGGGGGAGCTTGGAGTTACTTCATAGAAGGCTACCTCAAAGTTGGTGCACCTACTTCAGGGTGAAGGCTGTTCAAAGGGTGTAAAGGAAAGTATTGTATTTTGTATAAATCCTCGAGAGGTAATAAAATAAATACTTTCAAATCCCGGTTGGGTAAGCAACCGGGTAGTGGACTGACAACTATAGTATTTGCTATAGTTGGAACCACTCTAAACACCTGTCTCTTTCTTCTAATTTCAATTGTGGTTGTTTGAATTTAATAAATTGTTAAAATAATTCAAAAA
Source organism: Alisma plantago-aquatica (assembly GCA_963693085.1). Taxonomy (NCBI): domain Eukaryota; kingdom Viridiplantae; phylum Streptophyta; class Magnoliopsida; order Alismatales; family Alismataceae; genus Alisma; species Alisma plantago-aquatica. The sequence goes on from OY856411.1 coordinate 1,296,466,484, forward strand.
CTCTATTCACCCCCCCTCTAGTAGTTTTTCACATGATACTATAGATAATTCATAAGAAACTTTTCAAAGATTGCTAAGCCCCTTTCAAATCTCCTGATTAAAGATTTTGAATTTGAATTCACTAGTGAATGTTTGGATTCCTTCAAGACCCTTAAGAAGGCCATGACAAAAACACAAATTTTGTAAGCGCCGGATTGGGAGATACCATTTGAAATTATGTGCGACGCCAGTGATTTTGCCATCAGAGTTGTCCTAGGAAAAAAGAAGGATAAAAATTACCATGTGATTTGCTACGCAAGTTGAACATTGGATGAAGCCCAAGTAAACTATACCACCACAGAAATGGAAATGTTGGCTATCGTATTTGCCTTTGATAAGTTCAGGTCATTACTTGGTGGGATCAAAAGTAAAAGTATACATTGATCACAGAGCTATAAAATACCTCATGCAGAAGAAGGATACAAAGCTGAGACTACTATGGTGGGCCTTAATAATGCAAGAATTTGACCATGAGATCATTGATAAGAAAGGAAAGGAGAATGTGGATGTAGACCACCTGTCAAGGATAGTTTACGATGAAGAAAATAAGCTGCTTGTATATGATAACTACGCTAATGAAGCTCTCTTGATGGATCAGTCAGTTGAATCAAACTTACCCTGATTTGTTGACATTTGAATTATCTAGCCTGCGGGCAGCTACCTCCTGAGATCAGTTATAATCAGAAGAAGAAGTTGTTCTCTGATATGAAAAATTACTATCGGGATGATCCTCTTCTATTTAAAAGATGCTCTAACAATCTATATTGTCATTGTGTAGCGGAATAAGAAGTGTCCCTAATCCTCAAACAATGCCATTCCTCGCCTTATGGGGATCACCATGGGGGAGAAAGAACAGTCGCGAATGTTCTACAGTTGGGGTTATATTGGCCGACTCTCTTCAGAGATGCTATGTCATTTGTCAAGACTTGCAAAGAGTGCCAACTCATCGGGAACATCAGTCAAAGGACTGAGATGCCCATGGCTGATTGGGTGGAAGTTGAAAATTTTGATGTATGGGGGATTGATTCTATGGGAAATTCCCCTTCATCAAAAGGGAATCAGTATATTCTTTTCATTGTAGTCTACATGTCGAAATGGGTAGAGGTTGTTGCTAGCCAAACCTATGACTCCAAAGCAGTAATCAAGTTGTTCGAGAAAACTATTTTCTCGAAATTTGGGGTCCCACACATTGTTATAAGTGACGGGGGGTCTCACTTTGAAGGAAAGTAGTTCGAAGCTCTATTGAAAAAGTATGGAGTGAAACACAAAGTTGCAACGCCCTACCATCTACAAACAACAGGACAAGTCGAAGTGTCTAACAGGAAGGTCAAGTAGATCCTAGAAAAGATCATAAGTCGTACATGAAGGATTGGTCGATGTATCTTGACGATGCATTATGGGCTTACTGCATAGCGTATAATACGCCTATAGGTATGACACCCTACAGACTAATTTATGAGAATTCATGTCATCTCCCTATCAAATTAGAGCACAAAGTCCTTTGGGCTATCAAATTTATGAACATGGATCTTGAGAAAGCGGGCAAGAAAAGGTTTCCCCAACTTCAGGAACTTGAAGAGTTGAGGCTACATGCTTACAAAAATGCAAGGATTTATAAGCAAACAACTAAGGTATGGCATGGTGCCCACCTAAAGAACAAGGATTTACATGAAGGAGACAAAGTTCTTTTATTTAATTCCACTATAAGGTTGTTTCCAGGGAAGCTAAGAACAAGATGGTCCGGTCACTTTTATGTAGTAAGAATATACCTTTCGAGAATGATGGAAATAACCAACGAAAAGACTGGACCTTCCAAAGTGAATGGACATAGGGTAAAAAGGTACTATGAAGATGAGGATTTTGTAAGAAGGTCCGAGCTAAGTTTGGGGGAACCCCATCCTGCAACAAATGAAACATATGGGCCAGTACCAACACCAACTAAAAGAGGATGAAACCAGAATGCGACAGTCAAGCTAAAGACTTTAAACTAGCATTTCTTGGGAGGCAACTCAAGATTTTGTTGCTTTCTATTATAATTCAAGCTTTTTTTTCATATCATGATTTTAATCTAAGAGCTATATACATATTAATCCCTGGTCTCTCTTTGTCTAGGTATTTTGGTTTTCCCTCTCTAAAGCAAGTGCAGTGTAGTAAGTAGCTTGCTATATGTTCACATGGGTTTTGATGAAACAAAATGGAGGTGTTTTAGCTTAAAATCTTTGTTTATATCAAAATGTTTTTGTGAGTGTGTATTGTGGTCACAACACCTATTGCGGTCACAGTTGATGAATTACATGTTTTGAGGTCACAGTCGCGACAACGAACACAGTCGCGACATCCTGCTCGGTCGTAATTGTGACGATAGCCATGGCCGCGACATCCACCAAGTATAAAAGTTGGGCATTCTTGAAGTCGTGTCTTTTCCTTGCTCACTTCTTGATTCTCGAATGTTTGAGGAGCCCTAATCGAAGAATTGTGAAGACACAAGACACCCGGCGATGCAATAGCACCAAAGGACAGTTATGATGAACCAAAGCACTACCTCAGTGACCCCCTCACAATGGTTGTGTCATCTCTGCCCATGTCTACCTAACCTTCTGATCTCTCTTCTTCTTGTAGCTCTATGAAGGCACCACACACCCTCCTTATTTACCACTCTTCCAGTTTTCTCTCTATCGGTGCTTCATCGCCATTCTTCTCTACCCCATGAACCCTAGATAATGGTTTGTGATCATGTGTCGGCTGCGTAGTACCATGAACCCTTCTGTTTTCCCTGAAGTTTTGGTTGTCTCGCATGCCCCTTTTTCCCGTATCTCTTTCTCCTTTTTATTGCCATTTTGTGATTTCCTTCTCATCCACCTTTGTGTCAGTTACGCAATAGCAATTGAGTTTTAATCAAAAGATATACCATGATCGTGACATCCTTTTTCTCGTGATCATCATGCTCGCGACTAACTTCACGAAGATGGTTGTGGTTGTGACGTCCTTCCTTTCCTTAGTATTGCTTCTAGTTGCTTCTCTTAATCTGGTGTGATATCTGCTATGGTCGAGGCAGTAACTGTGAATGTTTAGGTCGCGAAAACTACCGTGGTTGCAACATATCCCCTTCCTTGCTATTTACCTGTCGTGGTCTCATCTCTGTTCATGGTCACAGTACTAAATTCACCTACTGTCGCGGTCACGACAACTCAAATGTTTGTGCTTTTTTGAAAGGGAATATCAAGCAAACATAATTAGAACTAAAATGAACACTGATGCCGTGAATAAATTATAATGTGAAAATTTCAAAATGTTGACTTCAACTAATGACACACTGATGAGAAAGACAACTTTCCTAAAGGATGCTGAAGAAAACCGAGAAAAGATAACCAAAGCTTCGACAGATCACCCCGATCTTTCACCAATGAAGAAACTCCAACTACAACTAATTAAAAATAAGTATGAGTACATCCTGGCCCACGAGATGCCAAAGGAATTTGAAGAATTTTAAGAGACGTCACATACAGAAAGGTGAACTCAAGAAAGTAGGGATACACAAGTTAAAAACCAAGGATACCAAAGACACCAAAAAGAGAAAATTGGCAGCCATGGGAAAACCAAAGAGTCTGAAAAGGATGAAGACCCCTAAGTGGTCAAATAAAAAGAACAAGAAACCTCTAACAAGCAGACATCAACATTCATACCAAGAGACCAAGTGCACTAGTCTCATTTAAATTGGGTAATGAAGACCAAAAGCTTCAAGCCGACATGGTATCTAGATGTCGATGACTTCAAGAATATGGGAGTTTATGATAGGGTGATAAAGTTCTTAGAAGGGGCAACCTGTGTACCCTATGCACATCAAAGCTCCTTCTCTCACTCAACTGATGGAAGAATTCATGATGTCACTAGAGAAACTACCTATCAATGATGGTGACAAGAAAGGTGGTGGAGACTTCATGCTTGAAGTGAGGATATGGGGTAAAACTCATGTAATTACTGGGGTCATCCTCAATGCTATCTTCACAAAGACAATAGAAGAAGAACAGACTTGCTTAGATGTGCTAGGTGAGAAAGAAGTTGTTGTCTACAACAGCCACAATATGTGGGAAAAGCTGATAGGAGAACATATGTACAGCTTGAAAAACTCAAAGGTGACACTCATCACTTCCTGCTTAATCAGAGTGATGTAGAAGATAACATCCAATACAATCTTCATGAGATCAAAAATCGGAAGAGTTTCTAAAGGAGATGTATTCTTAATATGGCCCATGCTAAATAAGAAACTAGTAAACACCAGAAGAATGTTGGTAGAAAGTCTGTCAGCCACTGTAGGAAAGGAAGCAAAGTAGATGAAAGAATTATGCATGGGAACCCAAATCACACACATCGCTTATCATTCCATGGATACTGACCAGGTAATGAAATATAAGCACACTAAGGTACACACCAAGAGAGATATCAAGTCCCTAATAAACACGGGCATCCTGGAACAAAGGGGCAGTAAGATTGTAACATCCCTGACCTAGGTTATGAGTTAACCCTAGGTGTTTTGCCTAAATATGTGATTAAATCTTTGTGATTAACTCTGAGCATGTAATTAAGTTTCTCAGAAACATATATTTCAGTATTTGCTCCTTTTTTATTTAAAGTTGTAGCATTGTTTTGATATACAGGGACCTATGTGCAATTTACCCAGTTAAAAGGGTTAGCTTGCAATTTGCACATGTTGAGATGTTCCTCTGATGTTGAGACATCATGAGAATCTTTTTGACAAAGCATGAGGGATTTCCCAAGCTTGGGCACCAAGGTGCAGCTGTGGAAGCAATCCCGGTACTTGAAACCCTAATTTGGGGTAAAATGCAATTTACCCAAATTAAGGGATGCATTTTGTAAAATATATCATCTAATGTATCTTTCTAGATTCTTACCATCATTAGAGAAGAAATGATGAGGAAGTCACCTCAATTGAGTTATCAAGTTATGAAAAATGCCTTGTGATTGAATAATCAGGGTATATGTGCAATAGTTCTTTATGTACGTACCTTATTATTAGATTGCTCTCCTTTACCTTCTTTTTCTAAGACCTTAAGAGAAGGTTTGTCCTTAGAATAAAGAGGAAGGGACGATCAAGTAAAGAAGGAGGGACCTAGTTGGAATTATGGACAACTTATGAACTAATGTTGAAAATCCTACCCCTAGTATATATACCCTCAACTTCTCTAAGCAAGGGAACTTGCCCTTCGTTCCCTTCACTGTTCCATTTCACCAAAGACGACCAAAGACTGCCTTGGAGCTAAGGAGGACGACCAAGGGAAACAAGGTAGGTTTGGGACCCTTCTTTTGCCTAATTCCATGGTTAGAACTCAAATTCAAGGTCAACTTCATGGCTAACTCTTGAAACCCTACCTTTCTAGCCATCTATTTTCGTTCTTCCTTGGAGTTTTCACCTTGGCAAACCTGTGTGGACTCAAGGACGCCATTAGAGCTTGGAGCTCAAGGAGCAAGCTTTAGGCGGGTTTTATAACTCTAAACCCATGCTTTACTATGTACATCTCTTATATGTGGTTAGATGATAGCTCTTCATGTTTCCCCTACTTTACCCTGCTATTTTGCAAGCAAATCCACGGGATATTCATACTGTTCTTGAGCTAGGAGATGAAGGCGTGATTTCCAAGAAAAACCCACCGCTTTTCACTTTTTTAAACAGTCTCACCAGTTTGCTCTCTCGGTCTGAAGACCGCGAGGTGAGCAAACGGTCTCGAGACCGCGACAGGGAAAACGGTCTCCAAGACCGTTTGGTCCCGTTGACCGAGTGTGGACCGTATAAGAAATCTGTTCCTAATTATATAGGCTAATTACCCTCAAAATTTGGGAGGCTAACTCCAAAGGAATCGGGAGATATGACCTTTTTAAGTAACAACTTTAAATGCATTTATTCCTGATTCGCAAACGGTCTGAAATTGCCTTTTTGGGCAAACGGTCTCAAGACCGTGTAAGGTCGTTGACCAGGCGTTGACCGTATGAAATTACTGTTCAAAATTATGTTAATTAACAACTCACCAAGTTTTATGGTCTAATTCCAAACGGGCTAAGAGTTGAAGGGTGAATACTAGGGCTAACCCTAGGTGAAATCAGTACTGAAATTATGGTGACCTAATTAGGGTTTTTAGGGTTGATTGACCTAAACGGTCTCAAGACCGTTTGGGGGTCATCCAAACGGTCTCAAGACCGATAGGACAATCACCCAAGACCGTTTGAAGGTCTAGGGTTAAGCTAACTTGACCAATTGAGGACCCAATTGCAAATAAGTTATCAATTTAATCAAAATTCTATTTTGTGGTTCAATCATGGTTCAACCCCTATCAAATCACCTTGGACTTTGATGAAATCTTGGGCAAACGATCTCAAGACCATGTGGGTTCCACCCACATGACCCTAAGACCGTTTGGGCCAAGTTTGGGCCCAATTGGAGCTCAATTGAAGGGTTCAACCTTGTGTTAATGCACATTGTTGAGTATTGATGGGTGAACATTGATAGACCCTAATTGAATCGATTTCAATCCTAATTGGTCAACAATTGAGGGTCAATTGAATAACCAATTGGTTAAGAATAACCTTAGTTGACCCAATCCATAGGTGGTCAACAGAGCTTTGACCTTTTGAGGGCTTCAACATGGGTTGATATCATTGAGTGTATCCTTGTTTTGTTGATGGACCAAACGGTTGAGACCATGTGAGAGGGCTCACGGTCTCAAGACCGTGAGAGGGCTCGCGGTCTCAAGACCGTGAGGGGGCTCACGGTCTCAAGACCGCGAGGGGCCTCGCGGTCCTGAGGTCAAAGTGGGAAAACGGTCAACATCTTTTCACGGTCTTGACATCAATGTGGCCCTCGCGGTCTTAACATCAGGTTGAGCTTCGCGGTCTTGAACCGTTTGAAGAGGCTCATGATCATGGAGTCTAAGGAGGTTCGCGGTCTTGGAGTTAGAAGAGGGCTCGCGGTCTTGAAAAGTCAAAATTGGCTAAACGGTCAACACTTTCAAACGATCTCAACTCAATTGAAGAATGATGGTTGAAGGTCAACCAATGTGATTCAAGGTTGACTTCATTCAATCAATTGATGATATAAATGGTTCAATGTTGCCCTAATCAAACCCTAATGATAACCTAGGATATTAAGTGGCTAATTGACTAGGATTTTGACCATGATGATGATCAATGGGGTGAATTACCAAAATACCCCTAAAGGGTAAATTGAGTAATACCTTGACCAAATCAAACCCTAATCACATGATGGTGATGATTAGCTATGTTAGCTTATGATGACCCAATCCAACCTGATTTGGAGTGATGTTGACATCACCTAATAGTATGAGGAGAGAGAAAGTACTTCTAGAGAGAGAGAATACTTCTAGAGAGAGAAAATACCCTTTTTAAGTAGAAACTCAACTAAAGCATCTCCAATGCACATGAGTGAGCATAATTAGGGTATGATCCACCTGTGTGAGGTCATAGAAACCCTAATTATGATAAATGATGGACCTTTAACTAATCTGAGAGCATCAGTGATGATGTTACTCATACATAATGATGATATGAGTTCAATTCACCCTAATGTGAATAATAAACCCTAACTCAAGGGTGATGACATGTAATGTGAATAGTAAACCCTAATTCAAGGGTAATGGCATGCTTTTGAGTATTAAACTCTATTTGATGTAAATTAGAGATTTAACTCTTATGACAAGAGTAGGAAGTATATTTCCTTATTTTAGTATTACCTTTATCAGTTGTATTAACCATGCAGGTTCTGATATGAAGGTAATCATATCCAGGTATGGATGTTGATGTTATATTCATTAAAGGCATATTGTGAGCCTTATGAATAAGTAAATTGATCTGATGCATTGTCAGTGGCATCCTATGATGATAATGGGCTGTGAGAGCCATGAATACCATCAAGGTCATGCATTAGAGATGACTTGTGATGAGGATAATGAGAAATGATGATTGACATGAGTTAGGCCTGTTACATTTGGTATTCTTCTTTTATAGCTGTTATGCTACTATTATTGTTTGAAGAACAATGTATGCTGTTAAAGAATATTGAATGTACCTAACTAATCAAGTATAATGTAGAGCCCTAATCATAGATCCATCATTGTCAGAAATTAAGTGATGGTGAAACAGGTTTTCCTCAGGGAACTCCTGGAGCACATACTTTTGAGTATGTGGGGTACATGGATGTGGAGAACCTTACATCCTAGTGTAGGAAAGTGATGTAGATGTGTAATCCATCCACCCTTCACTATAATTCCATACCGTATCAGTGGTAGGTAAACATGAAACCTCCTGATGACGAAGAAAGCACAGATATCCGTATCAGTGGTAGGTAAATATGAAACCTCCTGATGACGAAGAGAGTACAGAACGCCACTGTGACTCTAGAATAGCGAAGGACCAGTTTACCCTGGTAAGCTATAGTGGTAGAGACACAAGATGTCCTACAAGTGATCCTGTTACTGACTGAGGAAGGTGAAGGTCATGAGAATCTGGCTCTCTTAATGACCTATGTATGATACTGATGTGACTTCTCAGCGATCAGTTGGAGTATGAGTGGTATGCCTCATCACCACAGGGCATAATGTTGTTTGTAAAACACAATCAACCATGTAGTATAACTTGTTAGGGATGACTCCAAGTTAGTTGATTGATGTTACATTGCAATAGTGTTTATTTTCTCCATATCTCCTAAATTGTAGAGATCTTGTTATACCTGCAACTGTTATAGAATACTTTGAAGGCTTTACTGCTTAAGATATTCTTTGATGTTATAATAAAGCTTCTGGCGAAGAGTTATAACTCTCGCTGGGACAATTATGTATAATTGTCTCACCCCGTAGACTTCAACTTTTTAGGTGGACGTCGGAGATGAAGGAACCAGCCTACAGGTGATCAGTCTCAGCAGCAGCAGCACCAGGGGCAGCAGTAATCTCAGGTGGAGATTGTCCTGCCATGTGGTGTAGTTAGAGTCAGTCCTATGTGTCCTCTGTACTCTCAGGTCTTGGAGTCTTTTGTATAGTTATCTTGAGATTTTGTATCTTGATGTATATAATTACTCAAGAAGTAATTATCCTGAGATGTAAACAGTTTATCTCTCTTTATGAAAGAAGTTTTATGGATCCAAGTTCTTATCTCGAAAAGTTTTAATTTCCCGTGATTTTTGTCTTCCGCTGATTACCGATTCGCTTCCGCTAAGTTTTAATCGTGTTTATGTCATGGTTTGGAGATCAGAGCCCACAATTAGTGGTATCAGAGCTCTAGGTCAGTTGAGTCTACAGAGGCATAGGACTTAGGATGTTGAGTCTACCTTTAGTACTCCTTCCTTATCTAATAGAATCTTTTGCTCCTCAGGAGAAGAAGATACATAAGAATGTCAGAACATCACGATGAGTACGTGGCAGAGAGTAGTGCTAGTGCACCTCGAGGTGGTGCAAGAGTTCCGAGAATAGAACAACCTGCACCTGCGTCGCCAAGAGAGCCACCCCAGTTCGACCCAGCTGACATGAATAATCCAGCTGTACAGACAATGTTCGAGCAGTTCATGAATGCCATGACACACATAACCGATAGGATGCCCATTCCTACACTTGGGGCACCTGTCCAGCCTGAAACACAAGGTATCGGTAAGACATTCGAACGACTTCGTCGTGTCGGAGCTACCGAGTACTTCGGGACTGCCGATCCTGCAGATACTGACTTATGGCTGACAGAGTTGGAGAAGGCTTTCAGGATTCTTATGATTCTGGAAGCTGAGAAGGTTAGACATTCTGTCTATCTTCTCAAAGGCAGTGTTGGTCACTGGTGGAACATGGAAGAGCAGAAGAGGCCTGGAGTAGAGTTCTCATGGGAAGAATTTCGTCGGGAATTTATCAAAAGATATTTTCCAAAAACTTTTCTAGATGAGAAGATCTCTCAGTTCGAGAGACTAAGGCAGGGTATGATGAACATTAGCGAATATGAAGCTAAGTTCATGGAGTTGCTGCAGTTCTGTCCGCACATGGCTGCTACGGATGAGGAAAGAATCAGAAGATTTGAAAAGGGTTTGAATTCTGATATGTCAACCCCTGTATCTACCTTAGAGAACCGAGAGAGATTCTCTACCTTCGTTGAGTCAGTTCAAAGGATAGAGAGATCTGTGGTTGAGAAGAGACAAACCCATAAAAGATATCCACAGTTCCAAGGTTCTTCATCTAGGGATTCCAAGAAACCTAGATTCTCTGCACCTAACCCTCCACCACCCAGATCGAGTTTTCAAACTCAATGGACACCAAGCAGAGGTACAGGACGGAGTCAACCGCATCAAGGGACGCACAATTCTGCATCAGTGTCAGTTACTGGACCACCCAGACCACATCAACAGGAGAAGAGTTGCTACAACTGTGGTAAGGTGGGACACTTGATGAAGGATTGCCATTCTAGGCCTGTCGGTGTGACAACAACCCTCGAGACAGAATCAACAGGGATCCCAGAATAGACAACATCAAGGAGCAGCTCGAGGATGTGGACAAGCGTCTCAAGCTGGATCATCAGCACCACCTCAACACCAGGCGACTGCAAGGTTCTATGCTATGAACCCACCTGAGGCAGTGGTCAATCCACGAGTAGTGGCAGGTCAGATGAAACTTTTATATTCTGATATGTCTACATCCTGTGTTGTATCCGTTCTGATTGATCCGGGTGCTATGCACTCTTTCATCACTCGTGAAGTGATTCATAACTGCAATATGACTGTTAGTCATAGGATAGATAGTTTGTTGTTAGAGACTCTGTTGAGTGGGTCTGCCATTTTGCAGGAGGTATGTTCTCCCTGCATCCTCTTCTTTTCTGACCATCGCATTCAAGTGGATCTTATACCACTTGATATGCAGGGATTTGATATGATCCTTGGGATGGATACCTTAGAGAGGTATAAAGTCATCTTGGATTGTGAGTCCAAGTTGGCTGTGTTTGCTGACGGAAGCAGCACATGGATCTTTCAAGGTGAAAGAAAGATTCTGCCCACCTGTCTTGTATCAGCTATGGTTGCTGATATGCTGTTGAGGCAAGGATGTTATGCATTCTTGGCCCATGTGGTAGATGTTACCAAGGAAAGTTCTAATCCTGCTGGAGTTCCTATAGTCAGGGAATTCGAAGATGTGTTTCCTGAAGAACTTCCTGGTATACCACCACCCCGGGAGATTGATTTTGAAATCAATCTGATCCCAGATACGAAACCCATAGCTCAGACTCCGTATAGAATGGCGCCTGCCGAGATGGCAGAACTCAAGAAACAACTTCAAGAGTTACTTGAGAGAGGTTTTATCCGACCGAGTACTTCACCTTGGGGTGCTCCGGTCTTGTTTGTTAAAAAGAAAGATGGGTCAATGCGGTTATGCATTGACTACAGACAACTCAATAATGTAACAATAAAGAATAAGTATCCTCTGCCGAGGATTGATGATCTCTTTGACCAGTTGCGTGGTGCAACAGTCTTTTAAAAAATAGACTTGAGGTCTGGATATCATCAACTCCGTATTAAGGATAGTGACATATCCAAGTCTGCCTTTAGGACAAGATATGGTCACTATGAGTTCACGGTTATGTCGTTTGGACTAACCAATGCACCAGCTGCATTTATGGAACTCATGAATAGAGTTTTTCGACCTTTCCTTGATCAGTGTGTTGTCGTCTTCATAGATGACATTCTGATTTATAGTAAGGATGCTCAGCAGCATGAGCAGCATCTTCGCCAAGCTTTGACCTTGCTAAGAGAACATAAGCTGTACGCTAAGTTTAGCAAGTGTGAGTTCTGGCTGCCGGAGGTATCTTTTCTTGGACATGTAATATCTGCCTCGGGAATTCGTGTTGACCCTACAAAGGTAGAATCTGTTCTACAATGGGAACAACCAAAGACACCGACGGAGATTCGAAGTTTCTTGGGGTTAGCTGGCTATTATCGAAGGTTCATTAGGAACTTTAGTTCTATAGCTTTACCTTTGACCAAGTTAACCTGGAAAGATGTTCCTTTTTCTTGGAGTGATAAGTGTCAAAAATCTTTCCAGTTGCTGAAGGAGAGGTTGACAAGTGCACCTGTGCTAGTGCTACCTGAAGAAGGAAAAGGATATATAGTTTTCTGTGATGCTTCCAAGAACAGACTAGGATGTGTGTTGATGCAGGATAAACAAGTGATTTCTTTTGCTTCCTGACAACTTAAGAAACACGAGGAGAATTATCCAACACACGATCTGGAGTTAGCTGCTGTGGTTCATGCTTTGAAGATCTGGAGGCATTATCTCTATGGAGAGACTTTCCAGATTTTCATAGACCACAAAAACCTTAAGTATATCTTCTCTCAGCATGAGCTCAACATGAGGCAACTTCGCTGGATGGAGTTAATCAAGGACTACGACTGTACAATTGATTACCATCCAGGCAAGGCCAATGTTGTTGCAGATGCCTTGAGTAGGAAATCAGTAACATCAACCATGAATAGAGCACAACTAAACTCTTTAGTATGCTCTAGGAGAGATATGCTTATCTCTATAAGGCAAGACAATGTACAGTTGAAGGTGTCATTGTTAGCCGGATTGTTGGCTGAGATGCATATTAAACCGACCCTAAGAGAGCAGATTAAAGAAGCACAGTTGGGTGATGCTGCAGTTCAACAGATAAGATCTGAGTATGGAAATGAGAAGCAAGATGGTTTTCATGACTCAGAAGATCAAGTAGCTTGTTATAATGGAAGAATGATAGTGCCAGATATGGACAACTTGAAGAAGTTAGTCCTGGAAGAAGCTCATTCTTCCATGTATGCTATGCATCCAGGGAGCACCAAGATGTATCGGAATTTGAAAGATCTGTATTGGTGGCCTGGGATGAAAAAGGACGTTGCAGAGTTTGTTCTGAGGTGTCCTGTGTGTCAGCAAGTTAAAGCTGAACACCAGAAGCCTGTGGGGACAATGCAACCTTTACCCATACCACAGTGGAAGTGGGACCATGTGACCATGGACTTTGTTGTTGGCCTACCCAGGACAAGCAAAGGACATGATTCCATTTGGGTAATTGTTGATAGGTTAACTAAGACAGCACATTTCTTGCCTGTCAAGACAACCTATTCTGCTGAAAGGTTATCAGAGTTGTATGTTCAAGGGATAGTGCGTTTGCACGGAGTTCCTGTCACAATAGTTTCTGACAGAGGTCCTCAGTTTACAAGTCATTTTTGGGAACAGTTACACAGAGCCTTAGGCACCAAGCTAAGATTTAGTACGGCCTTTCATCCTCAGACTGATGGACAGTCGGAAAGGACCATACAAACCTCAGAAGACATGTTGAGGGCATGTGTTCTCCAGTTCACCGGAAGTTGGGATCTACACCTAAGCTTGATAGAGTTTGCCTATAACAATAGCTATCAGCATAGCATTGATATGGCACCTTATGAAGCCTTGTATGGAAGACGTTGTAGATCACCTTTGTGTTGGTTTGAGACTGGTGAGCACCAGTTGTTAGGTCCTGACCTGGTGCAGCAAACCACAAAAAAGATTAAAGTAATACAACATAAGATTAAGACTGCTCAGGATAGGCATAAATCTTATGTTGACAAACGTCGTAGACCCTTAGAGTTCCAGGTTGGAGACAGAGTGTATCTCAAGGTCTCACCTTGGAAAGGGGTCCTTCGTTTTGGAAGGAAAGGGAAGTTAGCTCCTAGATATATGGGGCCTTATCCAATCACCGAACGGATTGGAAAGGTAGCATATAGACTAGAGCTACCACCTGAGTTACAGCGGTTACATCCTGTGTTTCACATTTCTATGTTGAAGAATGTCACCCAGACACCGAGTCAGTCCTACAACCCATGGAAGTAGAATTGAATGATGATATGTCCTATGAGGAGGGACCAGTGTCAATCCTTGATAAAAGAATTAAAAAGTTAAAGAAGAAATATATAAGTCTTGTAAAAGTCCTCTGGAACCATCGTGGTGTTGAAGAAGCCACTTGGGAGTTAGAGGATGAGATGAGAAGGAAGTATCCTGCTCTTTTCTCTTAGTATGTTTTATCGATTTCGGGGACGAAATCCTTGTAAGGGGTGGATAATTTGTAACATCCCTGACCTGGGTTATGAGTTAACCCTAGGTGTTTTGCCTAAATATGTGATTAAATCTTTGTGATTAACTCTGAGCATGTAATTAAGTTTCTTAGAAACATATATTTCAGTATTTGCTCCTTTTTATTTAAAGTTGTAGCATTGTTTTGATATACAGGGACCTATGTGGAATTTACCCAGTTAAAAGGGTTATCTTGCAATTTGCACATGTTGAGATGTTCCTCTGATGTTGAGACATCATGAGAATCTTTTTGACAAAGTATGAGGGATTTCCCAAGCTTGGGCACCAAGGTGCAGCTGTGGAAGCAATCTCGGTACTTGAAACCCTAATTTGGGGTAAAACGCAATTTACCCAAATTAAGGGATGCATTTTGTAAAATATATCATCTAATGTATCTTTCTAGATTCTTACCATCATTAGAGAAGAAATGATGAGGAATTCACCTCAATTGAGTTATCAAGTTATGAAAAATGCCTTGTGATTGAATAATCAGGGTATATGTGCAATAGTTCTTTATGTACGTACCTTATTATTAGATTGCTCTCCTTTACCTTCTTTTTCTAAGACCTTAAGAGAAGGTTTGTCCTTAGAATAAAGAGTAAGGGACGATCAAGTAAAGAAGGAGGGACCTAGTTGGAATTATGGACAACTTATGAACTAATGTTGAAAATCCTACCCCTAGTATATATACCCTCAACTTCTCTAAGCAAGGGAACTTTCCCTTCGTTCCCTTCTCTGTTCCATTTCACCAAAGACGACCAAAGACTGCCTTGGAGCTAAGGAGGACGACCAAGGGAAACAAGGTAGGTTTGGGACCCTTCTTTTGCCTAATTCCATGGTTAGAACTCGAATTCAAGGTCAACTTCATGGCTAACTCTTGAAACCCTACATTTCTAGCCATCTATTTTCGTTCTTCCTTGGAGTTTTCACCTTGGCAAACCTGTGGGGACTCAAGGACGCCATTATAGCTTGGAGCTTGAAAGCTTGGAGCTCAAGGAGCAAGCTTTAGGCGGGTTTTATAACTCTAAACCCATGCTTTACTATGTACATCTCTTATATGTGGTTAGATGATAGCTCTTCATGTTTCCCCTACTTTTCCCTGCTATTTTGCAAGCAAATCCATGGGATATTCTTACTGTTCTTGATCTAGGAGATGAAGGCGTGATTTCCAAGAAAAACCCACTGCTTTTCACTTTCTTAAACGGTCTCTCCAGTTTGCTCTCTCGGTCTCAAGACTGCGAGGTGAGCAAACGGTCTCGAGACCGCGACAGGGAAAACGGTCTCCAAGACCGTTTAGTCCCGTTTAACGAGCGTGGACCGTATAATACATCAGTTCCTAATTATATAGGCTAATTACCCTCAAAATTTGGGAGGCTAACTCCAAAGGAATCGGGAGATATGACCTTTTTAAGTAACAACTTTAAATGAATTTATTCCTGATTCTCAAACGGTCTGAAATTGCCTTTTTGGGCAAACGGTCTCAAGACCGTGTAAGCTCGTTGCCAAGGCGTTGAACGTATGAAATTACTGTTCAAAATTATGTTAATTAACAACTCACCAAGTTTGATGGTCTAATTCCAAACGGGCTAAGAGTTGAAGGGTGAATACTAGGGCTAACCCTAGGTGAAATCAGTACTGAAATTATGGTGACCTAATTAGGGTTTTTAGGGTTGATTGACCTAAACGGTCTCAAGACCGTTTGGGGGTCATCCAAACGGTCTCAAGACCGATAGGAAAATCACCCAAGACCGTTTGAAGGTCTAGGGTTAAGCTAACTTGACCAATTGAGGACCCGATTGCAAATAAGTTATCAATTTAATCAAAATTCTGTTTTGTGGTTCAATCATGGTTCAACCCCTATCAAATCACCTTGGACTTTGATGAAATCTTGGGAAAACGATCTCAAGACCATGTGGGGTCCACCCACATGACCCCAAGACCGTTTGGGCCAAGTTTGGGCCCAATTGGAGCTCAATTGAAGGGTTCAACCTTGTGTTAATGCACATTGTTGAGTATTGATGGGTGAACATTGATAGACCCTAATTGAATCGATTTCAATCCTAATTTGGTCAACAATTGAGGGTCAATTGAATAACCAATTGGTTAAGCATAACCTTAGTTGACCCAATCCATATGTGGTCAATAGAGCTTTGACCTTTTGAGGGCTTCAACATGGGTTGACATCATTGAGTGTATCCTTGTTTTGTTGATGGACCAAACGGTTGAGACCATGTGAGAGGGCTCGCAGTCTCAAGACCGTGAGGGGGCTCACGGTCTCAAGACCGTGAGGGGCCTCACGGTCCTGAGGTCAAAGTGGGCAAACGGTCAACATCTCTTCGCGGTCTTGACATCAATGTGGCCCTCGCGGTCTTAACATCAGGTTGAGCTTCGCGGTCTTGAACCATTTGAAGAGGCTCGCGGTCTTGGAGTCTAAGGAGGTTCGTGGTCTTGAGGAGGCTCGCGGTCTTGGAGTTAGAATAGGGCTCGCGGTATTGAAAAGTCAAAATTGGCTAAACGGTCAACACTTTCAAACGATCTCAACTCAATTGAAGAATGATGGTTGAAGGTCAACCAATGTGATTCAAGGTTGACTTCATTCAATCAATTGATGATATAAATGGTTCAATGTTGCCCTAATCAAACCCTAATGATAACCTAGGATATTAAGTGGCTAATTGACTAGGATTTTGACCATGATGATGATCAATGGGGTGAATTACCAAAATACCCCTAAAGGGTAAATT
Organism: Alisma plantago-aquatica; assembly: GCA_963693085.1. Lineage (NCBI taxonomy): Eukaryota > Viridiplantae > Streptophyta > Magnoliopsida > Alismatales > Alismataceae > Alisma > Alisma plantago-aquatica. The sequence goes on from OY856411.1 coordinate 1,296,483,390, forward strand.
GAGTAATACCTTGACCAAATCAAACCCTAATCACATGATGGTGATGATTTAGCTATGTTAGCTTATGATGACCCAATCCAACCTGATTTAGAGTGATGTTGACATCACCTAATAGTATGAGGAGAGAGAAAGTACTTCTAGAGAGAGAGAATACTTCTAGAGAGAGAAAATACCCTTTTTAAGTAGAAACTCAACTAAAGCATCTCCAATGCACATGAGTGAGCATAATTAGGGTATGATCCACCTGTGTGAGGTCATAGAAACCCTAATTATGATAAATGATGGACCTTTAACTAATCTGAGAGCATCAGTGATGATGTTACTCATACATAATGATGATATGAGTTCAATTCACCCTAATGTGAATAATAAACCCTAACTCAAGGGTGATGACATGTAATGTGAATAGTAAACCCTAATTCAAGGGTAATGGCATGCTTTTGAGTATTAAACTATATTTGATGTAAATTAGAGATTTAACTCTTATGACAAGAGTAGGAAGTATATTTCCTTATTTTAGTATTACCTTTATCATTTGTATTAACCATGCAGGTTCTGATATGAAGGTAATCATATCCAGGTATGGATGTTGATGTTATATCCATTAAAGGCATATTGTGAGCCTTATGAATAAGTAAATTGATCTGATGCATTGTCAGTGGCATCCTATGATGATAATGGGCTGTGAGAGCCATGAATACCATCAAGGTCATGCTTTAGAGATGACTTGTGATGAGGATAATGAGAAATGATGATTGACATGAGTTAGGCCTGTTACATTTGGTATTCTTCTTTTATAGCTGTTATGCTACTATTCTTGTTTGAAGAACAATGTATGCTGTTAAAGAATACTGAATGTACCTAACTAATCAAGTATAATGTAGAGCCCTGATCATAGATCCATCATTGTCAGAAATTAAGTGATGGTGAAACAGGTTTTCCTCAGGGAACTCCTGGAGCACATACTTTTGAGTATGTGGGCTACATGGATGTGTAGAACCTTACATCCTAGTGTAGGAAAGTGATGTAGATGTGTAATCCATCCATCCTTCACTATAATTCCATACCATATCAGTGGTAGGTAAACATGAAACCTCCTGATGACGAAGAAAGCACAGATATTCGTATTAGTGGTAGGTAAATATGAAACCTCCTGATGACGAAGAGAGTACAGAACGCCACTGTGACTCTAGAATAGCGAAGGACCAATTTACCCTGGTAAGCTATAGTGGTAGAGACAAGAGATGTCCTACAAGTGATCCTCTTACTGACTGAGGAAGGTGAAGGTCATGAGATTCCGGCTCTCTTAATGACCTATGTATGATACTGATGTGACTTCTCAGCGATCAGTTGGAGTATGAGTGGTATGCCTCATCTCCACAGGGCATAATGTTGTTTGTAAAACATAATCAACCATGTAGTATAACTTGTTAGGGATGACTCCAAGTTAGTTGATTGATGTTACATTGAAATAGTGTTTATTTTCTCCATATCTCCTAAATTGTAGAGATCTTGTTATACCTGCAACTGTTATAGAATACTTTGAAGGCTTTACTGCTTAAGATATTCTTTGATGTTATAATTAAGCTTCTGGCGAAGAGTTATAACTCTCGCTGGGACAATTATGTATAATTGTCTCACCCCGTAGACTTCAACTTTTTAGGTGGACGTCGGAGACGAAGGAACCAGCCTACAGGTGATCAGTCTCAGCAGCAGCAGCACCAGGGGCAGCAGTAATCTCAGGTGGAGATTGTCCTGCCATATGGTGTAGTTAGAGTCAGTCCTATGTGTCCTCTGTACTCTCAGGTCTTAGAGTCTTTTGTATAGTGATCTTGAGATTTTGTATCTTGATGTATATAATTACTCAAGAAGTAATTATCCTGAGATGTAAACAGTTTATCTCTCTTTATGAAAGAAGTTTTATGGATCCAAGTTCTTATCTCGAAAAGTTTTAATTTCCCGTGATTTTTGTCTTCCGCTGATTACCAATTCGCTTCCGCTAAGTTTTAATCATGTTTATGTCATGGTTTGGAGATCAGAGCCCACAAAGATCTTCTACAAATAGAGTTTCTCTAAATTCCTACTACCCCTACCCAAGATGGCGTACTATGACACCCATAAGCTATGGCCTACAAAAGAGGGGGTATATAAAATGCACTCCAACACTATCAGCAAAGCCATAGACTCCCTATCACCTATTGGTGAGAAGAGAATAAGAGACAAAATTCCAGAGGTAGAGATGTAAAAGTCAACCGTTACTGATCCTGAGAAAGAGAAGTCAGCTCCGCAACCCACGGTCCCTGAAGCATCAAGGACAATATCATCGACTCTTGCAAAGCAACAACATATATGCCCACAGTCCTTCTGTGATGTAGTAGGTCACAAATTTGATGCCATGTGGGTACACATGCAGCATACTTCCAAAGTTAACTTCAATATTACCTCTAGCCTATACACACTGACAACACAGTTACAAAGCTTAAATGCGAGAACTGAGGCACTCCCTCATTTCATGCATGAGGTCATAAGCAATCAAAATATGATGTTGGGAGCTCTGAAGTCCATGACAGAAGAAATGGTAGACCTCAAAAGAGAAAGGGATGCTATGAGGGATGATAAGGAAATGATGTGGAAGGGATACTAAGAGGCATTAGAAGACATAAAGAAGGAATGCCAATGCTTAGAAGAAGAACGCCAACAACTAGTTGTAGAATACCATGATATGGATGATTGGCAAAAAAGAAAGAAGTCAAGGCGTCTAACCAGCCCATCCACATCACAAGCTTACTCAAGACCAGATAAGGATGACGATGATGTAGGAGGAGCGGGTGCAGCCACAGCCTCAAAAGATGAAAGCGCTAACGTAAAACCTACCCAAAGGGAAGAACCTTCTATGAAATAGGCACCACAAAAATCATATGATCACTAAGGTGCCAACAAGAGAAAGACAATTACCTTAGTACAAGTGTTCAATTTGAACATCAACCCAGATGATGACAAAGCTATATTTCAAGAGCACCAACATAAAGTTGTCGTCAGGGAGGAGAGCACTGCTATGAAAGAGCTCACGTTAACAGAGATGAAGGATATTAACAAATTCCTAGATGAAATGACTTTTGGCATGGATATCTGTGATGACTTCCTGTAGGATCCTACACACTATCAACACAATGACACCATCTACAATGGTTAGATAGTTGCAACATTGGCTACACTCAATGCAGCAGAACTGGAGCAGGCATCAGAGGAGAATAGGATCCTAGAAGAGTTGATTAGAGATAGAGCTGATAACAATCCAAAGCAAGTGGCCAAACAGGTACAGAGGGATGCCGAGAAATGACTACCTACACCAGCAGTACCTGTTGGGTTTTAGGGGAGGTAGAGAAGCAGTGGAAACAAATAAATTTTCTCCCTCAAACCTAGAACAAAAGGAATCGCGTCAACGTCTATACAATAGGAAAGATGGTTTGTGGATGAATACCTTGTCCCGAGTCTTGCTCGGTGATAGTACCTCACGCCTTGCGCGGTCTTCACCTCTGATCTTGGACGGTGTCTGTGCAGCTCCTGGTCGCACTGGGACTAAAGACTCCTGGTCTCACCGGGACTGTCAGGATTGACAGTTGTCCTCTGAGCGGCAGAGGTCTCTCGCCTCTGTAGTTGTCCACACAGACTGCCTGGAACTCCGATCTCCTTGTCGCACAAGGAATCGGAAGGATTCACACCCTCTTGTCGGCGTACTAGTCGCCAACACACTCTCCTGCCACCAGTCACTTTCTACAGTTGTCCTTCCCTTATTGTGCCTCCCTTATCGGGTAGCACTTGCTCGGGCTCTCTCGGTTACCAAAACCAGAGAGAACGACAACTTCACAGAGCAATTGATTGCACTGAGTTGTACTTTGAGAAGCCCCCAATACCCCTATATATAGGAGGGTCATGGGATAGGGTACTCTATCCCGGGCAATGCGGGATTAAAGCAGGAGTAGAAGGGTTTGAGATTTTCCACAAAAACAACCAACTCGCAACCTGAACCGATTGTTTCATAAATGAAACAGTCGGTTGGGGATCTGAGTCGATCGGTTGACACCTCAAAAGATCGGTTGGGACCCACGAACCGGTCGGTTCATGGTCCTGATCAGTTCCCGATTGACTTTCCTTCTTTTGTTTCCAATTGGTATCGAATACCAATCCTTGTTCCAATCAAATTGGGCAAGTGAAACGAAAGGAAATTTCTCACCAATCTTACTTTCCCAACTTGCCCGATTGCAACAGTTGAACTGATTGTTTCAACATTTGAAGCAATTGTTCACCCTATTCATGAGCCGATTGACTCACCACATGAGTCGATCGGTTCGCCAAGCTGAGCCGATCGGTTCATCACATGAGCTGATCGGTTGGGAGTACATATTGTACAAAATCAGTCAATTGCAGTTTCAATCAATCTGATACTCTAATCAATCAGTCCAACACCTTGAACACTATGATACTGAGCTATCAATTGATTGAGTGTTTAATTGAACTACTAAACTCCTTTAGTAATCAATCTAAACATTGTTTCTGGACAAAACTCCTCTTCCAGGTTAAATCCTATGTGTGTGACCTTGCAGGTCCATTTCACATTGGCAGTGAAAGTCCATAACACTTATGACCTCACAAGCAAAGAGCGGTGCCTAGTCACACATCAGTGCTATCCAAGTGAAATAGAAAGTTGGATAACAACATTCAATCCTACAATCCGTGAATGGTGTTACAGTGAATGTATAATTCCTTTGTCACTGATATCCTGAATGAACTCGAGGCATGGAACAGTCATCCTGTCAACATTCATTCATTTCCTTGATCTCAGAGCAGACTGGGTGAGATGTGTGTGACATCAATATCACATATTTATTCACACGTGCATGAGCATGCCTTTCTCAATCCTACTCATCAAGTGGACAAGGACATCAACCTCCCTCTGGAGGGACAAATCCCATATCTATCATTCACCCCTCAAAAGCCCCATGTGTCAAAGCCACCCAATCATCACCTTTATAACAACCCATGTTTCAGGACTGCATTTTATGATGTCAAAGTGTACCCAACGACATGTGTTGAGTGCAGTGATTTCAGGTTTAAGAATCACACTCACCATCATCAATGTGAGAGCTGACTGTGACTACCAAGTCATGGTTCCGTGTGTCACTCTCACGGTGGGTCTGTCCGGTACCTTGTTCTCTAACAAGTACCTATGTTCTTGGTTTGATATCACTATATCATGACTAATGAGATTTTGTCATCAACCAACACACAATCTAGTCTTTAATGTTATTCATGTCTATGGTTATTTCCACAATAACAACCGACTAGGGACTAATCAAGAATGTATACTCTTAACATCTGTATGATCTCATCGTTTAGGTCCTCAACCCAAAAGCATATGTCATTGAGTAAAGACATTCGTTAGACATCTATCATGTTACACCATCATCTCAAAAACAGTTCAAACATATAGATCAGAAATTGCCTTTATTATTATTCAAATCATTTACAAAGTATCCCATTACAATCATCATATGACTTGCTCTATGGTCATACATACCAATAGACTCTCACTTGAACTTAGAGCCAATCACCAAGGAACCTCAGTCCTTGTGACCTAGCATGACCATCATGCTTCTGCTGAGAAAGGGCCTTAGTCGGTGGATCAGCTATGTTGTCTTCAGTTGGTACTTTGCAAATCTTCACATCTCCTCACTGTATGATCTCTCGTATGAGATGGAAGTGCCACAGTATGTGCTTGGACCGCTGATGTGATTTAGGCTCTTTAGCTTGTGCAATAGCTCCATTATTGTCACAATAAAGCTCAATTGCATCACATCTACTGGGAACTGCACCAAGTTCAAAGATGAACTTCCTGATCCACACAGCCTTCTTTTCTACATGTGAAGCAGCAATATACTCGGCCTCTATAGTAGAATCGGCAACTGTTTCTTGCTCAGAACTCTTCCAGCTCACAGCTCCATAATTAAGGAAAAATACAAATCCTGACTACGATCTGTAATCATCTTTATTGGTTTGGAAGTTTGCATCGGTGTAACCCTTTACAACTAGCTCTTCCTCATCGTCGTAAACAAGAAACTGATCCTTAGTCATTTGCAAGTAATTGAGGATGTTCTTACGACTGTCCAGTGAGCATCCCCAAGATCTGATAGTACTTTCTCATCATGTTGAGATCATACGAGACATCTGGGTGTGTGCACAACATAGCATACATGATGGATCCGATGGCTGATGCATATGGGATCCCATTCATACGCTCCCTCTCTTCACAAGATTGGGGACATTGAGCTCTAGAGACGGTGACTCCATGTAGCATGGGGATGTTGCTTCTCTTTGAGTTCTCTGTGCTGAACCGCTTCATCTCTTTGTCGATGTACGTGCTCTGACTTAGTCCGAGAAGCCTTCTAGAATTATCTCTATAGATCTTAATTCCTAGAATGTAGGATGCTTCTCCTAAGTCCTTCATTGAGAAAGTATTCCCAAGCCAAGTCTTTACCTTCTCTAAGGCTAAGACATCATTCCCCATCAAAAGTATGTCATCCACATACAATATGAGGAATGTGGTCGAGCTCCCACTAACCTTCTTGTACACACAAGGTTCATCTTCATTTTGAATAAAGCCAAACACTTTGACTTCCTCATCAAATCAAAGATTCCAACTCTGAGATGCTTGCTTCAATCCATAGATTGACCTTTTCCGCTTACAGACTTTATTGGCATTCTTTAGATCTACAAAACCTTTAGGGTGTGTCATGTACACATCCTCATTTATATTCCCGTTAAGGAATGCCATTTTAACATCCATCTGCCAAATCTCATAGTCATAATAAGCTGCAATAGCAAGCATGATCCTAATGGACTTAATCATGGCAACTGGAGAAAAGGTTTCGTCATAGTCAACACCTTGAACTTGTCGAAAACCCTTCACAACCAATCTTCCTTTATAAGTTTGCACATTTCCATCCATGTCGGTCTTTTTCTTAAAGACCCACTTGCACCCTATGGGTTTTACCCCTTCGGGTGGTTCCACCAAAGTCCATACTTTGTTGGAGTACATGGATTCCATCTCAGATATCATGGCTTCAAGCCATTTCTCATAATCTAGTCCCTCCATAGCCTCTATGTAGGTAGTTAGATCATCATTTATGATCAACTCACCACCTTCCTGAGTTACAAGGTATCCAAACCTCTCAGGTTCAAGGCGGGTCCTACTAGATCTACGAGGTCCTTGTGTTACTTGAGGAGAATGAGATTCCACAACACCTTGTGAATATCCATGGTCCTCTCATACATCTATTGGTTCAATGTTTACTTGTTGGGCTTGAACCTCTTCAAGCTCTATTTTACTCCCACTGCTTCCTCTGGAAATAAATTCCTTCTCTAGGAATACAGCATCCCTGGAAACAAACACTTTGTTGTCAGTAGGGTGGTATAGATAATATCCCTTGGTTTCCTTGGGATATCCAACAAAATAACATTTATCAGATTTGGGTCCAAGCTTATTAGGAAACATATTCCTAACATAAGCCTCACAACCCCGAATCTTCATAAAAGACAAGTTGGGACGCTTCCCGGTCCATATATCATATGGTGTTTTTGAACCGACTTAGATGGTACACGGTTAAGTGTAAACGCGGCGGTTTCAAGAGCATAACCCCAGAAAGAAATTGGAAGATCAGCAAAACTCATCATTGATCGCACCATATCCAACAATGTGCGATTCCTTCTTTCAGACACACCATTATGTTGTGGTGTTCCAAGCGGAGTCCATTGTGATACAATACCACGGGCTCGCAGAAGGTCCTTAAACTCCTAGCTTAAGTATTCTCCACCTCGATCAGATCAAAGTGCCTTAATACTTTTACCAAGTTGGTTCTGTACTTCATTCATGAAATCCTTGAACTTTTCAAGGGTTTCTGACTTATGTTTCATCAGGTACACATAGCCATACCTACTGAAGTCATCACTAAAGGTAATGAAGTACTGATACCCACCTCTGGCATTAGTTCTAAAAGGCCCACATACATCAGTATGTATGAGTCCTAATAGATCACTAGCTCTCTCACCTTTACCTAAAAAGGGAGTCTTGGTCATCTTGCCCATCAAACAAGATTCACATGTCTCTATTAATTCATAATCAAAAGAGTCTAGATAAACATCTTTATGGAGTCTAGAAATGCACTTCTCATTTATGTGCCCTAGACGACAATGCCAAAGATATGTTTTGTTTGAGTCGTTGAGTTTTTGCCTTTTTGGTATTTATGTTGTATAGACTTGTCTCCAAATCTATCAAGTATAGACCATAAGACATTGGGACACTGCCATAAAAGATCCCATCTTTAGAAATGGAACATTTTCCATTCTTAATAAGAAATTCAAACCCATCCTTGTCCAAACAAGAGACTGAAATGATATTCCTATTTAGGGCAGGTACATAATAGCAGTTCTTCAACTCTATTATTAGCCAACTAGGTAGAGTTAACTCATAGTTTCCTACGGCACTGGAAGAAACTCTTGCCCCATTAGCAACATGTAGTTCAACCTCGCCTTTCCCCAAAGGCCTACTTCTCTTAAGATCCTTCACATTTGAACATATGTGAGATCCGCATCCGGTATCAAGTACCCATGACGAAGAAGTAGTAAAGTTAATCTCTATCACGTATACATCAGAAGTAGATATCTCTATCTCTGACTTCTTCTTCCATCATTCCTTCCATCCTCTCCATGTAGAAGAAATTGGTTTGGCGAGAGAACCCTTCTCTCCCTTACCATTCGTTCCATTGATCTCTATCAAGGAACTTTCTTTCTTCTTCACCAACACATTAAGCGTACATAGAGTGGATTCAAAGGCTCATGGTATATCTAGATTGTGCAGAACACTTCTCACAGTCCTCAACCAGTTATGTAATTTGTTCTCAATTAATTTTCCCATTTTAAAAGATGATTCTTTTGCCATTCTACAAGAGAAAATTGCATTTTGTCAGAACTCCTTTTGATTTGAGTTGAATAAAATTTGATGATAGTTAATTAGGCCTTTAATTAATTACCGCTCCCACTATTTTGACTCAAATTGACAACTCTCACCATCAATTCGGAAGATTGCATCATACAATCTTCTAGTGGGTCAAGATCCATATTTCATCAAGTCATGAGTCAGCTTTGGCTGATCGCCCATAATCTTGACTATTTAGGTAGGCCATCATGCCAATTGCATCATATGCAACTCTTGATGAAGGAACATGCGCAACACCTTGCCATGAACATTCCGTGCCTCTGAGCTTAGACACTCTAAGAATCACCAGTTAAGTCTATCCTAAAAGTCGACACGGTAAACATGCACCCTGCTTTGGCAGAACCTGCATGTCGACCCTTCACACTTCCACAAGATGGGTGGCGCACCACGCTTCGGCGTAACCTACACTTGGTCGATCAAGTTTGCCATGTGGGTCGCTAATGGAAGGTGTATAAGACTTAATATTTTAATGAGGGATTTGGTTTTTACATACATATACATATCCAATCACCACAATATATAGTATGTATCATATACATGCTATATCCCACAGAAAACATGCAAAATGATAAAAAGCAATGATTATGGCCATCCTATTGTGATTCCTCGAGCCAAGAGGAATCACGGTCATCTAGGTCTACATCACATGCAACCTGTACAAGATGAAATCTGTGCCTGCCTTTCTGGGTTTGATCATCTCATCTCCATGATTAATCGGCTCGCCATCAAGTTGGTTGTTCAGGTGCCACCAGCCGATCGACTGGCGCCTCTAGCCGATCAGTTCACCAGTCATCATGCATCTCCTTAGGTCGCCACCCTCTTGTCTCGCTCCTCGAACCGGTCATTTGGAACACCAACCGATCGGTTTATGCCTTGAACCGATCATCTCAGGTCGTCCGCATGTCGTTTTCCATTCTTTGACATGACAGGAAATAAAGTCTATCATATTTACAATTGAATTGTGAAACCCCGAGTTACATTCGGGGGGAGTAAAGGTAGGAATAGAAATATCAAATTATTTTGAGTTACATTAGGAATAGGAGAAAGGGAATCAGTGCACAGACTGAGATGCAAGCAACCACATACAACCACACACAGATATAGGGGTTTATAGGCCATAACCATGCTACACATACACCACAAAACTCGTTTAAGGGAGACACGTATCGAATGCATTAATATTACATATCATATATGTATATTTGGGATTTGTGGATTGGACATGCGTAAAGCCAATTTTATTCGCATCGTATGCAATAAATAAAGGCGACAAACCAAAATCGATCATGTCGATAATCCTAAAATATATAGTAGTTAACGTGGCACTAATACCACTGTTGGGTCTTAGGCACGTAGAGAAGCAGCGGAAACAAATAAATTTTCTCCCTCAAACCCAGAACAAAAGGAATCACGTCAACGTCTATACAATAGGAAAGATGGTTTGTGGATGCATACCTTATCCCGAGGCTTGCTCGGCGACAGTACCTCGCGCCTTGCGCGGTCTTCACCTCCGGTCTTGGACGGTGTCTGTCCAAGCTCCTGGTCGCACCGGGACTGAAGAATCCTGGTCTCACAAGGACTGTCAGGATTGAAAGTTGTCCTCTGAGTGGCAGAGGTATCCTGCCTCTGCAGTCGTCCATACGGACTGCCTGGAACTCTGATCACCTTGTCACACAAGGAATCGGAAGGAGTCGCACCCTCCTGTCGGCGAACTAGTCGCCAACACACTCTCCTGCCAACCTTCTGTGACAACCTTGATTTTCTCCCTCCTTTACTATACTTTTTATTTCTCTTTTAGTGGCTCACATCACCGAATATGAGTTCAATCCCAATGCTAGAGTGTGATGAAGACCCAATTTGATCACCTTGATGACGAATTTGATGATATGTTGCTCTATTTTGAGAATTTCAACTAAGTATCATGCTATACCATGTCACCCTCTTACATCTAATATTGAACCTCATTAGCTTGTTGTTTTGGATTCCTATTATATATCATGATGTAGATTTTTCAATAACGAATCTAGTGGCACAAAAATCGCATCAATCGGACATTTATAGCCCAAGTTATGGCTTTTGGAAGATGCCATGATCTATTGCCTTTTTTGTTCTTCTTCTTCTCGAGTTTACTCTTGGGCCGGCCCACCTATGGGCCTAGCCGCCTAGCCATAGCACAACCAGCCGGATGGCTTGGCTCTCCCCTCTCCCGATCGAGAAAGTAGCAAAGGGCATTACTGCCTTCCTTCTTCCCTTCAAAACTGAGTAACGGAGGCGGCTGTTAGCCCTCTACGCCCCTCATCTAAATCCTAAACCCAGAGTCCTATTATACCCCTTTGAGTTCTAAACCTAGCCGCTCCTAGTTTTCACACTCCTTCTCTTCCCCGCCTCCCTCAGTTACATGTGGTGGCACCCAACAATCTACTCTCGACCCTGCCCCTCCTTGCCCCCTGAGAGGTGCAACGGCCATGGCGTTTTGCATCAGATGCACGGACGCCCCGTCTAGGCCCCTAGCGTCATCGACCATGCTCATCCCAGTCAGCTGGAGCCTGCTCAAATCGTCAAGGAGATGGGGAGCAGCTACCCCTGTTTGCACTCTGTTCCCGCAGATAGGAAACAGAGGTCGCGTGAAACGCAATTGCGGGAGTCCGACCAACGTGAGAGATGAGGGTGGTGGATGATGGCAGTGTGCACTGCGCCGACCCCCTTAGCACTACCTCGAGATCCTACTAGTGGTGCTGCAGCCTGTAGGCAGTCGGAGAAGGAAAGGCGGGGCTTCTTCCCCTGTTCCAACACAGCGAACAGGGGAATCGCGAGAAGGGAGAGCGGACGGTTCGTTTGGGCTGGGAGGCTGTTGGATCGAGGAAAACAGGCCTGGTCGAGGCCCAAACACCTGGGGCCCGAGAGTTCCACACGCACAGGAGCCGTCCAGTCGCCCATTAAGGGCCCAGGATGACAAAGAAATATATGGTAACGTCCTCTTTGATATCCACTATAGTTTTCAATGTAAACATTGTAAACATGATATCTTCCAACTCCTAAGGCCAAATTAGACAAATAAATATACCAAATTGATCAGCTCGACGAGACCTACCAATTGGGCATGGTTCCAGGTCCTAATTATAATCTTTACTCCCTTGATTTCTGGAAAATGAAAACTTTATCCATGTTGAGTGCTTTCAATGCATCTAGGTGATAAAACTTGAACCTTTAATGATCATCTATCTGCCTAATCATGAAATCAGAATCTTTACTACATCTTTGATCTATATAAGGCTCCTTATCACCCCTATTTCTTAAGAATTATTCCCTTTTGCACTATGTGACCTATCCTTGGACTTTAATGTACGATCTTGATCAAAGTTTCTATGTTTCTTGAATATGATTCATGTATTTTTATCTTGCTTCTAATGGACACTCACCTAATCTTGTTATATGTTTCTTATGACCTTATGTTGTCGATCTAAACCATCCCTTATGCTTGGCACTTATTCATTAATGATATTTGACCTTGATTACTCTATTGTGAGTCTTTTGACCCTAGAATGCATGTAAATGCCTTAAACCTTGTTATGATTATAGAAAGTGCATGGAACGTCATAATGTCATGGAACTTAAACCACACCATCATGATGACCTCTAGATCATTACAATACCATATAATGAACCAATAAGCAACTTGGAACCCATCTTGGCCAAAACCCTAAAATGCATCTAGTTAGGGTTAATGATGAGAATCTAATGCATATATGTAATCTTGTTGTTAATCAAGTTTGATATGTGGCAAGATGATGAAGGATATGTTAGGCTGTGGAATCTCTAAATCAGGTATGGGCCTTATCTAGTTATATGACTATCACATTCTTGCTTGAAAAGAAATATATTGTATGCTTGTTTGTCTATTTTTCTCAAATATTTCCATGTAGTATTTCTATGTCTTACTCGATGTTTGCCTCGTCAGTTTTATAACTTGAACACATATATAGATAGAACTCCATTATAATATTGATTGATAAAGGGTTAGCTCTTGGCTACAGCCTTGAGGTCCCTCTCGTATAAAAGTGCTAGCTAAGCTTGAGCACCCTTACAGACCCTTCCGACGAGAAGTTGGTCAAAGGCCTTAAACATGCTTGATATTGTTGATATAATGGAGTGAAATGACATAAAATATGGTTTCACATTTGTTAAACAATTAACATGTTTATTCTTGTTCGTTTAGTCTTGAAATTTGTTCAAAATTATGCAAAGGTTATATATATGTGTATCTTTCGGCCCCATACTCAACACCTCATGTGTTGACCCATTTCTCATATGTTGTTTTTAGGTTCAGAGATAGCTTGAAAGATGAAGGGCTTGGTGAGGTATTCTAGGTGTACTTGTTGTAAGATCCAGATATAGTATACATGAGCAGACTTGTACAAAGTGACTCCTGAATATGTAATTCAAATCTTGTAATATAATAATGTTGTTTAATATATCTTGTTGATTGTTGAGATTATGTTGGTACTTGTATCTTGTTATCTGTTCATGTGTGCTAAGCTTTACGCTTCCGCATTTCTCCTTTGGTATACGTTTGGTTCATGGGACTGAGATTTCAGTTCTGTGATAGATGGTATCAGAGCATGAAAAATAACTACACCAAACATTGCTCACATGAAACACAAACTAAACTCACCTTACATCTCAACCCTAGAAACTTAAGGAAATATCCTTGTGGATTAGGTTGACTTAGCCTCTAGGTTAGAACCTAGATGTTCTAGAACTAGGTGTATACTTGTGTAAGTTACCTCCCTAGACATGATTCGCGACATGTGCTTGGGATGTCTACACAAGTGTGCACCATGTTCTTGCTAGTTCTCTAGGTGTCATGATACTAGACTGCCTAACAAGTGTGGTAACTCATTTTGGTTTTGGTTTTATTCGAATGGAGTATGGTGGTTTTCATCGCTTGTTTAAATGTTGGAGAAAACATATTTCAAGTATTATTATATGTACATATGAAAAATGTTACCACACACAGAAAGGGAGTGAGTTTCGATGCAACCTAAGAGAAAGAGATGTAACCTCAAGTCTAGATGAGAGAGATTAGATGATAGTGATAGTCTCTAGAGTTGTCTAGAGCCATGATATAGGTTAGGCATGTGAGTAACCTAGAAACCTAAGATGATGATTATGATGTTGTTAATTATGTTGATGTTGGTAAGACCCAAATTTGTCCTTGAGGAATTCACATAGGTTGATGATATGGAATGAGTTGGGCCATGAAACCCTATCTAAACCTAGCACCTTGTATGATAAATATGGTTTGGTTGATGTGATAAACATAGCTAGTGGGTTGGCATGCTTACTGTACCTAGTTTTGTACGTGCTGAGATATGATATGTGATATATATAGTTTGAGACCTACACGAGCCTCAATCTCTTTACAAAGGAAGACCTCTAGTATGGGACATATGAAAAGGGTGACATGTTGATATGATTTGACCTGTATCGAGAGAAGGCTAGAGTACCTAAACTCCAAAATATTTGAAATTTTGAAAAATATGAATAATGAAATACTTGATGATGAGTCCCTAGCTAGAATACTTCTAAGTATATGAGTTGAGTGACCTAGTGTACGGTTTCCTTGAAAATGTTGAACCCTAGATGTCCTATGAAAATATCTAACCCTAGAGAAAGAGGCAATTGAATATTTGATGCTTGATATATATAGGTGAGGGAGATGTCCCAAGACCCAAGATTATTTATATGATGTGTGATATCCATGATGAGCCTCATACTCGGGTTAGTAGTTGTATATAAAGGAATCTAGTGGTTACCCTTAAGATGGGTAGACATTTATGTTACAGGTAGAAATTGTGGTTAACATGTTTGTTGGACACATATTTGTCCTAGCTTGAGTGGCTTGAGCATGTAGAACTCTTTCTAGATACAAGTGAGAAAGCTTCAAAACCTTGACATTGATGTTGTTCCTCAAATGATGTTTGATACATGAAATATCTCACTTATATTTAAAAACTTGAATATGCACAATAAGCCACTCTCATCAGTTAGACCTAATATGAAATTATATTATACATAAAATATGTAGCTTTTAAATCATGAAATTAAATATGATGATGTCATGAAATCTCAGCTTGAATAATCAGGGTAACATGCCCAATCTCATACCCAATGAAAAACAAATGATTAACTTGATATGCCGATGATCTGGGGGTCATAACTTGAATAAACATGATGAATAAATTGTCTAATTTTATATGTGAAATGAAAAATAATGAACATAATTGAGTAGATTTGGTATAAATTTTGGGGAAAACATAAACATGCGTGAAATCTAGTATAATGATGAAATATACACGTTTAATGATGACCAAATTTGGAAGTCATGATTGAGGACATGTTCGTTTGTGAATTGATAACCTAGATTTTTATGATACACCTTGTCCCCCTATGAAGTTTTGAATACGAACCCTAATTCAAGGATACTAGGGATGGGTAAACCCTGATGCCAAGATGATTTCATGTTATGAAGGAACACTATGACATGTATATAATCAAGATGAGTACATCCTTGATGATGATAGCCTACTGTGCATCCCATTGTGCAGAATACCTTGAAAATCATGGTGCAATACCTAGACCTGATGGTTTTTACCCTGACTCTTGTTTATGATCCTGGATAAATTTCGAGGACGAAATTTCTTGTAAGGATGGAAGGATGTGACAACCTTGATTTTCTCCCTCCTTTACTATACTTTTTATTTCTCTTTTAGTGGCTCACATCACTGAATATGAGTTCAATCCCAATGCTAGAGTGTGATGAAGACCCAATTTGATCACCTTGATGACGAATTTGATGATATGTTGCTCTATTTTGAGAATTTCGACTAAGTAGCATGCTATACCATGTCACCCTCTTACATCTAATATTGAACCTCACTACTTTGTTGTTTTGGATTCCTATTATATATCATGATGTATATTTTTCAATAACGAATCCAGTAGCACAAAAATCGCATCAATCAGACATTTATAGCCCAAGTTATGGCTTTTGGAAGATAGACATGATATATTGCCTTTTGTGTTCTTCTTCTTCTTGAGTTTACTCTTGGGCCGGCCCACCTATGGGCCTAGCCACCAAGCCATAGCACAACCAGCCAGATGGCTTGGCTCTCCCCTCTCCCGATCGAGAAAGTAGCAAAGGGCAGTTACTGCCTTCCTTCTTCCCTTCAAAACTGAGTAACGGAGGCGGCTGTTAGCCCTCTACGCCCCTCATCTAAACCCTAAACCCAGAGTCCTCTTATACCCCTTTGAGTTTTAAACCTATCCACTCCTGGTTTTCACACTCCTTCTCTTCCCCGCCTCCCTCAGTTACATGTGGCGGCACCCAACAATCTACTCTCGACCCTGCCCCTCCTTGCCCCCTAAGAGGTGCAACAACCATGGCGTTTTGCATCAGATGCACGGATGCCCCATCTAGGCCCCTAGCATCGTCGAACATGCTCATCTCGATCAGCTGGAGCCTGCTCGAATCGTCAAGGAGATGGAGAGCAGCTACCCCTGTTTGCACTATGTTCCCGCAGATAGGAAACAGAGGTCGCGTGAAACGCAATTGCAGGAGTCCGACCAGCGTGAGAGATGAGGGCGGAGGATGATGGCAGTGTGCACTGCGCCGACCCCCTTAGCACTACCCCGAGATCCTACTGGTGATGCTGCATCCTGTAGGCAGTCGGAGAAGGAAAGGCGGGCTTCTTCCCCTGTTCCAACACAGCGAACAGGGGAATCGCGAGAAGGGAGAGCAGACGGTTCGTTTGGGCTGGGAGGCTGCTGGATCGGGGAAAACCGGTCTGGTCGAGGCCCAAACACCTGGGGCCTGAGAGTGGCGCACGCACATGAGCCATCCAGTCGCCCATCAAGGGCCCAGGATGACAAAGAAATATATGGTAACGCCCTCTATGATACCCACTATAATTTTCAATGTAAACATTGTAAAAATGATATCTTCCAACTCCTATGGTAAAATTAGACAAATAAATATACCAAATTGATCAGCTCGATGAGACCTACCAATTGGGCATGGTTCCAGGTCCTAATTATAATGTGTACTCCATTGATTTCTGGAAAATGAAAACTTTATCCATGTTGAGTTCTTTCAATGCATCTAGGTGATAAAACTTGAACCTTTAATGATCATCTATCTGCCTAATCATGAAATCAGAATCTTTAGTACATCTTTGATCTAAATAAGGCTCCTTATCACCCATATTGCTTAAGAATTATTCCCTTTTGCACTATGTGACCTATCCTTAGACTTTAATGTACGGTCTTGATCAAAGTTTCTATGTTTCTTGAATATGATTCATGTATCTATATCTTGCTTCTAATGGACACTCACGTAATCTTGTTATATGTTAATTTCTTATGACCTTATGTTGCCGATCTAAACCATACCTTATGCTTGGCTCTTATTCATTGATGATCTTTGACCTTGATTACTCTATTGTGAGTCTTTTGACCCTAGAATGCCTGTAAATGCCTTAAACCTTGTTATGATTATAGAAAGTGCAAGGAACATCATAATGTCATGGAACTTGAACCACACCATCATGATGACATCTAGATCATTACAATACCATATAATGAACCAATAAGAAACTTGGAACCCATCTTGGCCTAAACCCTAAAATGCATCTAGTTAGGGTTAATGATGAGAATCTAATACATATATATAATCTTGTTGTTAATCAGGTTTGATATGTGGCTAGATGACGAAGGATATGTTAGGTTGTGGAATCTCTGAATCAGGTATGGGCCTTATCTAGTTATATGACTATCGCTTTCTTGCTTGAAAGGACATATATTGTATGCTTGTTTGTATATTTTTCTCAAATATTGCAATGTAGTATTGCTATGTCTTACTCGATGTTTGCCTCATCAGTTTTATAACTTGAACACATATATAAATAGAACTCCATTATAATATTGATTGATAAAGGGTTAGCTCTTGGCTAGGGCCTTGAGGTCCCTCTCGTATAAAAGGGTTAGCTAAGCTTGAGCACCCTTACGGACCCTTCCGACGAGAAGTTGGTCAAAGGCCTTAAACATGTTTGATATTGTTGATATAATGGAGTGAAATGACAAAAACTATGGTTTCACATTTGTTAAACAATTAACATGTTTATTCTTGTTCGTTCAGTCTTGAAATCTGTTCAAAATTATGCAAAGGTTATATATATGTGTATCTTTCAGACCCATACTCAACACCTCCTGTGTTGACCCATTTCCCATATGTTGTTTTTAGGTTTAGAGATAGATTGAAAGATGAAGGGCTTGGTGAGCTATGCTATGTGTACTTGTTGTAAGATCCAGATATAGTATACATGAGCAGACTTGTACAAAGTGACTCCTGAATATGTAATTCAAATCATGTAATATAATAATGTTGTTTAATATATCTTGTTGATTGTTGAGATTATGTTGGTGCTTGTATCTAGTTATCTATTCATGTGTGCTAAGCTTTACGCTTCCGCATTTCGCCTTTGGTATACGTTTGGTTCATGGGACTGAGATTCTGGTTCCGTGACAGGTGGTATCAGAGCATGAACAATAACTACACCAAACATTGCTCACATGAAACACAAACTAAACTCACCTTACATCTCAACCCTAGAAACTTAAGGAAATATCCTTGTGTATTAGGTTGACTTAGACTCTAGGTTAGAACCTAGATGTTCTAGAACTAGGTGTAGACTTGTGTAAGTTACCTCCCTAGACATGATTCGCGACATGTGCTTGGGATGTCTACACAAGTGTGCACCATGTTCTTACTAGTTCTCTAGGTGTCATGATACTAGACTGCCTAATGAGTGTGGTAACTCATTTTGGTTTTGGTTTTATTCGAATGGAGTATGGTGGTTTTCATCGCTTGTTTAAACGTTGGAGAAAACATATTTCAAGTATTATTATATGTACATATGAAAAATGTTACCACACGTAGAAAGGTAGTGAGTTTCCATGCAACCTAAGAGAAAGAGATGTAACATCAAGTCTAGATGAGAGAGATTAGATGATAGTGATAGTCTCTAGAGTTGTCTAGAGCCATGATATAGGTTAGGCATGTGAGTAACCTAGAAACCTAAGATGATGATTATGATGTTGTTAGTGATGTTGATGTTAGTAAGACCAGAATTTGTCCTTGAGGAATTCACATAGGTTGATGATATGGAATGAGTTGGTCCATGCAACCCTATATAAACCTAGCACCTTGTATGATAAATATGGTTTGGTTGATGTGCTAAACATAGCTAGTGGGTTGGCATGCTTACTGTACCTAGTTTTGTACGTGCTGAGATATGATATGTGATATATATAGTTTGAGACCAACACGAGCCTCAATCTCTTTACAAAGGAAGACCTCTAGCATGGTACATATGAATAGGGTGACATGTTGATATGATTTGACCCGTATCGGGAGAAGGCTAGAGTACCTAAACACCAAAATATTTGAAATGTTGAAAAATATGAATGATGAAATACTTGATGATGAGTCCCTAGCTAGAATACTTCTAAGTATATGAGTTGAGTGACCTAGTGGACGGTTTCCTTGAAAATGTTGAACGCTAGATGTCCTATGAAAATATCTAACCCTAGAGAAAGAGGCAATTGAATATTTGATGCTTGATATATATAGGTGAGGGAGATGTTCGAAGACCCAAGATTATGTATATGATGTGTGATATCCATGATGAGCCTCATACTCAGGTTAGTAGTTGTATATAAAGGAATATAGTGGTTACCCTTAAGATGGGTAGAAATTTATGTTATGGGTAGAAATTGTGGTTAACATGTCGTGTTGGACACATATATGTCCTAGCTTGAGTGGCTTGAGCATGTGGAACTCTTTCTAGATACAAGTGTGAAAGCTTCAAAACCTTGACGTTGATGTTGTTCCTCAAATGATGTTTGATACATGAAATATCTCACTTATATTTAAAAACTTGAATATGCACAATAAGCCACTCTCATAAGTTAGACCTAATATGAAATTATACTATACATAAAATATGTAGCTTTTAAATCATGAAATTAAATATGATGATGTCATGAAATCTCAGCTTGAATAATCAGGGTAACATGCCCAATCTCATACCCAATGAAAAAGAAATGATTAACTTGATATGCCGATGATCTAGGGGTCATAACTTGAATAAACATGATGAATAAATTGTCTAATTTTAGATGTGAAATGAAAAATAATGAACATAATTGAGTAGATTTGGTATAAATTTTGGGGAAAACATAAACATGCGTGAAATCCAGTATAATGATGAAATATACACGTTTAATGATGACCAAATTTGGAAGTCATGATTGAGGACATGTTCGTTTGTGAATTGATAACCTAGATTTTTATGATACACCTTGTCCCCCTATGAAGTTTTGAATACGAACCCTAATTCAAGGATACTAGGGATGGGTAAACCCTGATGCCAAGATGATTTCATGTTATGAAGGAACACTATGACATGTATATAATCAAGATGAGTACATCCTTGATGATGATAGCCTACTGTGCATCCCATTGTGCAGAATACCTTGAAAATCATGGTGCAATACCTAGACCTGATGGTTTTTACCCTGACTCTTGTTTATGATCCTGGATAAATTTTGAGGACGAAATTTCTTGTAAGGAGGGAAGGATGTGACAACCTTGATTTTCTCCCTCCTTTACTATACTTTTTATTTCTCTTTTAGTGGCTCACATCACTGAATATGAGTTCAATCCCAATGCTAGAGTGTGATGAAGACCCAATTTGATCACCTTGATGACGAATTTGATGATATGTTGCTCTATTTTGAGAATTTCGACTAAGT
Organism: Alisma plantago-aquatica; assembly: GCA_963693085.1. Taxonomy (NCBI): domain Eukaryota; kingdom Viridiplantae; phylum Streptophyta; class Magnoliopsida; order Alismatales; family Alismataceae; genus Alisma; species Alisma plantago-aquatica. The sequence continues at coordinate 1,296,504,316 of OY856411.1, forward strand.
AGCATGCTATACCATGTCACCCTCTTACATCTAATATTGAACCTCACTACTTTGTTGTTTTGGATTCCTATTATATATCATGATGTATATTTTTCAATAACGAATCCAGTAGCACAAAAATCGCATCAATCAGACATTTATAGCCCAAGTTATGGTTTTTGGAAGATAGACATGATATATTGCCTTTTGTGTTCTTCTTCTTCTTGAGTTTACTCTTGGGCCGGCCCACCTATGGGCCTAGCCACCAAGCCATAGCACAACCAGCCAGATGGCTTGGCTCTCCCCTCTCCCGATCGAGAAAGTAGCAAAGGGCAGTTACTGCCTTCCTTCTTCCCTTCAAAACTGAGTAACGGAGGCGGCTGTTAGCCCTCTACGCCCCTCATCTAAACCCTAAACCCAGAGTCCTCTTATACCCCTTTGAGTTTTAAACCTATCTTGTGGGCTCTGATCTCCAAACCATGACATAAACACGATTAAAACTTAGCGGAAGCGAATCGGTAATCAGCGGAAGACAAAAATCACGGGAAATTAAAACTTTTCGAGATAAGAACTTGGATCCATAAAACTTCTTTCATAAAGAGAGATAAACTGCTTACATCTCAGGATAATTACTTCTTGAGTAATTATATACATCAAGATACAAAATCTCAAGATCACTATACAAAAGACTCCAAGACCTGAGAGTACAGAGGACACATAGGACTGACTCTAACTACACCACATGGCAGGACAATCTCCACCTGAGATTACTGCTGCCCCTGGTGCTGCTGCTGCTGAGACTGATCACATGTAGGCTGGTTCCTTCGTCTCCGACGTCCACCTAAAAAGTTGAAGTCTACGGGGTGAGATAATTATACATAATTGTCCCAGCGAGAGTTATAACTCTTCGCCAGAAGCTTTATTATAACATCAAAGAATATCTTAAGCAGTAAAGCCTTCAAAGTATTCTATAACAGTTGCAGGTATAACAAGATCTCTACAATTTAGGAGATATGGAGGAAATAAACACTATTGCAATGTAACATCAATCAACTAACTTGGAGTCATCCCTAACAAGTTATACTACATGGTTGATTATGTTTTACATATAACATTATGCCCTGTGGAGATGAGGCATACCACTCATACTCCAACTGATCGCTGAGAAGTCACATCAGTATCATACATAGGTCATTAAGAGAGCCGGATTCTCATGACCTTCACCTTCCTCAGTCAGTAAGAGGATCACTTGTAGGACATCTCGTGTCTCTACCACTATAGCTTACCAGGGTAAACTGGTCCTTCACTATTCTAGAGTCACAGTGGCGTTCTGTACTCTCTTCGTCATCAGGAGGTTTCATATTTACCTACCACTGATACGGATATCTGTGCTTTCTTCGTCATCAGGAGGTTTCATGTTTACCTACCACTGATACTGTATGGAATTATAGTGAAGGATGGATGGATTACACATCTACATCACTTTCCTACACTAGGATGTAAGGTTCTACACATCCATGTACCCCACATACTCAAAAGTATGTGCTCCAGGAGTTCCCTGAGGAAAACCTGTTTCACCATCACTTAATTTCTGACAATGATGGATCTATGATCAGGGCTCTACATTATACTTGATTAGTTAGGTACATTCAGTATTCTTTAATAGCATACATTGTTCTTCAAACAATAATAGTAGCATAACAGTTATAAAAGAAGAATACCAAATGTAACAGGCCTAACTCATGTCAATCATCATTTCTCATTATCCTCATCACAAGTCATCTCTAAAGCATGACCTTGATGGTATTCATGGCTCTCACAGACCATTATCATCATAGGATGCCACTGACAATGCATCAGATCAATTTACTTATTCATAAGGCTCACAATATGCCTTTAATGTATATAACATCAACATCCATACCTGGATATGATTACCTTCATATCAGAACCTGCATGGTTAATACAACTGATAAAGGTAATACTAAAATAAGGAAATATACTTCCTACTCTTGTCATAAGAGTTAAATCTCTAATTTACATCAAATAGAGTTTAATACTCAAAAGCATGCCATTACCCTTGAATTAGGGTTTACTATTCACATTACATGTCATCACCCTTGAGTTAGGGTTTATTATTCACATTAGGGTGAATTGAACTCATATCATCATTATGTATGAGTAACATCATCACTGATGCTCTCAGATTAGTTAAAGGTACATCATTTATCATAATTAGGGTTTCTATGACCTCACACAGGTGGATCATACCCTAATTATGCTCACTCATGTGCATTGGAGATGCTTTAGTTGAGTTTCTACTTAAAAAGGGTACTTTCTCTCTCTAGAAGTATTCTCTCTCTCTAGAAGTACTTTCTCTCTCCTCATACTATTAGGTGATGTCAACATCACTCTAAATCAGGTTGGATTGGGTCATCATAAGCTAACATAGCTAAATCATCACCATCATGTAATTAGGGTTTGATTTGGTCAAGGTATTACTCAATTTACCCTTTAGGGGTATTTTGGTAATTCACCCCATTGATCATCATCATGGTCAAAATCCTATTCAATTAGCCACTTAATATCCTAGGTTATCATTAGGGTTTGATTAGGGCAATATTGAACCATATATATCATCAATTGATTGAATGAAGTCAACCTTGAATCACATTGGTTGACCTTCAACCATCATTCTTCAATTGAGTTGAGATCGTTTGAAAGTGTTGACCGTTTAGCCAATTTTGACTTTTCAAGACCGCGAGCCCTCTTCTAACTCCAAGACCGCGAGCCTCCTCAAGACCACGAGCCTCCTTAGACTCCAAGACCGCGAGCCTCTTCAAATGGTTCAAGACCGCGAAGCTCAACCTGATGTTAAGACCGCGAGGGCCACATTGATGTCAAGACCGCGAAGAGATGTTGACCGTTTGCCCACTTTGACCTCAGGACCACGAGGCCCCTCGCGGTCTTGAGACCGTGAGCCCCCTCACGGTCTTGAGACCGCGAGCCCTCTCACGGTCTTGAGACCGTGAGCCCTCTCACATGGTCTCAACCGTTTGGTCCATCAACAAAACAAGGATACACTCAATGATGTCAACCCATGTTGAAGCCCTCAAAAGGTCAAAGCTCTGTTGACCAACTATGGATTGGGTCAACTAAGGTTATGCTTAACCAATTGGTTATTCAATTGACCCTCAATTCTTGACCAATTAGGATTGAAATCGATTCAATTAGGGTCTATCAATGTTCACCCATCAATACTCAACAATGTACATTAACACAAGGTTGAACCCTTCAATTGAGCTCCAATTGGGCCCAAACTTGGCCCAAACGGTCTTGGGGTCATGTGGGTGGACCCCACATGGTCTTGAGATTGTTTTCCCAAGATTTCATCAAAGTCCAAGGTGATTTGATAGGGGTTGAACCATGATTGAACCACAAAACAGAATTTTGATTAAATTGATAACGTATTTGCAATTGGGTCCTCAATTGGTCAAGTTAGCTTAACCCTAGACCTTCAAACGGTCTTGGGTGATTGTCCTATCGGTCTTGAGACCGTTTGGATGACCCCCAAACGGTCTTGAGACCGTTTAGGTCAATCAACCCGAAAAACCCTAATTAGGTCACCATAATTTCAGTACTGATTTCACCTAGGGTTAGCCCTAGTATTCACCCTTCAACTCTTAGCCCGTTTGAAATTAGACCATCAAACTTGGTGAGTTGTTAATTAACATAATTTTGAACAGTAATTTCATACGTTCAATGCCTGGTCAACGACATTACACGGTCTTGAGACCGTTTGCCCAAAAAGGCAATTTCAGACCGTTTGAGAATCAGGAATAAATTCATTTAAAGTTGTTACTTAAAAAGGTCATATCTCCCGATTCCTTTGGAGTTAGCCTCCCAAATGTTGAGGGTAATTAGCCTATATAATTAGGAACAGATTTCTTATACGGTCCACGCTCGGTCAACGGGACCAAACGGTCTTGGAGACCGTTTGCCCTATCGCGGTCTCGAGACCGTTTGCTCACCTCACGGTCTTGAGACCGAGAGAGCAAACTGGTGAAACCGTTTAAGAAAGTGAAAAGCGGTGGGTTTTTCTTGGAAATCACGCATTCATCTCCTAGCTCAAGAACAGTACGAATATCACATGGATTTTCTTGCAAAATAGCAGGGAAAAGTAGGGGAAACATGAAGAGCTATCATCTAACCACATATAAGAGATGTACATAGTAAAGCATGGGTTTAGAGTTATAAAACCCGCCTAAAGCTTGCTCCTTGAGCTCCAAGATTTCAAGATCCAGCTCTAATGGCGTCCTTGAGTCCCCACAGGTTTGCCAAGGTGAAAACTCCAAGGAAGAACGAAAATAGATGGCTAGAAAGGTAGGGTTTCAAGAGTTAGCCATGAAGTTGACCTTGAATTCGAGTTCTAACCATGGAATTAGGAAAAAGAAGCGTCCCAAACCTACCTTGTTTCCCTTGGTTGTCCTCCTTAGCTCCAAGGCAGTCTTTGGTCGTCTTTGGTGAAATGGAACAGTGAAGGGAACGAAGGGCAAGTTCCCTTGCTTAGAGAAGTTGACGGTATATATACTAGGGGTAGGATTTTTAACATTAGTTCATAAGTTGTCCATAATTCCAACTAGGTCCCTCCTTCTTTACTTGATCGTCCCTTCCTCTTTATTCTAAGGACAAACCTTCTCTTAAGGTCTTAGAAAAAGAAGGTAAAGGAGAGCAATCTAATAATAAGGTACGTACATAAAGAACTATTGCACATATACCCTAATTATTCAATCACAAGGCATTTTTCATAACTTGATAACTCAATTGAGGTGACTTCCTCATCATTTCTTCTCTAATGATGGTAAGAATCTAGAAAGATACATTAGATGATATATTTTACGAAATGCATCCCTTAATTTGGGTAAATTGCGTTTTACCCCAAATTAGGGTTTCAAGTACCGGGATTGCTTCCACAACTGCACCTTGGTGCCGAAGCTTGGGAAATCCCTCATGCTTTGTCAAAAAGATTCTCATGATGTCTCAACATCAGAGGAACATCTCAACATGTGCAAATTGCAAGCTAACCCTTTTAACTGGGTAAATTGCACATAGGTCCCTGTATATCAAAATAATGCTACAACTTTAAATAAAAAGGAACAAATACTGAAATATATGTTTCTGAGAAACTTAATTACATGCTCAGAGTTAATCACAAAGATTTAATCACATATTTAGGCAAAACACCTAGGGTTAACTCATAACCCAGGTCAGTGATGTTACAAATTATCCACCCCTTACAAGGATTTCGTCCCCGAAATTGATAAAACATACTAAGAGAAAAGGGCAGGATACTTCCTTCTCATCTCATCCTCTAACTCCCAAGTGGCTTCTTCAACACCACGATGGTTCCAGAGGACTTTTACAAGACTTATATCTTTCTTCTTTAACTTTTTAATTCTTTTATCAAGGATTGACAATGGTCCCTCCTCATAGGACATATCATCATTCAATTCTATTTCCATGGGTTGTAGGACTGACTCGGTGTCTGGGTGACATTTCTTCAACACAGAAATGTGAAACACAGGATGTAACCATTGAAACTCAGGTGGTATCTCTAGTCTATATACTACCTTTCCAATCCATTCGGTGATTGGATAAGGCCCCATATATCTAGGAGCTAACTTCCCTTTCCTTCCAAAATGAAGGACCCCTTTCCAAGGTGAGACCTTGAGATACACTCTGTCTCCAACCTGGAACTCTAAGGGTCTACGACGTTTGTCAGCATAAGATTTCTGCCTATCCTGAGCACTCTTAATCTTATGTTGTATTACTTTAATCTTTTCTGTGGTTTGCTGCACCAGGTCAGGACCTAACAACTGGTGCTCACCAGTCTCAAACCAACACAAAGGTGATCTACAACGTCTTCCATACAAGACTTCATAAGGTGCCATATCAATGCTATGCTGATAGCTATTGTTATAGGCAAACTCTATCAAGCTTAGGTGTAGATCCCAACTTCCGGTGAACTGGAGAACACATGCCCTCAACAGGTCTTCTAAGGTTTGTATGGTCCTTTCCGACTGTCCATTAGTCTGTGGATGAAAGGCCGTACTAAATCTTAGCTTGGTGCCTAAGGCTCTGTGTAACTGTTCCCAAAAACGACTTGTAAACTGAGGACCTCTGTCAGAAACTATTGTGACAGGAACTCCGTGCAAACGTACTATCTCTTGAACATACAACTCTGATAACCTTTCAGCAGAATAGGTTGTCTTGACAGGCAAGAAATGTGCTGTCTTAGTTAACCTATCAACAATTACCCAAATGGAATCATGTCCTTTTCTTGTCCTGGGTAGGCCAACAACAAAGTCCATGGTCACATGGTCCCACTTCCACTGTGGTATGGGTAAAGGTTGCATTGTCCCCACAGGCTTCTGGTGTTCAGCTTTAACTTGTTGACACACAGGACACCTCAGAACAAACTCTGCAACGTCCTTTTTCATCCCAGGCCACCAATACAGATCTTTCAAATTCCGATACATCTTGGTGCTCCCTGGATGCATAGCATACATGGAAGAATGAGCTTCTTCCAGGACTAACTTCTTCAAGTTGTCCATATCTGGCACTATCATTCTTCCATTATAACAAGCTACTTGATCTTCTGAGTCATGAAAACCATCTTGCTTCTCATTTCCATACTCAGATCTTATCTGTTGAACTGCAGCATCACCCAGCTGTGCTTCTTTAATCTGCTCTCTTAGGGTCGGTTTAATATGCATCTCAGCCAACAATCCGGCTAACAATGACACCTTCAACTGTACATTGTCTTGCCTTATAGAGATAAGCATATCTCTCCTACAGCATACTAAAGAGTTTAGTTGTGCTCTATTCATGGTTGATGTTGCTGATTTCCTACTCAAGGCATCTGCAACAACATTGGCCTTGCCTGGATGGTAATCAATTGTATAGTCATAGTCCTTGATTAACTCCATCCAGCGACGTTGCCTCATGTTGAGCTCATGCTGAGAGAAGATATACTTAAGGTTTTTGTGGTCTGTGAAAATCTGGAAAGTCTCTCCGTAGAGATAATGCCTCTAGATCTTCAAAGCATGAACCACAGCAGCTAACTCCAGATTGTGTGTTGGATAATTCTCCTCGTGTTTCTTAAGTTGTCGGGAAGCAAAAGAAATCACTTGTTTATCCTGCATCAACACACATCCTAGTCCGTTCTTGGAAGCATCATAGAAAACTATATATCCTTTTCCTTGTTCAGGTAGCACTAGCACAGGTGCACTTGTCAACCTCTCCTTCAGCAACTGGAAAGATTGTTGACACTTATCACTCCAAGAAAAAGGAACATCTTTCCGGGTTAACTTGGTCAAAGGTAAAGCTATAGAACTAAAGTTCTTAATGAACCTTCGATAATAGCCAGCTAACCCCAAGAAACTTCGAATCTCCGTCGGTGTCTTTGGTTGTTCCCATTGTAGAATAGATTCTACCTTTGTAGGGTCAACACGAATTCCTGAGGCGGATATTACATGTCCAAGAAATGATACCTCCGGCAGCCAGAAATCACACTTGCTAAACTTAGCGTACAACTTATGTTCTCTTAGCAAGGTCAAAGCTTGGCGAAGATGCTGCTCATGCTGCTGAGCATGCTTACTATAAATCAGAATGTCATCTATGAAGATGACAACACACTGATCAAGGAAAGGTCGAAAAACTCTATTCATGAGTTCCATAAATGCAGTTGGTGCATTGGTTAGTCCAAACGACATAACCGTGAACTCATAGTGACCATATCTTGTCCTAAAGGCAGACTTGGATATGTCACTATCCTTAATACGGAGTTGATGATATCCAGACCTCAAGTCTATTTTTGAAAAGACTGTTGCACCACGCAACTGGTCAAAGAGATCATCAATCCTCGGCAGAGGATACTTATTCTTTATTGTTACTTTATTGAGTTGTCTGTAGTCAATGCATAACCGCATTGACCCATATTTCTTTTTAACAAACAAGACCGGAGCACCCCAAGGTGAAGTACTCGGTCGGATAAAACCTCTCTCAAGTAACTCTTGAAGTTGTTTCTTGAGTTCTGCCATCTCGGCAGGCGCCATTCTATACGGAGTCTGAGCTATGGGTTTCGTATCTGGGATCAGATTGATTTCAAAATCAATCTCCCGGGGTGGTGGTATACCAGGAAGTTCTTCAGGAAACACATCTTCGAATTCCCTGACTATAGGAACTCCAGCAGGATTAGAACTTTCCTTGGTAACATCTACCACATGGGCCAAGAATGCATAACATCCTTGCCTCAACAGCTTATCAACAACCATAGCTGATACAAGACATGTGGGCAGAATCTTTCTTTCACCTTGAAAGATCCATGTGCTGCTTCCGTCAGCAAACACAACCAACTTGGACTCACAATCCAAGACGACTTTATACCTCTCTAAGGTATCCATCCCAAGGATTATATCAAATCCCTGCATATCAAGTGGTATAAGATCCACTTTAATACGATGGTCAGAAAAGAAGAGGATGCAGGGAGAACATACCTCCTGCAAAATGGCAGACCCACTCAACGGAGTCTCTAACAACAAACTATCTGTCCTATGACTAACAGTCATATTGTAGTTACGAATCACTTCACGAGTGATGAAAGAGTGCGTAGCACCCGGATCAATTAGAACGGATACAACACAGGATGTAGACATATCAGAATATAAAAGTTTCATCTGACCTGCCACTACCCGTGGATTGACCACTGCCTCAGGTGGGTTCATAGCATAGAACCTTGCAGTCGCCTGGTGTTGAGGTGGTGCTGATGATCCAGCTTGAGATGCTTGTCCACGTCCTTGAGCTGCTCCTTGATGTTGTCTATTCTGGGATCCCTGTTGATTCTGTCTCGGGGGTTGTTGTGTCACACCGACAGGCCTAGAACGGCAATCCTTCATCAAGTGTCCCACCTTACCACAGTTGTAGCAACTCTTCTCCTGTTGCTGTGGTCTGGGTGGTCCAATAACTGACACTGATGCATAACTGTGCGTCCCTTGAAGCGGTTGACTCTGTCCTCTACCTCTGCTTGGTGTCCATTGAGTTTGAAAACTCGATCTCGGTGGTGGAGGGTTAGGTGCAGAGAATCTAGGTTTCTTGGAATCCCTAGATGAAGAACCTTGGAACTGTGGATATCTTTTATGGGTTTGTCTCTTCTCAACCACAGATCTCTCTATCCTTCGGACTGACTCAACGAAGGTAGAGAATCTCTCTCGGTTCTCTAAGGTAGATACAGGGGTTGACATATCAGAATTCAAACCCTTTTCGAATCTTCTGATTCTTTCCTCATCCGTAGCAGCCATGCGCGGATAGAACCGCAGCAACTCCATGAACTTAGCTTCATATTCGCTAATGTTCATCATACCCTGCCTTAGTCTCTCGAACTGAGAGATCTTCTCATCTAGGAAAGTTTTTGGAAAATATCTTTTGATAAATTCCCGACAAAATTCTTCCCATGAGAACTCTACTCCAGGCCTCTTATGCTCTTCCATGTTCCACCAGTGACCAACACTGCCTTTGAGAAGATAGACAACATGTCTAACCTTCTCAGCTTCCGGAATCATAAGAATCCTGAAAGCCTTCTCCAACTATGTCAGCCATAAGTCAGCATCTGCAGGATCGGCAGTCCCGAAGTACTCGGTAGCTCCGACACGACGAAGTCGTTCAAATGTCTTACCGATACCTTGTGTTTTAGGCTGGACTGGTGCCCCAGGTGCAGGAATGGGCATCCTATCGGTTATGTGTGTCATGGCAGTCATGAACTGCCCGAACATCGTCTATACAGCTAGATTATTCATGTCAGCTGGGTCAAACTGGGGTGGCTCTCTTGGCGACTCAGGTGCAGGTTGTTCTATTCTCGGAACTCTTGCACCACCTCGAGGTGCACTAGCACTACTCTCTGCCACGTACTCATCGTGATGTTCTGACATTCTTATGTATCTTCTTCTCCTGAGGAGCAGAAGATTCTATTAGATAAGGAAGGAGTACTAAAGGTAGACTCGACATCCTAAGTCCTATGCCTCTGTAGACTCAACTGACCTAGAGCTCTGATACCACTAATTATGGGCTCTGATCTCCAAACCATGACATAAACACGATTAAAACTTAGCAGAAGCGAATCGGTAATCAGCGGAAGACAAAAATCACGGGAAATTAAAACTTTTCCAGATAAGAATTTGGATCCATAAAACTTCTTTCATAAAGAGAGATAAACTGCTTACATCTCAGGATAATTACTTCTTGAGTAATTATATACATCAAGATACAAAATCTCAAGATCACTATACAAAAGACTCCAAGACCTGAGAGTACAGAGGACACATAGGACTGACTCTAACTACACCACATGGCAGGACCATCTCCACCTGAGATTACTGCTGCCCCTGGTGCTGCTGCTGAGACTGATCACATGTAGGCTGGTTCCTTCGTCTCCGACGTCCACCTAAAAAGTTGAAGTCTACGGGGTGAGACAATTATACATAATTGTCCCAGCGAGAGTTATAACTCTTTGCTAGAAGCTTTATTATAACATCAAAGAATATCTTAAGCAGTAAAGCCTTCAAAGTATTCTATAACAGTTGCAGGTATAACAAGATCTCTACAATTTAGGAGATATGGAGAAAATAAACACTATTGCAATGTAACATCAATCAACTAACTCGGAGTCATCCCTAACAAGTTATAGTACATGGTTGATTATGTTTTACAAACAACATTATGCCCTGTGGAGATGAGGCATACCACTCATACTCCAACTGATCGCTGAGAAGTCACATCAGTATCATACATAGGTCATTAAGAGAGCCAGATTCTCATGACCTTCACCTTCCTCAGTCAGTAAGAGGATCACTTGTAGGACATCTCGTGTCTCTACCACTATAGCTTACCATGGTAAACTGGTCCTTCGCTATTCTAGAGTCACAGTGGCGTTCTGTACTCTCTTCGTCATCAGGAGGTTTCATATTTACCTACCACTGATACGGATATCTGTGCTTTCTTCGTTATCAGGAGGTTTCATGTTTACCTACCACTGATACGGTATGGAATTATAGTGAAGTATGGATGGATTACACATCTACATCACTTTCCTACACTAGGATGTAAGGTTCTACACATCCATGTACCCCACATACTCAAAAGTATGTGCTCCAGGAGTTCCCTGAGGAAAACCTGTTTCACCATCACTTAATTTCTGACAATGATGGATCTATGATCAGGGCTCTACATTATACTTGATTAGTTAGGTACATTCAGTATTCTTTAACAACATACATTTTTCTTCAAACAATAATAGTAGCATAACAGCTATAAAAGAAGAATACCAAATGTAACAGGCCTAACTCATGTCAACCATCATTTCTCATTATCCTCATCACAAGTCATCTCTAAAGCATGACCTTGATGGTATTCATGGCTCTCACAGCCCATTATCATCATAGGATGCCACTGACAATGCATCAGATCAATTTACTTATTCATAATGCTCACAATATGCCTTTAATGAATATAACATCAACATCCATACCTGGATATGATTACCTTCATATCAGAACCTGCATGGTTAATACAACTGATAAAGGTAATACTAAAATAACGAAATATACTTCCTACTCTTGTCATAAGAGTTAAATCTCTAATTTACATCAAATAGAGTTCAATACTCAAAAGCATGCCATTACCCTTGAATTAGGGTTTACTATTCACATTACATGTCATCACCCTTGAGTTAGGGTTTATTATTCACATTAGGGTGAATTGAACTCATATCATCATTATGTATGAGTAACATCATCACTGATGCTCTCCGATTAGTTAAAGGTCCATCATTTATCATAATTAGGGTTTCTATGACCTCACACATGTGGATCATACCCTAATTATGCTCACTCATGTGCATTGGAGATGTGTTAGTTGAGTTTCTACTTAAAAAGGGTATTTTCTCTCTCTAGAAGTATTCTCTCTCTCTAGAAGTACTTTCTCTCTCCTCATACTATTAGGTGATGTCAACATCACTCTAAATCAGGTTGGATTGGGTCATCATAAGCTAACATAGCTAAATCATCACCATCATGTGATTAGGGTTTGATTTGGTCAAGGTATTACTCAATTTACCCTTTAGGGGTATTTTGGTAATTCACCCCATTGATCATCATCATGGTCAAAATCCTAGTCAATTAGCCACTTGATATACTAGGTTATCATTAGGGTTTGATTAGGGCAACATTGAACCATTTATATCATCAATTGATTGAATGAAGTCAACCTTGAATCACATTGGTTGACCTTCAACCATCATTCTTCAATTGAGTTGAGATCGTTTGAAAGTGTTGACCGATTAGCCAATTTTGACTTTTCAAGACCGCGAGCCATCTTCTAACTCCAAGACCGCGAGCCTCCTCAAGACCGCGAGCCTCCTTAGACTCCAAGACCGCGAGCCTCTTCAAATGGTTCAAGACCGCGAAGCTCAACCTGATGTTAAGACCGCGAGGGCCACATTGATGTCAAGACCGCGAAGAGATGTTGACCGTTTTACCACTTTGACCTCAAGACCGTGAGGCCCCTCACGGTCTTGAGACCGTGAGCCCCCTCACGGTCTTGAGACCGTGAGCCCTCTCACGGTCTTGAGACCGTGAGCCCTCTCACATGGTCTCAACCGTTTGGTCCATCAACAAAACAAGGATACACTCAATGATGTCAACCCATGTTGAAGCCCTCAAAAGGTCAAAGCTCTGTTGACCACCTATGGATTGGGTCAACTAAGGTTATGCTTAACCAATTGGTTATTCAATTGACCCTCAATTGTTGACCAATTAGGATTGAAATCGATTCAATTAGGGTCTATCAATGTTCACCCATCAATACTCAACAATGTGCATTAACACAAGGTTGAACCCTTCAATTGAGCTCCAATTGGGCCCAAACTTGGCCCAAAAGGTCTTGGGGTCATGTGGGTGGACCCACATGGTCTTGAGATCGTTTGCCCATGATTTCATCAAAGTCCAAGGTGATTTGATAGGGGTTGAACCATGATTGAACCACAAAACAGAATTTTGATTAAATTGATAACTTAATTGCAATTGGGTCCTCAATTGGTCAAGTTAGCTTAACCCTAGACCTTAAAACGGTCTTGGGTGATTGTCCTATCGGTCTTGAGACCGTTTGGATGACCCCCAAATGGTCTTGAGACCGTTTAGGTCAATCAACCCTAAAAACCCTAATTAGGTCACCATAATTTCAGTACTGATTTCACCTAGGGTTAGCCCTAGTATTCACCCTTCAAATCTTAGCCCGTTTGGAATTAGACCATCAAACTTGGTGAGTTGTTAATTAACATAATTTTGAAAAGTAATTTCATACGTTCAACGCCTGGTCAACGACCTTACACGGTCTTGAGACCGTTTTCCCAAAAAGGCAATTTCATACCGTTTGAGAATCAGGAATAAATTCATTTAAAGTTGTTACTTAAAAAGGTAATATCTCCCGATTACTTTGGAGTTAGCCTCCCACATTTTGAGGGTAATTAGCCCATATAATTAGGAACAGATTTATTATACGGTCCACGCTCGGTCAATGGGACCAAACGGTCTTGGAGACCGTTTTCCCTGTCGCGGTCTCGAGACCATTTGCTCACCTCGCGGTCTTGAGACCGAGAGAGCAAACTGGTGAGACCATTTAAGAAAGTGAAAAGCGGTGGGTGTTTCTTGGAAATCACGCCTTCATCTCCTAGCTCAAGAACAGTACGAATATCCCATGGATTTGCTTGCAAAATAGCAGGGAAAAGTAGGGGAAACATGAAGAGCTATCATCTAACCACATATAAGAGATGTACATAGTAAAGCATGGGTTTAGAGTTATAAAACCCGCCTAAAGCTTGCTCCTTGAGCTCCAAGCTTTCAAGCTCCAAGCTCTAATAGCGTCCTTGAGTCCCCACAGGTTTTACAAGGTGAAAACTCCAAGGAAGAACGAAAATAGATGGCTAGAAAGGTAGGTTTTCAAGAGTTAGCCATGAAGTTGACCTTGAATTCGAGTTCTAACCATGGAATTAGGCAAAAGAAGGGTCCCAAACCTACCTTGTTTCCCTTGGTCGTCCTCCTTAGCTCCAAGGAAGTCTTTGGTCGTCTTTGGTGAAATGGAACAGTGAAGGGAATGAAGGGAAAGTTCCCTTGCTTAGAGAAGTTGAGGGTATATATACTAGGGGTAGGATTTTCAACATTAGTTCATAAGTTGTCCATAATTCCAACTAGGTCCCTCCTTCTTTACTTGATCGTCCCTTACTCTTTATTCTAAGGACAAAACTTCTCTTAAGGTCTTAGAAAAAGAAGGTAAAGGAGAGCAATCTAATAATAAGGTACGTACATAAAGAACTATTGCACATATACCCTGATTATTCAATCACAAGGCATTTTTCATAACTTGATAACTCAATTGAGGTGACTTCCTCATCATTTCTTCTCTAATGATGGTAAGAATATAGAAAGATACATTAGATGATATATTTTACAAAATGCATCCCTTAATTTGGGTAAATTGCGTTTTACCCCAAATTAGGGTTTCAAGTACCGGGATTGCTTCCACAGCTGCACCTTGGTGCCCAAGCTTGGGAAATCCCTCATGCTTTGTCAAAAAGATTCTCATGATGTCTCAACATCAGAGGAACATCTCAACATGTGCAAATTGCAAGCTAACCCTTTTAAATGGGTAAATTGCACATAGGTCCCTGTATATCAAAACAATGCTACAACTTTAAATAAAAAGGAGCAAATACTGAAATATATGTTTCTGAGAAACTTAATTACATGCTCAGAGTTAATCACAAAGATTTAATCACATATTTAGGCAAAACACCTAGGGTTAACTCATAACCCAGGTCAGGGATGTTACATATCTTCTCCTAGTTTTCACACTCCTTCTCTTCCTCGCCTCCCTCAGTTACATGTGGCGGCACCCAGTAATCTACTCTCGACCTTGCCCCTCCTTGCCCCCTGAGAGGTGCAGCGGCCATGGTGTTTTACATCAGATGCACGGACGCCCCATCTAGGCCCCTAGAGTCGTCGACCATGCTCATCTCGGTCAGCTGGATCCTGCTCGAATCGTCAAGGAGATGGAGAGCAGCTACCCCTGTTTGCACTCTGTTCCCGCAGATAGGAAACAGAGGTCGCGTGAAACGCAATTGCAGGAGTCCGACCAGCGTAAGAGATGAGGGCGGAGGATGATGGCAGTGTGCACTGCGCCGACCCCCTTAGCACTACCCCAAGATCCTACTGGTGGTGCTGCAGCCTGTAGGCAGTCGGAGAAGGAAAGGCGGGGCTTCTTCCCCTGTTCCAACACAGCGAACAGGGGAATCGTGAGAAGGGAGAGCGGACGGTTCGTTTTGGCTGGGAGGCTACTGGATCGGGGAAAATTGGCCTGGTTGAGGCCCAAACACCTGGGGCCCGAGAGTGGAACACACACATGAGCCGTCCAGTCGCCCATCAAGGGCCCAGGATGACAAAGAAATATATGGTAACGCCCTCTATGATATCCACTATAGTTTTCAATGTAAACATTGTAAAAATGATATCTTCCAACTCCTAAGGCCAAATTAGACAAATAAATATACCAAATTGATCAGCTCGACGAGACCTACCAATTGGGCATGTTTCCAGATCCTAATTATAATGTTTATTCCCTTGATTTCTGGAAAATGAAAACTTTATCCATGTTGAGTGCTTTCAATGCATCTAGGTGATAAAACTTGAACCTTTATTGATCATCTATCTGCCTAATCATGAAATCAGAATCTTTAGTACATATTTGATCTATATAAGGCTCCTTATAACCCCTATTGCTTAAGAATTATTCCCTTTTGCACTATGTGACCCATCCTTGGACTTTAATGTACGATCTTGATCAAAGTTTCTATGTTTCTTGAATATGATTCATGTATCTATATCTTGCTTCTAATGGACACTCACCTAATCTTGTTATATGTTTCTTATGACCTTATGTTGCCCATCTAAACCATCCCTTATGCTTGGATATTATTCATTGATGATCTTTGACCTTGATTACTCTATTGTGAGTCTTTTGACCCTAGAATGCATGTAAATGCCTTAAACCTTGTTATAATTATAGAAAGTGCATGGAACGTCATAATGTCATGGAACTTGAACCACACCATCATGATGACCTCTAGATCATTACAATACCATATAATGAACCAATAAGAAACTTGGAACCCATCTTGGCCTAAACCCTAAAATGCATCTAGTTAGGGTTAATGATGAGAATCTAATGCATATATGTAATCTTGTTGTTAATCAGGTTTGATATGTGGCTAGATGACGAATGATATGTTAGGTTGTGGAATCTCTGAATCAGGTATGGGCCTTATCTAGTTATATGACTATCGCTTTCTTGCTTGAAAAGACATATATTGTATGCTTGTTTGTCTATTTTTCTCAAATATTGCCATGTAGTATTGCTATGTCTTACTCGATGTTTGCCTCGTCAGTTTTATAACTTGAACACATATATAGATAGAACTCCATTATAATATTGATTGATAAAGGGTTATCTCTTGGCTACGGCCTTGAGGTCCCTCTCGTATAAAAGGGTTAGCTAAGCTTGAGCACCCTTACGGACCCTTCCGATGAGAAGTTGGTCAAAGGCCTTAAACATGTTTGATATTGTTGATATAATGGAGTGAAATGACATAAAATATGGTTTCGCATTTGTTAAACAATTAACATGTTTATTCTTGTTCGTTTAGTCTTAAAATCTGTTCAAAATTATGCAAAGGTTATATATATGTGTATCTTTCGGCCCCATACTCATGTGTTGACCCATTTCTCATATGTTTTTTTTAGGTTCAGAGATAGCTTGAAAGATGAAGGGCTTGGTGAGATATGCTAGGTGTACTTGTTGTAAGATCTATATATAGTATACATGAGCAAACTTGTACAAAGTGACTACTGAATATGTAATTCAAATCATGTAATATAATAATGTTGTTTAATATATCTTGTTGATTGTTCAGATTATGTTGGTGCTTGTATCTTGTTATCTATTCATGTGTGCTAAGCTTTACCCTTCCGCATTTCGCCTTTGGTATACGTTTGGTTCATGGGACTAAGATTCCAGTTCCGTGACAGATGGTATCAGAGCATAAACAATAACTACACCAAACATTGCTCACATGAAACACAAACTAAACTCACCTTACATCTCAACCCAAGAAACTTAAGGAAATACCCTTGTGGATTAGGTTGACTTAGCCTCTAGGTTAGAACCTAGATGTTCTAGAACTAGGTGTAGACTTGTGTAAGTTACCTCCCTAGACATGATTCACGACATGTGCTTGGGATGTCTACACAAGTGTGCACCATGTTCTTGCTAGTTCTCTAGGTGTCATGATACTTGACTACCTAATGAGTGTGGTAACTCATTTTGGTTTTGGTTTTATTCGAATGGAGTATGGTGGTTTTCATCGCTTGTTTAAACATTAGAGAAAAAATATTTCAAGTATTATTATATGTACATATGAAAAATGTTACCACACGTAGAAAGGTAGTGAGTTTCCATGCAACCTAAGAGAAAGAGATGTAACATCAAGTCTAGATGAGAGAGATTAGATGATAGTGATAGTCTCTAGAGTTGTCTAGAGCCATCATATATGTTAGGCATGTGAGTAACCTAGAAACCTAAGATGATGATTATGATGTTGTTAATGATGTTGATGTTAGTAAGACCCAAATTTCTCCTTGAGGAATTCACATAGGTTGATGATATGGAATGAGTTGGGCCATGCAACCCTATCTAAACCTAGCACCTTGTATGATAAATATGGTTTGGTTGATGTGTTAAACATAGCTAGTGGGTTGGCATGCTTACTGTACCTAGTTTTGTACGTGCTGAGATATGATATGTGATAGATATTGTTTGAGACCAACACAAGCCTCAATCTATTTACAAAGGAAGACCTCTAGCATGGTACAAATGTATAGGGTGACATGTTGATATGATTTGACCCATATCGGGAGAAGGCTAGAGTACCTAAACTCCAAAATATTTGAAATGTTGAAAAATATGAATGATGAAATACTTGATGATGAGTCCCTAGCTAGAATACTTCTAAGTATATGAGTTGAGTGACCTAGTGGATGGTTTCCTTGAAAATGTTGAACACTAGATGTCCTATGAAAATATCTAACCCTAGAGAAAGAGGCAATTGAATATTTGATGCTTGATATATATAGGTGAGGGAGATGTCCCAAGACCCAAGATTATGTATATGATATGTGATATCCATGATGAGCCTCATACTCGGGTTAGTAGTTGTATATAAAGGAATCTAGTGGTTACCCTTAAGATGGGTAGAAATTTATGTTATGGGTAGAAATTGTGGTTAACATGTCTTATTGGACACATATATGTCCTAGCTTGAGTGGCTTGAGCATGTGGAACTCTTTCTAGATACAAGTGAGAAAGCATCAAAACCTTGACGTTGATGTTGTTCCTCAAATGATGTTTGATACATGAAATATCTCACTTATATTTAAATACTTGAATATGCACAATAAGCCACTCTCATAAGTTAGACCTAATATGAAATTATACTATATATAAAATATGTAGCTTTTAAATCAGGAAATTAAATATGATGATGTCATGAAATCTCAGCTTGAATAATCAGGGTAACATGCCCAATCTCATACCCAATGCAAAAAAAATGATTGACTTGATATGCCGATGATTTGGGGATCATAACTTGAATAAACATGATGAATAAATTGTCTAATTTTAGATGTGAAATGAAAAATAATGAACATAATTGAGTAGAGTTGGTATAAATTTTGGGGAAAACATAAACATGCATGAAATCTAGTATAATGATGAAATATACACGTTTAATGATGACCAAATTTGGAAGTCATGATTAAGGACATGTTCGTTTGTGAATTGATAACCTAGATTTTTATGATACACCTTGTCCCCCTATGAAGTTATGAATACAAACCCTAATTCAAGGATACTAGGTATGGGTAAACCCTGATGCCAAGATGATTTCATGTTATGAAGGAACACTGTAACATGTATATAATCAAGATGAGTACATCCTTGATGATGATACCCTAGTGTGAATCCCATTATGCGGAATACCTTGAAAATCATGGTGCAATACCTAGACCTGATGGTTTTTACCCTAACTCTTGTTTATGATCCTGGATAAATTTTGAGGAAGAAATTTCTTGTAAGGAGGCAAGGATGTGACAACCTTGATTTTCTCCCTCCTTTACTATACTTTTTATTTCTCTTTTAGTGGCTCACATCACTGAATATGAGTTCAATCCCAATGCTAGAGTGTGATGAAGACCCAATTTTATCACCTTGATGACGAATTTGATGATATGTTGCTCTATTTTGAGAATTTCGACTAAGTAGCATGCTATACCATGTAACCCTCTTACATCTAATATTGAACCTCAGTACTTTGTTGTTTTGGATTCCAATTATATATCATGATGTATATATTTCAATAACGAATCCAGTGGCACAAAAATCGCATCAATTGGACATTTATAGCCCAAGTTATGGCTTTTGGAAGATGATATGATCTATTGCCTTTTGTGTTCTTCTTCTTCTTGAGTTTACTCTTGGGCCGGCCCACCTATGGGCCTATCCGCCTAGCCATAGCACAACCAGCCCATCGTTCTCCTTGATTCCATGGTGGAAATAAAAAATAAATCATTGATTTCTTCTTATTTTGATCTCCTCTTCAACCCTAGCCAACTTTTTCATCCAAAATCTTGGGGACGAGCCTAGGGGGAGTTGCAAAAACTTCATCCACCATTGTTGACGTGAGATTGGATCTTTGAAGCTCAATTGGAGGCGGGTTTTATAACTTGAACCCTTAATATTGTTATTGCATTCAATTCCTTATCAAATGTTGATGCTTTCTTCATTTCCGAAATTTATTTTGGTTGATTGATGAAACCACCATGGAAATCACAGAAAATTTCGTGGGTTTGTAGCTTGAAGATGATGATGTCATCACAAGCACACACCTCAATTAATATCTTAGGCAAACAATTTCAAAATTTGGGACCAACCGGTTTCAATGAAATTGGTTAAACGATTTCAACAAATTGATTGAAACTAAACAGTTTCAAATAGTTTGGAGTGGTTAACCATTTGCAATGGTTGACCATTTTAGGAAATATGCTGATGTAATTGGATATTGATCCAATGGGTTCAATTGGTTTGATCTTAATGGTTTCAATTATGAATGATCCCTAAAATGCAAACCCTAATTGTTTATGGAAGCAATAACTCAATATATTATGTCAAACATAGTTGTTTGTATTTGATCGGATGGTTGCTGTAACCAAATCAAGTGGAGGGAATAATAGAAATGAATTCATACATGAGTATGATTCATATGGTGATTTAGGGTATGATCCTGAGTAAAGAGATCAAGAAACCCTAATTGAGAAGGCTAATGAACCCTAACCCTGATTTAGGGAAATTCTGAGTAAAACCCTAATCTAGGGCAATAGTGTAACCCTAATTAAGGGTAATAGTGTAACCCTAATTAAGGGTAATGACTTGGGTAACTCTAATTTAAGGTAATGAAAGGCCAAATCCTAATTGGATGAATAATGAATCCCTAATTTATGGGTAATTGAATGAAACCCTAATTGGGATGATTAGTGAAACCCTAATTGAGGGTGATTCCATGAGAAACCCTAATTGAGGATGATTCAATGTGAAAACCTAATTGAGGGCGATGTCATATGAAACCTTAAACCTAACACAGAGTAAATATATGTGAAACCCTAAAATTGGGCTATAGTGCATGGAATTCTAATCATGGGCAATATGATGATAAATCATAACCCTAATGTCTGGGTAATGATATGAGTAAACCTTAATGATGAAATAATGGGTAATACCCTATAACGATGAAATATCTTAAGTGGTTGACTATAGGCAACCGTATAATAAGCAATGCCTTAACTTGAGATGAGTCCATATCATTGAAGATAGTTGGACAATCCTTGTGTGTGATCTATGCACATCATGGTAAAGGTGATAGTTTGGTAGATGAAAGTATTAAGATGTGAGATTCCTTATTATAAGATAAGTTAATAAACTCAAGTAAGATAGAAGTGATGAGGGAAGTGATACATTGAGACATGATAGATATCACATTTAGCATTTCAGGGTTGATGTACCTTGATGCATCTCAAATCCAATATTTTTGGATAAGATACACAAGGAGAGTGTTAGGTAAATTGTTACAATGAAATGTAATGAGTTTAACATACTTGATAAGTAAGCTAAAATCAGTATGATGTAATCATACCATGATAAGGATGAGAGATAAACTCATACCTTGTGTTGATGATCATTTAATGATAAATGATAAGAATATTAAATGCTTGGAATGTCGATGGATGCTCCTAGATGTATGGAACAATATATTAGGGTTGGATTGATAAAATGAACATGAAACCCTAATTGATGTGAATAGTAAACCCTAACCCTATGGAGGAAATAGTGGTGTTACTATTATATTACATGAGTTAATATGTCATTGTTGCCTAGTGAGAGGTGACAAGATGTTTAATGGCCTTGTGAGCCATATTGTTAGATGTTACCTAGTAAGAGGTAACAAGATGTTTCATGGGCATGATGAGCCCTGAATGAGGTGTATTCCTCTTATGTTGATAAGGGTTGATACCCTGTGATATTGTGAAAAGGATTTATGACCTGTGATAATATGATGATTGGTGTAGTCTCATGAATGGCAAGTGAATATTACCATGTGATGATGAGATGAGAAATTACGTTTCATATGTTTTATATCTTTTCAACTTTTGATATTTATATGCTTTCTATAAGTGAATTAGGGTTTGTATGTCCACTTGTTTGATGCAACCTTAATTCACCCAATTGGCATAACTAATCAAGTGCAACTCTAATCATGTAGTGCCCTGTGCCGTAGAACCATCTTCAGTGTAAGAACTTGCTGGATGGTGAAACGAGTATTCCTAAGGGAAACTCGGAGCGCATATTGTTGAATATGCGGGGGTGGCAGGTTGAGGATATATATACTTGTCATCCACAATTGCAGGTTATGGAGGATGGCTATGGTCATGACTCAAATATTTGATGTGATTGAGGACAGCTGCGGTTGTACCTCGGATTAGAGGGTTTTGTATACCCTGTTTTCTAGTGTCGTAACTTGTACCAAGTACGGACTAGTTGTTATCAGTTGACTATATGTCACTGTTGGCAGTTTGACTGGTATGTCACTGTAGTTTACTCGTACTGACCGAGGGGAAGAGATCTTAGGATACCGGCACTCCTAGATCTTGTACGGAACCGAATAGCCCTTCGCAGGGGTCGGTTGGACTTTGAATGGTACAATTCAAATTCCCCAGGGCATAATAAAAGATGTAATACAGCCGTATAGCATATATGTTTAGGGTTATACATGACGCTTCACATTGGATGATAACCCTTGTTTATTCTCTTTACATAAAGATTATGCTTAGTGCAACTAAGAGATAGTAATTATACTTATGTTGTGGATATGCATAAGATTATAAATGTGTACATACAATAGTCATGCTTATGTTGATATCTTACTGCTACTGTTGATTATAATCATGATGCTAGATATCTCATGTTGATAGTTATGTCTCGCATGCTATCCATGCCTCTATAATTAGAAATACCTGGAAGAGGCTTAATGCCTGTAATTAGGGTTGGTTAAAGTCCAATGTCTGGCTGTGTAATCAGGATTGGTATAGTCCAATGCTTGAAACATTTATACCTGATTGATATAGTTTAATGCTTGAATAAGACATGATGATATATATAATCACATGTCTGGCATAAGTGAATACCTATTTAGCAGATTGGCTAAGGCCAACACATAGAAACAAGAATGAATCATGGGTGACACATCAGAATAATGAATGATATGAGCAAAGCTTGAGATGTTGAAAATGTATGGTAGATAAATGTTATACATGTTCTTTCTTTTCCTTATAAAGAGAATAGATGAATTATTGTTCAATCATAGATAGGTGTAATACTTTAAAGGATGAGAATGATCTAAACTGCCTATCCACTGCTCAGTTTTATATTAATTAAACTACAATAATGATGTTTCTGGCGGAGAGTTATATCTCTCGCTGGGGCAATTTTCAATTGTGTCACCCCCGTGGGAACCAACATTTTTAGGTGGACGAGTGCGAAAGAGACTGAGAATATCTTGCAGAGGAAGAACATCAACAGCTACAGGGACAACAATGACAACTCAGGTTGAGTGTGCTGTCTGTCATGTTTTGTAGATAGAAGTCCTATGTGTCGTCTCTGTACTCTCAGGTCCTCAGAGTTAGTACTTAGTGCTTTAATTTATCGTTTTGAGATTTTAGCTTGACGCCTCGAGGTTATTATGTTGTATGTGTTTAGCTTTTAACAAGGCAGTTGATGTTGTAACCCTCGAGAAGAGAGGGTATAAGATATATACTTAT
The DNA here is from genome assembly GCA_963693085.1 of Alisma plantago-aquatica. NCBI lineage: Eukaryota > Viridiplantae > Streptophyta > Magnoliopsida > Alismatales > Alismataceae > Alisma > Alisma plantago-aquatica. Next base: position 1,296,527,880 of record OY856411.1, read on the forward strand.
GAACCATGATGTAAATGTAATACATTGGTTCTTGTTGAAAGAGTTTTCCTATGATTGGGTCTCTTTGAAAAATGTTTTAATTTTTAGTGATTTTCAGTAATCCGCTGCTTAGTGAACGCTTCCGCATTAGTTAATTATGTTTTTGTGAGTTGGATGCTACAAGCCTTGTCAGCCTTATGAATAAGTTGTTACCTAGTGAAAGGTGACAAGATGTAATGGCCTTGTGAGCCATGTGATAATTTATTACCCAGCGAGAGGTGGCAATATACTTAATGGGCCTCATGAGCCATGTGAGATGCTTGTGTAGCAAGTATCATGTTTACCTTGGTCAGACGGCCTGAAGGTATTAGTTACTTGATAAGTGGTAACAAGTGTTCTTTGATGAACTAAGTGTTTGAATGCCCATATTCCATAATCATGATGATGAGATGTTAATGGATGGGAATGCCCATGATGTGACAAGGGATTGAGATCCCAATGTTTTATAAAGTTTTGAAAAAGTACTTGATAGAAGTATTACACATTCTTTGTAGCATTTGTTATAATAATTTATGTTTGAAAACCTGACTGATGCTAAAAGAATATGGAAATACACTTAATTAATCAAGTGAAATCTTATCATGTAGTGCCCTGGCCATGTAACCATCAGTGTTAGAATTTGCTGGATGGTGAAACGGGTTGCTCTGCGGCATAACCTGGAATGCATATTCTTGAATATGTGGGGGTGATGGGCACGAATATCCTTACGCCCTAATGTAGGAATTGATGTGAGATAAAAATTAATTCTCTCAATCCTTCATTATAGATGTCGGGGTGGATGTATTAATAATCCCTCGAAGCCAAGATGGATGTATCACAAATCTCCCGATAATATAAATGTTTGATCAATGTGAGATAAACATTAAATCTCTCGATGCCGAAGGAGTGAAGTTGATGTTGTAACTCTATAGTGAATTTGCCAGTATACCCTGGAAAGCTATTTAGCAGAGACACAATATGTCCTGCATGAAATCTCGTACTGATCGAGATAAGGGAGGTCATGGCAGTCGGCTCTTCCATTGACCTTATATGGCACTGATTTTGACTTTGCAATGGTCGGTTGGAGTATGAATGGTATACCTCATCTCCTCAGGGCATAAGTGTGATTGTAAAGTGTAATCAGCCGTATATCATGTTTGCTTAAGGATTGAATACGGAAATCCTTAGTTGATGTTACATTTCTTTATGTATCTTTAGTTGATAGATGATATATTTATGATTCTTTACATTCCTTGCAAAGTAGATAGATGATGTATATTTCTACCATGGCTAGATGCAATAATCCCCTTAAGAAAGGAGATTATCTTATTCTGTTCATACAATGAATAATATTGGTGTTAATACAAAAGAACTCCTACTCAATTTTATTCTATTACACTGCAATAATAATGTTTCTGGCGGAGAGTTATATCTCTCGTTGGGACAATTTTCAATTGTCTCACCCCTGTGGGATCCAACTTTTTTAGGTAGACATTGAAGAAGAGGCAGAAACCCTATTGTAGGGAAAGAGCAGTAACAACAATAATAGGGACATCAGTGATATTCCAGGTGGAGGCACTGGCTGTCATATTTTTGTATAGAAAGTCCTATGTGTCATTTCTGTACTCTCAGGTCCTCGGAGTTAGTAATTAGTATTTTTCATGAATTGATATGAGATTTTGGCTTGATGCCTCAAGGTTCTTATGCTTCCTGTGTATAGTTTTAACAGAGAAGTTGATGTTGTAATCCTCGAGGAGGGATGATACATGATATGTACTTATGAACCAAGATGTAAATAAAGTACATTGGTTCTTGATAAAAGAGTTTTCCTGTATATGGGTCTCTTTGTAAATGGTTTTACTTTTTAGTGATTTTCAGTAATCCGATGTTAATGATCGCTTCCGCTTAGTTAATGAAATTTTGTTGTAACAGTGTGCATCACAGGATCTCTCCAAATCATGATCATAGCATGATGATCAATATATATGATGAAGTCTCCAAATTGGTGACTCGTGTGACATTTCTAAATTTGATGATCAATATGACTATGATTTGATCTTGATGCTCGATTGCTCAATTTTGGAATGGGAATGATATTGAAAGTTATAATTATGCCTTATTGGAATTCAATTATGATTGTGTTGAAATGTGAAATCGTGAAGGATTGTGTTAATTTTCAGGATAAAATTTCTTTTAAGGTGGGAAGGATGTGATAACCTAAGTTTTTCTCTTATTCAATTTATGTACATCTTGAATCATTAGATTCTCTATTGAACCCGATATCCTTCCTCATCCCAAAAATGTATGACTTTATCATTTTATGCTCAATTGATGAGTTGGATTTGATTAAATATCACTATGTACTTATATATGCCTTTAAATTGAGTTTTTAGCTAAGAGCCATGCTTATTATGTGTAATCTAATTGTAATAAAACATGAACCCATTCAATAAAATCTCTTTACTATCAAATGTATTTCATGTGTAAAGGATTCAATCGTAAATCTAATAGTTTAAAAATTGCCTCAAATTGACCATCATAGCCCAAGATATGGCCTCTTGAATTTTGCTATCTAACATTTGTTTGAATGTTGTTTTTTTGCCCATTTTGAGCCTAATTGGGCCCAATGTGGATCGCGGCCTAATCAAAGTGGGCATCCCCCTTTTTTTCACTTGGACACATTATAAATCTACCATGTTACTATTTTGACAATCTTTGATCCTTGGATCTTGAGCCAAAAATTTCACCCCTAATACTATAGTTGATGGTCATCCTCGAGCTCCATTGGCTTGCCAACACACTTACAAATCTTGTTCCTAGTCTTTTCCCCTCGATTTCCCTCTTTTTTTTTCTCTACATCCTACTCTTCAACTTATTGTTATTTCTCTATCCATGGGAGCCCCCATGGATGGCCCCTTTTGGGTACCACCTTTCCTAACTCACTTGGGCTCTATTTTTTGGTCCTTCAACTCCAATAGGTCATGACAGTGTCAGATGAGTGCTTTTTGAGTTCCCTTAGTGACCTTTTCCTTCCCCAACACTCTTCTTAGAGAGAAGGAGGCTATTGCCTCTGCGACTATAATGGGATGGAGATGAATTTTCTCCACCATTAGATATAGGGCACCCAATGGATCAATAGTAGGATGGCTCACCTCATCCCCCTCAGCCCTGTCAATGATTGGCCAATAGGTGCTTGACCTTGCAGCTACGAGCAGTGTCCAACGGTCAATTGACACCCCATGGGCGTCTCATAGCGGTTGAGAGCCCCTAGCTGACATTCTGCATGCGTCACACCATTGTTGGCTTCCATTGGGGGGCAATGATGGAGCTACCACTCATGTGGAATTGCGTGCACCACTAAAAATCCTAAAGATGGTAAGTCTTTAAGTTTAGCCTTGCTTATACTAGATCGAGAACTCCACCCACGTATGCTAAGATATGTGGAATTCTTATCGTAGTATAGTTAAGGGTCGAATCCACGTGACAACGGTCTTGTTGGGAGCAACAAGATGGAAAACATTAGAATCTCACTTAATCTCTTAGTAGTTGGTATCTAGATTAAAAGGTTTGATTTGGTTGTTTTTAAACTAAGAGCAAGTAAAGTAAAGTAAAGCAAATAAGTAAATTTAAGGGTGTCAACAATGATAAGGGACCACTAGCATGTGATCGGCTTTCACCGCCACTATACATGGATCAAAACATGCAATATAAAACATAACCTGCAACAAAAGTCTAAACAGTTAGTATCTTTGTAGATTTAGTTTCCTTTCGGAGAACTAACTACGAGAAGTGCGGGAATGTTGCAACACCAGCCATCCCCGAATGAATGGTCACCTACTTTGCATCATTCCCTTCGCAAAGTGTGTTCCTCGACTTTATCAAGGTTGTACTTTCATACGTCAACTGATTCCATTTCATAGTATGAAAGTACAACGATGGAAGTGAGTTTACTCCACTTCTTGAACAACACTCCTAGATACTGAAACAGATGCATGGTGGATACATGCATCAAGAACCAACATTCAATTGAGATTCGAATCTAATAGTAGAAACATAGACAATTCATACTAAAAGATAAAAGATAACACAAGTTGGTGATCAAGCAACAAGCATTCATTAAACGATTGATGTTGAACTGAAAAGAAATCATCTCTATATTGCAAACTATGGATTACATTACATGAAATGAAAACATGGGTAGCGGGGATACTCCCCGCACCCTTGTGAAAGAGACTACTCACTCATAGCTAGGACAAAGAAGGAGGTGAGAAGAAAGAGAGAGAGTGTCATCCCCACAAAGGAGAGAGGAAAGTCAACCCCTTGCAAAAGAGAGAGAATGACGATCTTCAAACTTCACAGGTTGCTCTATGATGATTGTCTCCTCTTCCCAGCTTCTTTGGCAAAGAGAGAGAAATCAACTTCAGGATGAAATGCAGATCTCAGACCGGCAGCCTTTGGGTGGAGGATGGAAGCTGGAATAGCTCTAGAGTAGTAGAGGCAACCTCTGGGCGTCTGAAAACTTGATGTCTTTGGGAGGACCCCTTAGGTCTTATTTATAGGCCTTAAGTGAAGTCCAAACAGTTTGGACAGTTTTGGGTCCAAACGATCTTGAATACCGTTTGGACCACGAGACCGTTTGGACCATGAGACCATTTGGGCTCTGAAACTGTTTGGGCTCTGAAACCGTTTGGACCCCGAGACTGTTTGGACTCCATGCGGTCTTGGGACTGTGTGACTCCATGCGGTCTTGGGACCGTGTGGCTTCATGCGGTCTTGGGACCGTGTGACTTCATGCGGTCTTGGGACTGCTTGTCTTCATGCAGTCTTGGGACCGTGTGACTCCATGCGGTCTTGGGACCGTGTGGCTTCATGTAGTCTTGGGACCATGTGGCTTCATGCGGTCTTGGGACCGTGTGACTCCATGCGGTCTTGGGACAATTTGGCTTCATGCAGTCTTGGGACCGTGTGACTCCATGCGGTCTTGGGACCGTTTGGCTTCATGCGGTCTTGGGACCGTGCGAGTCCATGCGGTCTTGAGACCGGTTAAATCTTTTGTGATTTTTTGTGTCTTTTTCTGTAGGTAAAAAGGAGAAAAGTTAGTCTAACAATATATTTGCAATAAAAGAGGATAACTAGAGATTCTATCTAATATATCTGAGGAAGAGTGTGGAAAATTAAAGGAAATTACTAAGATAACATCACAAAATTGGAGGTTATCACCCCCCCAACTTAGAGTCTAGCTTGTCCTCAAGTTAGATAGAGTTGAGGCATGTAATGGCGAGGTGATTTTATTTAGTTAAGATTTCCATACTCTTGCTTCAATTATAAACCCGAGCTCTCCTAAGGTCATATCGGGTCTTATTGTTTGCCTTAACTCTTTCAAGTATTTAGAGTTGCTTGGGTCTCAGGTTTCTTCCATATCTCGTATCCTGCATTGGGATCACTTTTCATTCTGTGCATGTCGTCGACTCTAATAAGATTTATACCTCTCTGAAAAACCTACTGGAAGCTAGAGTGGGTATGAAGGTTGGCTAAAGGCTTGATGTGTAACTCCCCCTTCAAGTAAGGGAGGGGTTGTCTATTCTTTTAGGATCTCACTACCGCACACAATACATCTGCCTTCGTGAGGGCAGCTGAATGTACCGGTCGGGCGAGTCCTTTATAAGCCTTTCATATATTTGGATACCTTAGGGTTTCACTACCGAGCATGACACATCTTCCTTCGTGAGGGCAGCTGAATGTGCCGGTCGGGTGAGACCTTCAATGGTTCCTTATATAGGTCCTTATTTATGGCACAAATCTCATAGTTTTATTCGACTCTCTGGCTTTTATTCATAAACTCTCAAGCTTAGGATTTGGGGTTTTTAGGGAAAATATTTTTGGGCGGACAAGACTCTTTTATTTGAAGAGAGGAAAGCTGTTCTTAGAATTTCTCGACATGCACTTTTTGGTTTCTTTTCAATGGTCCACTGGCGAGACTTCTTGATTTGGATGTCACCTGATGCCCCTCTTGTCCTTGAGAGTGCTTGGCTTATTTTGGCCTTGATATTGACCTGTGGAGAGTCAGATGTAGAAGTGAAACCAAAGCATGAAAATCAAGAGTGAAGAGAAATTATTAAGTCACCATTATATGTCTAAGTTCTATTCTAGTTATTATTCTTGAAGACTGACTTGATTCTAAAGTTAGCTGGGGATGACTTTATTCCAAAGATTTATTATCGGATGAATTATTTAAAAAAAAAACTAAATGTGTAAGGGAAACTAAGAATTTTTTTTACAAAATTGAAAGAGAAGATGGAGAAAGAAGGATATAGAAATGATACATCGCCCTTGTCTAATGTACTCCCCCCCTAACTTATCACTCACTCTGTCCTCAGAGTGTCAAAGTGATAGGTTGAGAAGTACAAGGACAAGGGCATCAGGCTTCTGTTAATCCTGAGTTTGCCCCTGGTGTTCTGAGTAGATTAGCTGCAAACTTTCCACATAAGGTGTGGTAATCCACGTCTGTCATATCCTCTACTGGTCTTTGAAGGACGATGATGGTGTACATCTAGTAGAGGATGTGGAAGTCGCAGTCGTTTGATTCCCGAATTTGTTGGGGACATTTGTGGTTGAAGGATGGGTGATGAAAGTGTTCTTTGTCGTATGCCCTTGTGTGCTGACTTAGAATATCGATTAGTCTGTCTGCACATTCGTTCACCACTTCCTCTGTAGGCGTCTTTGGTGTCACTACATATTTCTTCTGTCGTGGATTGAACTGGCTTTCGGAACTATTGTAGATGGTAGTTGTTCCTTCGGGTAGGTTTGTTGCCAGAAGCATCCAGTGCTCATGGTGAAGGAAGGGTAGCATGATAAACTTCAGTGTTGTATGTTGTAGGAAGGAAATAAGTGCTTCAGTTGTTCTGAAGTTCTTTAGGTTTAGGAGATCGTCCTTCATATATGCATATGCCATATAGGTTGTAGGGTGATTCCGTCCGAGAAGAAATTGATAGGCAACCATCAAGCTCATGGATAGAGACCCTTTGAACTGTACAATTTCTCATAACACGTCTTCCATGACCAAAATGTCACCAAATATGAAAATGAGGTCATCTTTCTCGGCGTAAAGCCTTGACATGATGAGACGAAGTTCATTGTCAGAGAGACTTTTGCAAGCACTGAGGTCAAAATCTGGGAAAGTTGGTTCTATGGCAGATAGGGGAACCATTTGTGATGGCGATCTCCTAATGGTTTCCCCTGACAAAAGATCTATGTCCCCTTTATCCTGTGCCAGATCAAAGTGGGAAGGGTCCCATTTTCTTTGATCGGGAGCTATGGCTGGCTGTTTGTTTTTCTCCAATTCTTCTAAAGTTTCTCTAAAAGGTCGCCTTTGCGGACGTTGGATTGCTGAAAAGAGGTAGCGGGGGATGTCATCTGGTGCCATTTTTGGGTCCTTGAAGAACTTTCTATCACAAATAAGCTCCATGGCGTAACGCCCTCGCAAGGAGTGAAAATCTTCGACGACTAGCTCGGTAAAGGGGATTTCTTGGTTTAGCGCTTGAATGTGACAGATAGTGCGGAAAGCGCAATCCCCAGATCCCTTAGTAGTTTGGACTTGCAGGTTTATTATTAGGAACCAAGGTTGGCTCCAGTCCTGACGGAGGGACGGGCGTGCAACCCAAATTAGCTTAAGAAGCCGGAAAGGTATACATCTTGCCTCTCCTGCATCTTCTCCAACAAAATTTATTGCTCCGGCTGGTAGCTCAATGGTGCAAAAATTGTACACCTTGGCGTCCTGAGCCTTGGTGTCCACAATCATAAACAACCAATGATCGGAAACTTGAAATGGCATAGTAAGATATCGTGCCCTCCGTGCTAAACCAGCACGCAGCCGCTCTATTGACTTTGCTCATATTTCTTTGTATAACAAGCCTATAGATAGAGCAGGTGAGGTGTTAAATACTGGCTGCTACCTCTTTGAGCTTCTGTAAACTTTGATGTTGTTGGAAAGTAGGACATGGAAGATTGCCATTGACATCGTTGACCGTGGTTGCAGGATGTTGCAGAAATCTTCACGTGTCAATTTGTGCTTAGTCTTTGTATTGTGGTAGATGATATCTCCCCCCTCTTTGGCATCATCGACAATAGTGTTCAGGATAAAGATGTCCTGAGAATCTAGTGTAGAAATGGCCTCCATATCTAAATCGTGCATCTTATGTGGTAGAGGTGGTGGCGAGGGAAGCTCCTGCGGAGGGGGTGAAGAAGTTTGTTCCAAATCTTCTATATAGCTTTGTAGATCTTCATATGAATCGGAAGAAGAATCGAGTTCTTCATCTGTATCTAAATGTACTCGTTCTCATTCTTCCTGTTCTGGGGGAAAGGGAACTGATTGGTCAAGTGCAGAAAAATGTTGAGTGGCTGTTGCTGGTGGGCTTGCGCTTGTTCCTAAAATACATTGGTGGAACTTAGCAAAAGCCGCATCTTTTGCAGACTCCCCTATGGATCCCAAGGAAGAGTAATCGAGGAATTGCTCCCCATATGATATATTTACATTTTTGTTGTGGGTGAGGGACTTGGGATGATGTCCACCTTCTTGGTGGTCTTTGTCATATCCTTTCTGAGAAGGTTATTCTCCTTGGCTTGGGCCCTCCCTAGAATTGTGTGGGTCATCAGATTTGTCATATGAGGAGGTGGTATCGTCATTAGAATCAGCTGAGGAGTCAAAGTCATCTTCGTCTTTATCATCGCCTTCTTTGTCAGCTGCTGCTTTGTCTGTTAGCTGCTTGTGTGCTGTCTTTTTGCACTGCCGATGGATGGTTTGTAACTTGTCAAACGCCACTTGCACATGCTCATGTGTTTTGAGCAGTGCGTCATGTGTTTCCTTGAGATCTTTGTATCGGCCCTCTGCAGAGAGGAGTCGCACTGTAAGATCTGTTACTGTAGTTCGTAATTGTTGGATTTCATTGTTTGTTGACTCCTCTTGGCGATTGTTGAGTTGTGTGAGAGTGTTGTTGATGTTATCCAAGTGCATGCTAAGAGTTTTTTGTTGCTACTTGAGCTCGCGGAGAGTCTCAGGTAGAGGTTGAGTCTGCGTAGAGATCTCATCGACTTGCTTGGCCATCTCTTCTTGCTGGCTTTTTACTCCAAGGACCAGCTCGGGCAAGTTGTTGTAGTGGTTGTCGATGTGATCAACTTGCCTGGCCACTACATCCTGTCATTGCTGAAAACCTTGGAGGATGCTTGGCAAGGCACAGTTCTACTCATCGATCTTGGCGACCTGTTTAGATAATCCCTACACACAAGAAAAAATGGAATGCATTATGTTATAAGGGTCGGTGAAGAGGTTTCAGATGATGTCAAATTGACGTTCGAATTCCTCACCGACATTTGTGAAAGGGACCCCAGTTATGGAAGGGTGGGGTGGTTGGGGTCTGGGTGGGAAGGTTGTAGTGTCTTGTGGAAGAGACACTGTTGATGGTTCCGCGAACTGCGTGGTGACTACAGATGGGGTCACCAGTGGTGTCGGAGTGGTGGTGTATGGGAAAGGTGATGGTATATCTAGTGAAAATGGTGGGATTGATAGTGTTGGGGGAAAGACTGTGGGGATGGAGGCGAAGGTGGTGAAGTCGGGCGTAGGGGTGGAGAAGGATGAAAGAGTGGTGGATTGTGGAAAGGTGGAGGGTGGTGAGGTGGTGGTGGTAAGCTCAGCATTTAGACTCATAATGAAGGAGTCTAGAGATGAGGTGGTGATTTGTTCTTCAGGGAGGGGGGTTTCTGTGTCTGGATGCAATTTCGAAGTTGGTGTCCCCGAAAGCTTTTGTTTTTGCGAAAGTCCTTTGGAGGGACGTTTTACTGGAATTTTTGTTACCCTAGATGTCGGGGCGGTTATGCTAAGTTCTGTCTGCCCAACTTTTTCTTTTTGTTTTGGTGCCTTGACCGTAGCTATGAGTTTTGTAAGCTCCTCGTGAGTGAAGAGGAGCTTTTCCTTGTCGTAATTTGCAAGCTCCGGGAGCGGTAGCAGGGTTCTAGATGATTTGACTGTAGGGCAGAAAATGTAATATAACTTTGCATCCTTATATTTGATGATGTAGGAGTTTTTCAAAGTTTGTTCGTTGGTTAGGATGTCGCCCTTTATCTTCTTGCATCTTGGTAGAGGTTTTTCCATCTTGAGATATTTGATAATGGATGTGATATGACCCCCCATGCAAATTTCCTTCCCCAGGGCATAAGCAGATAGCTTCTGGATCATATGACGTCCAATGTTGACTGACATCCCGTGTAGGATTGACCAGAGGACAAAAAGATATGAAATTATGACATTCCCACCCTCCGTCCTGGGGAAGAGTCCACTTGTGAGAATTTTATGCAACGTGTGCACTAATCCAGATTGTATGTTCGAGGCCTTGCATGTCTTTGCCTCGTATGTGGGGATCCCTGTCAGGGATTTCCAGAAGTTACGTCTGTTGAAATTAGTATTCTCTATTTCAACAGCTTTGGCTTTCTTGAGCTGCTCCTGGTTGTCTATAAAGATTTCATTCAGCATGTTTTCTGTGATGACAACCTTGCTGCCAAAAAGCTTGGTGACCAGCCTACGGTCACCTCCGTCCCTTGATCTATCCATAATGTCAACAGATTCTTTGGTGATATATGTGAAGAATTCTATAGTGGGTTCGACATATGAAATTTCGGGGACAAAGCATAGTCTGGAGAGATTAGCATTGTCTAGCATGGTGAGGATTCTATCGTAGATCCCCATCTTGAGGAGTACGCTTGAGCAGACGTACTTTGTTTGTTTTAGTAATTTATCGATGGAGGGGAGGGTATGGATGTAGATGTTTTCTGGTGGTGGTGAGTACTGAGAAGACGCGGGTAGTGGTGGTAGTTGGAGTGGTAATGGGGGTGGTGGTGGTAGTTGATGGGATATAGCCTGCTAGGGTTTGTTCCCTAGCAGTGGCCTGGTGGACCTACTTCCTTGCCCGTTTCTTTGGTTGTTGAGTTGTAGCGGCTTCCTGGGCCTTCCTCTTCCCTTTGCTTTTTGTGGTGGTGGATTCTGCCTCAGGAGTTGACTCATATTCTGATCCCTCATCACTGGAAGAGATTTCTTCCACTTCTTCATCAGGCTCCTCGGCTAGGCATTTGTTGATGCGATCAATTTCACACAAGATCACTATTATGCTGACCTTTGGTGGGGCCTTTCTAGTCTTGTTGTAGTTATCTATGATCTTTTGGAGTTTGGCTCGGTCTTCCATCAATTGCTCCTTTTTCCAGAATGGAGTGTCGACAGTTCCTGTGGCTTCCTTAGCTGGTGATGCCATTTCTGAAAATGGAAAATCATGTATTAGAATAACAAGTTTTAAAAGAAGAAGAAAAATTTTGTATGTGTTTATGTGTTTTTATGTTTGAACGAAGTGTATGCGGTTTTGAAGGGCCAAACAGTTTCAAAACCATTTGGCTCCAAACGGTTTCAAGACCGTTTGGCTCCAAATGGTTTCAAGACCGTTTGGCTCCAAACAGTTTCAAGACCGTTTGGAAGCTGAAACGTTGGGGGCGCAACGGATGGACGAGAGGCGGAATCGGCGGCGAAAGCAAAGATGGTGGCGATAAGGACAATGGTGGTGATAGAAAAGGGAATCGCGGCGGTGCCATAGACGTCGGTGATAGCAAAGATGGCGGCGGTGCACAGACGCAAGCGCCGCTGAAGCTGCGTGCTGAGGCACCTTGCAGAATCGGTCGGAGATGACAATGGTGATGCGAGGAGAGGCGACGAAAGAGGTGCGATCACCGTGGAGAGACACAGAGCCGGGAAGGAAGACGGTGAAGAGAAACTTGGTCGCGGGACGTGCGGGAACGAGAGCAGAGATGTGAGGTTTTAAGAAAGGTCTGGAGTCAAAAGAAAGAAGAAGGAGGGGGTTATATTTATAGGATTCAGGGGGGAGGGGGTTGACCTTACAAAACCCTTAGGTCAAACGGTTTAGCGACTGTTTGGACTCCAAATAGTTTCGAGACCATTTGGACTCCAAGTGGTTTCAAGACCATTTGGCTCCAAACGATTTCAGGACCGTTTGGCTCCAAATGGTGTCAGGACCGTTTGGCTCCAAATGGTGTCTAGACCGTTTGGCTCCAAATAGTTTTCAGGACCGTTTGGGAGGTTTAAGGTTATTATGATTTTTATATTTTTATATTTGTTTTGGTTATAGAAATTTTTATATTTTCAGAAGATAATCCTAAGGTAACTTAAAAGAATAGAAAATAAAAGAAGAAGCTCAGATCTTGGGTTGCCTCCCAAGTAGCGCATGGGTTTTACGTCGCTGGCTCGATGGGGTTTGGAAGGTGTTATGATGATGTTGTGGATTATCTGATCTCAATAGTCTATCTTGGCCTTTTATCTACTGGAGTGTAGTATTTTTTCAATCGATGGCCATTGACTGTCCTTTCTCCTCCATTGTCATCAACAATTATGACAGCTCCAGTCGGGTATATATGTTTGATGACGAAGGGCCCGGACCACTTTGTGCAGAGTTTTCCAGGGAACAGTTTGAGCTTGGAGTTGAAAAGGAGTACTTTGTCACCAATGGCGATGTCCTTCCATTTTAGATGACTATCGTGCCACATTTTGGTTTGTTCTTTATAAATCCTGGCACTTTGATAAGCGGTCATTCTGAGATCCTCTAGCTCTTGTAATTGGAGTTGTCTGTTTTCTCCGGCACTTTTGAAATCAAAATTCAGTTGTTTAATGGCCCACCAAGCCTTATGTTCCAGTTCCACTGGAAGATGACATGACTTCCTATATACCAAAAGGAACGGGGTTGTCCCGATTGGTGTTTTATAAGCAGTTCGGTAAGCCCAAAGGGCATCAGGAAGCTTGGTGGACCAGTCAGTGCGGTGTCTATTGACTATTTTTTCTAAGATTGCCTTTAGTTGTCTATTTGAAACCTCAACCTGACCACTGGTCTGTGGATGGTAAGGCATGGCAACTTTATGGTTAACGTCGTATTTCTTTAAGAGGGCTTCAAAGCTTCGTTCCAAAAAATGGGTCCCTCCGTCGGATATGACGGTTTGGGGAACTCCAAATCTGGGAAAAATGATATCTTTAAACATCTTAATGACTGGTTTGGAATCGTTGGACACTGCGGGTATAGCTTCGACCCATTTCGAGACATAATCTACTGCAACCAGAATGTAGGAGAAACCATATGAAGAGGGAAAGGGGCCCATATAGTCTATCCCCCATACGTCGAAAAGTTCAATTTCTTGCCACAGGGTGAGGGGCATTTCATTCCTTTTAGATATGCTGCCAGAAAGTTGACATTTGTTGTAGGCTTCTACAAAATCATGAGAATCTTTTGATATGGTTGGCCAAAAGAAACCTGATTGCAAAACTTTCATAGCGGTTTTCTTTGCACTCATGTGCCCCCTAATGGGGCCAGAATGGCAATGCTCTAAGACGGGGGTAATCTCCTCTTCAGGTAAACAATGACGGAAAAGTCCGTCTGCGCATAGGCAAAAAAGGTAAGGTTCATACCAATAGTATTGCTTTACATCGTGGAGGAATTTCCTTTTGTCGTGATGGGAGGCGGAAGGGTGAATGATTCCTGTAGCCAGATAATTAACAATGTCGGCATACTAGGGGAAACCATTGGTAGCTTTCATTAGTTGGTCATATGGAAGGGAGTCTCGGATCGATACTTTATCTTCATCCTCGACTTCAATGCGGCTGAGATGATCATCTACGACGTTTTCCACTCCGCGTTTGTCTTTTATTTCCAAATCGAATTCCTAAAGCATCAACACCCAGCGGATAAGTCTGGGTTTTGCATCTTGCTTCTGAATTAGATATCGTATGGCGGAGTGGTCAGTGTAGATGATGACCTTGGATCCAATCAAGTAAGAGAGGAATTTCTCGAACGCATAGATGACAGCTAAGAACTACTTCTTTGTAGTAGTGTAGTTCTTCTGTGCTTCATCAAGCATTTTAGATGCGTAGTAGATTACATAAGGTTTCTTGTCGGTTCTCTGTCCTAATACGGCCCCTATGGCATAATCACTGGCGTCACACATGATTTCAAAAGGTTGTGACCAATCTGGGGCTCTTAGTATGGGTGCAGAGATTAAAGCATTTTTTAGAGTTGAGAAACTTTGTAAGCATTCTTGATTAAAGTTGAACTCGGTGTCTTTGGTAAGAAGTTGGGTCATGGGTTTTGCTATTTTTGAGAAATCTTTAATAAATATTCTGTAAAACCCAGCATGACCCAAGAATTCTCGTACTCCTTTTATATCTTTTGGTGGCGACAACTTCGAGATAACATCGATTTTTGCCTTGTCGACCTCAATCCCTCTGTCACTCACTCTATGCCCGAGGAAGACACCTTAAGTTACCATAAAATGGCATTTTTCCCAATTCAGGATGAGGTTCGTCTCCTCGCATCGTTGTAAGACTTGTCCAAGATTGAGTAGACAATTATCGAAGGAATCTCCATAAACTAAAAAATCATCCATAAATACTTCCATTATAGATTCTGTTAATCCTACAAAAATGGCAGACATACACCTTTGGAATGTAGCAGGTGCGTTGCACAACCCGAATGGCATTCTTATGAAAGCATAGGTCCCAAAGGGGCAGGTAAAGGTAGTTTTCTCTTGGTCTTCCGGGTGTATAGGGATTTGGTAGAACCCGGAATAACCGTTGAGATAGCAGAAGTATTTTTGGTGTGCTAAGTGTTCTAGGACTTCGTCAAGAAAGGGCAAAGGGTAGTGATCTTTTCGCGTCGATTTGTTTAGTTTCATGTAGTCAATACACATCCTCCACCCCATCACAGTCCTTGTGGGAACTAACTCATTTTTTTCGTTTAGCACGACGATGGTTCCTCCCTTTTTGGGGATGACTTGGACGAGGTTGACCCATTGGGAGTCTAAAATTGGGTAAATTATGCCAGCTTTCAGTAATTTGAGGACTTCAAGGTGAACTACTTCATTAAGATTGGGGTTTAACTTCCTTTGGCGTTCTCTTGAAGGCTTGAATTCCTCGACCATGGGTAGTCTGTGCATGCATAAGGCAGGGTTTATACATGTCAAGTCAGTTATTTTTTACCCCATGGCCTTCTTGTTCTTCTTTAATTTGTCGAGAAGCCTTTCTTCTTGGTCTCCTATCAGAGTGGAATTGATGATAACTGGACATAATTTTTCTTTGTCCAAGTAGACGTGTTTAAGTCCCATGGGTAGAGTCTTCATCTCGGTAGCCTTGGGCGCTTATGTTGTTTCTAAAATAGTGACAGATTTGAGCTCCTCAAAGGTGGCCGTTGGCGCTTCTTCGACTTTCTCTAAGTGTTGTAAGCATTGTTGGACCAATTCATTGGCTGAGAATTCAACTTCTGGGTTTGTTAGAACATTCTCTAACTCATCATATGGCTCGAATATTTCCAATTGGGACATTTGGTGAATTGCATCTAGGAGAAAAACCTCCTCTTGAATGATGGGTCCTTTCATGTTGTTGAGGACTCGGAACTGAATTGCTTCTTTTCCCAGTCTCAGAATGATTGTACCCACTTCAACGTCAATGAGTGCGCTGGCGGTGGTAAGGAAAGGTCTGCCAAATATTATCAGGTATCTTAAATCCTCCTTGATATCCATGATGACAAAATCACATGGCACATCAGCATCTTTACCTATCCTGACCGGAATGTCTTCAATAATTCCTAGGGGTGCCGTGATAGTAGAATCATCTAACTGAATCGTCATTGTTGTGGGTAATAAGTCAATAAAACCCAATCTTTTACACATGGAGTAAGGCATAATTGATATGCTAGCTCCTAAGTCATCTAATCCCTTCTTGCTTGAAGTATTTCCAATACATCACTGGATACCGAAGGAACCAGGGTCCTTCTTTTTCTTTGGCATCTTGTTAAGAATGATATCAGAGGTAGTCTAAGCTCGTTTAACGGTCTATTGCTCCTCAGTAATGTACTTCCTAGATAGCAAAGTTTTTAGGTATTTAGCCCAAGTTGGTACTTCAAAGAGGGCATCGAGGAGAGGAATGTCGATATAGAGTTTCTTCATCACCTCCTTGAATTTTCGGAATCTAGTGTCCATCTTAGTCTCTTTCAATCTACCTGGATATGGTATCCTAGGTTTATATTGCGGGACCTATGACTCCTAGGGGGCTTGTTCCTTTTCCTTGCCTTTTTCAGTCTCTACAGAATTCTCAGTTGCTAGAATTGGTCTTGCATTTGGAACAAAGACAGATGTATCATCATTATCATGCGTGATCCTTGTAGCTTCGTGAAAGACACGACCTGATCTGGTAGTGATAGCATTCAGTTGCTTTGGTCTATTCTGGTCATGTCTTGGGTTCGACTCTGGTTGGCCAGCAAAAGTTCCTGTTGGAGGTTTCAACTGGGCAACAATTTGTGCTAGTTGAGCCTGTACATCCTTCTGCTGAGCTTGATGATTAGCAAGCATAGTTTGTTGCGATTGTAGCATTTTCCTGATCATAGTTATCTCATCAGTGGGCTGGGAAGGGATATTTTTCTGTTGAAATTGTTGTTGTCCTTGATGTGGCTTTTGTGGAGGTGTTTCTAACTGAGGCTTCTGCGATTGTTGCAGTTGAGGGGGTAGTTGTGGGTGCAGAGGAGGATGGGTGTATTGGTAGGAAGCGGAGGGATTCGTTTGGTAGTTGGATCTTGGTAGGTTATTTCTATGGTTCCCTTGATTCTGGTTAAAGTTGCTTTGAAATCCTGGTGGCAGCCTATTAGAAGATCCTCCTTGTGTTTGGTGTTGTGGATTGGCAGTCCCCGCATGATTTCCGTATTGAAAACCTCGGTGGTTTCTTGGTTGATTAGGATTATAGTAAACTTGTCCAGGTATGGAATGAATGGAATTAACTTGTTCGGGCATTTGCTGTTCAGGTTGTTCAATGATTGGTTCATACTATTGTTGTGGTGGGTGCATATCCATCATCACATTGTAAAGCAGACCGCATGACAGAGTTCGGTGATCGGATGCGTGATAGGCTTCACGGGTCCCTGTGGCAGCTTTAGCCTGTTGAATTTGAGGGTTTTTCTTCTTATCGAATTCTCCGAGCAAAGTTTCAAGAGCCTACTATTTATGAGCTATGGTCTTTAAGGCTTCAACAATAGCCTTCATTTCCATTGATTCCTCAACTTTATAAACTTTGAGAACTCCCTTTCTAGATGATCGTCCCCAATTGGATTGATTCTCAGCTCTAAGTGTGACAATTTTCCAAGCATCCTCGTAGTTCTTTCTCATAAAGTTTCCTCCAGATGAGGAATCCAGAAATTGCTTGATGTCATCACTCACTCCCCTATAGAATGTTTCAATTAATTGATTTTGGGAGATATCGTGATGAGGACACTTTATTATAAGCTCTTTGAATCTTTCCCAAGCTTCTGCGAGTGATTCTCTAGGAAGTTGGGCGAAGTGGTTAATTTGCCCCCTAATTTTGTAAGTTAACGAAGGGGGGAAGAACTTCTCTAGAAACTTTTCTTCCAAGGGGGCCCATGTGGTGATTATTGGCTCCCTATCAGGTGAGTTGTACCAGCTCAAAGCTCTTCCTGATAGAGTGAAGTGGAAAAGATGTAGCATTATTGCTTCAAAAGCAACTCCGGCCTGTGGGACCAGTCGGCAAAGTGCCTTGAACCACTTCAAGTGATCCATACAGTCATCTCCAGAACCTCCAGAGAATGAGATGCCCTACATTATATGAATCCATTGTGTCCAGATCTCGAAGTTGGGTATATTGATGATCGGAGGCCTAACTGGATGATTGTCTTCATAGTTCTTAGGGACCGCATAATCCCTCAATTGCTTGTTTCTTAGCTCTAACTGGGCAGCTTGGTTAGCTGCTTCATTTTCAGCTCGAATGCAGGCCTGTTCTTCCGCTCAGATCTCTGCTTGAATCTGAGCATGGGTGTCAGCGATGAGTTGTGCTCTTTGAGCGGCTATGGCGGCATTGACCCTTTCCATTACTAGTGCAGCTTGGCGTTGATCTTCAGCCATTTGCCTGGCTCTTTGGCGGTTAACTCTGATGCGGTGGTGGAAGCTTCTCTCTACCTCAGAGTCGTACTCTGGATCAGGGGAGAATCCGAGGTTATGCGATGATTGCATACACGTCTTCTACCTGAGTAGAGAAAAGAACACACCTTTTAGATGATGCCAAAGATATGATGAACTTAAGAAGATATGGACTAATGATTAAAGGAAAGTGTAAAACCCTAACCAACTAGCAAGATACTAAATGAAATAAAAACATTCTGTTGTCCCCGACAACGACGCCAATTTTTGATGGAGCTACCACTCATGTGGAATTGCGTGCACCACTAAAAATCCTAAAGATGGTAAGTCTTTAAGTTTAGCCTTGCTTATACTAGATCGAGAACTCCACCCACGTATGCTAAGATATGTGGAAGTCTTATCGTAGTATAGTTAAGGGTCGAATCCACGGGACAACGGTCTTGTTGGGAGAAACAAGATGGAAAACGTTAGAATCTCACTTAATCTCTTAGTGGTTGGTATCTAGATCGAAAGGTTTGATTTGGTTGTTTTTAAACTAAGAGAAAGTAAAGTAAAGAAAATAAGTAAATTTAAGGGTGTCAACAATGATAAGGGACCACTAGGATGTGATCGACTTTCACCGCCACTACACATGGATCAAAACATGCAATATAAAACATAACCTGCAACAAAAGTCTAAACAGTTAGTATCTTTGTAGATTTAGTTTCCTTTCGGAGAACTAACTATGAGAAGTGCGGGAATGTTGCAACGCTAGCCATCCCCGAATGAATGGTCACCTACTTTGCATCATTCCCTTCACAAAGTGTGTTCCTCGACTTTATCAAGGTTGTACTTTCATACGTCAACTGATTCCATTTCATAGTATGAAAGTACAACGATGGAAGTGAGTTTACTCCACTTCTTAAACAACACTCCTAGATACCGAAATAGATGCATGGTGGATACATGCATCAAGAACCAACATTCAATCGAGATTCAAATCTAATAGTACAAACATAGACAACTCATACTAAAAGATAAAAGATAACACAAGTTGGTGATCAAGCAACAAACATTCATTAAACGATTGATGTTGAACTGAAAAGAAAGCATCTCTATATTGCAAACTATGGATTACATTACATGAAATGAAAACATGGGTAGCGAGGCTACTCCCCGCATCCTAGTGAAAGGGACTACTCACTCATAGCTAGGACAAAGAAGGAGGCGAGAAGAAAGAGAGAGAGCGTCATCCCCACAAAGGAGAGAGGAAAGTCAACCCCTTGGAAAGAGAGAGAACGACGATCTTCAAACTTCACAGGTTGCTCGATGATGATGTCTCCTCTTCCCAACTTCTTTGGTGAAGAGAGAGAAAGCAACTTCAAGATGGAATGTGGATCTCAGACCGGCAACCTTTGTGCAGAGGATGGAAGCTGGAATAGATCTGGAGTAGTAGAGGCAGCCTCTGGGCGTCTGAAAACGTGATGTCTTTGGGAGGACCCCTTGGGTCTTATTTATAGGCCTTAAGTGAAGTCCAAATGGTTTGGACAGTTTTGGGTCCAAGACCGTTTGGACTTTGAAACCGTTTGGACCACGAGACCGTTTGGGCTCTGAAACCGTTTGGACCCCGAGACCGTTTGGACTCCATGCAGTCTTGGGACCATGTGACTCCATGCGGTCTTGGGACCATGTGGCTTCATGCAGTCTTGGGACCGTGTGGCTTCATGCGATCTTGGGACCGTTTGTCTTCATGTAGTCTTGGGACCGTGTGACTCCATGCGGTCTTGGGACCATGTGGCTTCATGCGGTCTTGGGACCGTGTGGCTTCATGCGGTCTTGGGACCGTGTGACTCCATGCGGTCTTGGGACCATTTGGCTTCATGCGGTCTTGGGACCGTGTGACTCCATGTGGTCTTAGGACCGTTTGGCTTCATGCGGTCTTGGGACCGTGTGAGTCCATGCGGTGTTGAGACCAGTTAAATCTTTTGTGATTTTTTTGTGTATTTTTTGTAGGTAAAAAGGAGAAAAGTTAATCTAGCAATATATTTGCAATAAAAGAGGATAACTAGAGATTCTATCTAATATATCTGAGGAAGAGTGTGGAAAACTTAAAGGAAATTACTAAGATAACATCACAAAATTGGAGGTTATCAGGCAAGGAGCACTAATAACAGGCCAAGTCGCTATAGGCCAGGCCCACTGGATCCAAGGAACCAAGGCCTAGGAGAAAAAGGTATTACAACACCTCTCCCACAACACACTTCCTTTGGCCCTTGGATCAAGATCCAACGGTCTAGATCTACTGAAATAAGGTATTTGTTTGAAAAAATGTATCTTTGTGATAGTAGCTCCAATAATAGAATTACAATATACCATTTTGATAAAAGAATGAGAGATTTCCAATAAAAATACATTTATCCTCTAGATTTACTTTTTTCTATTGATATCCCCTAAATCATGCTTTTGATTTCTTTTTTAGGTGTTTATCTTATTTCAATGCATGATCTTGATGTTTTATGTACCCAAAGCTTGCTTTATCCTAATCTTCGTATCTTGAAACTCTTTATGCTTCAAGGTTCAAATTTTGTCCATCTTTGTACTCCAAATGATCTTATGTTGGTACAATGACCTAAAAAGGGCTTTTATGTTACTTCTTTAATGCCTACCTAATTGATGTACCCTAAAACCTTATGCTTGATTCAAATTAGTAGTTTTTGATGCATGATATACCAAGATTCAGATTTGTTCATATGTCTACCTTTTTTGACCCAATCAGGTGCTTTGAAACTAGAATATGCTTTATGTGGATACATCAATGTTGAATCTCAACTCTAGATCACATGTATATCTAAATTATCATGTGGACTCATAAATCAATAACTTATCATGATTTGGGCATTAAATGACTAATGGATCACTCTTGTACTTAATGTGACTAGATATCATAATCTTGACTTGAGATGTGATCTAGTATGCATGTTGATAACTAAGTCTATTCTTATGCAAATCTATCCTAATTCAAGTACACCCCATTTATACTCTAACAGTGACAATCTTGCACGATTATAACTCAATATGAATATTTATGCCAATGTTGATTCTTATGTAAACTAAGTTTGATCAAATATTATGATTTCTCTATTTAAGATCTTAGAACTGTAATGATATATTCTTGGTCTAGTTGTGATGTGTCACTCTAAGTGCTAATGTACCCATGACATCCTATCCATCTTGATAATTCTTATGCATGACTCAGTTGAGATATTGAAATGAATGAGAAAGATATGCTACCTAAACTTAGGTGACACATCAAACTACCATGATAATTACTAATGAAACCTAATATTGCTGATGTTAATTTAGTTACACTCATTTCTTATCCGAGGATCACTTGATTGGCTCTATTTCCATGATCTAGTCAAGTTTTCTATTTAAGGGTTTTCTAAATCAAGTTGTTAATTTGTGCTCTACTCAAGGTACACTTTACCCTCCTATTTGACAAACTAGTGGTATTAAACTCGCTTGCATGTATGTATGCTTAAACAACTTGGTTTTATATACTTGTTTGAGCTACATGTTCCCTATTATTAGTATGTTCGTTCTGCTATAAATATGTTAAATAAATATTAAACATAATTGAACTTTTCCATTATACAAACCTTGTGTACATGCTTTATTCTCGGGGTAAGGGCACAAGGCATGTTAAAATAGGGTTAGCTCATTGACTTAGGTCTTGAGGTACCTCACGTATAAAATGTGTTTTGATGGTGGATGGTATCATGGTTATGGACAATAAACCCAATATCTTTGTACTTAGTTGGATGGTTGTTATTCTTATTTTATATCTCAGTTTTCTTACCAAGCTACTCTCTTCTTTTTCATATGTAAAAGTATTAATTCTTTCCTTCCTATGCTCCTCTCGAATATAAATCGAGGTTTTCCTATTACAATGTAATAAGTTAAATAGGAGTAGGATAGTTTTTATTTTCTATTATGGAAATGAAGATGTTATGCACCAAACAAACTGACGGACTTAGAAGTCAAACCAATTGATTTGAGGACCGAGTAGGACAGATGATAATAGGAGCCAATTGATTGACTAGTGGCCCAACTGATCAACTGGAGGAGTCTAGAGGTCGAATGAACTAGAGACCAGTTGATCAATCTAAAAGACCAACCGATCGACCAGGAGGCCAACCAATCAGTTTAAGAGTTGAATCAACCAACCTAGACTGGTTCAAATATAAATCTTCTTCAAAAATAGGTTGTTACATATGATCTAACCCTTAGGTGGTAGTACTTACTTGTGGCTCGAAGGAATTACATTAGTATGGCTATAATCATCACTCGTTCAATTTTGATTGCATGATTTTTTGTGTGTGGATATAGCATGTATATGATATGTACTATAAGTATGTGGTGATTGGATATCTATATGCTTTTATATAGATTCCTCAATAAATATTAAGCCTATGATGCTTTCAATAAGAAACACACATAAAATCTTGAACGACCAAGCGTAGGTTACACCAAAGCATGGGGCACTGTCCATCTCTTGGAAGTGTGATGGTAGATATGTAGATCTTGCAAAGTAGTGCACATATTCTATAATATTGGCTTTTAGGATAGGCTTAACTAGGTGACCATAATGAGATTAAGTGACTAGAAGCATTTAGATGGACTATGGAAAGGAATTGTGAATACCATCTATCTAAGGGTTTCATAAGATACAATTGGAAAAAGTTGCCTACCTAAATAGTCAAGTTGTGGGTGATTATCCAAAGTCGACTCATGATTTAATGAAATATGGATCATGGATCACTAGAAGTTTGTACATTACAAACATCCAAATTGGCAGTGAGGGCTATCAATTTGAACAATATAGTGGGATCAACAGTTAATTAAAGGACTAAATAGTCAAGTTATGGGTGATCAGCCAAAGCTATATTAGGATTTATTGAAATATGGATATTGGCTCACTAGAAGATTATACGCTGCAATGTTAGGAATTGGTAGTGAGTCTTATCAATTTGACAAAATAGTGGGAGAAACAATCAAATAAAGTGTTTTGACAAAAATTGAAAAAAAATCTTTTCTAGAATTTAGTGGCAAACACAAACACATTTTCTTTGCGATCAGTCCTTGAGAAGGACAAGTTGAATGGGAACAACTTCCATGACTAGTCAAGATATTGAGAATTATCCTCACTCAAGAGTGTAAGCTCTATGTCCTGGAGACACCAGAGCTATATGAACCCTCTCCTACTATGCCTAAGGCTGACAAGGATGCATATAAGAAGCACTCTGAAGATGTTGTGGATGTCAAGTGTCTGATGTTGTTCTCAATGAACTATGAGTTGTAGAGATAACATAAGAACATGGATGTTATTGAGATTGTAACACATCTATGAATGTGTACCAAGATCAGGAGAGACAAGAGAGATATGATGTCTCGAAGGTGTTGTTCAAGTGCAATATAGATGAAGGAAATCTAATAGGTCCCCATACACTCAAGTTGATTGGGTATGTGGAGAACCTTGCCAGACTGAAATTTTCCTTGGATCACGAGGGGACCAAAGATGGGATTCTACAATCACTGTCAGAATCATACAACTAGTTTGTCATGAACTACAACATGAATGATTTTGATAATGTTTTGTCAAAATTACTTGATGTGTTGAGGAAAACTAAAGCACAGATGAAGAAGGAAAAACCCAAATATGTGAGGATGACTAATAGAGGGAATTCCAAGGGAAAAGGCAAAGATAAGAAGAGTTCTAAAGATACCAGAAGCCAAATTATTTTGCATTGAAAGCTAAGGGAGGAATAAATAAGGGACGAAAGTGTCACCACTGTCACCAGCCTAGACACTAGAAAAGGAACTGCCCTCTTTATCTAGAAGATCTCAAGAAGAAGAAGGAGATAGAGATATCCACTTCAGGACTCAAGAAGAAGTAAGCTGGAATCTATCATTCATTGGCATGTCACAACATTAGTCAATTACTATTATCTATCTTCCATTGATGAAAACATCATGTATCTTGTATGGAAAAGAATATATGAATAGATTTATGTCTCAATTTAAAAGATAAGATCGTATATGGAAATGTCCTATGTCTCATAATATATACTTGATAGTTGTAGAGACAAATATGTATAATATATATGATGAATGTCTCGATGAATCAAACAATGAATACCGATAGAATCTTCATCTAGAACACATAAATGAGAAATGCATTTCCAGAATCCATAATGGTGGTTGTATAGACTCTTTTGGTTAATGAACCAATAGAAACATGAATGTATTATTTATTGGGCAATATGACAAAAAACACCTTTCACTAGATGTAGTGGAAGAGTGAGTATTCCATTAGGGCTCATACATACAGATGTATGTAGATGTTTTAGAATCAATGCTAGAAGTAAATACAAGTACCTCATTATATTTATTGATGATGTTAGTAAATATGGTCGATTGTATTATCAAAGTATGGAAAATACTTTGAAACCAAAAGTTTGAGGACCTTCTGGAGATCTTGATAATGTATCCCAATGAAATCCACGTCATAATGATGTATCAAAAAGAATGTATCACACCATGTTAGTCACGGTGCAATCATAAATAATCTAGTTGATCTTCCAATTTCCTTTTGGCACGTTCTATACATTAAAACTGTGAGACCCCTAACCTTAATTAAATGGTTTAATATGCATAATTACCATGATTTTATTCTTAAAACTATAATATAACCTTTTGATATGATTTGGAATCATAAGACAAGCTTAAGTTTCAAGTTTGGTCCAATTTGAACAATGTTTGTGTAACTTATACAATTTTATGCACATTTTGGACTTTTATGAAATTTACCCAATTGAGAGGTTTTCATTACAATTTGCCACTGGAATTATGTTATTTTAATGTTATATCATCATTATTAATCTTTTTTACCCATGGGGAGCCTAGTTGAACCTTGGTTTGGAGGTGTTTTCCTCAAGGGTATTTTAGGGTTTACCCCTTTATAGATGAGCTAGCTTTAGGAGTTCTCAAGCAAATGGTTTATTTTCTTGTCTTGCAAAATAAAGAAATGAGGGATAAGCATGTATCCATGGATGGTGGGTCAACTTCTTGTGTGTCTGCTTGTATATCCTTAATAGTTTAAGACCATGGACACATGGGGAAGCAACTTTTACACCTCATGCTTGCTTCCATCCTTATCCATGGGCTATATTTACCTCTTCTTTGCCCAAGTACGAAATTTTTGCTTTCCACCACTTCTCTCCTACTAAGAACCTCTTTCCCTATCTGTTTATCTATATAGGACATATCCAAGGTAGAATAAGAAGGCAAATTTCATGGTGGAAGCTCCTAGGGTTTTGTTTTGCTCTCTTTTAGGGTTTAAAAAGCTTCTTTCTAGTGATCCTAGCCTAAAAAGAGTAAGAATCCTCTTCTTACCTCCATTTATTTCTTTGTTATCCTTCCTCCTACCTTTCTCCAGGTTGGAACCTTGCTGTTCCATGGTAGAAATTGCTCTAAACCTCTAAAACCTTACATTTCTTGCTCCTTATGCATAGGGTTTTCTCATTTGATGATGAAAAGTTCTAGATGGATGAGTTCACAGGTTATGATTTGATTTTATACCCTACCTGATCTAGTTCTCTTCTGTTTGGGATTTTATCTTCTAATTGGAGGCAAGTTTTATATCTTTCTCCATGTTTATTGCTTATCATAAGCTTGCTAGCTCATGTTCTTGCTTTTAAATGATGATCCATGCACTAAAAAATTATGCTTGACTTGGATTTCGATTTTTATAATGTTCCCTATTCTGATTTCAGTTCTAGATGAACCCCATATCATTTTTACATTATTCCTAAGGTATAATATGACTTGTATTAGGTTTGTTTGATAACCGATGGTGCTAAACACCTATCAACCAATGGTAAATTTTAGGGTTTAAAGCAGATTTCTTCTATAACACATGACTCAATGGTGGTACCATTGCAACAACCGATGGTGTTGTCTTTATGATAAATGATGGTGGTGACCAAGGGTGTCAAATGATGTTTACCCCTTAGGTCAGGTGTTGGCCAAATTATAAGCTTAGTTATTAACAACTAAGTACCCTAATGCTGCCATCAATCAATGGTGATATTAGTTTGATATTCGATGGTGATTAATGAATATAGTGGTGATCTAACAACATATGGTGACTTAATAGTCACTATTTATGGTGTATCACATCTCCAAAACCTATGGCGAGTTAAACATGTAGTTGTAGCATCAATGAAGCCTTCAACCAATGGTTTCTTGGGTTATTTGATGCAATGGTCGAACCTATACTCCAATAGATGGTTTTAATATATGAACTTCACCCAATGATTAAGATCTAAGGATTCGTCATCCAATAAATTGGAATGATGCCTAATGTAATATGTTGGCCCTAATAAAGTGATATATATGGTCTCCTTTATGAGATCAACTTAAGAAGATCATTTATTGATGGCTTGTTTCAAATAAACAATTGCTTGTGGGTTTCACCCTACTCTCAATGAAAATGTGTATGTTGTTAATCAAGGGATGTCTAGGATAAAATGGTGACTCTTTCTAGAGCACAAATCAATGACTTCATAGGTGTTTTGTTCAAGATTTTTACTTATGTAAACTACCAATGGCTTTACGTTTTCAACATTTACAGGTTAGAAGGTGATGCCTCAATATTCCCATTATTTTGGGTGAAGCCTATAGTGTAATTTTATGATTCTAATAATGAGAATTTGATGGTTCAATGCATTAAACTTGTATCCTTATCGTTTCTCTCGTATGATTATGATTGATAATCACCATAATGAATTAATGGGTAACCCTAATGAGGCATAGCTTGTTATACCTAGCTTTAATCTAACTAAATGATGGCAATTGGGTATGAATAGTCCTTGAATGATTTATAAAATCATAGAGTACTCTCTTATTGTTATTGAAACCATAGTATGCTATAACCCAATTATTGCACCTTGATTTGTGTGTTGATCCATACATGAAAATGGTATGGGTTGTAATGGAGATGCTTCACCTTATGCATCCATGATCCCATGGGGATTCCATGAGTTAGGATTTGGGTATGAGTGTGGATTAGTAATATTAATATAATTTATCTTGTTGAACCTAGCTCTAATGCAAATAGATAAAGATGAGTATTCATGTTTAACTTTATTAATATGATGGCATGATGGTGAAATAACCTCCTTAATATAATCATAACCTTAATGTGTTAATTGGTGGTTATCATAGCCACATGGTTGATACTTTCTTGTGCTAAACATGTGCATTATGAATATGATGAGGGTTAATCATATCTAGATTCCTTGCATGTTGATGTAATAAAGGAATATTCTTAATGTTAATATAACCCTGTTATGATTGTTTATGAATATATCCTAACTCATTAATGCAATATTGTGTTGATCCGGTGTATTATATGTAAATGATGTTGTTGAACCTTGTTATAAGGCATGAAAAGATAATGATGGTATTCTAGGGAATAATATGATGGTCTTAATGACCTTTGGGCATGGTTGAGCCCTGAATGAGTTGTAATCCTATTATGTTGACAAGGGTTGATACCCTATGATATTGTGAAAAGAATTTATATCTTGTGATAGTATCATGACTAGTGTGGTCTCATGAATGGCAAGTGAATAGTACCGTGTGATGATGAGATGAGAAATTATGTTTCACATGTTTAATATTTTTTGAGGTTTTAATATTAATATGCTTCCTAGAAGTGAATTAAGGTTTGTATGTCCACTTGTTTTATGCAACCTTAATTCACCCAATAGGTGATAACTAATCAAGTGAAACTCTAATCATGTAATGCCATATACCATAGAACCATCTTCAGTGTCAGAACTTGCTGGATGGTGAAATGAAAATTCCTAAGGGAAACTCTGAGCGCATACTATTGAGTATGTGGGATGCTTGTCATCCTGACAACAAGTATTTTGGGAGGATGGCTACAGTCATACCTAGCCTACTTTTTGAGAACGACTGTGGTTGGGTCTCAGTGATTATAACATGATGTGATTAGAGGACAACTGCAGTGGTACCTCAATGATTGGGTTTGAATACCCTAGATGCTAGCATTGTGACCTGTACCAAGATGGGCTACTTATAGGATTATATGCCATTGTTTTGCAGTTTGACAATATATCACTGTGGTGTAGACTCGTACTGACCGAGTATGGAGAAGATCTTGGAGGCTGGCTCTTCCAAGATCTTATATGGAAATGATTGTGACCAAGTAGTGCTCAGTTGGACTTTGAGTGTTACAAATCAAACTCCCCAGGGCGTAATAAAAAGATGTAAGATAGCCATATAGAATATCTATTTAGGGTTATACACAACGCTTCATATTGGATTGATAACCCTTGTTTGCTTTCTTTTCACTAAGATCATCTATAGTACAATAAGAGATAATCGATATGCTTATGCTATAGTTATGCTCATATTGTCAACATACTTAGATTGTCAAATATACTGACACTGATGGTTAAGATGATGCTTCTAGCTATGTTTAATATTGCTGGCCATGCCTATGTAATTAGAAATGCTTAAACTTCTAAACATGCCTATGTAATTAATTATGCTATGAAATTAGTTCTACTTATATTATAGATCTATTCCCTTTATTTGAGATGCCAATATTGATAACCATGTTATGTTACCAGACATATTCATGATGTCAGGGATGCTTATGATACTAGATTTCTTGTGATGGTAGTAAGGAATATGATGATAGTTAGATTAATGATAATGATTGTTATTAGATGTAACGTGATGAAATTTTAGTTGATATCTATCCAGAGAAATGGATTTATTTGTTACCTATATATACATTGATAATCTTACTTGTTGCTAAGATTATTTTCTTAATCTATGTAGCATACTTTCTACACTTTCAAAAAGCGTAACCTTCTTGAGAAGCTTGATCGTGTTATTGCTAATGATGAATGGTTATCTACTGACGGGGGATACCAGTCTACTGTGCTGCCAAGGCTGTATTCGGACCATAATCCCATTCTTCTGTCCATCTCATGCCATCGGCGTAGTCCGGGGACCGTCTTTAAAACTAAAGCTAGCTGGACGGCCAACAAGGACTTCTGCGAGTAGATCTTACCACAGTGGAACAACACCTTATCCTTCAACGAGGCGTTATCTCATTTCCAAAATGTAGCCATCAAATGGGAGAAATCTCACACCCGCAAGACACACAAAGAAAAATCTAGGCTGCTCGCCCAAATTGATCGCTGCCAGGTAACTTCCACCTTAAACCCTAGCATTGCTAACGACATGCTCTCTGTCTCTCTGCAAGAATAGTAAAGCCAATTGCTCCTGCATGAGGAACAAGATTGGAATCAGAAGTCTCATATTCAGTGGCTACGTTATGGGGATGCCAACACCAAGTTCTTTCAATCATATGTCAAAGCACGACGACACTTCACAAAAATCCACAGGCTTTGAGACGGTCAAGGTGTTTCGGTGGAAGACACGAGCGCTCTCAAGCAACTTATCTGGGACTTCTTCGACGAGCTCATGACCAAGGACGCTGCTCCGAAAGCTTCACCAAGTTTCCTCGCTGCTTATGCGGGCCAATTCTACCGTATCATGCCCCAAAACCTCAACTTCATCGCCAGATCGCCGAGCCCAAAGGAGATCATCGACACAGTCCACCTTATGCCACCCTCAAAGGCTCCAGGCCCAGACGGTGTCTATATGGACTTTCTACAATCCCAATGGAAGACAGTAGGTGCCTCTGTCATAAGCACTATACAACACGCCTTCAACACCGGACACATCGAAGAAGGTCTAGCAGACTCGTACATGGTCCTCATCTCGAAGAAAAGTCACCCCCAATGGTGCTCCGACTTGCGCCCAATCTCACTGAACAATAACTGCTTCAAATTAATCTCAAAGGTCATCGCTGAGCGCCTCAAGCCTCATCTCAACAGATGGATCTCAGTAACCCAAACGAGCTTCATTCCGGGGAGACAAATTAGCGATAATATCCTTTTAGTCCAAGAGGTCATTCACTCTATGAAGAACAAAACCGGGCGGAAGAAATGGGTGTGCATCAAGCTCGATTTGGCTAAAGCATTTGATAAAATGTGCTGGTCGTTTATCATAGACACTTTAAAAAGAATGCATCTCCCTAACATTACTGTCAAGTTGATTTCAAACATCATTTCGGGTGGGACCACCTCTATTCTCTGGGAAGGTATACCTCTCAAAGCTTTCAAGTCCACCCAAGGCGTTCGCCAGGGTGACCCGCTAATCCCTTATCTGTCTGTCCTCTATATGGAATGTCTCTCACAGTCCATCAACCTCACTGTCCAAGATGCTAAATAGAAACCTATTGTGCTATCACGCAATGGCGTTTCACTCTCCCATATCATGTTTGCAGACGACATTATTCTCATGGCAGAAGCGGATGTTAAGCAAGTAGATACAATCCTGCAGATCCTCCACAATTTTACTACTGTCTCCGGCCAAGTTGTATCAAATAGAAAATCAAGATGTTTCTTCTCAGCCAATACCACAAGAGCTGAAAAGAGAGCCTTCTGTCGTCGTTTGGGTATTGAGAACACTGATGACTTGGGACGCTACCTTGGCGTGCCAATCCTGCACCACCGTATTAATAAAGCCATTCACCAGCAGATTAGTACGACCATCAAAGAGAGGATGACAGCTTGGTCAGCCCGCCATCTTTCGCTTGCATGGAGAATCACGCTTGCTAAATCTACGCTGCAGGAAATTCCATCCTATGCCATGCAGACAGTGCGCCTTTCTCCAACGCTATGTGACGCTATCAACCGACAGGTTAAAAATTTTATTTGGTCCGGCGGGAGATAGCACCATAAACTCTCACGGGTATCCTGGTCTAAGATCACTGCTCCAAAGAACGAGGGGGGGGGCTTGGCATCAAGGATGCTCGCGACCAAAACACCTCTCTTATGATGAAGAATGTCTGGACTTTCATTAATCGGGGATCAGCTCTATGGGTTCAGGTGATCAGAGACAAATACATCCTCGTCGATCGTATCAGTAAAAAACCTTGTTCTTCAGCCTGGGCCTTCATCAAGAGGAACATGGAAAACTTAACGGCGTCATGCAGTAGAATCATCCACTCTGGTTCTGACACGAATGTCTGGTCAGATCGATGGATTCTTGGCAAAACTATCAATGAATACGACCCATCCTGGCACATACCTGATGATCTTAGGGATCTCAAAGTCAGCTCTATGAGGCTCGATGATGGTGGGTGGGATATGAGCTTTGTCCACGCTTTCCTCCCACCAGCGGTCTGACATCTTATCAAATTCATACCTGCTCCTGTTGCATCTCCTACACTGGACACATGGGCGATGCCCCACGAGGAAGATGGAAACTTCTCAGTAAAATATGCTTATGCGGCGGCCCGTATTGGTAAGTCTATTGTTGTTCATGGTGAGTGGACCAGCATATGGAAGAGTCACCTATCGGAGCGAATCTGTATCTTCATCTGGCTTCTTCAGCACCGTGATCTCCTTACCAATATGGAGAAGCTACACAGGCACTTGATCCATGACAGTACTTGTCCTCTGTGCAACAACAATCTGGAGACCCTTTTACATTGCTTTAGAGACTGTACGCATGTCTGGGATATTTGGGTTGGCCTCCCAGTTCCGGATCAGTTTAACAGTCTCGATGAAGATGCCTGGATCAAAACCATCATCAAACCTAATAAGAACCCCGAGCTCGTGGTTCAGCTGTCTGTTGCATGCTGGCACATATGGCATGCTCGCAATGATAAAGTTCATAACAATCACTGCCCTAATGCACAGTCTAGCATTGCGTTCATCAAAGAATGCACTGCATCGATCCATAGCATTCCACACCCAGAAACTCGAAGCAGACTGCCAACCGAGCCGGGGCATGTGATGGTCAATTGCTTTGATGCTATCATTTTTGCTGACGCCGCCTTCCAAGCTGCCTCCCGCAAAGCTGCCATCGGTACACATGTCGTGGATAGCTCTGGACAAAGCTTCTATGGAGAGGGTGTCCCGTTCCACTCAGTCTCGGTTCTGGAGGCAGAGACACAAGCTATTCTAGCTGCAGGCAAGCTGTGCAAGGACAGACAGATCCACTATGCTCTACTGTTATCAGATTCCAAGCAGGCAGTCACTCTGCTTAATAAAGAGTCCCCTACCTCGGCTCTTCTCCTACCACATTGGAGACAATTTCAACACCTAAAGTCCACTCTCAACCAGCTCCTATTGCTATATGTCCCTAGGAGTCTGAACAGTGTGGCTGATGGAATAGCAAAACACATCCTTAACACTTTTGTTCCTTGCATTTTCGCTTTCAATAAGCCTTACTTGCTTAATGTAGACATTAATGTCAACTTAACCCTTATTTGGCCTGCGCTAGAGAGCGGGATAAATTAAATCTCTCTAGTTCTACAAAAAAAAAAATCTGTGTAGCATACTTGAATTGTTCAATTTGTTGAATTGATTATTAAATACACCAACTTCTCAGTTATAAACTATTTAAAATGTTGTAATCAATAAGCGTTGTTGGAGGTTGTATCTCTTGCTAGGACATGGGTCTCATCCTTGTGGTTCACCACATCATTTTAGGTAGTCGACAGTGATGACAACAAAAGTGTGGAAGTAAAGAGGAACTACAGTAATGAATCTTTGAGAATGTTGATTGGATGTCTAATGTGTCCTAGAGTCGTCCCTGTACTCCCAGGTCTGAGAAGGAAAAGTTTGTATATGGCATTTCAAATGAATCGAAATTTTATTAGCATGTTAATGCGTGTTTGTGTGGCATATACAAATATTGTTATCCTATGTATATATGTTGTGTCTAAGGTGATAGAACAATTTGTATCAAATTCTTGTTATAGAATGGATACAAGAAAGATATTGTGCTCTTATGCAAATGTTTTTGAGTGGGTGTTGATGTTGAAATCAGTTTTAATTTACCCATATTTTTGGATATGTAGCTAATTAGTGATTGATTGTGTTTATGTTTTGAGTAATATCATTTAGTGTGACAGGTTCTTACAAGTTGGTATCAGATCTTTAGGTTTACTGAGTCTACATGGACTCTAGGACTTAAGACTAGGATGATGTTAAAGTTAGGAATATGACACAAAAACATGGTGCATACTGCCTAATCTCAATACTTGGGTGCCCTGGACAGGTATTCAAGTATTAAAGAAACGGTATGTATGGAACTCTTAGATTGTTATCTTTTTTATTACTCTGATCAAGTAGTCATTTTGAAATAATCTAAAGAGCATGATAAAGTGGAAATCATGGCGTAGATAACTCAAAATTACCTTAAGAGAAGATGAGGATTACATCATTATCTATCAAAACTTGAATTGTTGGTAACTATAAGAGAAATATATAACACCATGAAACCTAAATCTGAATATAGATAAGTTAAAGAGGAGTTCTTGAAGCTATAATTCAAGAAGATATTAAAGTAAAAGACAAACAAGTCGATGCTAATAAAGTAATTGAAGGAATGAAATTCACATAAGATGGTGAGAACTTCTATAATAAGTACAAAATGAGAAGATGAACGGGAACAATGACAAAGGAATAAGGTGGAACCTGAGTTAATCTCAAACCAACCTATGTGTGTAAGAAAGTGTTAATGTAAAATTAGGTTGGAATGTGAAAGAAATTAAGGGAGATGATCCCTGTTTAATGAAGAAAATGTGGAATATGATGATTTACATGTTGATAAGTGATTGAAAAACATAATAAAATAAGAAAACATACCCACATGTGATAAATAGTCATCAAGGAAGGAGTAATTAGATATGTTAATCATGATGATTCCTACGATAATGGCAAGGAACCTGAAATGCAAAGTTAAAATGATACAAAAGAAGTTGTAACCTGCATAATGAAAATAGAATTGGTTACCTTTTTTCTAGTGAACCTTGAGCAATCTTGCTATGATGTGGGAAGTGTGTTTCCCTTTGTGTCTTTCTTTTTCAGGGCACAACTTTCAAGTGGATCATTGCCACTTTGTATGTGTGGATTCATTGTAGACATGAGGGTGGATAACTTAGTATAACATAAGATTGTTTGGAATATGGTTCCAAGATCATAAAGTTTGTGATGAGTTTGCTTTTGAGCCTTACAATAATTAGGAAGACTCCTCTTATATGTCTTGAGATTTTTTATGTTGGTAAAAGTAGATGGATAAGGATGTGAGTTCCTTATAGTGCATGAGGTGGATACTAAGGTAATGAATCCTAGTATCCAAGATGTATCAACAGTATGGGAAGTATGTAAAGGTTGGAGATGTTTATTAAATTAACATTCCATGTATTCCTCTCCCTTAGAGTGAGAGAGAGCAAGAGTTGATGATGACCCTATAAATATTGTTTGGAAGGAAAAACAAAAGTGATTCTATAATGGTGTGTATGGTCCATTGATACTTGGGTGAGACCACTATCAAGGATAGATGGTTTGTTGATCAGTATACATGTGTTACCATGTTCCTATAAGATAAACCTAGGATAAGAATATCAATGGATAAGAGATAGAGTGGATGACATAAGATACATGACCATGATGAGTTTAGGGTATATAGTTTAGACTAACCAATGCAATAACATTGTTTATAAATAGGAGGAACACATTAATCAAGTTATGTCTCATAAGTTGTGACAAGCTTTGAATGATGATATCTCAAGGTATTTTAGAGATGGTCAACATCATGATTAACATCTTTGCTAAATCTTAAGAATGTTGAAGCAACTTTACTTATGTGTGTTAAGTTTAGAAAGTCTGAGTTGGGGGTTAACTAGTGTACCCTCTTGGATTTATGATGCATATGCTAAGTGGGTTGTGTGAATCATGGTAAGATGAAGACAATGTCATTGCCCTACCCCTACAAAGATCAATCAGGAAGTTATGTTTGATAATGGTTGTAGACAAGTGTATGATTCTTCAACTAGATAGATGGCCAGTCCATCATTGAGGTGATTGAAGAATCTTCTAAGAACATATGCCTTATATTACTTGAGAATTAGGGGATACCCACCTAGGATTGAGTTATTAATTACAAAAACCATTAAAGGAGCATAGATATGAAAATTTGTAAAGTTATATATGATCAGAGTGACTTGATGTTTCATGTTTGATAAGATCCATAAAGTATGACCTATAAATGATGTGTGGTACAATACATAGAATAGTTCAGGACAATAGTTGGAGTGCCAAGTTGAAAGGTACAACCAAACCAGTACATGTGGCACAAGAGTTCTTATGTTGAACCAAGGTGACACATGCAAGAGTTGAGGGAGAAGAAAATGTCTTCTATGAGAATTATGTGGCCTCATCATGTGATAAAAGTAATAATGTGGAAGACTGGGTATGATGTGCTTGAGAAGTATCAATCTTTTCCTACCTTGGATTTTGGGGGCAAAATCCCTGTTAGGGGTTTATGGTTGTGAGACCCCTAACCTTGATTAAATATTTTAACATTATTAATTCCATGATTGAATTCTTAGAACTATAATATAACCTTGTGATATGATTTGGAATCATAAGACAAGATTAAGTTTCAAGTTTGGTCCAATTTGAACAATGTTTGTGTAACTTATGCAATTTTATGCACATTTTGGACTTTTATGCAATTTACCCAAGTGAGAAGTTTTCATTGCAATTTTTTACATGCATTATGTTCTTTTAATTTTCTCTCATCATTATTGAGATTGTTGATCCATGGGGAGCCTAGTTGAACCTTGTTTTGGAGGTGTTTTCTTCAAGGGTATTTTAGGGTTTACCCCTTTATAGATGAGCTACCTTTAGGAGCTCTCAAGTAGATGGTTTATTTTCTTTGCTTGGAAAATCAAGAAACGAGGGATAATCAGGTCCCCATGGATAGTGGTTCAGCTTCTTGTATATCCTTAATAGTTTAATGCCATGGACACATGGGGAAGCTACTTGTACACCTCATGCTTACTTCCATCCTTAACCATGGGCTATATTTACCTCTACTTGACCAAGTACGAAAGTTTTGATTTCCACCACTTCTCTCCTGCTAAGAACCTTATTTCCTATCTATTTATCTATAGAGGACCTATCCAAGGTAGAAGAAGAAGGTGAATTTCTTGGTGGAATCTCCTAGTGTTTTGTTTTGCTCTCTTTTAGGGTTTAAAAATCTTCCTTCTAGTGATCTTGACCTAAAAGACTAAGAATCCTCTTCTTTCCTCTATTTATTTCTTTGTTATCCTTCCTCCTACCTTTATCCAGGTTAGAAACTTGATGTTCCATTGTAGAAATTGCTCTAAAGCTCTAAGACCCAACCTTTCTTGCTCGTTATGCTTAGGGTTTGCTCATTTGATGAAGAAATGTGCTATATGGATGAGTTCATAGCTTATGCTTGGATTTTCTACCCTACTTGCTTGTGTTTTCATCTGTTTGGGATTTTATCTTCTAATTAAAGGAAAGTTTTATAACTTGCTCCACGTTTATTTCTTACCATAAGTTGCTAGCTCATGCTCTTGCTTTTAAATGATGATCCATGCACTAAAAAGCTATGCTTGACTTGGACTTCCATTTTTATAATGTTCCCTATTCTGGTTTCAGTTCTAGATGAACTTGTGATCATGTGTACATTATTCCTAAGGAATAATATGGCTTGGATCAGGCTGGTTTGATAATGGATGGTGCTAAACACCTATCAACCAATGGTCAATTTTAGGGTTTAAAGTTGATTTCTTCTATAAACACATGACTCAATGGTGGTACCATTGCAACAAACGATGGTGTTGTCTTCAAGACAACTGATGGTGGTGACCAAGGGTTTCAACTAATTTCACCCCTTAGGTCAGGTGTTGGCCAAATTATAATCTTAGTCATTAACAACGAAGTACCCTAATGATGCTATCAATCAATGGTGATATTAGTTTGATATTTGATGGTGATTAATGAATATAGTTTTGATCCACTAGTACAGAAATGAAATATAACATCACATTTTATGGCGTCAGTTAAAATTAAAAAATGGACGCCACTGTACTACAACTTTGTCTAAAAATGACAACTATCACCTATATGTGAAGGTCAACCTATTTACAAAAGACACGGGTATCACTTTTTCTTTAACGTCAGTTTGTTGACATAAAAACCGATGTCCAAAATCACCCACGAAATACAATTTTCGAGGGAAATAAATCTACCTCCAAAATTTTCAATTCGGCATCGGTTGTACTAAAATTGACAACATATGTTCTGCGCCAAGCCCCCGTGAAATTTTTTATCTCTATGTAATTGTCAGATTTTGACAAGGAACCAATGACAAAACATCCTTCGTGAGGCAAAATTTATCCCCTCATATGTCATCATTTTTTACAAAAGAACCTATGAGGATGTGTGTTCGTGCGTTGTCCCCACAAAAATATTTCCCCCAATGTGCCTATTCGACATCGGTTTTTGGTTGGCAACTGACAATTGATCGTAACTGAAGAATATTTTTTTTGTCTAGTTATGTGGGTAGACGTCAGTTGTTGCATCTAGAAACCGATGAGAAACACACTGATTGGGTGCAATTTGTTTTGTGTATAGTTGCAGATAGGTGTTGGTTTTCATGTGTAACCGACACCTATTGGTTTTAAGCATCATAATTTTATTATAATTGACGTCCATAGTTAACTTAATAGCGCACACACGAACCAAACTCTTCCCCTTCTCTATTTCATTCCTCATTTAACTAGCTAGGTCTAGAGATTTTGTTGCCGCTCGCCGCGTAGCCAATCTCTATCTTCCATCTGCCACCTCTGCTCCTCCGCTACTCCATCCACTCATCTATCACACACCGTCGTTCTATATTCGCTCGCCTACCGCCATGAGGAGATTTGACCTGAGGACGTTGGAGAGCTACTATGCTCACTGCCTGAGGATGCCACCACATGTTCTATTCTCCACTACCGTCACGATCCTCTCCTCCAGCCAGTCCTCTTCTCTGTCGGTCCTCTCCTCCAGTCGCCAGAAGCCATCACCAGCAATCCTATTATCGAAGCCAGAGCCAGCGCCAACAGTCAGAGCCAGAGCTTGCCACTGCCATTGCCTACTGGTGCTCGTGGTATCCTACTACTGCTCATCATCACAGCTAGGTTTGCATCCTCAATTCATCCTTAAGATATGTTAACAAATAATCCCTATAAACATGTAATGTTTATTTAATAAAATTGATGATTGGCTTGGTTGTTAATAATATATGACAAGTATAAAATGCTTAATTTTAACATGTAGCCTGGATAAACCTTTTATATATGTGTGTACCCTAGAAACCTTACATTGGATCCTGCAACAATATTTAGTATATATGATGTTAGTATTCTATTTGATAGTTAATTATGTTTTGATAATGCTAAATGCTGATGATATCCTTACAACACACAATACATGAAACTAATCCACAAACCCTCATAATATAGAATCATAGATTCACTCCTATAGTCAGGGAAAGCTGAAGTGCTAGATGACACTAAGATCAAAGGTATATAAATGACAACAATATATTATGGCCTAGAAACTCGTCTGAGATTTACTCATTAGGAGCAAATCTTGGATAGTCCCCAGTTTGGGACTGTTCTTGAACACTTAATCTCACTTAGGATGTAAGTGTATAATGTATATTTGGTTTTCATGATGTTTCATCAAAAATTCCCATTTTTTCTATAAGTACATATGTTGGTGGGCATTTTCCCATGCACATCAGTGTACTTAGAGTACAGTGGGGAAATGCGGCCAAATTTTCTTGAAAACCAAATACGCATTATACACTTACTAGTGAGATTTAGTGTTCAAGAATGGGATAGGTGGTACACAATTATTATGTATATATAAGACCCTAGAATCTAATATTTTAAACAAAAACCCTAATCTCTTAACACTAAACCCTAATCTTTAAATATTTTAACCCTAAACCCTAATCTTTTAATGCTAAACCCGAATCTGTAAATCTTTTAACCCTAAACCCAAATATTTTAATGCTAAACCCTTAAATTAATATGTAACCCCTAAACCCTAATATGTAATCACATGATTGGTCATAACCCAATACCTGGAATAATTGCACAAGATTGGTAATAACCCAATGCCTGAAATAATGCCACATGATTGGTCATAACCCAATACCTGGAATAATTGCACAGGATTGGTAACAACCCAATGCCTGGAATAATGTCATAGGATTGGTCATAACCCAATACCTAGAATAATTGGATAGGATTGGTAATAACCCAATGCTTGGAATAATGTCACAAGATTGGTCATAACCCAATACCTGGAATAATTGCACATGATTGGTAATAACCCAATGCCTGGAATATTGTCACAAGATTGTCATAGTCCAATGCCTGGAATAATTGCATAGGATTGGTAATAACCCAATGCCTGGAATAATGTTATAGGATTGGTCATAACCCAATACCTGGAATAATTGCATATGATTGGTAATAACCCAATGCCTGGAATAATGTCATAGGACTGGTCATAACCTAATACCTAGAATAATTGTACAAGATTGGTAATAACCCAATGTCTGGAATAATGTCACAGGATTGGTCATAACCCAATACCTAGAATAATTGCACATGATTGGTAATAACACAATGCCTGGAATAATGTCACATGATTGGCATAATCCAATGCCTGGAATAATTACACATGATTGGTAATAACCCAATACATGGAAAGATGATGATGATGATGTATATTCACATGACTAGTACAATTCAATATGTGATTAGCAGATTGGGTGAGGCCAACAAATAGAAATGAGAA
Organism: Alisma plantago-aquatica; assembly: GCA_963693085.1. Taxonomy (NCBI): domain Eukaryota; kingdom Viridiplantae; phylum Streptophyta; class Magnoliopsida; order Alismatales; family Alismataceae; genus Alisma; species Alisma plantago-aquatica. The sequence goes on from OY856411.1 coordinate 1,296,567,744, forward strand.
TGATTCATGGATGTCATACCATGATAATGAGTATCACATGATAAGCTTGAGATGTTGATATAGTATGATGGGTAAATGATATACATGTTCTTTCTATTCCTCATAAAGAGAATAGATGGTTTACTGCTCTAACATAGATAGTTGCAATGCTTTAAAATATGAGAATGTTCTAAACTGCTTATCCTCTACTCAGTTTAATACTATTTAACTATGATTATAACATTGTTGGCAGAGAGTTATATCTCTCACTGAGACAATTATCTCACCTCATGGGATCCACATTTTTTTTAGTGGATGTGCACGAGGGGGATTGAGACCGTACTGTAGAGAAAGAATAACAACAACAGGGACAATAGTGACAGCTCAGGTTGAGTGTATTGTCTTTCGTGTCTTGTAGATATAAGTCCTATGTATCGTCTCTATACTCTCAGGTCCTTGGAGTTGGTTCGTACTAGTTTCATGAATGATATGAGATTTTGGCTTGAATGCCTCGAGGTTTTATGTTGCTCTAGTATGTGTTTTGATAGAGCAATTGTTATATGTTGTCCTAGAGATGAGATGAAGCAATGTTGTACAATGTGAATCATGATATGTATGAGTTTTGGATCTTTTAGTAAAAGTTTTCTGGACAAGGATCTCCTTGCAAAATGGTTTTAAATTTTAGTGATTTTTGTTAATCCACTGTTTATGTTTATTCCACTTAATTAGTAATGATTTGTTTGTCAGTTTGATGACAGTCGTTACAAGTTTGGTATCAGAGCTTAAGGTTTTCTGAGTCTAAAGAGACATAGGATTAAGGTATCAAGTCTGTTCTAGTATCCTCATATATATCCTATAGTGACCAATGCTTATGCAGAAGAAAGGGTGAAGTTTAAAAATGACTGGAGAACATGAGGAACACGTTGCTAAGTGCAATGTTGTTGTACCATGAGACGATGCAAGGGATCAGGCAAGAAAAGAATGAGTTCCTGAGAATTCCCATCTTGACCTAATTAGGATAGAGAATCCTACTTTTTATGCTCTTGTTGGGCATGTTAGGACAACAGTGATGCATATAGTAGACTGGATACTAGCATTACAACCTAGGTTACCAGTCCTCAATGCAGAAATTTTGGGTTCTGAAAGGGTTCCTGAATGACAGACTCATGTTGGAACAGTGGAAAATGTGAGAATGATTAACATATGGCAAGAAAATAGACTCTGCCATAAGTATAGACAAATAGTATATTTGTGATGGCAATGCCCAAGGAGGGGCAATAAGTTGAGAATTAAAGAAATGTTACTACAATTCTAGAGATATTTGCCTAGTTGTTCTAAAAAGCCAAGTTTTTGGTGCCATTAGTGCAATAAATGCCTAGTGTACCAGGGCAGTAATCACTATGTAAAGGCAAAAGTCCTAACTGTTCACCTATAAGAACTCCTGAATTAGCTTCTACATCGGTAATGAGACTGATAAGACTATGGTATGAGGACAAGATATGGACATGTTAAGCATACTAAACCCTTTTATTCAAAAAAGAAGGGAGTAAATGACCCCAACAACTGAGGTAGACTCAGCAGGGCTTACAAAAGTTACAACCTAATAGTGTAAAAAGGCAAAAGAAACAACATGAAACAACTAGACTCTATGTTTGAGTCAACCTAAAGTGGTAGATGACTGTGAGGGGTGACATTCAGATAGAGCTTTTTCATTCTTATATGTCTTCTCTTGATTTTATCTGATAATCATAAGAAGGTAGTTGTTGTTGAGCTTCCTTTAATTAGTCCTTTGAGGACATGAGGAAGATATAAGAAGGAGGAGAACCTATATTCAGATTAATATTCTCTTATATATTTTGAAATTTCTCTCTTCATGTAGAAAAGGAAGAGATGTAAAAGAAACACCCAAAGAAAATCTGAGATACTAAGGAGTAAAATTTAGAGAGATGTTAAAAGTATGAAATATAATATAAAACAAATGAATACTACCTAGTTTTAGTCGTTGAATACCCTAGCTAGGTATTCATCTATTGAAGACACGGTAAGTATGGAACTCTTAGATTGCTATCTTTCTGATCACTCTGATCAAGTAGTCATTTTGAGACAATCTAAAGAGCATAATGAAGTAAAATATGTGGCATGGATATTTCTACCTCATCCTAATTGATATATGGAGAAATCTAAGTTAATCATAGAACAACTTATAAACAAAAGAAGATGTTTAGTATAATGTATACCTTAGTCTGATGACCTAGAGGTAACAGTTACCTGATGAGAGGTAACAATGTTCAATGATGAACTAAGGGTTTGAATACCTAGATCTAGTAATCATGATGATGATAACACTGAGAGGTGGTGACATGTAATCATCTCTATAATTCCTATGTTGAAGGCAAGGAACCTAAGTGGAAACAAAATTGAATGACACATGAATGATTGAGAGTTCATGCAATACTCACAAAAGATGAGAACCCCTTTTCTTTAATAAACAAACCTGGATAATAATGGGGCAATAAAAAGGACTAGGTTTCCTTGTGTTCTTTCCTTTTGGAAACATGACAATCAAGTAAGTCTTATGACACTTCATGTTTAGGGATTAGAAGTAATCTATAGAAGGATACTTTGAAAAGTATCAGCTTATCTTGGATTTTTAGTTCCAAGACAAAGTATATGTGTTAAGTAATGTCCCGAGATGAAAGAAAGGTCCTATTATATATTTAGTTTTGGTAATAATAACAGAGAATGGAAATGATGATGATGTGATGTGCTTTTGGCACATATAATGGATACCAAGGTAAAGAATCCTAGTATCCAAGAACTTTCAATGATATGAGAATATGAGAACATGACTCCTGACAAGGAGTAATGTTTGGTGACCTAGAAGAGGCCAACTTTGAGAATAGTTTAGTTATATACTATGGACACCACATGTTAGGGGTTTATGCCCCGCATAAACATGACTTCAGCAAGGATGAATGGATTGAAGGAACAATTGTGGAATCATTTTGGGAGAAGCTTATCAAGCTAAAAATAATTCCTTAGAATATCTTCATCTAGATTTATTGAGGAATCTTATACATCACATCTAGAGATACCTTTGAAATAGTTCTTATTTAATAAATAGCCTCTCCATATGAGAAGAAAAATAAATAGCTAAAGGGATAGTCGATACAAGTCATAAGAGAGTTTAGTGTTGTGTCAGAAGATTTGAGTGGCACAACAGATGCATGATAAGACTTGTAATTAATCCCAAGTGGGTGACAAAACACAACTCTGGTCATTCCTTGAAAGAGAAATGACAAACTAAGTAAGGGGTATGGAAAAATCCCATGATCAAGGATCTTATTACATAAATACGTAGTTGAAAAGGTGACAAATCAGTGAGGTTTGACACCTTAGTTAAATAAGGTATGTATACTGATTCTCCAACTAAGAAAAATGTTACCTGACATAGAGTTGACTCTATAGTTAATAATGAAAAGGATAGTGGAGTATGTGTCATGTATGACAATTTCTATGATAACCATGTGTGAAAGAACTTTGTGTTGATCAAAGTTCTATGGAATCTCCATGACATTAAGATGTTAAGTGGAGACTTGATGATATGATTAATGAATAATATATGTCTCCCTTTACTTGGGATTTTGGGGATGAAATTCTTATTAGGGGTTTATAAATTGTAATGACCCCGACCTAGGTTGTGAGGTAACCTTATTTGTTTTGGCTAAGTAACTTTCTTAGAACTTTAATATAATCCTCTAAAGTTTTTTTATATCAGGTAACAAACGTATGTTTCAAATTTGGTCATGTTTGAGTAATGTTCTCATGTTTTGGACCAAAATGCAATTTACCCAAGATGAGGGGTTATATTGCAATTTTTCACATGTTGAATGTTCCCTAAGTGTTTTAGCATCATTATAGAAATAATGATGCAAGGTGGTGGCTTGTGGAAAGCCTAATTTCCATGTTTGAACTTGTATGAATAATGTTGGTGACTTGTGTACCAATTTTGGTGCAAGTTGTAATTTACCTGAAATATAGGGTTGATATGCAAATTAACACCTATAGAGTGTCCCTACTCCCTACTAGTATCATTTATAGGAGAGATAAATAATGAGGCACTATGTTTGAATCAATTATGAGTGATGGTATTCTTTGTGATGAAAAGACCAAGAAAGGGGTTTGAATGGAAACCCTAATTTGAGCTTGTATTAGGTGTATCGGGTTATAGTGTTAAATGGGAGTCCCTATCGGCCAAGGAGCCAAAAAGGAGACCCCCATATCGTGTTATAAACTCTTTGAATTTTTAAAAACAAGCTAAACACATCAATAAAGCAATGGATATCATCTTCCAACATTCCATGGGAAAGGTTGCATTGAATTGAGAATATAATAATGTGAGTGGAAGTGGCTTGTCCTAGAAGATAACCAAAGGGGGCCGACCCTTATCCCTTGCATTATCCTCAAGTTTTTATTTTGCATGGAAAGATAAAGATGGAGTGCATGCAAGTACATTGTCAATCCATGCATGTCCATGTGGCACCTACTAGTATTAAATTGATGACACCTCATATACACACTTTTTCATGAACCTCAAGTATATATACCCTTCCTTTCACCCCTTAGTGAAATTTTTCGAATACTACCACCTCCTTTCTCTAAGATATCGTGCATAGGGTCCTTTTATTGTGCATAGGTGAAGTGGTATCGTGCATAGGCCTTGGATATTGGCCTTAGCATGTTGATATCAGCCTAGCAAGGTGATATCGGCCTAGCAAGGTGATATCGGCCATAGTGGAGTATTTTTGGCCACAAGTAATGTCATATCATGCATGAGTAGTAAGCTATCGTGCAAGGTGCTAAGGATCAAGAAGGATCTCAATAATTAACCCTATGGTGAGTCCCTGATCATCTTCAACCTTGGATTGAAGTATGAATCTATGGTTATGATCTTCCTTTCTTTTCTTCTTCATCTAGTGCTTAACTATGGTGATTTCTTGTCTATGGAGGAGTTGTGAACGAGCCTTGGACCTTGGATAAGTTCTTCTTCAACCTTAGGACGTGAATATTTGTAACTTGGAGCTTTGAAGTTGTACACAAGGCGGGTTATATAACTTGAACTCAACCATGTTATTATTCATCACTTAAATTGCTATGCTTAAATGAACTACTTTAAATTCCGAAATATTCTGAAATGGTTGATGAAATTATGAGTTCTAGTAGTTTCTTAGACCTGTTATCCTTGTACTAGAACAAGTTTAATGAAGTTCTAGAGCTTGAAGATGATGGTATCACCTTATGAAGTGATATCAGGTTCAAGCACATAAGCAAGTACCTCTATCCCGATATGGTGATGCACCTACTCCACTAAAATGATATGGGTATGAGTTTATACTTTCTTGCACGATATGGTAAGGTAGTATACACCTCTTAGACAAAATGAGGCCAAGCATACACCTCAAAAATGATATTGGGTTAAGCACACACCTCTTTTCCCGATATGGTGTGAAGCACACATACACCTCTCTGCCTGATATGGTGTGACGCATACACACACCTCTCTTCCTGATATGGTGTGAACCACACATACAACTCTAAAGTGATATGGTGTGAAGCACACACACACCTCTTTGCCCGATATGGTGTGAAGCACACATACACCTCTCTGCCCCATATGGTGTGAAGCATACACACACCTCTCTACACGATATGGTGTGAAGCACACATACACCTCATACCCGATATGGTAAGCACACATAGACCTTTAAAGTGGTATGGGTAGAAAGCACACACCTCATACCCGATATGGTGGAAGCACCTCAAAAGCCATATGAAGGAAAGAACCTTAGATGCGATGTACTTGATAGAGTAACACATGAAGCGTCTTATATCAAGTCATACATTAAGAGGTATGGAGTTTATTGAATATTGATTAAGTAGGCTAATGAACCTTGAAGGGAAGTTTGAGCCAACTTAATAAAGTATGAAGTAATCAACATCCTAGTAAGGATGAGAGAGAAACTCATACTTCTGTGATAATCATGAAATGAGAATACATTGATACTCCTAATATGTGTGGAGACTGAATTAGGGTTTGATTCTTGATAAATGTACTTAAAAACCCTAGATGGTTTTATAAGAGAAACCTTAACCCTAATGAAGGGTAATGATAAGAGTTGAAATTATAATTGGTTAATAAAGGGGAAACCTTAACCATATTGAAACCATGCTGGTAGAATGAGATAATGAGCATAGCTAAGTATGAGCTATGATGCTACATATAATACCATTTAATGGGCCTTGTGAGCAATGTTATAAGTTGTTGCCTAGTGAGAGGTGACAAGATGTTTAATTGGGCCTTGTGAGCCATGTGATTAGTTGTTGCCTAGTGAGAGGTGACAAGATGTTTAATGGGCCTTGTGAGCCATGATAATAGTTGTTGCCTAGTGAGAGGTAATAAGATGTTTATAAAAGTCTCATGTAAGAAATGATAATGTTCAAACAAACTAGGAAATGGAAACTTAGTAACATAATAATAATAACAAATGGATACAATAATAATAATGAAATCTTAATCATAAATGCTTTATGCTTACAGCCAAATAAGGGCTATAGTGTTTTGAATATGCTAAAAGGAAATAATAGGAATACTCATATTATATAAAGGATATGAATAAGTATGATGGCTTGGCCAAGGTATAATGCCTAGTAAAGGTGATGTGGTATTCAGTTAATAGATGCACATGATTGGCATAGTCCATTACCTGGAATAGATGCACATGATTGGCATAGTACAATACTTGGAATAGATGCACAAGATTGGCACATTCCAATACATGGAATACATGCACATGATTGGTCATAACCTAATACCTGGAATAATTGCACAAGATTGGTAATAACCCAATGCCTGGAATAATGTCACAGGATTGGTCATGACCCAATACCTAGAATAATTGCACATGATTGGTAATAACCCAATGTTTGGAATAATGTCACAAGATTGGTCATAACCCAAAACCTGGAATAATTGCACAGGATTGGTAATAACCCAATGCCTGGAATAATGTCACAGGATTGGTTATAACACAATATCTGGAATAATTGCATAGGATTGGTAATAACCCAATGCCTGGAATAATGTCACAGGATTGGTCATAAGCCAATACCTAGAATAATTGCACATGATTAGTAATAACCCAATGCCTAGAATAATGTCATAGGATTGGTCATAACCCAATACCTAGAATCATTGCATAGGATTGGTAATAACCCAATGCCTGGAATAATGTCACAGGATTGGTCATAACCCAATACCTGGAATAATTGCATAGGATTGGTAATAACCCAATACATGGAATAAATTCACAGGATTGGCATAGTCCAATGCCTAGAATAATTGCACATGATTGGTAATAACCCAATGCCTGGAATAATGTTACATGATTAGTCATAACCCAATACCTGGAATAATTTCACAGGATTGGTAATAACCCAATGCCTGTAATAATGTCACAAGATTGGTCATAACCCAATACCTTGAATAATTGCAAAAGATTGGTAATAACCCAATGCCTAGAATAATGTCACAGGATTGGTCATAACCCAATACCTGGAATAACTGCACATGATTGGTAATAACCCAATGCCTGGAATAATGTCACAAGATTGGCATAATCCAATGCCTGGAATAACTGCATAAGATTGGTAATAACCCAATACCTAGATAGATGATGATGATGTATATTCACATGACTAGTACAATTCAATATATGATTAGCAGATTGGCTGAGGCAAACATATAGAAATGAGAATGATTCATGGATGTCATACCATGATAATGAGTATCACAGGATAAGCTTGAGATGTTGATATAGTATGATGGGTAAATGATATAGATGTTCTTCCTATTCCTTATAAAAAGAATAGATGGTTTACTGCTCTATCATAGAAAGTTACAATGCTTTACAATATGAGAATTTTCTAAACTGCTTATCCTCTACTCAGTTTAATACTATTTAATTGTGATAATAACATTGTTGGTAGAGAGTTATATCTCTCGTTGGGACAATTGTCTCACCTGTGGGATACTCATTGTTTTTAGGTGGAAATGCACGAGGGGGATTGAGACTGTACTGTAGAGAAAGAACAATAGTAGCAGGGACAACAATGACATCTCAGGTTGAGTGTACTGTCTATAGTGTCATGTAGATAGAAGTTCTATGTGTCGTCTCTGTACTCTCAGGTCCTTGGAGTTGGTTCGTACTGGTTTCATGAATGATATGAGATTTTAGCTTGAATGCCTTAAGGTTTTATGTTGCTCCAGTATGTGTTTTGATAGAGCAACTGTTATATGTTGTCCTCGAGATGAGATGAAGCAGTGTTGTACAATGTGAATCATGATATGTATGAGTTTTGGAACTTTCCATAAAAGTTTTCTGGACAAGGATCTCCTTGCAAAATGGTTTTAAATTTTAGTGATTTTTTTAATCTGCTATTTATGTTTATTCCGCTTAATTAGTAACGATTTGTTTGTCAGTTTGATGATGGTTGTTACAATCAGTTTATTAGATTTGTGGAGGAACATAGGATGTCCATTCTCATTTGGGTTGCCAACACCAAATATTGAAGCTAATTATGACTTATATGTGCACGAAGATCACACTGAAAGAATGTTAATTGATAAAAGATTGCAATATTAGAGGCATGCTTTTATTTTTAATATGTTTTGATTTTTTTGAATGTACATCGATGTGAACTTTACAATGTTATTTATCTTCTAGTTATTTTAAATGTTAAAATGCATGATTTTTTATGACACTTTTAGATGGCTGACCACGAGTATGATGATCATAATGATGATTATTGTGAGGGTGAGGAAATCAATGAGGCTCCGCCTCATGATGTAATTTTTAAAATATATCCTATATTTATATCCATATGTCCATTTATAACTTATATCCAATAAGTGTTTTTTTGTCAATTTTTTAGGTTGAGGATGTACCCTCTGAAAATCTTGTGACACTTGATGAGTAGCAAAAAAAATTGAAAAAGTAAAGGGCATCACTATGATGAACAAGTTACTACAACAAAGGGGCAATGGACAAAAATTGGTTGTGGATTTTGATCACGCGGGAAATTCAATTGGAGTGAATTGTAACTCATTTATTTCATATGTTGGGGTTCTTACTCGTAGACATTTAGTCCTAATTTAGAATCTTCTTGGCATGAAGTTCCTAAAGGGAAAAAAGACTTAGTATAGAAAGAACTATGTGTGAGTTATTATCATTTGCAATTCTATTTTGCTGAATACTAATTTTTAGGATACTAGTCTATTAAATATATGAAATTTTGCAGAGTATAATTGAACTGGATGAAATCCTACATCATAAAAAGGTGATGCAGTGATGTGGGAGGGAACTATAGGACAAATAGCACCCGACTATATATATGAGATGCTAAGAATAGGAAGAAGTCAGCCACTGAGCAATGGAACTACCTGGAACCAAAGGTCTAGGAGGAGTTTGTTGCCAAGAGAAATACTGATGAATTCAAGGTATTAAGCATCACAAACCAATTTAATTAATATGCATTCTTATGAATTCACCTATTCATGATTGACCTTTAGTGTTACTAACCAATTCAATGTGCTTACTAACAAGGTTATCAGCAATGCTCAAAGAGCAAGGCGTGCACTGAATGTGCATGACCACACAATGTGTCCAAGTTGCTATGTAGGTGTTCGCCAAAAACTACTAGTTGTTGTTGCTGCTAAGTCTGCTATTACTTAGGAGACTGGTGAGTCATGTACTATTACTCCCACACCTCTTCCTCACCATGTTGTGTGGATAGTTGGGAGGCAAAAAAAGAAAGGAAATATAACAAAGCCCGCAACTCTTGAGGCGACTGCAAAAACGGTAAAATTCAACTCTCAGAGCAATCGAACTGATGATTGTTATGTTTACTTACCAATTTCTATTTATTGTGATTAACGGGAGCTTCACGAGTAGAGGAAGCAAGACAAGTTCATCCCTGAGGGCACAAGGGATGAATTGACAGTTGCTCTTGGTAACCTAGAGCATCTTGGACATGTTAGGGTTGTAGGCACTGGTGTGGGCATACAAGCTTTCTTTGGGCCATCACAGTAGAAACATATCCCAAAAGTGAGATTTTCAAAAGCTGAGGTAACCTATTATTTTATTAGAATGTTATTGCAAAGGGAATTCAATAATTGAAAGCTAGTGTTTCTTTTATCCATGTATAGGTAGATGAGTTAATTGATAGGAGAATCAAGGAAGCACTTGATAAGAGACTCCATGAAGAGATGAGCAATTGGAAGGCGTCTCAGGATGCCACTCAGATAGTACATGTGTCATGCTACTCTTCCCCTATGGTAGAGGTGGTTGGGAGTAATCATGTAGACCCACCACCTAGCACGTCCTCTATAAGTATTTTTATGACATAGTAGCTATTCTTTTCAAGATGATATGTTTATGTATATATGTATATAACATACTCTATGTAAATTTGTAGGGTTTGAGGTCACGTCATCTAAGATTCAAAGAATTCATCGTTGCAGTGGTCGAGTCTTACCCACGCCTTCCAGGGCACATGATTCATGGCACTCCAGTATCTGATGGTGCGGTTCGTGTGAGCCCGAGGCTTGTGTTCCATCATTGGAGGCATCATCCATTGCCATATGCCCACCCAAATGCTGACACGCTTGGTGAAGCAGAAGGAGGAGTGATATTGTGGCTCAAAATGGATGTCATCTATATTGATCTTGTATGGTAAATTTACATTACATTAATCTATTAGCTTGTATATGCAAGTCAATTGATATGAAATTATATATACATGAGAAAAGGAAGAAACCCGCTACAGCTCCGCATCCACCTCCACCTCCACCTCCTCCTATAGTACCTAGTTGGCTTCCAAATGACCTATATGACTTGATAGGTCCTAATTGTATGGGTATGGCAATATGGAAAGGTGAACATAACAAACACAATCCTATAAATATTTATATTCCAGTGGATGCTACATGCCAATAATAAGATAACACTATATTTATACAAGATATTTTGGAGTTGTTTAGGTATGATTGGTTGAATAAAACTATTATAGAGCTATGGATATGGTGAGATCTTGTTTATATATATGTATACCTTTTTTTATATATGGTGATCTGGTTTCATATATATTAATGCATACATAATATATGTTTTGCAGTCACTTACACAAGATCTGTACAAAATTTTCATTTACCCATGTGGGATTTCTAGTTCCATCTTTGATCAATCTTGTAGATAAAGAACCTTCATCAGGTACCTTATACTGCTCTATCACTTTTAAATATTTTGGTAAAAAAAAGAAGCATGTGATAATAGCTCCATTGAATGTTAAGTAAGTTTACTTTCCTTATGATTTAGACTTAAGAAAATTACATTTTATTGTGGATTTTGAGTTATATATTTTTAACTTTATTATCTATAGTGGTAAGCATTAGGAGTTATATCATTCACTTTGCAGGTGTTTAAAACTAATGACTTTACTACAGGTGAAAAGTTATTAGATGTACATAGTCCCTATATGATCGAACAATTAGATGATATAAGAGAACAATGGGCAAAAGCCTTAGAAGCACTGAGAATTTTTTATTATCATTGGAGTACTATTGTGAAGATGATAATGATAAAGAATGACATTTCTAAACTTTGATGTCAGAATATTATTTCTATATTTGATGACATGTTAAACTTTGAAAGACACACTTATATATACATGTTTGAATGATTTTTTTTTGAATTGTCTTATCTATATACATGTGTGTGAATGTGAAGATGAATGAATGAATGGGCTTCTACATGTGTGTGAATGTGAAAAGAGATGAATGAACTGAACTTCAGGTTGCTACATGTGTGTGAATATGAAATGGAGGAATGAATGGAACTACAAGTTTCTACACGTGTGTGAATCATCTGAATGAATTGAATGTGATTATACATGTGTGTGAATCACATGATCTATATATAATATTGTCCATCTTGTTGATATTGTAGGTTTGTGGCCTATTGTTGGCTGAAATTAGAGGATGTTGTAAACCTACAGTTCAGAATTGTAGGTTCTGCATCCTGCTGACTAGCCAGACAATAGGCCTACAAGCTGATAAGGAAAAATACAAAACATAGTCATCAGTTAAATGAAAAAAACTAACAACAAATGTCCAACTCGTCAGTTAATTATATTAGACCAACTCCTTTTGTTCTTATGGTGTCATTTATTTTTTTGGTTATTTAAAAAACCGTCAATAAGTTGAGGTCAACGACGTCCATTATTTATAGAAAACCGACAACTATGGTCTAACTAGGGGCCAATTGTTTTTGTTTGGGATGGAGAATGGCGTCAGTTTTGAATGAATAACTGATGCCTATGGTCCCACAACTGGCGGTTCTTTTTTTGGTTGCAATTGGGGACATCTCTATGTCATCGGTTTTGTAACCGACACTAAAGGCATCTACTTTTAGTGAAACCCACTTGGGTGTTGCTTGGAAACTGACGTCAAAACTTTTATTTAGTCGACGTTAAAGGTGATATCTGTACTACTGATCTAACAATCTATGGTGACTTAATGGTCACTATTGATGGTGTATCAGGACTCCACAACCTATGGTGAGTTAAGAATGTAGTTGTAGCATCAATTAAGCCTTAAACCAATGGTTTCTTAGGTTATGTGATGCAATGGTTGGACCTATAATCCAATTGATGGTTTTTATATATGAACTTCACCCAATGGTTAAGATCTAATGATTCTTCATCCAATAAATTGAAATGATGCCGAATGTAATATGTTGGTCCTAATAAAGTGATTTATATGGTCTCCTTTATGTGATCAACTTAAGAAGCTCATTTATTGACAGCTTGTTTTAAATAAACAATTGCTTGTGGGTTTTACCCTACTCTCAATGGAAATTTGTATGTTGTTAATCAAGGGATGTCTAGGATAAAATGGTGACTCTTTCTAGAGTATAAATGACTTCAAAGATGGTTTGTTCAAGATGTTTACTTATGTAAAATACCAATGGCTTTACCTTTTCGACATTTAATGGTTAGAAGTTGATGCCTCAATATTCCCATTGTTTTGGGTGAAGCCTATAGCATAATGTTATGATTCTAATGATGAGAATTTGATGGTTTAATGCCTTAAACTTTTAGCCTTACCCTTACCCTCATATGATTATGATTGATAATCACCATAATGAATTAATGGGTAACCCTAATGAGGTATAGCTTGTTATACCTAGATTTAATATAACTAAATGATGGTAATTCGGTGTATGAATAGTCCTTGAATGATTAATACAATCATGGAGTACTCTCTTATTGTTGTTGAAACATTAGTATGCTATAATCCAATTTTTACACCTTGCTTTATGTGTGGATCCACACCTGAAATGGATTGTGATGGTGATGCTTCACCTTATGCATCCATGATCCAATGGGGATTCCATGAGCTATGGTTTGGGTAGGAGTGTTGATTAGTAATATCAATATAATTTATCTTATTGAACTTAGCTCTAATGAAAATAGATAAAGATGAATATTCATGTTTAACCTTCTTATATGATGGCATGATGGTGAAATAACCTCCTTAATACGATCATAACCTTAATGTGTTAATTGGTGGTTATCATATACACATGGTTGATACTTTCTAATGCTAAACATGTGCATTATGAATATGATGAGGGTTAATCATATCTAGATTCCTTAATTGCATTATGATGTAATAAAGGAATATTATTAATGTTAATATAACCCTACTATGATTGTTTATGAATATCTCCCAGCTCATTAATGCAATATTGTGTTGATCTAGTGTATTATATGTAAGTGATGTTGTTGAAATTTGTTATAAGGCATGAAAAGATAATGATGATCTTGCAGGGAATAGTATGATTGTCTTAATGACCTTTGGGCATGGTTGAGCCCTGAATGAGGTGTAATCCTCTTATGTTGACAAGGGTTGATACCCTATGATATTGTGAAAAGAATTTATATCTTGTGATAGTATCATGACTAGTGTGGTGTCATGAATGGTGAGTGAATAGTACCATGTGATGATAAGATCAAAAATTATGTTTCACACATTTTATATTTTTTGAACTTCCTTTGGATTTAAATCTCTCTTAAGGAACTCAACCATCCTAGAACAAACACTTTGTTCTATTGAAATATAAAAGTAGTATTCAACAAAACAACATTTATGTGATTTGGAACAAAGCTTTTTGAGAAACTATTTTCTTACATAATATTTCAATTGTGATCCTTATAAAAGACATATTAGGACACCTCCCATGCCATCTCATATGATGTCATTTGAACCTTTCTAGATAGTACATTGTTTTTGTAAGAACCCATTGCACTAAACGAGATTACTCAAAACATAAACACAATCAATCACCAGTTAACCAGATACTAAAAAATATGGGTAAATTAAAACCGATTTCAACATCATCACCCACTCAAAAACATTTTCATAAGAGCCCAATATCTTTCTTATATCCATACTATGACAAGAATTTGATACACATTGTTCTATCACCTTAGACACAACATATATACACATGATAACAATATTTGTATATGCCACACAAATAAGCATTAGCATGCTAACAAACTTCCGATTTGTTTGAAATGCCATATATAAACTTTTCCTGCCTGGACCTGAGAGTACATGGATGACTCTAGGACACAGTAGACATCTAATCAACTTTCTCAAATATTCATTACTATAGTTCCTCTTTACTTCCATAGTTATGTTGTCATCACTGCCGATTACCTAAAAAGATGTGGCAAACCACAAGGTGAGACCCATGTCCCAGTAAGAGATATAATCTCCAACAATGCTTATTGATCACAACATTTTCAATAGTATATAACTAAGAAGTTGGAGTATTTAATAATAAATTGAACAGATTGAACAGTTCAAGTATGCTGAACAGATTAAGCAAATAATCTTAGCAACAAGTGTGATTATCAATGTATATATAGGTAACAAATAAATCCATTTCTCTAGATGGATATGTACTCAAATTTCATCAAAATGCATCTAATAACAATCATTATTATTAATCTAACTATCATCATATTCCTTGGTGATAGCACACACAATCTAGTAGCATAAGCATCCTTGACATCATGAATATGTCTAGTAACATAACATGGCTATCAATATTGGCATCTCAGATAAAGGGAACATATCTATATCATATGTAGAACTAACATCATAGCACAATTAATTACATAGGCATGTTTAGTAGTTTAAGAATTTCTAATTACATAGGCATGGCTAGCAATATTGAACATATCTGGAAGCATCATCTTAACCATCAATGTCAATATATTTTACAACATAAGCATGTTTACCACATGAGCATAACTAAAACATAAGCATATGTATTTCACTTATTGTACTATACACAATCTCAGTGAAAAAGAAAGAAAACAAGGGTTATCATCCAATATGAAACATTGTGTATGACCCTAAATAGCTATGCTAGACGGTTGTCTTACTTATTTTTATTACGCCCGCGGGAGTTTGAGCCATACCACTCAAAGTCCAACTGACCCCCGCTTGGTCATAATCAGTTCCATATAAGATCTAGGAAGAGTCGAACTCCAAGATCTTCTCCATACTCATTCAGAACGAGTCCACAACACAGTGACATATAGTCAAACTACAAAACAATGACATATAATCTTGTAACTAGCCCACCTTGGTGCAGGTCATGATGCTAGCATCTAGGGTATTCAAACCCAATCACTAAGGTAGCAACGTAGTTGTCCTCTAATCACATCATGTTCTAATAACTGAAACCCGACCACATTCGTTCTCAAAAAGTAGGCTAGGTATGACCGTAACCATCCTCCCAAAGCACTTGCTGTCAAGATAATAAGCACCCCGCATACTCAATAGTATGCGCTCCTAGTTTCCCTTAGGAATACTCATTTCACCATCTAGCAAGTTCTGACAATGAATATGGTTCTATGGCATAGGGCACTACATGATTAGAGTTTCACTTAATAAGTTATCTCCAAGTGGGTGAATTAAGGTTGCATCAAACAAGTGGACATACAAACCCTAATTCACTTCTAGAAAGCATATAAAGTATAACTCAAAAAGTATGAGACCAATAAGAAAAAATTAAACCTAAAAGAGGTACAATAGGAACAAGGAGAATCATAATTTTTTTTGGAATATGAAGGTCCTTATTTAAAACAAAACCTCATAGATCTAGTATGACACATCTTGATCTTGAAAGATTGTGATATCTCATAACTCAAAAAGGTAGTGAGTTCGTCATAGATAATGATCCAATGACCTACCTAGAAGCTATTGAGGAGCCAAAATTTGAGAAACTGCTTGAGGCCATGGGATCAAAGATGGACTCCATGTACACCAACAAGGTATGACCCTGGTGGATTTACATGAAGGGGTAAAGCCTATAGGATGCAACTCAGTCTTTAAGAAGAAGACAAAAAGGGATGGTAATTTATGAACCTATAAGGGAATATTGGTTGCAAATGGTTTCAAACAAGTTCAAGGTGTTGAACATGACAAAATCTTTTCACCATTTGACATGGTTAAACCCATCAGAATAATGTTGGCCATAAATGCTTATTACGACCATGAGACTTGGCATATAGATGTTAAAATTGCATTCATTAATGGGTATAATTATGAGGATGTGTGCATGACACAACCTAAAGGTTTTATAAATCTAGCTATTGTAAATAAAGTCTGTAAGCTACAAAGTTCAATCTAAGGATTAAAATAAGTATCTCAAAGGTAGAATCTTTGATTTTATAATGAAGTCAAAGCGTTTGACTTTAGCCCAAATGATGATGAAATCTATGATTACAAAAGGTGAGTGGGAGCATATTTATATTCCACATAATGATGGGGAATAACATCCTTATATTACCAATAGTAAAACCTAGCAATTATGAAGGTATTAGGAGAAGCATCCTATGTCTTAGGAATTGATATCTATAGATTTACATATGGAAACCTTCATGACCTATATAAGAAATAACACATACATTGGAAATATTTTGAAGGGGTTTAGCATGCATAACTCAAAGAGAGAAAATCTATTCATGTCCCATGGGATTAATATATGAAGAGTCCAGTGTCCTAGTTCTTGTGAAGAATGGGAAAAAAAGTAAGATTCCTTATGGATTCACAATTGGTTCTATAATTTATGCAATGTTATGTACTCATCATTTTGTCTTGTATGTATTGCACATGACAAGAGGATATCTGTCAAATCTAGTGAAGGTCACTAGATTGTCATAAGAAACATCCTTAGGTACTTGAGATACTATAAGAGGATTAGTTCCTTAGTTATGGTAATAAGGAAGAGTTGGGTGTAAAGGGTTACACCGATGCAAGATTCCAATATGACAGATTTCAATATAAAAATATGATTAATGATCTCAATCAAAATATATGACTCACCTTAAATGAGAACTATAAGATGGAAAAAGTAGAGAGAAAGAGACAGTTGTTTAATTGTACAATATAAGTTGAGTACCTTCTTGTTTTGAGAATAGCAGAGGGAGTTGTATGGATCAAGAGGTTCATGTAAATGAACTTGTGGGATATTCCAACCATTGATGGAATAGTAGAAATACTATGAAAATAATGGATCTACCATATAGGAATGGAATCTCAGATATCATACTATGACAATTACATCTCATGCGAGAAGTAATACAATAAGGAGATGTGAAAACGTGCAAAATACCAACTAGAAGCAAATGTTTCTAACCTACTACATAAGCACTTATGCAACAGAAACATGATGGACATGTGAATATCACTTGGAAAAAGATTCATGGATGATTGGCTCTAAGTGCATGTGGGAGTTTTTTGGTATGTATGTCCAAAGAGCGAATCATATAATGATTGTAATGTGGCATTAGATACCTTATTTGATAATCATAAAGGTAATTCTATCTATTATCTTTTCTCAATTATGACATGATGACATAGACATAGTAGATGTCTAAAGAATGATGTTACTTGATGACATATGCCTTTAGGTTGAGGACCTAAACAATGAGATCATATGTATGATAAGAGTACATACATTATTGTTATGTCCCTTGTTAAATGTTACTTTGGAAGAAAAATACAAAACAATAATACCTAGGACTAGACTGTGTGTTGGTTGATGAAAAAATCTCATCAGTCATGATATGTGATATCAAATCAAACAAACTATTTAATGTTGGAGAACAATGTATCTAATAGACCCACCTTGGGAGTGATACATGGAGACCATGGAATGGTAGTTAGAATTAGCTCTTATAGTGATAGTGGTGATTTTGGTTCTTAGACCTAAAGTCACTACACTCATCACATGTCGTTCAATGTATTTTGACAATATCCACCTTTAATAAGGATTTCCATAAAGGTGGTGCTCGGGTACACTGTGAGAAATGGGGATTGAGTGTGAGTGATGTAGATGGATTTTGTGTCACAAAACTATTTTCTACCCTGAGTCCACACTCCTAATGTCTACACAGCCAAAGGCGAGTGGGCATGGGTGTCTGTCCTAGAATGAATTGAATATTACAAACATGGAATATATGTGTAAAGGTAGTATCACAAGATACTAAAAGGGGATAGAGAAGCATGTACCCATTTCATGATTAAAGCATACCCATTGGTGAAAAATTTTAGAGCTTAGAATCTTGAGTACAGTGAAATAAATTTGATAAAAAAAATATATTAATGCTAAAGCATTAAGTACACTATGAAAAGGCATGTAAAGAATTTAAGAATAGTATAAAATTTTCTTGGCTTGAAACATCATATCAGTAAGAAGTAGAAACAAGGCATGAACATTTAACAACAATCTTTTATACAAAATGTGTTTTGAGTGTATTTTCCATTATAATCAACAACATATTATGGCCATTCACCCACTTCCCATTGGAAGGCTCCGTAAGGGTGCTCAAGATTAGCCAACCCTTTCATCTAGATGGTCCTCCTTATCTTTAAATCTCAAGTAAGGCATCCAACCTTGTGCCCTTAACCCGAGAGTACAGGAAGCTACACGAGGTTTGTATAATCGACAAGTTCTATTATGTTTGAGGTTTGTTCAACATATTTCAAGCAAAACAAACTTACTAATTAGAGGGAACAAGTAGCTCAAACAAGTAACTAACTAGACAAACATTCGTATGAGCATACATACAAACAAGTCAATACCATAGTAGGGTCAAGAGATTAAGTGTACCTTGTGAGTAGAAAACAAGTTATGGTCCTTGAGTAGATTCTAGAGTAAGTCCACACCATAGGGGACCTAAGATATAAAAGGATATAATAGAGTCTTAGATCACTTGGGTTTTGATAATATAAACATCATATGATTCATTTTGATGTTCCTTTAGACCTAGAACTCAATTAGATCAAACATCAATTTCAAAGTTCTCAGTATGCATGTATTGATTCAACATACCATAGGTATCAACATTTAGCCATGGGTCTAAGTGATCCATCCAAATTAAGAGTAATAGTATGATAAAGTTAAGATCTGATTTTGATGCAGAATAAGCATGAGGTCTAAGTTATCCCCATGGTTAATCATGCAAATTTACATCTAATCACATTATATCCATTTCATGCAATATTGTCATGTTTCCAAGTCCTAGGAGTTTTAAGAGCATATGATAGATCAATTTAGCTTATAGTGGTACACAGATAGTAAATCTTCTGATTTGGAGTCTTTAAGATATCATGTACATCATTAGACTATGATCTAGCAAGATTGGAGCACAAAAATCTTCTTATGCATCTAGACCATGTTAGAGGTCATACATATGTCACATGTATGCCATGAGTGTGTGGGAGTGTGACTCATGAAATTTCATGTTACTAACATCTCAAGGATTGATTTTACGGTAAGCATAAATGTTTGATCATTATGGATCATCATTGGCATAAGGAGTGAATTTCCAAACATATAAGTACTTAACATCACATTTTAGAGCATACTAGATCTTCAAATCATATGAGCTACTAATGGAAACCATATCATAACACCATAGTCAAACATGGAACATGGCCTTATAAGATTACTGATTTCTAAGTTAGGTGATCATATGATAGCAAGAAAGGCTAAGGTTTCAACTTGATGACACTACAATATCCATGCACTTGGGAGATGCCAAAACAATAGGAATGAGAGGGGAAAGTAAGAGGGAACAACAAGAACAAGATAAGTTGCATCATTTTTCGTAGAAGAGGCAAGAACAAGGTGATTGGTGGGGAGAAAGGTGGGGTTAGGTGGTTGCAACACTACTTTGTCTGACCTTTGTACGAAGGTAGATGGAGGGCTGAGGACCATTGGATGGGGGCTAGATCAGGGGAAAAAAGGATACAAGTGTCGAGGTCCCTCACTAAATGATCTCAACCTTGTGAATGATTCACCAACATATGCATCGATCAGTGACTTGTCCATGGAAAGAGGAAAGGGGGTGCCTCCCATTACTGGGCCGCATGCCCAAAGAGCTCCACTAAGGCTCAAAACAAAAAGAAAAAAATATTAAAAGCAAAACTTCCAAATATCATATCTTGAGCTACTCATCACAATTTTTGCTCCTCACACCTTCAGTCGATCATGTCGAAGCTATTCCCACCCTCTATTAACCTATTTCTTCATTTTTGGTCAAAAACCTTTTTTGAGTTGGGTACCCTATTTTCAGTTACGACGACAGGTAGGAGATGGATCTATAGGGCTCCAACATATCTCCTCAATAGCTCGTTGAGTCCTTTGATGCCTGGGCAGTTTACTGGACTCATTGTTTTCATGATTTGAAGCATTGGTCTCAAGATGAGCTAGGAGGTTGAAGCTCCAGGAGCTTCACAAGAACAAACCAAGTGGATCTTTTACGATCCTATCCCCACAAATGATTTTTAGTGGTCATCATCCATAGAGCAATTATGGAATGTGTGGATATTTTGTTTATACAATTATACACTTGGTCTGAATGAAGTTTTGGCTAAGTTGTCCCTGTCATGCCATATATCTCAAATAATAGCAAGGGCATATATATAGATTTCTGCCTTCTTTTAAAGCAAGATTCAGGTATTTTAGGAAATTGTTTTGAAGATTTTCCCTCTCTTCTGATTTGTCAGTTCCTATCAAATCTTAGATAAATCATAGAAATTAATCTACAACTCAGATGAAAATGAATTATATATAAAAGTTGATGAACTTTTTGAGATCTAGCTAATGGTCTAGCTTTTGAGATCTATTTTGGGTTTGGTTTTCACAAAGCATCAGACTTCATGTAATTAGGGTTTATGATCTTAATTATGAAACATTGACTTATTATTACAGGTTAATTAAACGTTGACATCTAGAGAACTATAGGTGTTTTATCTCTAGTGACAAAGGTAAGTGGTCCATGCCATTGATTATTTAATATTTATTATTATTAGCATGTTCACATTCCTACGGTTTTATGTGAGATATTCATGATTTACATACTTATCGAAAATCATATTCATGCTAAGAAGTAACATTTTATACTGTGTTCACAATTATGATTTCAACTGAAATATTATGTATTACTGTTATGCTAATGAACCAAGAGTTAATTATAATCATATTTAATAAATAAATAATTATGGAAATCATGTTTAAGATTAAGAAATCATGTTAGGTTAATATAGCCCTCCCAATCATGTTTAAGTGAGCCTTAACCGGCCTTATGAGCTCTGTGGGAGCATTAGATGAGCCTTAAATGACCTTTTGTGAGCTTTAACTGACCTTATGAGCACTGTGATACATTCAATATAGGGTCAATATTAACTCAAGATAAAATACACAATTTTCATGCAGTCATGTCAGTTTACTTAAGTCTTCAACTAATCATGTTAATCATGTTAAGTACTCATGTTTCAACTTATTTTCATGCAATAAGATTGAAGTTAAGATAAGAATTAAGTTGAAATCAGATTATGGAGTTAGACCCTGGCCTTAGTGTAGGTCAACTCAAGAGTCATGAGGCCTAGGCCCTTAGTGCAGGTTGATTCATATAAGATGACCCAGACCAGAGAGTAGGTCATGAGACCCAAGTACCAGAGTACATGTCTCCAACATAATTTACGTAAAAAGATAAGAAATAAGCTTAAAGAAATACCATATATTCAAGTTCAGGTTTATTTTATTTTTTATGTTGGCTTTCATTCATCATGTTTAATAATAATATGAATTCATTCTTATATTCCAGTATTTCAGATATATAGAATACTGATGCCACTTACTGATCATCATTTTTATAAAGTATGGTTGGGGACAAGATGTTTGCAGGTGAAGATAATAGGAGGATTAGGACATCAGGCTAAGAACATGGATTATCTAATGAAAGACTAGGAGTGCTAGTTTGGACTAAATCACACATCCAAAAAGAGCATATCTAGAGTAGTTTGTAACATACTAGATTTTAGTACTAAATCTATGAGGAGCTATAGTTTTTTAGTTGATATTGACTTCATATGCAAGGTTATCTTTCATTTCAACCCCGACTAATATATTTTGAGAAATGGTCTTGTACTACTTAGTACCCAAGGAAGAATTTGTATTTGCAATCAGATCCCTCTTCTAAATATCACATGTCATACTTGAAATCATTTAGTACAACTTGAGGCTTATGGGCGTATCTTGATTTGACCGTAGGCCCACTTGGTACTCTCAAATTAGATAATATTGATTTGGAACTAATCATACTAAAAGAAATTAGTATTAGAATTTGTGAATAGTAAAGTTAGATAAGTCATGTCAAAATTGATAGTGCTAGTATCTTTAAAGTTTAGTCAAATAGAGATTAAAACTTCATAACCTTTGGAATTTCACTTTAGAAGTTACAAAAGAAATAGTAACTATGGTAATAACTACATATCTTAGTATGTAAGCTAAGACCCTATGCATCTTTCTCACTCCAACTCTCACGTCTACCTAGTGTAACGTTGCCATAGATGGCTATTATAGAACACTACACCACAACCTCCACCAACGTCTTCCTCCCTAGGGTCAGACCATATTCACAACATCACTCTAAAGCCATATTCTCCAACGGATGAGGGCCATAAACCCTAAAATGGCCCCACCATCTCCTTCTCACTAGGTAATGGCTACGCCGTTAACTATAGATCATCACCAACATCACCACCTACAAATACCCGAATCAGAAACCTAGCCACATAGAGTGTGATCTCCTAGAAACCTCCAAGGCTCCAACTCACTCCCCCAATATGATGAATGACTACGAATGCTACCTCATGGCATCTTCCTTACAATCCTCCACCTGGGCTGCCATTTACCTGGACCGCCAGAGCCATCACTAGTTCCCTCACAATCACAGGCCTACAACCCACCAAATAGTGCACCACATGGAAACACCACCATCGAAGTTTAAATCCACCATAATGCTCAACTTCCACACTCTTCAGATCCACTCCCCTCCTCCTCATCTATTCTGAGCCTGACACCATCACCTATAACAAAAAACATAGACCAAGCCCCAACCTGCTCCCTTACCTGTGATCTACATCCATCAACAGACCATTGTTCGCCATCACTTGGGATACCTTCTCCTTCGTACCACCACACCACAAAAATTGAATCACCATTTCACCACCCCATAGATCTCAAGAAACCACCATCCACAATAACCCCCTCTCCAGCAAGTTGCAGCAGTTCCCTCTCACGACGCTGTCGTCTACAAGTAGTCACATATTATGCTCTTCTTCTACATGTCGTGTGCCCTATATATTGATCAAAACCCTACAATAGGGCATCAAGACAGAACTGTAACCTACATCATCTTCAGTTTGAACCATGTGTCCAAACCTTAAGATTATAACTCACATTTTTGTTGAGTTCTACTGTGATGGAGCCTATAGGAGATCCAATATCTCATCCTAAAACAATGAATGGGATCCCAATTGTAAAGCCAACAGTGAAGATCTCCTCACCGAAGTTTATGTGCATCATTGCATGACAACATCCACAATCACCGATGGGATACATCTCTAGATAAGTATAAAGAGGATGAAGGAGATCTACAAAACCGTAGTTAGAGGAGAGTGCTCACATGATATAGCTTTAAATTTCCTAAGGTAAGCTTCTTTGTAAACCTCTCATCTGACATCGATCTAGTAATGTTAAGATAATAACAAGTGCAACCAATTAAAATGCTCGATCCAGTAACCATGCATTACTATCATTACATGAATACATATAGGTAGTAATCTAATACAATGTGAAATAATAAAATATCATCCTAACTACATAATAGATAATTAGTTTAGACATAAAAAAAATAATGCTTTAGAATGTAAAACCTAACTACATTACATAATTATCAATTAGTCTGCATCTATACATAGAAAAACAGTAAATACAGATAGGTTAATAGGTGATCATGTGAAATATCAAACCTACAATATGTATTTTCTATAGAATGATAATGTATTAATTGGTAGTCATACCAATGACCAAAATAAGTTGTAAAAGATCGCTAGTAATGGTAGACCTTCTAGTAAAATATCAAACCTAGAATATGTATTCTCTATAGGATGATAATGTATTAAATGATATAGGATCTCACCATAGTGTAAGGTGAATAAAATCTTACTAATTTCATGATTAGGTGGGTGAATAGTCATTAAAGGTACAAGCTTGGTCATAATATTGAATGTACACAATCATGACTAGAGTTAGCATTAAAGGTGAATAGTCATTAAAGGTACAAGCTTGGTCATAATATTGAATGTACATAATCAAAGTGGGTGAATAGTCATTAAAGGGGTTTGATGGTGGTGGTATCGAGCCTACAAAAGGTTGTAGGAAAGGGAATCCGATCACCCTTATCATGGCGGCACCAGAGGTGGTTTGGGGTTCTGGAGCATAGGGAAGAAGGAGAAGAGGCGCTCCAGGGTGCGAATGAGAGGGGAAAGAGAGGGAAGAGTGAGGGGAAAAGAACATGTTCTTAGTTTTATCCTAGGGATCTGGAACACAATGTATCTGTGATGCTAAGTTGGTGGTATGTGGGGATAGCACCACCTCCGTCGGCCCTTGTATGGAGGTTGGAGGAGGGTTGGGGGTCGTTGGATTGAGGTCATAATCCATGGTTCAAGGATCCAATAGTCTATAATGGCCAAAAAAGAAAGACAGGATAAGCATGATGTTAAAGGGGAGCCTCCCCTAAATGGGTCGCACACCCAAATTGAGCCCAACAAGGGTTAAGTGCAAGGTAAAATTGATTAAATCAAGAAGATTTTGAGTCAATATTCTTTAATTCATATCTTGGGATCGGGATGTCCGATTGGGGCGATTCTTGCACCATTGGAAAAATAATTGAATCCTACATAACATGATATATATTATAGAGTAAAAGGAGCAAAGAGATGAGGTTTACAATTAGATGCAAAAAGGTGATATGATATAGCACGATACTTAGTCAAATATCTACAATTAGAGACATATGTCATGGGATTAGTAAAATGCTTCTTTTTTATTGTCAAATATCTACAAATATCTACGTAGGTAAAATGCTTCTTTTTTATTGTCAAGGTGAATGGGGACTTGATAGAATCTCAAGTATCCATTTAGAAAACAAAAAAATGCATGATGAGCCAAGTGTTCCAAAAATTGGTCGATGAATGGTAAGGGAAAGTGATCCTTCTTAGAGGATGCATTTAGTTTTCTATAGACAATGCACATGCGCAAACCCATGACAGTTTGTGTCTCCACCTCATCTCCATTTTCTCCTTTAATGACTACCATTCCTCCTTTCTTTGGCATGACATGAATCAGGATAACCTATTTACTATCATTGATGGGGTATATGATTCCAGTGTCATGCAACTTTATGACTTCCTTCTTAACTACTTCCTTAAGCATTTGATTCATCTTTCTTTTTGGTTGAACCAAGGGCTTGTATGTTTCTTCTATGTTTATCTTGCCCCTGCACATATCTAGGCTTAACCCTTTGATTTCCTCAACTAAGTAACCTATTTCTTTCCTGTGGTGCTTTAGTTCACTTATCAACTTCTCCTCTTGCTCCTCTATTAGGGTAGAGTTTATGATTACATGATTTCTTTCTTTATTATCCAAAAACTCATATTTTAGTCCTTCAGGGAGTTGCTTCAGCTGAAACTTAGGATTAGGTGCATTCTTTTCTTCTGGAATATAATCTGGAGATGTGTATTTTGTAGTTTCAATTGTCTCTCCTTCATCGTCACTACATACCTCTTCTGGCTTATTTCGATAATCAAGAATCTCAACAACTTCTGGGTCCTCTGAGCCAGGGTTTGGGTTGTACAGGGCTCTCATTAGTGGATTGATGATACCTTTTTCTTCATGTTCTTCTTCACATAATTGGTAGTAGTTGTCCATGAGGTAAACCAACTTAAAGAGGGAAGGCCCCCTCATCTAGTCTTTCACGTGGAAGTCAATGTGGTCATTCCCAACTCTTAGGGCAATGATTCCTGATTCAAAATCAGTTAATGCTCTCCCAGTGGATAGAAATGGCCTTCTAAATATCATCAAGAATGGTGGGTCTTCTACTGCATCTATCATGATGATGTCACATGGGATAAAGAATTGACCCACATGGATCAAGACATATTCCACAATCCCTACATGATTTGTATATGTGTGGTCTTCTAGTTGAATTTTCATCCCAGTCTTTACCATGTCAGTTAGTCACAACCTCTGAGCTAAAGTCAGAGGCATGAGGCTGGTGCTTGAATATAGATATGCATATCCTTGTCTTACTTTTTTGTCATTGACAATGAAAGGGATAGTGAATTTCCCATGATCTATCTTTTTTATGGTCGTTTTTTCTTGCATAAAAGCATTGGGCATTTTAGCTAGTTTCACTATTTGTGCATTGTTTCCTCTTCTCCTTTTCATGATTAGATCCTTGAAGACACTACAAAAAATGGTATTTAACTACAAGAAACAAATTGTAGTAAAAACTCCAAAATTTTTAGCTAAAAGCTTAGCTACATTTCTCCTTACAATTAGAATATGAAGCTAATACCCATGTAATTAATTGTTTTTGCTACATTTTTCCAAGTTGTAGTTAGATATTCATCTGGCTACAAATTCCATATATAACCCTCATTATAGGGAAAAATCATCCTAACACATAAAAATGTTGCTGCAATTGTTTTCTAATATATGACAGCAATTGTATTTGTAGCTATGCTTTGTAGGGGAATGCCATTTGTTACAATTTTACATGCAGTTCATGTGTAGAAAAAGTTGTCACTTACTACACTTGAAATTGCAGTTAGTGTGTAGTTAGAGACATCATGCACTACACATCCATGCATTTGTAGTTAGATTATGTATCCAGTCATTAAATTGTCAATACAAAAGTATTTATATGAAATAAGAAGAAATCAACATTGATTCATATCAAGTTGTGGTTGTGATGTCAATAATGATACTTTTATTTATATTGAAACAATGAGTGCACATCGGAGGACATAAAACTTGCCCTAGTTTTGTAATATTGAAAAAGATATATGTATACAATGTCCTCCATGAGAATATAAGTTTACATCACTCTCAAAGTTTCACCATGTGTACTCTAGCTCTCAAAACTTTTTCAAGAAGCTTGAAATAAAAATCATCATGCACTTATACTTGGATCAGCAGCCATAGGATCAAATTCTAATTTCATATCATCAGACTGGATTACCATTGAAGCAAAAAGAAGAGCTAAAACATCTTCAATCCAGAGAAAAAATATCTTAGGCCATCTAAAAATTGATCACTTTGAGCACATTTATCCATGAATCTTCCCAATTAGAAGATAGGACACCAACAAGTTTTGATGACCCAAGTCACTAAAGAAAATGGAATAAGTCCACCTACAAGATTAAACAAATTCAACATCAGGAAAATGAGTATACAATTTGTACAACAAAAAGAAAGATAAATACAAAAAGAATACATTATGCATTCACATACAAATGTCATCAATCCTACACAAACTTGTTCAGGTCTACACAAAAATGTACCATTATTCACTTGTACCCAAACATATTCCTCACTAAGTGTCTCTAGCTTGGTGAGGAATATGTTTTGATTTAGGCTTGTTCTAGCCAGTGCATCACACTCTGAAAGGCTTTGTTGCAAGTATTTCTTTTGGTAAGCATATTGCTCAACATATTGATAGTCTTTCCAATCCTATTGGTAATAAATGCCCAAACCTTGAGCTTGAATAGCATCATAACTACTCTGAAACCATGGAAAGTGCATGGAGTTCATGTTAGAAATCCATTTTACCAATTAAGAAAGTTCAACAAAAACAAATATGGATAATCACTTGTTTTAATTCAAAGAGATAATACAAGATTGCTCATGTTTCTCTTTCTTTCTCATAAGATTGTATATAAAAAAATATTTGGCTAGTTTTTACCTCTAATTAGCAAAACTCGTATGCTCTTTAGTGAGTAGGAGAGGAAAAACATTATGGGACAAATCATCATTATTCTCTTTTCTAGACAATGACTTATATAGTAATATGTACAAGTAAAGAACTTGAAAATTTAAGGACATATTTCCATTTGAAAATAAAATAGAATGGGAAAGCAAGTTCAATTCATGATTTAATTATAGCCCATATTCTGTAAGAAAAATAACATGTTGTGAGAAAGATATTAGCGAATATGAGGCAGTCACAATTACAATACTGGAATTCATAGATCACATTTGCAAATTTCAAGAGAAGGTTAGATGAAGAAAATCATTATAGTTTAACATGCAACCATAGGCTACACCATAATAGGTAAGACTCCACCTAGAGGTCCCCACATTGTCGTAGAGTCTGAACCTTAACTTTCTGGAAAAAAAATAAAACTTCAGTTGTAAACTACAATTTCCCCATTAAGATGGATACAAAATGAGTAAATTAGGAGCATTAAATCAATATACATCTCACATTGACAGAACGAATTGGCATAAATAACAAATAGATATGTATGCAACATGAATTATTTTTCCTAAGAAAGAGCCATGAAGCAGATGCATCACACTAATGGAGCGGCCAATCAATGTGAAATGTGTCTAAACTCCATAGGAAAGGCAGAGAATAAAGACCATAGTACTTAGTAACCTCAACCCATTAGACTAGAGAAGATTACTAGGCCTTCAAATGTTCTTCATAACTAGAGAGCACAAAATAGGGTTCAGAAACACAAGACAGTATGAGAGAAACATCCATCAACATAAACAACCAAAAGTAGAGAAAAAATATATTAGCGAAAGCAACATAGAAAATATATAAGGAACAACCCCTAAAAACCCATTCACTGAATAAAAAATCCAGGACAAAAAGACCAATATAGATATAACAACTGAATATTGGTGTCATATCTATTGCTATTAAGTACTTTATTTTAGGTAGTTACCCATCCTTCATGATGAAAACATGTGAAGGATTTGAAACCTAGATTAAGTTGAATTCTAGTTTAGAGCATTATTCTTTTTCAATTCTAGAAAAAGTAATATCACACCAGAAAGTCACAACTAAAATGTTCTGAACCAAGTCACCCACTCAAAAATGATAAACTAATTAGTAGTCTGATTGTTCTACTCGAGACTCTCAGGTTTAGGTTCAAATGGAACTGATCTTTTATGGGATTTTCTTATTGTTTTTGTAGATTCCACTGCCAACTGATACCACTACAAGTTTATCAGTTCTACTCCTCCTAGTATCATGCCTTAGTGAGAGAAGTCATGTCTATAATTTATAGACCTCCTAGCATCATGCCTCAATGGTTGAAGGAGTCATGAAGGTCTTTTTGTATTTTTATTGTGCAATTATGGCTCCGTGGTCAGGTTCAAGTTAACTCTACCTGAAACTAAGGTCACCCATACCACTAAAGTGGTGGCTATCAAAGAGTTAGATTTTGTTCTATGTCTTTGGGGCCACATTGTGCTGACTTCTTATGGCTTCTGTTGATGCAGATGATTACATGTTGTTATAGTTTTTTTGGTGATAGTTTTGCTTCTATTTTCATGAAGTTTGTATTTAGTTTATGAGGCTCCTGCCCTTTGTCAACTTTTTGTTTAGTGATACTCTAACTCATATAGTGGAGCTAAGAGAAAATGTTAGAGTGATGAATGGATGATGATTTAATTTTTTGTGTATATTTTTTCTATCTGTCTGTTCTCTGAAGACACCTACTTTGTTCCCACCTTATTGTTTAAGAGGGAGGGTTGAAACCAATGTGTGGACATACCAATAAGTGTGGACTGATCAGTAAGTGTGGACTGCTAAATGCATTAAGAAAATAATGCATGTTGTGGGGAGGACCTACTCCTATCGCTCAATATTATGCATTTGATGTGGTGGCAAAGAGTGGACCTACACCATTCTGTGTTTACCGATGTCAATGCACAGTCATTGTGCAGTAATTCCCCTATTCTTCATCTACTAGTCAACACACCTACAAAAACTTTGTCTTCACTAGTTTTCTTCTGACAAAGGGGAGCAAAGATGACTTACTAAAGGCTATTACAACTTGTCTAGCTACATGAATTTATAGGAATATCAATTTTTTTAATGCTAAAGCAACGTAACCTTTTGTCATAATGGATGAACTATTGCATTAGGCTAACACTGATAAAATGGAGCAGTTAAAGCCTAAAAATTTAAAAATAGAACATGCAACCATATTGTGCATGTCGTGGTCACCCCCTGTTATAGGCTCAATTAAAATAAACTCAAACATTGCATTGTTCTGGGCTTAAAATTAGCATGGAGAAATGTTCAAGGATCAATTTGCCTCTACCATTATGATGGAAGCTAAGGTTTTACCATTACTTTCCTAGAGACTAGTGGCCAACTAGTGTACTTAGTCACATTGATGAAATAGGAAGCTGCGAAATTACAGAAGAATATATCTCCACTGAGACATCCACACATTCATATCTAATATGAACTAAATAGATAATTATTAAAATATTTTGACTCATCCAAAGTTCTTAGGTCATTATTGTTTTTAAAGAAAAGGTTGAAAATGTATTTTGCAAACACACATCAACAACCTCCTAAATCTAGTAGTTTGGAGGACACCATTTAAAGGGGGATGTAAAACATCTAATTTGATTTTTGTTATCATAAAAATACCATGAATAAATGAATGATGTCTTATCATGTAAAAAAACAAAATTTATATTCTATTGTGAATTGTTATTTACAGATGGCCTTACATTTGTTGGTAGTTTGATGAGATAAAAGGCTAGTACAAAATACGTAAAATGAATGACATTAAGAGATAGATAAAGCCAATAAATTAAAGTGGCATTTACTAACCTTGAGAGCACCAATTATTCCATCCTATCTAGTTTCAATTGCATTGCTATATGAATCTATCTCTTTTTAATTATGTTAGGTTTTTGTAATTTGTGAAGTAAAATATAAACAATGTTAACTAAAGTAGAAGGTTTCTTCTATAGGAACATGGTTAGTATATCTAGTAGAAATCAAATTGGGAATGGGGAGGCAACTCAGACATAACATTGACAAGAATTATTCAGCATGTTGTGAACCTGAACGAGCTTAATGACTACTAATATCAGAACTACCTGAACATTCATCCCTTGAAGAGAAGCTCCAAATAGAATCTTTATAGAAGTTGACCTCGCATCATCTGCTCCATTCATAAAAATGAATGACAAGGTTTGTAATTGAGATATCATCTACTCCATTTTGGTTCTTTACATTTTTTATGTGCCACTAAGATAAGGTGTCATACTTTGATTGAACTTGCAGGTTGAAGTGAAAAAAGTGAATCATTAGATACATTATGGCACGACTTGATGCATTTTCAAATGCATTAATAAGTCCATCATGTACCCAAATATAAGCTATGCTCTACCAAGTCCTAGGATGATCTAGCATCAATTAGGTTAATGCTAAGATTTACGCACAAAGATTTATGTTATAAGCAGACTGGCTTGAACGTAATGAAAAAAGGTAAACAAGGACATGAAGGCTTGGATAACAAAACTGACCATGTCATATGACATTGCAGATAGGAATACACACTTCAATGTTTTTACTTCACATGTACACGAGTTGTACTATCATCATTTACAACAAGCAAATTTTCATGAAACCAATACTCATCTTTGGCTTTTCTATACAAGGGTGAGCAGGACTACATCAAATGGAAAGCACTTGATGTCAGAGCACTAACATTGTGATAAATACAAAAAATAATAATATGAGTAAAAATATGATGTTGTTCGTACTTTGTATATTAATCACATTAAATTTATGGTATAAAAATTTGGTGCAGTTTAAATTGGAAGCATGTTTCCGTAATTTTTTTTCCAATAGCATTGTGTTGCAGAAGTGCACCATATATAGATACATACCTAAATCCAATTAGCAAAAAAGATTTGTTTGACATTGTAGACTCATTCCTACAACTTATAACCCATGTGTAAAGCTATAATTTCTGATCCTTGAGCCAGAACTATCACCATATGCAGGTTCACTGCCGCCATTAGTAGATGCATAAAAAAGTTTCATTAATGTGTGTCTAAAAGGCACCCTGTATGTGGGTGGTAGGTAGTATATTACATAGGAAGGAGTAATGTTGCTACACTTCCCACAATAGAGAATGAAGCATAGTATATACATTGGCTAACTAATAGATTGTAGCATGCATACCTTACTTGTATAGTTCTTAATGAATGACATACATTGATTTTTTTGCTAGATATCACCATGGAATCTTTTCTTTCTCCATGTTGTTTTGATCACAAAGAATGTCCTATTAGATTCATAAACAAACTTCCAAGGTCCAAATGTGTATTATATATTCAAATCATAAACCTAGTGCATCCACAAAAGACATTCTATTATCTTGATGCATTTCAACCACAAATCATAAATATAACATGGTTATAAGAGGATGTGGCAAGTGACATCCAAGATACTAGATAAAATTTTATTGAAAGGGACACCCAAGATATCGAGTGTAGCCATAATCTCCACAAAAATACCATTACAAAGAACAAATTTTTAGACCATGAGACTATATAAGAGTTGCATATAGATGTTGGTATATCATACACATCACATGTATTCTTAAAACTTAAAAACACATAAAACCACTTAGTAGAAACCAGCCATAGCACACATCAACCATAAAATAGAAACCAAAAAAATATTACAACTAGAGCACACATTGCATAAATCTTGTCAGTACTAGTACTAAAAAAAAGAAGAAAAAATAAAATGCTCAAATTCTTATGTGAACATCTGCTAATTTAAAAAATCTAAAAATAATTATCTAAATGGAATTTTATAATCTCATGTTCATGTTCCTAGTATGCTTATATTATGAAATCAAATGAGATCATGGAGATTCACTTTGACATTAGGAAAGATGTTATCATTTTCTAGTAAAAATAAATTGTAACTACTCTTTTTTAATACAAAATTCATTCAATGTGTTGACTCTCCACAAAGTCATTGTTCCAACTAGCTGCATAATTATTCAACTACAAGATCATCTAATAGGAAAATGTATTATCATATGAGAACATGACTTCATTTCTATGGTATTTTTATGGCATCCAATCTCTGCATACTTTACAATATCATTACATTCGACGATCATTGACACAAGCACCTAATAAGTAAATGTAGTCATATTTAATGGGATCCAATAATCCTCTGATCATATTTTTCCATTCTAAGTCTATGTGATGTAGAAAATTGATAGATCGATTAGAGACATCTACGAGGAATACACTTTTGAATTTTACCTCAATGTTTTCAAGTCTATGAAGTGTGTATAAAAAGGAAACATGTGTTTCATACAGATGCAAATTAGCATATTATAAATTTAAAATGATTCTAAACCACATTCCAAACACCTAAATTTGAAATGTAGATGAGAGGAAGACCGTGACGACACCCTTTACAAGTGAAGAATCATAGTGGAGAACAATAAGGAGGATTGATGCTTTGGAGACACTGGTCAGAGAGGAAGGGCGTCAGGTGATGGCGTCAGACGTTGGGTGTTAGGTAGGCATTTGGATATCGGGTGTTGGGCGTCGGGCATCGGGTGTCGGGTAGGCATCAACATCGGTTGGGCATCAGTTAGGCATCAGTCATCAACATGACATTAGGCATTGGCTAGGCGTCAAGCTGCCACATAGAGGAGGGGGATCAAGGGGCGCCGTCAAGAGTCAGTCGTGTGGTGAGGGCGTCAGGGGCGTCTTGTGTCAGTCGAGGGAGTCTCGAGACTAATGTTGTTTAGTGGAGAAGAGGGGTGTCTGGGGGTGTAATTGGGCATTAGGCGTCTAGTGAAGGCATGGGGGAGGGCAACCTAAGTGTGAGAAAGAAGTTGGTTCACAATAGGAGAGGGCTGTTGAGGGATATGTGGAGGGATAATGTGGGGGGGAATTATCTAGGAGTTTTTCTCTCAAAGCAGATTACATGGTTACAATTAAAAGGAAACAAAATTTGTAGCTACATCTTATTTATTGAGACAACTATAATTATTTAAGTTACATAAATATATTCATAACTAAATATAGCTCTAGCGAAACATACATTAAATGTAACTAAGATAATTGTTGTAAATCATCTTTTTTTGTAATGAGAACTTAGCATAGGTGGGCATTTCCTCGATAGCATCCAAGAACAAAACATCTGGGTGAAGTTTCTTGACAACTTCCATGAACTTCTCATACCCTTTTTCAAGTGAGCCTCGATTAGTTTATAGGGGAAGGGACTATTGGAAAATGGGTCTCTATCCGCTAAAGCTTCCTCTATGGGGTTAGACTTCTTTGCTTTTGTAATTTTCTTTCCTTTGCCCTTTTCTCTAGCCTTATCCTTCTTAGAAGACTCTTCTTCATCAGGTGGTTCCTCAAGTATAATTTGTTCAAGTTGTGACTCATCATTTTCTCTTTCTTTAGGGATACTCTGGTCATTTTTATTTTCCAAAGTTTTTCCAGGACAAAGAGTGGCCATTTTAGCACTCTCAGTGTTAGATGGGATTCTTCCTTGCATATTTTTTAGTAGCTCTGACATATTTTCTAGTTGCTGATCGATTTGCTTATGATGAATTTACATATCCGTCCTTTGAGTTGATAAATTCCCCATTTAAGTTTTCATGGTGTTCAGATTTCCCTTGTTGGTTATGGCAATCTGAGTTAGTTTCTCATTCATAGTATCTTGTCTTATTCTGAACTCAAAAAGTTCCAACACCAAGTCTATCTGGCTATTACCCTTGTTTTGATTTTGATAAGGGACATGCCCACTAGAGTTTCCACTTTAATTTTGGCCTTGTCCATGGCCTTGAAAATTGGTTCCATTTTGCTGGTAGTTTGTAGTGTGGGTGTACACTGTTTGTCCTGTACCTCTTTTGAATCCGGGTGGGCCCCTAGAGGAACTAGTCAACTGGTGTGCATTCTCAGTGCATCATTGTTTCCTTAATTGAAACTCAGAGGATCTGGCCTCTTGAATTTGACATAGGAAACATTTTATGTATCTTCTTCTTCACTTTCTTCCTCCGATTGAGTATTAGATGTAGTTTTCGACACCATGGCCTCCTTCGCCACAAGTAACACACTTCATGACTCTTTCTAAAGGTTTCTTACCCTTACTTTCGGAGTCCTTAAGTTGCTAACATTAGTGGCTATCTTCTGAATCTGGGTAAATATGGTTTCGAAAGCCTTTAATTCTATAATTGTTCCTTTAGGTGTTTCCTTCTTAGCATGTTCTCTATCATAATCTAGTCCCTCTTGGAGTGCATCCATATTGTCAATTATGACTATCATTTTATTTGGATTCTTGCCCAAGAAATCACTTCCTACTGATGCATTTAGTAAAGTTCTCTCGATAGGGGTTAGATTGTTGTAGGAAGTTGTAACTAGAAATCCCTTGTCAAAATTATGGTGAGGGAAATCTCTCTGGTAGTCTTTGAAACATTCCTATGCCTCGTACAAGTTTTCTACAAACTTTTTCATGAATCCAATTATTTTATGCCTATTTTTGAGTGTCTTCTCTACTGGGTAGAACTTGGTGACAAAAGAATCATCCAAGGGTGTCCATCCATTATTTTTCTTATTATGTAAAGAAAGGCACGATGACAAGGCTATGTCCCTCAAGGAGAAGTTAAATACCTTGCAATATATAACCTACTGTGACACCCTCTTCATCTTGATGATATCGTAGATGTTTATGAAGACGTCCATATGATGGTAGGGTTTTCATCTTGAGAATTTCCTTCAAAAGACTTGTTTTGAATCATGGCAGTCATTGTTGGCTTCGATTTGAAATCCAAAGCATTATATTTTAGAATATTAACTAGGCATCTTGATTCCTCGTGTGTCTGCCACTTCACAAAGAGAAGGGCTTCCTTCATCATCGTCATATTCATTTCTATGATTTTCATTGTTATTGTTGTCATCTTCTTCATTACTACCATTGCTCCTTGCTCTATCTCTTGGTCGATGATCTTTGTCAAGACTTCATTCTTTATCATGGGGTGGTATTGGGATGTCATGAGGTGGGTTTAGGTATTGCCTCATTAGAGTGATACTTCTCAGGTTCATATTCAGATTTAGGTAGAGGACAAGCTTTCTCAATTCACAGGTTTCAGCCTCCTCCCTGGTGCCCTCCCCTATGAGTCAACATGTTTCTTGCATGTAGGACATTGAATTCACTATTCACTTCTCTTTAGACTACCTAAAATAGTTCACATGGTCAAGTTAGAAATTGGATTTGTTAAATGAAGTATTCAAGATAATAAATATAGTGTAATTAAATTTGTGTAGTCAAGTCTATCACAAGACTCAAGGCACATGTTTATGGTGAGTAGGTTTGGGTTCTTAATAGTATCGATTGCCTAGTCTTTGACAACGATGTCAAAAAGTTGATCGACCTAAATCGTATATCCAAATAGAGAAAATATAGAGTAGTCAGACTCTTAAATCTATAAATCAACACTTAGCCCCCCACAACTATTATCTGGGGTCGATGTAGTAAATCAGGGTGGATCCACATGAACAAGGGTGTTAAGTGCTAAGAATATAAAATATTGGCTCAGTTACACCAGCTAAAGAGTGAGAATAGTTTGTGTTCCTTACAGAATGTTGCTACTTCAACCAATAATAAAACAAAATAAATAAAACCAAGTAAGCAATCAAACAAGTAAGAAAACAATGAATGATGTAATAAGAATGGATGGGAGCTTGGATTGAGTTTCACCATATAAGGTCTCTCACTAACATCCAATACTCACACCCATTGTATAACCTTATAAAGATTACAAGAAGTTGTCATTTATGTGTAATCCCTCTACTCTCGAGCTTAGAATAGATCTAGATTATAAGAAATCCTCTCTCTCTCTCTCAAGATGATAAGAAAACAACCACAAACATAACCATATGACCATTATCTTAAGAATTCCAACATTCTCATGCATTTGTGTAACTCCATAACTCCTAAGTAATGTTATTACTTATAGCGACCTCTGTTACAACCCCAATTTTGGGTTCATTTGCTGAGAAATGTAATTTATCATATTAAAGATAAATGAACTAATAATGAATGAATGCATGATTTTCATTTAAAATAGCCTTGTTGATTTATTTGTGGGCTTTATTGGCTATTGGGCCCAATAACAAGGAAAGGATAAAAGAAATTCCACTATTATCGAGTAAATAAGAAAATAGAGAAAAAGGAAAAGTGTGGGAAACCTCTAGAAGGCAAATCCAAAGAGGGATTTCGTGCCTCTTGGGTTCCTTGGGTTCCAAGGAGTCCAAAGTTGCATAGAGAATGCAATAAGAAAAGAAAAGATCAATAAAGTATTTCTTTATTAAGAAAGAAATTGAAACAATGGTAAAAGGTGGAAAACAAGTGAAAAGAGGTATAATTGAGTTATCCTTAGTGGAACTTCGTATTCCAAGGATTCCTAATGATAAAAGGAATACTAATGAGGAAAATAAAAGAGAAATAAAGAGAAATCCTCAAAAATAAATATTTTAATAAAAAATAAACAAGATAATGTGAAATAATGTATTTAGATGCATCCGGATGGATAATGAGTGTCCATTAAAAGGATTTCGAAAAAATAGAGTTTCTTGGGATCCAAGGAGTCCCAATGAAGAAAGAGGAAAGAGAAAATACCAAAAATACAAATAAGAAGATAACATGATACTTAATTAATGAATTTCATGATATTATTGAAGAAAGGGTATTTTCTACAAAAAAGAAAATATAATTTCGTGGCTAATAAGTTAAAAGCCAAGAATAAAGAGAAAGTGAAAGAGATTTTCGAATTCCTAATGTCTAAAGAATGAAGAAGATTAAAGTAATATGAAAGAGAGAAGGAAACTAGCTTCTGATTGTAGGAATCACATTCCTAATGGGAAAGAGCCTTGATTGCTTAGTGGGCCAGCAATCTGGGGCATGGATACCCCCCTATATAAAGGTTTGACCCTCCAGTTCGAATCCAGGAAGGATCCCACGCGCACCTCTCTTCCTTCTTCTTCTTATTCGTGTAACCTTGCATGCAAACCCTAGTTGCAGAGAGAAGGGCTCTCTTAGAGTCGTGTTAGACTGACGAGGAGTTGCAATGGTGGTTCGCTACCCCCACAATGTCCTAGGAGGTGAGGGTGTCGGATCTCTGGTCCTAATCGATTGTTGCAATAGCAGGTTGGTTGCTCACGACCTTCACATACAGTAGGTCGTCCAGCCACGTCCATACCACCTCAACCTTGGGTTGAGCCCTCCGCAGGTGTGGCGGAGGGTGGCGGAGGTAATGGAGGATCTTTCGGTGCCCTAGGGGCCGAGGGTTGAAGGATGGAAACCACCCTGAGCCGCTGTAGGTGGCAGGGTAGGGTTTCTCGCGAGGAAAAAGGGCTCGGGTCGCATTGGACAGTTATGCCCTCCGCGAGCTGAAGACCAACCTGACTTAACCAAGGGCATCATGGTCATTCTGAAATGTTTCCCAACCAAACCACAACAATGTTGCATGCAATGGGCTACATGGCGCCTCCCGATTGGCCGAAGATCTTGTTGAAAATGCTTTCTTGCTTGGATTCTTATTTTCATGGATATTTATATTCAAATCATCAAATCAGGTATCACTACAGCAAAATTGCCCATTAGCGACATTTATTCTAGTGGCATTTATAAAAAAAAGGCACTATCTTTTTAATATAAAAGCATTTTTAATTAAAATGCCACTAAACCTCCTATTATAGAGTTTCTAAAAAGCACTTAACATTAACGACATTTGTATTTTTAATTAGTGGCAATCCTAAATTGCCATACCCAAATTTTCTAAGGCAATATTGCCTTTCTCGCTCCAAATTTCACTCACTCGTGCTCCAAATTTCCCTGACTCTCCCTAATTCAGCCCGTGCCGCTCTCTCACAAGCTTGCGACTTCCTCTCCCTCTCCAGTCTCTCCTTCGAGACGAGCCCTAGCAAGGAAGCCAGTGCAGAGAAGCTGCCAGACGCAGAGAAGCTCCAGAGAAGTTGTCATCCAGCGCCGATAGTGAGTCCCTAGAACCGGCATTTGCACATTGAGGAGAGTTGCCGGCCGTGCACGTCAATCGGGATTTGGACCTAGCCAACCTGAAGCACCACCTCAGGCGCCGGTGAGCTCAAGGGACTCCAATCATCCCAAGCTTTGCAACTTTCTGAAGAGGTATGTTGGCGCTCCCCCTCTCCTCCCCGCAATAACTCAATGAGCTCTTCAGGTTTCTCTCATTTTCCCTCGTTCACTCCGCTAGCCCCCTGCACCCCCAAAAATCCCACCCATGGTCAAACTTTGTTTCTCACACCCTATTCTCACCTCTTCTCTGCCTCCCAATTTGGTGACACTCTCACCATCTTCTCTGCCTCCCACCCCCATCTCGTCACCTCTAGGAGAAGCCAACCTCC
This sequence comes from Alisma plantago-aquatica, assembly GCA_963693085.1. NCBI lineage: Eukaryota > Viridiplantae > Streptophyta > Magnoliopsida > Alismatales > Alismataceae > Alisma > Alisma plantago-aquatica. The sequence goes on from OY856411.1 coordinate 1,296,607,751, forward strand.
AGTCCAGATCACCAAAGATGGCCATGACAAACAAGCCCATGCACGAATTACTGATTGGGCACAAAATATTTTCCTAAGGCAAATTATACAGGATTTCAATAGAGATTTTAACTTAAGATTTACTGATTTTTTCCCACGCTTAGCTTTAGTTGTGTTTTTTTTATATGGATTGGATTGATATGATTTTTTCCATGGATATGAACCACCACTGTGTTTCATGCCACATTTTCTTCAATTTGGGTCATATTATTCAGGCACGAGGTGGATAAAGTGGAAGGTGGAGTGACCTATGTATGACTGAAATATTTAGAATGTGTCCGAACTCATACACTTGAGGGATAGATTTTGTGTGTGTATTTGAGAGTGACACTCTTTGTTTTAGGGGCTTCATAGTTAATAGACAGTATTTTGGGTGGTGCATGAACACAATGTACATACATAGCCAAACACTTAATATTTTGGTAACACATAGGTCATACCACATGTAAGGTTGGATAAAATCTGATTTTGGTGTTATATGCATATTTTACCCTATATTTCCCTTTTTATTCTATTCTTTAAAATATAAGTCTTGTATTTACCTGCATTAAATGATATTTCCACCATTTAGTAATAACTTTCAATCATTTTGTAGGAAATTACTGAGTTTTAGAGCAGAAGAAATTTCATTAGTTGAGATTATTCTTCAACCGATGACCTCTTAGTCGATAAAAGGACACTCATAATCAATATTATAAAAACCATTAGTTCATCAATCGATGGAAAACCTCAATCCTTTCTCATCTATAGAAATCTACAAAAAGTGCTAAGCACATCGACTAATGGTTAGGTGGGTGACCAACTTGAAGACTTGGAACTTTATTCATTAACCAACTAATGATGTATTATTTACATTTTCATTGGTATCCATAAATTGATGGTCCTCATGCTCCAGAAACCTTAGACTTCAAAGACTATGCATTTTCATAAGTATCCATAGACCGATGACAAGAGTAGGTCACCAAGAGTAGGTTCCCAATCCAAATACTGAAGATTGTATTCTTGTTAATGGTAAGGTGTCCTTGTCGCTGAAAGAGTGTTGGGACTTATGCAGGTCCAAGGCTCAAGTTATGAACTGGACTTCTGATGTGTGGGCGTCCTTGATTCCTAGGAATATCTCTGTTTTCTTTTAGAAATGTTACCTTCACCACTTACCTTCTCAGGACACTTTATAGAATTTTAACTTCCATCTCCCTTCTGTTTGCTATCTATTTTGGTGTTGTTTTTAATAAAGGAGGAGGCACGCATTGTTTATCAAAAAAAAGATACATCAAATTATAGAAAATACTAGTTACTTCCTTGAAATTCTCAAAGAAGGATTAGTGAACATTGGACCGATTGCAAAGATATAGGACATGATCTCCTCTATTAGACTTCTTTTCAAGCTATCATGTCTACCACAATAAAGTTGGTTATGACAAGCAATAAAAGGTTAACTGATGTTATACAACTTTTTCTGAAAATATATAACATCGTTATATGTACTTACACTTTGTTAATATGAATATTATGCAGTCTCTGTCCACCCACAACAGTCACTATGAATTGGGCCTCTATGTCAATGTTAACGTTCCCTATTGAAGAACAATTGGACATCATCCTAGATGATCGTTCCTTAAACCAATTGGTCATACCCAAACATTGACGTTTTCTAAAAGGAAGACACTACATGCCTGGTAAAGTGACCCTAACTTTTGGAAATTATTCACATGTTATCTAGGTTGAGTATGATTTGGTGGGAAATCTTGTATCAAAATCCGGTTGGCGTGATTGGATTGGAGAGATGCATGTGGTCTGTTGCAACAAGCTTTTTCTCCGTCCAGTTGGCCATAATTCCATCAAAGTTTGGATAACCAACAGCAACTGCGAGACCCCCGATCATCTACTGCCGTATGAGCGCACGATGTCGGATATCAGCTCAGACGAATCTGAATATGAGGCCCCTGTCAGTTTAGATTCATCTAAATACAGTGAGGAGCTTCGTGACACATCTTCATCATCAAAAAGACCACAGTAAGTCCAATTAACAAATATAATTGTCAAGACAAAAAAATTGTGTTTACACTTTTTGTTTGAAAGCAATCAATACTCATAGTTGCTTTCTATTCTGAACTTCACGAGAAGATTGCCACAATGATAAGTCCTCGAAGTTACTGATGCAAGACCATGTTGGTGTAGTATTTAGTTGTCTATCTATCTAGACTTGTCTGTATTAATAGTTTTTTTAATTATGCGCATGTTTAGGGGTACACCAACCCCTTTGTTTAGTTACTATTTAGGGGTACTAAGTATAATATAGCCTGGTGTTTTTGCATTTTGCAGAGGCAAACTAAGTCATTGTCAACATTTCAGAGGTCTGCTCTGGTTGAGAAGTCTAGGCAGAAGCCTTAAGAAAGAATGGGTGTTCTCAGTAATGTGGGTTCCTCCTTGTTCCCTTAATTGTTAAAACAACAATTGTATATTTGTCTTTTTTCCTTTACCCCCTCCATCTAAAATAATACCCTTTCTGTAACATGTGGTTGTGATGCAGGCCCTAAAAGACAATAACTATGGTAATGATCCTCTGCTAACTACAACTCTGTACTTGGAGATTAATTAAAGGCCATTCTCGAGAGCTGACAACCTCTGTATTGATGTCTTTTCCGACTGCCTAGGGATCCCATGGGACACATCCATTCCTAATATAATAGTTGGCACTTTGGAGATCTTTGGCATGGATGGAGGATGCTCAGCTGTGGTGATCTACTCTGCGCAATGTGACACCCGTAGGCATATTCAGGATCTCATTCACTGTGGAAACATGAAGGGCGTTGTAAGTAAAATCTTTTAATGTATTTTGTTTAAATTAGTTAAACAAAATACATAAAAAAAATTTACTGACAACGCACTTAATGTTTCCACAATGAATGAGATCCTGAATAAGCCTGCAGAGAAGTTCACCACAGATGAGCATCCTCCATCAATGCCAAAGATCTCCTAAGAGACAACTATTATACTAGGAATGGATGCGTCCCATGGGAGCCCTGGGTAGTCGGACAAGCCATCAATAGCTGATGTAAGTTTTGAATTTTGACTACTTAGCATATGTATGGGTTTTTGAATGCTTAAATGATACAAGTTAACTAAAACCTAACCATAATTTAAGAGTAAGGTACATTTTTCACTTTTTCCTTTGTCATCCATGAAGTTATTTTATTTTGGTGTCCTTCAGTGTCATTAAGCTAACATGAAATCATCATGCTATAGTATGCATTCTTGGATACTATCTAAAGAGAGGAGAGCTATAGTTGTTTTTATGTAATCCACTTTGGAATTGGAGGCTGATTTTTTTTTTTTTGATAAGGGGCACCTGCCATTTTATTAAGTAATCAAATCGTCTGCAACGAGTACAAGGATTCGATCAACAAAACCCTCTCAAACGCTGAGGGGGTTAACAAAATGACAAGCGGGTAAGGCTAAGGCGTGGGCTACACTATTGCCTTGCCTTCTAACAAAACAAAAATCAAAAGAAAGAAAGCTAGAAGAGAGCTCATAAATGTCCCGGACAAAGATGTGTTCGTATCCACGGCCGCCATATCCCTTGCGAACGGCCTCCACCAGAAGGAGGCAGTCTGTCTCCACAACCACATCCGTATAACCTTTCCCAAGTGCGAACTGCATGCCTTTTAGAACAGCCATACCCTCCGCACTAAGCACCGAGTATGGCTGCTCCAAACGACATTGGAAAGTCCACTGCAGCTGTCCGTGGTCGTCCCGTATGGCTACACCGCAGCCACACTCTCCTGCTGAGGTGATGGAGGCATCCGTATTGATCTTAACGCAGCCCGAAGGGGGACGACGCCAAGATACGGATCCGGGCGGAGAAGGGTATCCTGCTGGTCTGTTCACCGCTGTCTGGTAGCGTGCATGCTCCCTCACGAGGTCGATGAAGCTCGCCGCTAGGGCCGGTATGAAAGGAGGGTGATCGTCGAAGATGTGCTTGTTCCGTATCGTCCACGTAGCCCATAGAAGAGCCGCTCCCTCCTCCTTATGCCTGCTATCCACCTCGTCCAGTAGACTACACACAAAGCTCCCTGTATCCTGAAAGTTCAGTTTCCCCGACCAGTCGAAATCTCCGGTAGACCAAACCTTCCTTTGGAATTGGAGGTTGATCTTTACCCCTTTGTGTTACAGTTCTATCTTGATGCTGGAAAGGGACATGTATACATGTACATTTTTTTGAAGATCGAGTTGCATTTAATTTCGAAGACTCCTTTTGTTGAATGCATGTCTGAAGCTTTCCATGGGCATGGCAGACATTCTATTGATGCTATGTGTGCACAAAGATGGTATGCTACTAACTTATAATGATACATATCATACAAGTGAACCAGAAGTTACCGTCATTATTTCTGCCCATGCTTTAGTGCTTCTATGCCCATCATTTTATTTTTAAAGATACCAAACTTATTTACATATCATTTCAGTTTCCATTGGAGAATCTTAGAGTGGAGAAAAATGTGTTGAGTGCTCAATTAGAAGAGAAGGATGAGATGAAGAGGGAAGGTTATTCAACATGTCACTTTGTAAGTGTAATTGTAATTTTTTTATAAATTGCCTTCAAGTGACCACTCCAGATGTTATGATAGTTGAATAATCACATGTGATTTTGCATATGCTAGATTTTTTTGGAGGTCCATCTGTCTATGAGGCTTGCACCATTAGGGGTGACAAGGCTTCCTCTGTATATAATATGAATTGTGCATGCTCTGTTTTACATCTACTTTAAGCCAAATATGACCAAAATCCCTATAGTTTTGCATTCCTATCCCTGATCTCTTTCCGATTAACACACATAACTCCAAAGGTGCACACAAAGTGGTGGATTGAGGAAAATACAAACTTTCCAGGCCTTTTTATGTATAGTTACTTTCATGTTCTTGAACTGGACATGTTTAGGTTAGAAGTGGAGCCAACCAAGACCAAACTAGTTTTTAGCTATAGGGAGGACTATAGTGGCTGAATACAATCCAAGACAACCCAGTTGCAGTCTTGTCAAATATGTGAGATAATGATTGGTTTATAGGTCAGATGGTGGAATTTCCTTCTGCATTGAGGGAAGCATTGCACTTTGTACAATGAGTTGTGGCAGCCACAACTTTGGCTAATAACTACATGTTTCTGAGGAGTATGCTCGGCTTCCCTATAGGACAAGCATGTTTGGTGCACATCTTTTCTACATCTCTGTTTAATAATTAACTCATGAATTTACCATTGCATATTCCACACATTTTTTGTAGAGCAGGAATCATTATTTACCTTGTTATTATGTCTCATTCTTCACATGCCTTCATACATATTTCCAAGGGAATTTCATCTATTGGGGAGTTTTTATATTGTTCTCTGTTGAATAAGCAAACATCACTCATAATTATCGAAGTCAGTTTTCTTATTGCTTTGATAGAGATGGAATGTAAATTTCTTTTTAATTTGATGAATAAGCAAACATGAACATTGCTTTGATAGAGATGGAATGTAAATTTCTTTTTAATTTGATGAACGAATGTACTGTCAGTTAGTCTATTGGTGGATTCGACATGGATGTTGCAGCTGCTCTGTATTAGGCCACTTGGTGGATTCAACCTGGATGTTGAGTACTGCTTCATATGTATTGACTATGGATATGTTTGGACCTATTGTTGATAATGCAGGTGGCATTGTTGAGATGAGTCAGCAGGTAAATTATTTTCTTCTACAAGGATCATCACATTTGTTTCAACACATCTATTAATTGAGCATATGTGGTATATTTTTGTGTTAGTGGTGTGATTATCAACAGATTTGTACTGTTCAAGGATGGCTGTAGCGAGTGCAAATACCTCTTGATGATGTGAATGAAGCTCAAGAATGAGAATTGGGGGATGGCTGAGCCCAATAGTTTGATCTATAGGTATGGATTTTTTTTGTTTATTTCCTATACATGGTGCTAAATGTGATAATCTTGAAATTGATAGTGGCGGTTTGATGTTGTAGGCTCTAATGGATTTGTAGGATGAAAATGAGCAATTTCTTGAGAATGGCTGCTTGTTTATCTGTAATCTACCCTTTGCTTCCATGTAAGAATGGAATCTGGGGGGCTAACTACTATTGAGCTCCCTGATAAGCAAAAGTCATTCCAATCAGCAGAGGTATCTTCTTGTGCTAGATCCCTTCTTTTTTGCTGCATTTCTAGTTGCTGGTTTTCCAGTTTATTTGTTATTCTAGATGTTGGTTTCCAGCTGATTTGTTATTCTGGATGTTGGTTTACAACTGATTTGTTATTTCTTTTTCTAAGTCAAGTGGCTATACATCGATCAATTTGTTATTCAGATTTGAATGTTCCATCTGATGCTTTTAATTTCCACTCTTCAGTAACCTTTAGCCGGATAGATCCTGAAGGAAAGTTGGTCATGGGCTTCAGTGTGCTTATCATAGGCACCATAGCATGTATGGCATTATTTTGATGGTAAAATGAAGTGGTTGATACTTCTTTTTGTTAATTCTCGCTTTGTATTTTGTAGAGGTGCATTATGAAGGGAGGCCATTGAGAAACTTGATTCAGTCCTTTGGTAGGTCTACTTAATCTACAACGAGAAGGTGCTTGCTGAATGGGCTGCTGAATCAACTGTTCTATACTCAATCCATGTAATTGTTGTTGATTGCCGCTAGCCACTACTCCTTGTACATTTACTGAACTATGCAAAGTAGACGACAACCCTTGAGGCATAATTGGCTGGGAAGAAGGTAACATGATGCCCAAAATGACAAGTTGGCTTGCAGGTGGAGGTTGCGTGGTTGATGGGAATCCACTCGAAGGATACATTTGAAGACATGGAAGATGTCATGTAGGCTGCAAGTATGTTTGTTCTATTGAAGACAAGTTCCTTCAATCAGAAGTTATTGTACTGTATAGAAAATTGTTGTATGAAAGTATGTCATTGGTGTTGTATTCAATATAAGGGGCAAGGTAAAATGTCCTCCCCATGTAATTGTCATTTGTTTATAAATAAAAAATATTCATAATTTCAAAAAACTGAGTTTGGTTGCCATTGGCATTCAATTAGAAAACCTGATAATGAGTTGAAAATTGAATGACTAAAAGCCATGAAAATGTAGTAATACAGAACTAGTAGTCATTAGTGGATTTTTTTATACGCCATTAAACTCAATAAGAACATTTTCATACACCAACATAATACAAAATAGTTGCATTTGTATAAAAGCCAATTAATGAACAGTGGCTTTTTTATAAATGCCAAATGATGGTTTAGTGGCCTTTATGTGGCATTTATTTGAAGTCACTAAAGACAAACCTTTAGTGGTTTTTACAACTTAAGCCGCTATCTTCCTAATGACATTGGCGCTAGAGGCATTTTTTTAAATGTCAACAAATGCCGCTAAACCTGTTTACTGGCTTTTATTTATTTTTAGTGGATTTTCTGAAAGGCCGCTAATGAGTATGTTTGATGTAGTATATGTGGTTAATTATGCTTAATCACATTAGTTTCCCGAGGGTTTTCTGAATGTTTCCTCATATTGAATGCAATCTAAACAGTTGGGTGTTCATACTTGCAAAATTATAAAGTCACTATGGTTATCACAATTATAAAGAAGTGTGTATTCTCGCACCTACATGCCACCCTGATGGAAGATGCCATAAAGGTCAGGCCCAAGAGGGTAGACCCATGGGCACCATGAGAGGTGACCCCAGACACCAAGCTCGGGAATGAGAAGGTGGTCTATGATGCATGACTATGGAGCACCATGAGAGGTGACTCCCAGGCACCAAGCTCGGGATTGAGAAGGTGTCCTTAAGTCAATGGCAAAAGAGAAACCCTAGAGGGGTATTACAGGGTTATGGCAAAAGCGGTGGAGAATGAAACGTTGGAAATGTAAATTGTCTTGTTAAATAATTTGATTGTGATTATTAAATTGTTAGCCATATCTGCAAGATATTGGTTGTTCCCACATACCAGTATATTTCGATATACTAACCGACGTTTTGTTTGTCGATGTTTTAGGAACAACAATTGAAAGAACAAACAGTAAAATGACACATTGTGGAAATAAGAAATAAAGTGCAAGGAGGATTAGATAGAATAATTCAAGCTCTGGATAGATAGATTTTCAAAGTTTTCAAAGGTATGTAAAGTTTTAATTTTATACCAAATTCCAGTTAGTTAGTATAATTTCATAATTGTTATTGATTATTTGTCGAACCTTTGATCCTGTTAATTGAATAACGGCTCTGACCTTCGGGTCTCCCTTAATTGGGGGTTACCGAGATGCGGAGTCATTACAATTGGTATCAGAGCATAGGTTCCTCAATTAATTTTTAATAATTATTAAATTTTACAAATTTTGTAGAACCCAAGGGAGTTATTAGAGGATTGTCTGAAAGACTGAGGTTTCTAGAAAAGGATCATGTCTGGGGGCTGGCAATATTTTTTCCTCCTCATCACTAGTCGGAACACGAGGACTCCCGGATTGTGTGACTTCCTGGCCGATGTCTTAGGATATGACTTGAAATAAGATACCTTTAGGACTCTCTCATCTTGTTCATCCCTTCTCAACTCAAATTCTGATAAGGACCTTAAGTATTAGGGTTTTCCTCTCTTCTCCTCACCCTCTTGAGGTATGGGTAAGGTTGATAAGGATTAAGGGATCCTCCATCAAATTAATGAAAAGCATGTAAATAAGATGTCATGGACATAAGCTTAATAGAGTAAGCATATTGAGTAGAGAGGGTTAGTCTTGGAGGTAGAGACCTCCATTAAGGTAGAGACCTATCATATCCTTTGAGGATGATGGTAACCCTAACCCTAAGTGAAGGTTAGAGGGAGAGATGACATGATGAAATAGATGTCATGGTTGACTAGGTGTTTGGATGGACATGCCTTTGGATTGCCATAAGAACCATGAGAAGTTGATGACCGAGTACCTTTGGCAACCCAACCCTAGGAAGGGTCGTGCATGTTTGAGCGAAGGATAGCTCCTTCATGGATGAGGTTAGAGAAGAACCTATAGAAACCTTATGAGCTGTTGCAAGTAGGATATAGCTTGCACCTAGAGTACATCAGTAGTATGAGTTGTAAGTTAAGACCGAGTCTAGAAGGATAGGATGGATGGCTTATGAGATAAGCATAAGAGGCTATGGATGATCTTGAACAAACATAGGTTCAAACCTAGACTTCACCCATGTAGAGGTATGCTTGTGAGCTTGATCCTTCATGGAGAGAGGACCTCTAGTAGTAAGGCTGGATGTGGAGTTAGCTCTAGAGAGAGAAAGAAGGACCCCAGCAAGAAGGTTGAAAGCCTAAAACCCTGATATTTGAGGAACAAAGTTGAGGATAATGATAGTGGTTTCCTCGTTCTTGATCCCTGGAGATCAATGATATCTTTGTGGCCTATAGAGGAACCGAACCCTAAAGAGAGGATGATGTTTCTGGTACTTGTGTGAGTATGGTATAGGAGTTTACCTACTATAATGAAACAAAGAGTGCCTTAGACCCGGAAGAGGGTTTAGTAATAGGTTGTGAGGCCTTGTACCTTGTTGTTTGTCCTTGAGGAGGACTCGACTCAGAGATGTTCTCAAATAGAAGAATGACAAGGAAGTGCATGACATACCTTGGACATGATTGATTCATGGTTAAGAGATTGAGCATGTAGTTGGATACCCAAAGGTGAACATAGGGTTCCTAGGCCTAAGTGGGGAAGCAGTGTATCCAATGCTCATGGTGAGATTTGAGTCTATAGTTTCGAGCATGGTACTCTTAATGTGTAGAGGTAAAGGAAACCCCCTTAAGTTAAGGGTATGTTTGATGAACACCTCACAGCTAAGTTGATCTAATGTTGAGGATGAGAACAAGTATAACCTAGCATGGTTTAATAGGTGGTCTACTTGTGCCTTAGTAGTTGTTGGGTTAGGCATGCTCATGTGAATGTAAACCCTAAGGACAGTTGTGACCTTGTTGTCATGAGTTGTAGTTTCCTCCCATCCTGGGAGAGGGATCCTTTGGAAGGGTGTATACCAGTTTTGTTGGTTTTGAGGTAACCTAAAAGAGGTTCATAGGATCTTGAGAAGCTAAGTGAAAAGAACATAGTATGAGAATGAACCTGTAAGACCCATAGATAACCATCTCTATGTGCATGTGGATGTGTTACCATGGAGGTAATCGGTATGGGGCTTGACCAAGGTAGGAAGGTTGCCATGACCCCTATGAAGGGATGAAAGTCAGTCGTGAATGTAGAGAGAGGTGATGAAGGCTTGGGTAAGGTTCTAAGTTGGATATGTACTATAATGGAATCCTAAGTCTATCCTAGGGTCAGGTAGGGATAAGACGGATGAAAGAAGGAGTTGCCAAATTCCCTAGTTGCACATGACCATAGGGTCGGGAGGTAACAACTATCTTTGTCTGAGGGCCATGGGTTAGGAGTTTGATCACCTTCATGAACTCATGGGACCCAAAGGGCAGATGAGTAGGGAACTCTCTGGATGCATGAGGGAAGAGGGATGACCCCAAAAGTGTCGACACCCTATAGACCCAGAGGAGATGACCAAGGATTGTGTGTAAACCCCAGTAGGTTCGAGACCAGTTTTCCATGGAAGTAATTTTTTATATCATGATGTTTGTGATGTGGAGACATGAGTTGCATGTTTCAACTTAGATTTGAAGGTGTACTGGTAAGGTGGGATGTACCATCTCTACTCTTGGAATAGGAAGAACTCTATATTTGGACGACCGCCAAATGCTTATTTCTTCTTGTAATGGGAGTGAGAGATAGGATAGTATGCATGCCTTACACCAAGGATAAAAGATGATGAGAGTTGGAACATTGCTATGAGGTATGATGAAAGAGATGATAACATACCCTTGTGAAGTGAAGGGTACATGGATGGTTTACTAACACTAAGAGTATTAAGGAGATCATCTTGTGAGATATCTAGAATTTCCAAGATATGCAAGGTTGAGTTTGATAAACATGAGGATGAGCTCAAAGTTTCTTAATGAAGACAAACTTAGAGTTTGAGATGAGGTGATAAGTGGAATACATGGAGGTGTATGTCTTCAACATTACCTAATACCTAAGGAGGTGAAGTGGTAATGGATGCTCTAGTTGAGATATAGCTACCTAGTTTAGCTAGAGGCTAGAAGAAGTGGAGGTTGTTCGGCTAACCCTAAGTTTGGAAAGAGATAAGTTTGGCTAACACCCAGATGTATCAATAGAAGTTAATCAAGTAAATGATTGTTTGGTTAGCCAGCCTAGTCCTTGATGTAGTGAAAGGATGGTGATAGAACCTTAGATGCATTTCTTTGATAGGAAGGTAATAAAACCCTGATGAGAGTGGTTTAGGGTTTCTTGAGGAATCATGACATGCAGGAGATCATGATACACCTTGGTACTACAAAGATAGTAAGTGGCAATAGTACTTTGGATGCTTAAGATGAAGTTGCATGGGGTATGTTGCCATGCAAGCCAGGAGGTGAAGGACGAACACCAGTAACCCAGTGTGTTGGCATAAAGGATAAAGTGTCCCCGAGAGGGAAAGGGAGTTCATCAATAGGGATGATGAAGTCTTTCCTAGACCAAGGAAGGTCAAGATGCAATATGGGTTATGGTAGATCGCCTTGCCTAGATGACATGAGAAAGATAGAGTATTGTCAAGGGACAGATCCGATTGAACTACTTATAAGGGAGAGATAGTTCAACTACACCATGATGCGAGTTCGAAGGTCTTTGAGTTTGATCTAAAGGTTCCCTCTCAAAAGGTGGGAGTGGGTACATGAAGAACTCGATGTTAGTACAGTTTATCACCCCTTACTAATGATTAGTATAATCCAGACTAAAGGGTCTGATGAGAGCATGTGTGCTCATTCATGGTGATACAAAGAGACAGTTCTTAAGATGTGACGTTAACCACCATAGCCTTTATCGGGATGAAAGAAATTCTAAAAGGAGGTTGTGTCGGTCACCACTTCTTTAAGATGATGTTGGTGAAGGAGGCCTCATGAAGGTCACAAAAGAACCACAATGTGTGCATATGAAGTCGCTTTGATCATGTAATGGCTGAGAGAGCGCCCAGTGGTGACATGAGTCACGAGCTAATGCAAAGCAGACTGACATGCAGTTCATTATGGGAGAATATAATGTGAGAATCCGACCCCTCTAAGCTACAGCTGAGAAAGCTGAGTCCCCGATATATGGGTCCATTTGAGATGGATTGGTGGAGATGGTTGTGTTTAACCTTACCCTCAGGATAAAATAATGAGATGCATGAGTCTGATCTAGAGCACTATGTGAGGTACCCAAGCCATGTGTTGAGCCCTGAACCTATTCAGCTTTTGAGGGGCTGAAATGTCCTGAGTCACCCATGAGGGTACGATATACCAAGGTAAGAAAGAACTGAGATGGAAGAATATGAGATAATGAAGGTTCTTGGGAAGCACCATGGAAAAGGTGAAGCCACATGGGAGCCATGATGGACATATGATAGGCTTATCCTATTTGATTGCTTGCTTGATAGAATTTCGAGGGAAAAATTCTCATAAGAGGGGAAGGATGTTACAACCCCAATTTTGGGTTCATTTGCTAAGAAATGTAATTTATCATATTAAAGATAAATGAACAAATAATGAATGAATGCATGATTTTCCTTTAAAATAGCCTTGTTGATTTATTTGTGGGCTTTATTGGCTATTGGGCCCAATAACAAGGAAAGAACAAAAGAAATTCCACTATTATTGAGTAAATAAGAAAATAAAGAAAAAGGAAAAGTGTGGGAAACCTCTAGAAGGCAACTCCAAAGAGGGATTTCGTGCCTCTTGGGTTCCTTGGGTTCCAAGGAGTCCAAAGATTCATAGAGAATGCAATAAGAAAAGAAAAGATCAATTAAGTATTTCTTTATTAAGAAAGAAATTGAAATAATGGTAAAAGGTGGAAAACAAGTGAAAAGAGGTATAATTGAGTTATCCTTAGTGGAATTTCGTATTCCAAGGATTCCTAATGATAAAAGGAATACTAATGAGGAAAATAAAAGAGAAATAAAGAGAAATCCTCAAAAAGACATATTTTAATAAGAAATAAACAAGATAATGTGAAATAATGTATATAGATGCATCCAGATGGATAATGAGTATCCATTAAAAGGATTTCGAAATAATAGAGTTTCTTGGGATCCAAGGAGTCCCAATGAAGAAAGAGGAAAGAGAAAATACCAAAAATACAAATAAGAAGATAGCATGATACTTAATTAATGAATTTCATGATATTATTGAAGAAAGGGTATTTTCTACAAAAAAGAAAATATAATTTCGTGGATAATAAGTTAAAAGGCAAGAATAAAGAGAAAGTGAAAGAGATTTTCGAATTCCTAATGTCTAAAAAATGAAGAATATTAAAGTAATATGAGAGAGAGAAGGAAACTAGCTTCTTATTCTAGGAATCACATTCATAATGGGAAAGAGCCTTGATTGCTTAGTGGGCCAGCGATCTGGGGCATGGATGCCCCCTATATAAAGGTTTGACCCTCCAGTTCGAATCCAGGAAGGATCCCACGCACACCTCTCTTCCTTCTTCTTCTTATTCATGTAACCTTGCGTGCAAACCCTAGTTGCGGAGAGAAGGGCTTTCTTAGAGTCGTGTTAGACTGAGGAGGAGTTGCAATGGTGGTTTGCCACCCCCGCAATGTCCTGGGAGGCGAGGGTGATAGATCTCTCATCCTAAACGATCATTGCAATAGCAGGTTGGTTGCTCACGGCCTTCACATACAGTAGGTTGTCCAACCATGTCCATACCACCTCGACCTTGGGTTGAGCCCTCCGGAGGTGTGGCGGAGGGAGGCGGAGGTAATGGAGAATCTACCGATGCCCTAGGCGTCGAGGGTTGAAGGATGGAAACCACCCCGAGCCGCTGCAGGTGGCATGGTAGGGTTTCTCGCGGGGAAGAAGGGCTCGGGTCGCATTGGACCGTTATGCCTTCAGCGGACTGAAGACCAACCTGACTTAACCAAGGGCATCATGGTCATTTCAAAATGTTTCCCATCCAAGCCGCAACAACATTGCATTCAATGGGCTACGTGGTGCCTCCCCATTGGCCGAAGATCTTGTTGAAAATGCTTGTTTGCTTGGATTCTTATTTGCATGGATAATTCTGTTCAAATCGTCAAATCAGGTATGTGGTTAATTATGAGCGTTTTCTGAATGTTTCCTCATATTGAATGCAATCTAAGCAGTTGGATGTTCATACTTGCAAAATTATAAAGTCACTATGGTTATCACAATTATAAAGAAGTGTGTATTCTCGCACCTACATGCCACCCTGATGAAAGATGCCATAAAGGTCAGGCCAAAGAGGGTAGACCCATGGGCACCTTGAGAGGTGACCCCAGACACCAAGCTCGGGAATGAGAAGGTGGTCTATGATGCATGACTATGGAGCACCATGAGAGGTGACTCACGGACACCAAGCTCGGGATTGAGAAGGTGGCCTTAAGTCAATGGCAAAAGAGAAACCCTAGAGGGGTATGCCAAGGTTAGGGCAAAAGCGGTGGAGAATGACACATTGAAAATGTAAATTGTCTTGTTAAATAATTTGATTGTGATTATTAAAGTGTTAGCCATATTTGCAAGATTTTGGTTGTTCCCACATACCAGTATATTTCGATATACTGACTGACATTTTGTTTGTCGGCGTTTTAGGAACAACAATTGAAAGAACAAATAGTAAAGTGACACATTGTGGAAATAAGAAATAAAGTGCAAGGAGGAAGTAAAGTTTTATTTTTTACCAAATTCTAGTTAGTTAGTAGAATTTCATAATTGTTATTGATTATTTGTCGAACCTTTGATCCTGTTGATTGAATAACGGCTCTAACCTTCGGGTCTCCCTTAATTGGGGGTTATCGGGAGGCGGGGTCGTTACAAACTCACTTTTCAGAAACCCCCAATTAAGGAAGGCCAAAAAGATGAGTCATTACCTATAAATTTTACCCAAGCATCCATAT
This sequence comes from Alisma plantago-aquatica, assembly GCA_963693085.1. Lineage (NCBI taxonomy): Eukaryota > Viridiplantae > Streptophyta > Magnoliopsida > Alismatales > Alismataceae > Alisma > Alisma plantago-aquatica. The sequence goes on from OY856411.1 coordinate 1,296,622,812, forward strand.
TTTAATCAAACAATATAAAATAGCAAATAATTTCATTCATTTCAAAAATTATATACATGATGCTTACATGAACTTTCTATTCTCAGAACTATACATTTGATAAGAATTAACTTGTAAATCCTCCTTTTAAATCTTTCATGCCTTCATGTGATTTCCATCTTTATATTCATTTCCTTTACTATGTATATCACTTTATACCTAAAACAACATGAAACAAATATGCGATCAGTTTGTTATCATATTGGTACATGGGGTGCATAAAAAATGTGCGAGTAAAAAACAAATATATTCCAACAAATACTTGCAAATATAAACAAGCATTTTCTTCACATAATATTTCTTTTATGTGGTATTTGTAGTGGAATTATAATTGAACAAAACTAAATAAGCATCCAACAATTTAATTGTTCAATCCTTGGGAAACACTCGGAAAATGACAACAAACTAATGCAGTTATTCTTATGTGTAACCATGTAACTTGTGCAGAATAATGCAGATAATAGAATCATACTTTAAGCATATTATCCAGTCAATCAAATCAACATATATGATCCCAAGCAAACCAAACACTCAACTTTGATATGTATGTATGTAAATCCTTAAGTCTCATCATCACATTAATCATATTAAATCCTTCTCGGTCCTTAATGACACGTCAAGTTATCATCTTTAACTTCAAAGCCTTAATTCTTCGTATGCATGTCTACTTATCTTAGAAACCCTAGTTCAACATCATTATGATCATTAACATGTTAAATCACCATTATATTCCATACTATCATATAATAGCATAAAAGAGAAGTTTTTTAATGTTTTCAACATGTTAATAGTCAAAACTAGAGTTTAGATGCATTAATCACCACTTAATACATATACATATTACTTTTAGAAAAAGAAACACTATCAACTCTCAATTATATCTTAATTGTGTTTCTCTCATTCTGCTGATAAATTTGATATATAATTTTGCTATGTTTGGCTAACCCTAGAGATCCCTACGATTTTAATAATTTAGGATTAATTACCATATTTAAGCAAAATATTACCTAATAATTTCAAGTAGTAGGGCCATTAGTGTAAGTATTAGGACTAATCATGATTTTGGTCCATCAGAAGGTGGAACAAAGTAGTCAGTACGTGACTTACCTATCTCTCCTACTCGCCTCATGTCAGCGTGTTCTCTGGAGTTGATCACACCATTGGGACACTTCTGTTGGGGTTGAAGTGTGAGAAGCCACTCAAGCTTCATTCAGGCCGACTCCTTCTTCCCCAAACCCCACCATGGTGGTAGGATTATCCAAGAAGATTAGAAAGGAAATCAAAGCAAGAAAAAGTGGGCACTTTCTATGCCCCCCCAAAGAGTCCAATGTCCACTCAGGAGTAGCAGACAAAATGTTTTAGGGACTTACGGAATAGCAGAGATGCTCTCCCATCAAGTCCCTTCTATCAAATCAAAATTGTGCAACCAATGGATCATACTCTTATATTGTTGCGTTGTTATGAATCCACTTTTTGAGCAATAAAAGTAGCTCGAACTCAAGCAACTAGAAGATAAATTTCCTCTATCATTTTAGGGAGTCCTTGTGCAGTCACAATTGACTACTACATTTGGTTAGGTGAAGTCGGGTCTAGGGACGGATGTCTTTCTAGCCTCAACTTCTACTTGGGATAGTATGTTCTTTGTTTGTCGGGAAGCGCCACACAGACCACATGGTTCCCTAGATTTCGTTAGTCAATTTCCTGCGCTCAGCCGGGAAGATCAAAGGGAGGACATGGTAGTGCTAGCCATGCATTATTGGATGCCACCCCATCCTAGAGGTCATGGTGCTCCTCGACAGTTGGGAGGGAAATTAACCCTAAGCCTAGCTCACTCCTTTCATCACTCTAGTGTCGCATACCTGGCCTCCCCCTGCAATCATTGCTACAACAGGAAGCATAAACTCTTCTCTCTACCTCTAGAACACACGTCTATGTCACCTACTGGGACACCATTTCCCAGCGGTCTCCTATCTAGTCCCCTTCTATCTTTGGATGGGTACCAAGATATCTTAAACGATTAGAGTGACAGGGTTCACTTCCTCTAATCTTCTTGATCAATAGGCTGTAATGATAGACTCAATACCATAGCCCTAATGAGGGAGAAGTGGCTTTGCTATGAACTATTATGGTTGTTGTTATTGGGTATCCCATCCTCTCAATATATATAGGGTGTGTGAATTGTTTATTTGATGCTCAAGTTGTACATGGTTGGAAAGGAAACACCTTTGGGAAGTAATTGATTATATTCCTCTTAAACACCTTTGGGAGAGCAGTAGGTTCCCCCTCTCTCTCTAGGGCTCCGCTCTGCCTTCTCTCTAAAGTTCCTCGGCGGCCACCGCTGGGGGGAGGGAGCGCAGGTTCAGCGCTCTCCTCCCCCTGACGCTCTTCGTCTTTTGGCAAGTACTCCAGTTGAAGGCTTCTGCGGTCCGGAGAGATAGGAAGCATCACTGGTTGCTCCGAGGCTGATCTCGGCTTGGCTATGGGGAAGGCATGATGAGAGTTTTGTAGCTGGATCTAGACTGTCGTGGCAACTCGACTTAGTCGACTCCGGTCCGTCGATAGGGATGGACGGAGAGGAGCCGCTCTTCTGGATTTGGTTCAACCGCATCGTCCGCAGGCAGAGCAAGGGACCTCGATTCCCCTCTCCTACTGGTTCCTTCTCCTTGAGATGAGAGCTGGTCACTTTCATTGCAACGGTGCTGATGAGTCTTCTTTGACTCTGCTTCACCTTGTCCTGCCAGCGGGTGCCCCTTCTTCTCCAGATCTAGGTTTCCCGTCATAATGGATGGAGTCCTCAGGCTTCGCTTTTGGGCGTCCTGACTTTGGCCGTTGGCCACCTAGAGTTTGGTGTTGCTTTGGGCGCTCACGACAGGGTGGCGCCCTCATCTCAGGTGATGGTCGGCTCCGCCGTAGCCCCTGCCAGTAAACGGAGGCAGTCACCGCCGCGTTCCTGCTCGACGTGATATGCTCCTCGGAGCTTCTTCCTAGTCAAGGTTCAGTAAGGAGTGATGGGGTCGGATCCATCCTACTGACTTCACCTCCTCTTCCCGACGGGATCTACAGATTGGCCTTGTGTTGCTGCTCCAAGCTTGTGAAGTTAGGTGGTCTCCACGCTACCTCTCTTCCTAGCAACCGCTTGTCTGGTGGCCCAGGCTATTGGCGATCTTCGGCTTCCGAGGATCTTGTTGTTCACGGAGGTGGTGGTTGTGGTCTCTGCGCTATCTTCCTCTCAAGTTCTGATCGCTCCAGTGGTTGACGATTCCGTCCAGGATGTTGTCCTCCTTGACACCTTTGCTGTTGCGGGTGGTTTTCTTCTCAAGTTGATGCTTGAGTTGACGCCAACAGCAGTCACTCTGCTGGTGCTGCGGTATGCACTTATGGTGTTTGTAGGAATGCCTATGTGTGAATTGTAGCCTGGGCGCTTTCCCCGACATTGATGGATTGGTGCTGTGTTAACAGCAACCACTGAAGATCAAGGACCTTGCACGTCAGCTACTTGGTTGTTGGGCGAGATGTTAGCTACAAGGATCTCTCTAAAGATTGAAGGAGTGACTTGGAGTTGCTTAACCCCCTAGCTTTGTGGCTTAAATGTGCTGATTGTTTGATTCTGTTTCGGATGGATCACCTTCTTTGATGATCTGGTGCTGAGGTCCTCTACTTGGGGTGGTCTCTCTTCAGCTAGGAAGTGACTGGGTGAGCTCTGTTCTCATCCAGTCCGGTCTCTTTGCTTCGTCTCTGTCCTATTTTGTTTGGTGAGTTCATCTAGGCTCTGGTCTGTGCTGGCTGGTGGTGTGCACCATTCCCCTTTTCCTCCTGATTGCTACTCTGAAGGTAAACATAATGCAATGCGAGAAGGAGTATATTGGGGTTGTTTCACCTGCTTGGTCATCATGGTTTGGTGGTTGGATCTTCCCATTGAACTGGATGGGTGACAGAGTTTATGTGGCGGTGGCATCTTTTCTCCTATTGTTTCTTTCTGGTTTTATGAGTTCCCATGTCTCTGTGCTGACGTTTGATGGTGTGGAGGTTTGAAACTGGTTTCCTCCTTCTTCTACACTCAGTTAGTGATCTTAATGCCAAGGAGAAGGGGAGTCAGATCCCTATTTCTAGCTATCGATGTTGATGCACAGCTGTTGAAGTCACTTGTATGATCTAGTTTGATATAGTAGGACGGTGCTGAAGATAAATTTCTTCTTTAGCATTAGCAGTTTGAGTGATTTGGATTGATTTCAACAAGGGAGTTCAGATATTGAAGTCAGTTGATGCTCTCCTCTCCAAATCGTAAAGTCTTTACAATTTGTGGGTGTGCATATCGAGAGTGGAGCTCCTTTACTGTTTGGGTGGAGTATCATTGGGTTTTTTTCTATATTTTGTCTCTTTTGTTGTCTATCTCTTTGCATCCCTCTTTCCTTTGGGTCTTCTATACTTGACCTTTGTTTCTTTTGTTTGTCTTGGTAACCCTCTTTGAGGGTTAAGGGGTGCGCTTATGTTTGTACCTAAAGTTTTGGAATCAATAGCAATAGAGTTTTTAGCTGACCAAAAAAATACTCTTGGCTAGTTATACATATATACATATACATTACTTGTCAAAAGATATTTTCTATATTTTCTTAACATGCAATCTCTCTCTTTCCTCATGGTTATGAAGAGAATGCATCATCACAAGGAGGAAATTATTTTATAGGTTTCTTTCTTGGAAACACACACACACATATATGCACACACTAACACACACACACACACACACACACACACACACACACATATATATATATATATATATATATATATATATATATATATATATTCACCACTTGTTCTTCTAGTGTTTTCCCCAAACAAAAGTACCAAAATTACTTAATTGTCACACAAAATCCGTAATGATGGCATATGTCTATGTGGTACACTTACAAAAAATTATTATCATTTTATATAGAAACACATTATGATCACTCTCTCTCTCTCTCTCTTAGATGTGTCCCTTAAATCAAACATCTTTATTTCAAAGAAACTCATCAAACATCTTTCCTGATGTATACTTAGTGATTGGGATGTCTTTTCTATGTAAAACTTGCTCTTTTAAAGATCCCATTAAAACAACATCATTATCTCATAGAACATCTTTCTTTCTCACAATCTCTAGAATTCTCTTCTTTTGTGATTATTTTTCGAGTATATAAAAAGTCATATAAAGACAATACCAATTGATGTCCCAAAACATGTGTTGCCAAACTAGATAGATAATTATCCTGTAATCATGTAAAACAACATAAACTTATTTTCTAATAGAAACTTGCTTATTATTTCATTTATCATATCAAAAGGCCATTATTATTTATTGATGTACAAATTCCTTTCATTTATTTATCTTGTGGCACAACACCCATGTAACAAAGAAAATCAACATCATTCCACTGATAATACCATAGGGGAATTTACAAATCAATCCATGGTTTATTATTATATGATTTCATTTTATAAAAATTGAGGATATTACATTCACCCCTACTTAAAAGGAAATTTCTCCCAAAAATTCACACCCAGTAAGGTTAAATTAAAAGATAGCTCAACTTAATATCTAAACTTAGGGTTAGCAACCCTACTTTGATACCTTTCACATCTTTTATGGACATGAAAAAATGTCTCTCATTATCACTAAGATTAGTACCTAAATTCAATTCAAGGTATAACTACATCCTTAGTATTATCATCTCTTAACGACTTCATTTTGATTATGCAATTTCAATTTTTTTATTACCTTTCACCTATTATTCTTTATTTTCTATAAGGGTAAGGTAACACCTCCAACCCTAGGTCATTCCATTCATTTCATCTTAAGGTATTCATTCTCCTATGTCAAACTTAATCATAACATATGTTTACCTGATCTCTCTCCCTAAAACTTGACTGCAAACCAACTACAAAATTCATCCCATTCTAAGTGCAGAGATGGTGTACCCACACATTACCTCAAAAATTCACATTTTAGGTTGAATCATTATCAATATGACCCTAAACCATGCTAACTTTTAGTTTCACAAATTTCTTATATTTTATGAAGTCAAATGTCTTTTTCACTCTTGAGTTTGTGCACAACTCCTCTTAGGATTTCACTAGTACATAACTTCTTTGTATATTTTACATTTAGATCTTGGGTATTATAATCATTAGCCACTTCCTTGAGGATCTAGGGATACATGTACTTTTGGAGTGATCTCATCCTTATAAATCTAGGGAGTGCCTATCTCATTCACCCATTCTCCCACATGAACATCATAAAGGTAGCTAATCTCCTGAGTCACAAAACTTGGGCAAACCTAGTTGTTAACTCATGACCACGAGGTCTTATGTATTTAGGACACAATAAACTCCTAATTCCATCGGTCCTATGTACCTTTAATACACCCTGCTTGACCTTAGAATTGACTAAGGACTCTACCCTTCCCAAGGGTTTCTTTGGGATGTCACAACTTTAACCATTTTCAAGCACATTATTTTTGTATGTGATTCTTTGAACTGGATTTCCTCCATCTCTTATGGTACTCATTACTCATTTTATATCCCCTTATTGGACTCATGGCAACATTTCTCTTCTAGACTATGTCTTGTATTTCCAGCCACTTCCATAGTGACTTTTCCTCATGTACCCCAGAGATGGCATACTTGGGTTCAAAGAATCAAACTCAATACACGTGCTTTCAATTTTTTACACATTAGGTGACATTTAAGGTTATGTCAATCTTTAAATTGGTTTAGTCCATTTACCTTTCTAGGAAAGGTCCTAACCTAGGGTGCCTTCTTGGCTCACAGGAGGAGGTTAGGCTCACTAGCCCCAACCCAACCCTTTAAGTCTAGGTTTTTGCCTTTCCCATAGGTCCTTTTCCCACACTTCGGTTGACCCACCCCAAGTTGGAACACTAGCCCTAAAGGTTTCATATTTTCATCCTTATGTGTTGTTTTTATTATTAATTCTCAGCCCACTTTTACTCAACCTATGGAATACCCTTTTAGGGTCTTGTCCATACAGTGCATGTTAGACCACCTTTTTGGTGCCACATTAGTCTTCCCCTATTCAACAAGATGACCTCTGATGTCTTCCCCTTTTTAGGTGGATTACCTTTGATGTCTTCTCGTATTTAGGTGGATGAACGTTGATGTCTTCCCCAATTTAAGTGGATGACCTTTAATGTCTTCCCCTATTCAGGTGGATGACCTTTGATGATCCTCTTCCCCATGGTCTTAATCATCATTATTTCATACATCCAGAGGTGGTATAAGGAGTTTGAGTAGGTTATATTCATATTTTCATGTGCATGTATAACAATTGGTTACCTATGTTTCATAAAACCTCTTACATGAATGCCATGATCCACACACATGCATGCATGGGAGACTGGGTTACTTTATCTCATTTATATTCATATTTTTTAAGTAACCATAATATGTTGAATAAATTTCTCAACCTTTATTTGACCAATATTTGTGGTCCACTCATTGGGGACATTCATACTTACAGATTGGGAGTATTTCAATGATGTACCCACTCTCTGGGGTGATCTCAATTCATACACACCCACTGTGATATTCTTTTTCCATTCATTCCTCTAGAGATAGAATTAGGGTGATGAGCAAGTTATATTCATATTCCCATTTCATGAATAACCCTTGGTTATTTATGTTTCTCATGTATACTCAAATCTCTCTTCTCTTTTTTTTCCCACATGCATCATGCATACATTTCTCTACATTCATACATGTAAATCTATGTCAAATATACTTATTTACAATTTCCTTAATTCTCATTACTCTTACCCTAATTAGGGTTCATATCAGTAGGTTTTACATTTCACCCATTCTACTCTCATTTCCCGGGATTAGGGTTTAGTAGGCGGGTTAAGGACTACACTTGCATCTTTAGGATTTTTTATGTTTCACTACCCACTAGGATTTTCCTCAAGCCAACTCTAGTTCCATCGAGGGTTAACCTCATAAGGAAAAACCCATAAAACATTTTCTCTTTACTTTTACATGTAAATTATTATTTTCACATTACATGTACATTAATTGGAAGAGGATACCTTAATCCTACTTATTCTCAAAAATCATAACTTTAGATGAGGAGAGAAATCACTTTTAGGGTTTATCAAGAAAAGAGGATGAGAATTAGATGTGAAATGAGAAGAAAACTGAAACGTGTTTTACTTTGGGAAAAATCGTCCGACTTTGACTAGGTGGGATGCACGAGCCCAAGAGTCCTCATAAGCCGACAAGTTGTGCAGGGAAACTTTTGTCGGCTCCTGAGTTGTGGTCCATTCTAGACACCATCATCTTTAGAAAATGCCCTAATCATTCCCTCATATTTCTACAAATTACTTGAAATTATAAACTAGTAAATATTATTTGACAAAATTTGGGGCTCTGATACAAAATGTAACGACCTCATTTTTCAACAACCCCCAATTAAAGAAGGCCAAAAAATGAGAGCCATTACCTAAATTTTTTTATCCAAGGATCCATATTTTAATCAAACAATATAAAATAGTAGAAGATTTCATTCATTTCAAAAATTATATAGACAATTATTACATGAACTTTCTATTCTAAGGACTGTACATTTAAAAAGAAATAAGTAGCAAATCCTCTTTTTAAATCTTTCATGCCTTTATTTATTTTTCATGTCCTTTATCATGTATATCAATTTATACCTAAAATGACATGAAACAAATATGTGATCAGTATGTTGCCATACTGGTACATGGGGTTCATCCAAAATGTGCAAGTAAATAACAACATATATTCCAACAAATACTTGAAAATACAAATTGCAATTTTCTTCACATAATCTTTCTTTTATGTGGTATTCATAGTGGAATATAATTGAATAGAACTAAATAATCATCCAACAATTTAATTGTTTAATCCTCGATAAACACTTGGAAATGTCGACAAACTAATGCGACTATTCTTAGTCGTAACCAATTACCTTGTGAAGAGCCATGCAGATTATTGAATCACACTTTAAGTATATTATCAAATCAATCCAATCACATAGATTATTCCAAGGAAATCAAATATTCAACTTTAATCTGTATGTATGTAAATGCTAAAGTGTCACATTAATCACATTAATCCCTACTCGATCCTAATATTGGGTTTAGTTTTCCCTATTATCAAGTTATCGTTAAAGTTATGTTTGATATCCCAATTCATATTAAGTGTATCCATGATTATCAAAATCACCATTTTATATTACAAGATCCAATTATGCCCCTTAATGACACATCAAGCTATCATCTTTAACATCAAAACCTTAATTTTTACATGCATGGATACTTATCGTAGAAACCCTAATTCTACATCATTTTGAACATGAACATGTTAAATCACAATTATATTCCATATTATGAGATAATAGCATAAAAGAGAGGTTATTAATGTTTTCAACATGATAATACTCAAAACTAGAGTTTACATACATTAATCACCACTTACTCATATATCCATAGTACTTTTGGGAAAAGAAGCATTATGAAGTCTCAATTACATCTTAATTTCATTCCTATATTATCCTAATAAATTTGATATTTATCTTTGCTATATTTGGCTAACCCTAGACGTCCCTACAATTTTAACAAAATAGGATTAATTACCATATCTAAGCAAAATATTACCTAATCATTTCAAGTAGTAGGGTCGGTGGTGTAAGTATTGGAATTGATTAGGGGTTCGGTCCACCAGAAGTCAGACCCAAGTGGATGGGACCCAACTTACCTGTCTCTCTTGCTCACCTCACATCCACGTGCTCCCTGGCACTGATCGGGCTATCGGGATGCTTCATTGGGGTCGAAGGGCAAGCATCTAGTCAGGCTTTATTCACGTTTAGCTCTTATCCAAACCCCATCGCGGTGGTAGGAGTGCTATCCCCAGTGCACCCCACAGACTACTTGGTTCCCCTGAATTAATCAATCAATTCCTTACACTCAACTGAGAATATCAGAGGGCGGATAGGGTGGTGCAAGACCCACATCCTTAGACACCACCCCATCCCAGAGGTCATGGTGCTCCTCGACAATTGGGAGGAAAAAATGACCCCAAGTATGGCTCCCTCCTTTTAGCACTGCGGTTCTATAGACCCAGTCTCCTAATGCGATCACTACTACAATAAGGAAGCATAACTCTTCTCTCTCCCTCTATCATGCACGTCCAAACTGCCTACCGGGACACCATTTCTCAGTGATATCCTACCTAGTCCATTTCCATCTTTAGATGGGTATCGAGATCTCTTACATGATTGAAATTATAGGGTTCACTTCCTCTAATCTGCTTGATCAACATGCCACAAATATAAACTCAATACCATATCCCTGATTAGGGTGAAGTAGCTTTACCATGAACTGTTATGGAAGGAGGCACATCCAGGGTTGCTATTATTGGGTATCCCATCCTATCAAAATATATAGGATGTGTCGATCATTTATTTGGTGTCCAAGTTGTGCATAGTTGGCAATGAAACACCTTTGGAAAGTAATTGATTACATTCTTCTTAAATCAATACTCTTAGGTTGTTATACATAAATACATATAGATTAACTGTCAAAAGAAATTTTCTTTATTTTCTTGCCATACAATCTCTCTATTTCCCTCATAGTTATGAAGATAATGCATCATTACAATGATGAAATTATTTAATAGGTTTCCCTCTTGGAAACACACACACATATGTATGTATGTATGTATATATATATATATATATATATATATATATATATATATAAATATATTATATATATATGCACCACCTGTTCTTCTAGTGTTTTCCCCAAACAACAATACCAAAATTAATTAAAATGTCACACAAAATCCATAAAGGAAAGCATATACCTATATGGTTCACTTTAGATAAATTAATTATCAGTTTATAGAGAAACACTTTATGATCTCCCTCTCTCTTAGATGTGCCCCATAAATCAAACATATTTATTTAAAAAAACTCATCAAACACCTTTCCGTATGTATACTTAGTGATTGGTATGTCTTTTGTACATAAAACTTACTCTTTTAAGGATCCCATTTAAATAGCATCATTATCTCATAGATCATCTTCTTTTTTCTCCCAATGTCTAGATTTCTTTTCTTTTGTGATTATTTTTTGAGTATATCAAAAGTCATATAAAAATAATACAAATTGATGTCCCAAAATATGTTTTGCCAAACTATCTAGATAATTATCCTTTAATTACCTAAAACAACATAAACTTATTTTCTCATAGAAACTTGCTTATTATTTCATTTATCATATTAAAAGGACATTATTATATATTTATGTACAAATTCCTTTCATTTATTTTTCTTGATCAACAAGCACCCATGTCATAAAGGAAATCAACATTATTCCACCAATAATACCATTGGGGAATTTACAAATCAGTCCATGGCTTGTTATTATATGATTCAATTGTATCAAAATTGAGGATATTCCAGTGCTACTCTATCGAGGCACTACCAACCAAACATCACAAGATGTAGCTGATTATACAAGTGAAGCATTAAGAACAAGTGTATGGACATACTATTTTATAAGAGCATATATTGTGATGACATATCTCGAAAAACAAGATCAACAAATACGGAAGCGATTAATTGGCAGCAGAATTATTGAAAATTACTAAAAATTTAAAACTTTTTGTAAAGAGATCTACAAATGGTAAAACTCTTTCATAAAGAAACATGATGAGTTATTTACAAACTAATCCATCTATAAAATCACATCTCGAGTATTACAATCATCAATTGCCCTGTTAACTGTTCAAGGCAAGATACAAAATCTCGAGACATTACGCCAAAATCTCAGATCTATATTAAACATCTACCGACTCCTAGGACCTGAGAGTACAGAGACGACACATAGGAAATTCTATCTACAAGACTTGATACACGGTGTCTCCACCTGAGGATCACTGATGTCCCTGATGTTGCCACTGTTGTTGTTGTTGCTCACCCACTGATGGGTTCCTTCGTCCTCGACATCTACCTAAAAAGTCGAAGCCCACGGGGGTGAGACAATTGAATAATTGTCCCAGCGAGAGTTATAACTCTCCACCAGAAGCATTGTTATTGCAATAAAGGAATAACATTGAGCAGTAACACTATAATTATTCAATAGTAGGTAAAACATTGTATAAGCTAAGTAAAGCAACATTCTTTTAGCAATCATTTTAATTATAACTTAATTGAATGACAAGACATATATCAATAAGGAATATGAAAAACATGTATACTAGTTATTTAAATAGAGCATTATAAACAATGTATCATCAATCATTGTTTCTCATAGTTCAACCTAAGTAGTTATGCTAAAAGGCTGATTACATTTTTCAAACATATTTATGCCCTGAGGAGATGAGTTACACCTCTCATACTCCAACCGACCATTACGAAATCGCAATCGGTACCATACATATGTCATCAGAAGAGTCGGATTCCTATGACCTCATCTTCCTCAGTCAGTGTGAGGATCATCATGCATGGCATCTTGTGTCTCTACCATAATAGCTTTCCAGGGTATTCTGGCAACTGTACTATTAGAGTTATAGTGGCATGTTGTACTCTCTTCGCCATCGAGGGATTTCTTGTTTATCTCTCATCGATGCACCATTAACAACATTATCGGGAGATTAGTGATACATCATCCTAGCATTAACATATAATGGATGATTGAGAGATTAAATGTACATCTCACATCAATTCCCACATTAGGACGTAAGGATATTTGCGTCCATAACCCCCACATACTCAAAAGTATGCTCTCTAGGAGTTCCCTTAGGAAAACCTGTTTCACCATCATTTAACTCCTGGCAATGATGGATCTATGGTCAGGGCTCTACATGATATCATTATACTTGATTATTTAAGTACATTATGGCATACTTTTAGCATCATGCATGTTTTCAATCATAAACCAATAAGACAATTGCTATAAAGAAAGATTACTAATTGTATCAAGTTCATATCTTATCCAGTTATCATTGGGATATCAATCCCTAATCATCTCATCATTATAATTCAAGAACATGGGTGTTCAAACCCTTAGATCATCAAACACTTGTTACCAAGTAACATGTTGCTATTGAATCATTTAACAGTATGAACAGAACAATAGCAATGCTGATATTTCCTATGGCTCATAAAGCTTGTCAATCTCTTATGTTACCTATCACTGGGCAACATAACATATTATTACTTTCAAAGCTTATAAGTTCTTTCAGTGAATATGACATCATAGCTCTTACCTGGCTATGTTCACCATTTCATAAAAACCTGCATAATTAATACACTAGATAATAGGCAGATTATCTCTATATCAGCACATTGCAAAGAAAAGATAACCTTTCCATTCAAGGGTTATACCACTATGCCCTTACTAGGATTAGGGTTTCCCTTTTTAATTCAATTAGGGTTATCCAACCCCTTTAACTTAATTAGGAAAAGTGATTCCTCATATCATAGTGCAAACATAGAGTTTCATGTATACAAGCATAACTCGAAGTTAGGGTTTACTGTTCATATCTTCACATTTCCCTAAATTAGGGTTTACTATTCACAACACATCATATTACCCTTATATTAGGGTTTACTATTCACATTATAATGAATTAAGATCATATCATCATCATGTATGAGGGTTATTTCCATTAATGTCTTAAAATTAGGGTTAAGATTCATTAACCATCATAATTAGGGTTTCCATGATCTCACTATGAAGGACCATACCCTAATTAAACACGTTCATACATATTGGAGGTTTATTACTTGATTCTCATTCATATAGGGAGTCTTCTCTCTCATCTTTCTATCATATGATGTTTACATTACCCTTGATTAAGCTAAGTCAAATCAACCCTTACATCATGGGTTATATCATCACTATTGTGATCATTAAGGTTCACTTGTTCAAAGAGTATTAGTCACTCTATCCCATCAAGGGTACCTTTGCAATGTTTACCATTTGATAATAACATTCATTAATCAACTAATTACTTGGTCCCTTAATCACTTTAGGTATCTATGAGGTTTAGGTTAATCAACCACTAAACCATCTTGACCACTAAGGAATCAAACGTTCTTAACCATTTTAGACCTCAAATGGTCTTGCACACAAACTCCCCAAACGGTCTTGGATAGACCTTGAAACTGTTTGGTGTTGTTGACCGTTTGGTCTAGTTTGACTTTTGAAACCACATGGACATAACCGATGTTGAAACCGCATGAGATCAAACGGTTTGGGATCGTTTGGTCCCAAACCGTCTTGAGACCGTTTTGTCCCAAATGGTCTTGAGACCGTTCAGACTCAAACGGTCTTGAGACCGTTTGGTCCAAACCACCTCAAAACCGCATGGACCAAGAAGTGTCTCAACCACTTCAATTGAGTTAGGGTTTCCAATGTTGAACCCCTCAATTGTTCATGCACTTGTTAGCCACTCATCAATTGAGTCAATTAGGTCAACCCTCAATTGATTTGACACTAAATTGACCCTCAATTGATCATCAATTAGGGCTTGGATCAATTGGATTAGGTCTTGGTATCGATTACTCTTCAACATTCATCAATGTGAGTCTAATTGATTTGAAATGATTGAACCATCATTCAATTTGATCATGACATGTCCCCAAACGGTCTTGGGATCATTTGGATGACCTCCAAATGGTCTTGAGATCGTTTTCTCAAGTCCATACCAAACACTAACTCAACCAATTAAGGTTTAGCTCATTAGATTGATCACTAGGTCAATAATTAATTGTACATCAACTTATTGCCTTTCAATCTTCAAACACTTAACCATAGTCAACCCTAGTCCTCCAAATGGTCTTGGGTGACCCCCAAACGGTCTTGGGATCATTTGGACATCCTCCAAACGGTCTTGAGACCGTTTTACCATTATGTCATCAAAACCAAGTCATTCTCTTAAGGGTTGAACCCTAGATTTGGTCACCAAATCAGCAATTACTTAATCATAAACTTGTTATCATTGGACCCTCAATTGATCAACCCTACTTAACCCTAGACCTCCAAACTGTCTTGGGTGATTACCAAATGGTCTTGAGACCGTTTGGGTGATCACCAAACAGTATTGAGACCGTTTGGGTGATCCCCAAATGGTTTTGAAACCGGTTGGGCCACTCAACCCAAACTTCAACTTGATTTAATTATTGAAAATAGCAATTAACCTGATTAGGGTTTAGATGGTTGATGTGCCTTCAATTGGTGATTTACTTGGAATTGCTTGATGATTTTTGGTAGGTGATTAGTATACTTTATTTACAACATACCTCCAAATGGTCAATGCCTAGTCAACACATCAAAACGGTCTTAGACCATTTGCTTCCATGCGTTCTTGGTTGAAACTGTTTGCATTTGCTCCAAAACGGTTTAAACCGTTTGCTCCAAAACGGTTTGGGAAACCGTTTGCAAAAGTTGGGAGATTATTTTCTAAAGTTGCTTTTAGGATAAACATTGGAATTAACATCATCATATTCTATCTCAAGAACAGGGGCTTTTCTTCACGGAAATACTTGCAATAACATACAAAGGTGTCTAAAGAAGAAGAATAAGCAATGTTTCTAAGAAAGAAGGATGCAAAAGCAAAGCTTAAGGGTTAGAGTTATAAAACCCACCTCTACGACTGATCCAGAGCTCCAAGATTCATAGCTTTAATGGTGGATGAAGCTCCAAAGGTTGTCCAAGGTCTGTTCTTCATGTTTTGGATGGAGAAGATGGCTAGAAAGAAGCATTGTGTGTAAAAAACCAAAAAAACCAACCTTGTTTTATGGTTTACACCTTGAATTCGAGGTAGATAATGGTCCATACTTACCAAACCAGTTTGGTCGTCTTCCTCTTCTCCAGAGCTCCTTGTTGGTCGGTCAAGGCAAGAACATGAGAAAGAAAACTAAGGGAAATGATCCCTTGCTTTGTTGTTAAGGATGTTTTATATATTTATGGGTATTTTCAAGGAAAAGAGGAGATTTGTTATTTCTTTTATTTCTTAAACATATCCACCAAGGCTTGCATCATCCTTGGCCACATCCCTTTCTCCTAATCACATGAAAAACTTCTCCCTTATCCAAGGTTAAAAGGAAAACATTATAAAAAATTGTATATATATATACAAGGTCATTTGTTTAAATCTTGATCATTATACTATCAAAATTATCTTTCCTTCTTGATCATTCAAATGAGGAGCCCTCCTCATTTTCATTGCTCCACTTGATGCCAAGAGTCATAAGAGATACTCTAGAGGATATATTTTACATGTTGGACCCTATGTTTTGGGTAAATTGCATTTTACACCAAAACTAGGTTTTAAAGCACAAGGATTGCTCTACAAGCGTTATCTTGGTGCTCAAGCTTGGAGAATCCATTCCACCATATAATATTCATTCTTATGATGTCTCAACATCATAGGAACATCTTAACATGTGAAATTTGCACGTTAACCCCTCTAATTGGGTAATTTGCACTTTAGTCCAAAATTAACAAAACAATGTTTCAACATTATACAAAAAGGGACTGAAATGGAAATATAGGTTCCTCAAGAGCCTTAATTACATTTCATAAAATACCCATAAGCATCTAATCACATATATAAGCAAAGCACCTAGGGTTAGTTCATAACTCAGGTCAAGGATGTTACAAATTATCCACCCCTTACAAAGATTTCGTCCCCGAAATCAACAAAACCTATTAAGAGAAAAGAGCAGGGTATTTCCTTATCATCTCTTCCTCTAGTTCCCATGTGGCTTCTTCAAAACCACGGTGATTCTAGAGGACTTTCACAAGACTTATGTCTTTCTTTTTCAGCTTTTTAATTCTTTTATCAAGGATTGACACAACTCCTTCCTCATAAGACACATCATCATTCAGTTCTACTTCCATAGGTTGTAGAACTGATTCTGTATTAGGATGACATTTCCTAAGCATGGAAATGTGGAACACAGGGTGTAACGTTTGTAGATCTGGTGGTAACTCTAGCTTATATGCTACATTCCCAATCTGTTCAATGATTGGATAAGGCCCCATAAACCTAGGAGCTAACTTTCCTTTCCTTCCTAATCTCAGAACTCCTTTCCAAGGTGAGACTTTGAGGTACATTCTTTCTCCAACCTGGAATTCTAAAGGTCTACAAAACTTATCCGCGTATGATTTTTTGCCTATCCTGTGCAATCTTTATCTGTTGCTGTATTACTTTAATCTTCTCTGTGGTCTGCTGCACAAGATCAGGACCTAAAAGTTGATATTCACCAATTTCATACCAACATAGGGGTGATCTACAACATCTACCATACAAAGCTTCGTAAGGTGCCATGTCAATGCTATGTTGACAATTGTTATTGTAAGCAAACTCTATCAAGCTTAGGTGCAGATCCCAACTCCTTGTAAACTGAAGAACACATGCTTTAAGCAAGTCTTCCAAAGTTTGTATAGTCCTTTCTGACTGTCCATCAATTTGAGGATGAAAGGTTGTACTAAACCTTAACTGTGTGCCTAAGGCTTTATGGAGTCGCTCCCAAAAATGACTCATTAACTGGGGACCTCTATCAGAAACAATGGTAACTGGGACCCCATGCAGTCGCACTATCTCATCGACATATAACTGTGCCAGCTTCTCAGCAGAATAGGTTGTTTTGATAGGTAAGAAATGTGTTATCTTTGTCAACATATCAACTATTACCCAAATGGAATCATGTCCTTTGGTTGTTCTAGGTAAACCAACCACAAAGTCCATGGTTACATGGTCCCATTTCCACTGTGGTATGGGCAAAGGTTGCATTGTTCCTGCAGGCTTATGGTGTTCAGCTTTAACTTGCTGACACACAGGACACCACATAACGAACTCAGCAATGTCTTTCTTCAAACTAGGCCACCAATACATATCTTTCAAGTTTCAATACATCTTGGTGCTTCCTGGATGCATAACATACATTGAAGAATGAGCTACTTCCAGGACTAACTTTCTCAAGTTATCCACATCAAGCACTATCATCCTACCATGATAACAGGCTACTTGATCATCTGAGTCATGGAAACCATCTCATTTCTCATTACCATACTCCAATCTAATCAGTTGAACTGCAGCATCAACTTGCTGTGCTTTCTTGATCTGCTGTCTCATAGTAGGTTTTATATGCATCTCAGCTAACAACCCGGCTAACAATGACACTTTTAATTGTACATTGTCTTGCCTTAGGGAGATAGGCATATCCCTCCTAGAGCACCCTAAGGTATTCAGTTGTGCTCTATCTAAGGCTGGTGTTGCTGATTTCCTACTCAAAGCATCAGCAACCACATTGGCCTTCCCTAGATGATAATCAATCGTACAATCGTAGTCCTTGATTAACTCCATCCAGCGGTGTTGCCTCATGTTAAGCTCATGCTGAGAAAAGATATACTTAAGGTTCTTATGGTCTGTGAAAATCTGGAATGTCTCTCCATAAAGATAATGTCTCTAGTTTTTCAAGGCATGAACTACAACAACTAGTTCTAGATCGTGTGTCAGATGATTCTCCTCGTGTTTCTTAAGTTGTCGAGAAGCAAAAGAAATCACTTGTTTATCCTACATCAACACACATCCTAGTCCATTCTTTGAGGCATCACAAAAAACTATATATCCTTTTCCTTGTTTAGGTAACACAAGCACAGGTGCACTTGTCAATCTTTCCTTCAACAACTGAAAATATTGTTGACACTTATCACTCCAAATAAAAGGAATATCCTTCCTGGTCAACTTAGTCAAGGGTAAAGCCATAGAGCTAAAGTTCTTAATGAACCTTCTATAATAGCCTGCCAACCCTAAGAAACTATGGATCTCCTTCGGTGTCTTCGATTGCTCCCATTGCAGGACAGATTCTACCTTTTTAGGGTCAACATGTATACCTGAAGCAGATATTACGTGCCCAAGAAAAGAAACTTCTGGTAACCAGAACTCACACTTGCTAAACTTAGCATATAGCTTATGTTCTCTTAGTAAAGTTAGAGTTTGACAAAGATGTTGTTCATGCTGTTGAGCATCTCTACTATAGATCAGGATGTCACCTATAAAGATAACAACACACTGATTGAGAAAAGGTCGGAAGATTCTATTCATGAGTTCCATAAATGTAGCTGGTGCATTAGTTAGTCCAAACGATATAACCGTGAACTCATAGTGACCATACCTTGTCCTGAAGGCAGACTTAGGTATATCACTATCCTTAATACACAACTGATGATATCCCGACCTCAAATCTATCTTTGAGAAGATGGTTGCACCACACAACTGGTCAAGGAGATCATCAATCCTCGGAAGAGGATACTTATTCTTTATTGTTACTTTATTTAACTGTCTATAATCAATGCAAAACCGCATTGAACGATCTTTCTTCTTAACAAAGAGGACCGGAGCACCCCATGGTGAAGTACTTAGTCGGATGAAACCTTTCTCCAGCAACTCTTGCAATTGTTTCTTGAATTCTACCATCTCAGCAGGCGCCATCCTATATGGTGTTTGTGCTATAGGTTGCGTGTCTGGGATTAAATTGATC
Source organism: Alisma plantago-aquatica (assembly GCA_963693085.1). Classification (NCBI taxonomy): domain Eukaryota; kingdom Viridiplantae; phylum Streptophyta; class Magnoliopsida; order Alismatales; family Alismataceae; genus Alisma; species Alisma plantago-aquatica. Next base: position 1,296,642,426 of record OY856411.1, read on the forward strand.
TCAAAATCAATCTCCCGAGGTGGTGGCACACCTAGAAGTTCTTTAGGAAATACATCTGCAAACTGCCTGACTACTGGAACTTCAACAGGGTTAGGACTCTCCCTGGTAGTATCTACCACATGGGCCAAGAATGCATAACATCCCTGCCTCATCAGCTTCTCAGCAACCATAGCTGACACAAGACTGGTTGGTAGAATCTTTCTATCTCCTTGAAAGATCCATGTGTCACTATCTTTTTTGGTAATCCGATCTCACTGTATTACTATTTTTGTGTTTTGTAATTATAGGCAGATCCTATATAAGAGACTGTACATCAGAAGACAAAAATCTTCAAACAAAAGAAAGAAACAGGGGGCAAGCTATCCCAACCAGACTCTCCCATCCTTCCCTCAACTAAGAACTGGGAAAGCGGCAAACCGCAGCAACCTCCAACCAGGTTCAACAAACAAGCAACACAGAACATAACCAGAAAATTGATGATCAAGACATCTCAAACAGTCGTAGCTCATTCTTAATCATCTCCCATGCTCTAGACCAAGAGATCTCCACATTAAGATGGACTCTAGCATTTCTCTCATTCCACAACCTATACAAGATGCACAATGCTGCAAGATGGCTTTTCCTGGTGCTGCAATTCACAAGATCTTCCACAAATTTTGGACAGCTCAGAATAAAACTTTCAGAAACAGCCAAGTTCCAAATCTTAACAGAGAAGTCACACTGAAACATACAGTGGTCCAGGCCTTCCTCACTGAGCTTATAGAGAAAACACATAGAGGGAGTATTAATATCCTTCCTTCTCACATAATTTGTAGTAAGAAGTCTCCTATGACATACCTTCCAACCATGAATTTGGTATATAGAAGGAACTTTAAACTTCCAAACCCAAACAAAGAAAGGAAGCACCCTGCCTTTCTCACGAATAACATTCCAAATATCTTTCAGATTTATATCAATCATATTATTGAACAACAACTTATCAGACTGAGCCTCAATCAGTTTAGGAATCTCGGTCAGCAAATCATTAAGGTCTTTATGAAGTCTCGACTCCTTACTCCTCCAATCATTCCCAGAAATCAAACGATTCACCTTACTATCCTGTGAAAAACCTAGCTTAATAATGCTTTGTCTCCCCAAGACATCTACAAGAAATCGATTACCAGGCAGCCAAGGATCACCCCACAGAGAAAAATCATCACCATTACCAATAGAAAAACTAACAAAATCCTTAAGAGAATCTCTCTCCTGTATAATTCTATTAAGATGCCAAGAAAAAGCACTATTAGCACAAGCTAACCAAAAGGAACTCTTGTTGAAATACCTCTCATGAATCCACTTGACCCATAAAGAGTCAGCTTTGCTAGAAATATTCCAAGCCTAAAAAATCAAAGAAGCTTTATTGATATCCCTAATAGATCGGAAACCCAAACCCCCTTCCTCTTTGGGTTTCACCACAAACTTCCATTTAATAAGGTGGACATTAGAATGGCTTTTAAAATTTCCCCAAATAAAATCCATGTGTCACTATCATCAGTGAACATAGCTTGCTTGGACTCACAATCCAATACAACCTTATACCTCTCTAAGGTATCCATCCCTAGGATTACATCAAATCCATGCATCTTCAGTGGTATAAGATCCACTTGAATGTGATGTTTAGAAAAGAAGAGGATGTAGGGAGAACATACCTCCTACAACACAGCAGATCCCATCAACGGAGTTTCTAGCAACAAACTATCTGTCCTATGACTTGTAGTGAGGTTGCAGTCAAGAATCACTCTTCGAGTGATAAAGGAGTGCTTAGCACCCAAATCAATTAAAACAGATACAACGTAAGATGTAGACATATCAGAATATAATAATTCCATCTGACCTGCCACAACCCAAGGGTTGATCACTGCATCAGGTGGATTCATTGCATAGAATCTTGTCGTTGACTGTGGTTGATTCAGTGCTCGTTGACCTGGTGCCGACGATCCAGCTTGGGACGCTTGTCCACATCCTCTAGCTCCTCCTGGAAACTGTCTCCTTTGAGATCCTTGCTGACTCTATCTTTGTGGTTGAGTTACACTCACTTCTCTAGCTCTGCAATCTTTCATCAGATGTCCCATCTTTCTACATATATAACAACTTCTATTCAGTTGTTGTGGTTTGGGTGGTCCTGTAACCGACATAGATGATGAACTGTGAGCTCCTTCTAGTGGTAGGCTTCGTCCTCTACCCCTATTCGACGTCCACTGCGTCTGGGTACTGAATCTACGTGATGGTGTAGGCGCAGAAAACCTAGGTTTCTTGAAATCTTTAGATGAAGATCCTTGGAACTGGGGATACATCCTCTTGTTCTGGGTCTGTCTCTTCTCTTCCACAGACCTCTCTACCCTTCTGACAGATTCCACAAAAGTAGCAAACCTTTTCCTATTCTCCAGAGCAGACACAGGGGTGGTCAACTCATCGTTTAATCCTTTCTCAAAATGCCTAATCCTTTCTTCATCTGTGGTTTCCATGTGTAGACAGAACTATAAAAGCTCCATGAACTTAGCCTCATATTTGCTAATGTTCATAGGTCCCTGCCTTAACCTCTCAAACTGAGAGATTTTCTCATCCAAAAATGTCTTAGGGAAGTATCAGTTGATAAATTCCCGTCGGAAAACTTCCCATGCAATTTCCACACCTGGCCTTTTCTATTCTTCCATGGTCCATCAGTGACCAGCACTCCCCTTGAGAAGATACACAACATGTCTAACCTTCTCAACTTCTGGGATGTTCAGGATCCTAAAGGCCTTTTCTAGTTCAGTTAACCACAAGTCGGCATCTGTTGGGTTAGCTGTTCCAACATACTCTGTGGCTCCAACTTGGTGAAGTCGTTCAAACGTCTTGCCGACTCCTTGTCCTTCAGGATGGGTAGGTGCCCTAGGTACAGGTATAGGCATCCTATCAGTCATATGTGTCATGGCAGTCATAAACTGCCCAAACATGGCTTGGACGCCTGGGTTCCCCATGTCAGCTAGATTGAACTGAGGTGGTTCAGGTATAGGTTCTTCCCTTTCTTGGTTTCTTGCACCTCCTCTGGGTGCAGCGACACTACTTTCTACAACGTGTTCTTCGTGTGGTCCGTAAATCCTTAGTTTTATCTTCTCCTCCTAAATGAGTAGAAGACACTATCAAACATATTGTAAGATACTAGAATAGACTCAACATCCTAAGTCCTATGTCTTTGTAGACTCAGCAAACCTAGAGCTTTGATACCACTAAATTGTGATGACATATCTCGGAAAATAAGATCAACGAATACGGAAGCGATTAATTGGCAGCAGAATTACTGAAAATTACTAAAAATTTAAAAAAATTTGTAAAGAGATCTACAAAAGGTAAAACTCTTTCATAAAGAAACATGATGAGTTATTTACAAACTGATCCATCTGTAAAATCACATCTTGAGTATTACAATCATCAATTGCCCTGTTAACTGTTCAAGGCAAGATACAAAATCTCGAGACATTACGCCAAAATCTTAGATCTATATTAAACATCTACTGACTCCTAGGACCTGAGAGTACAGAGATGACACATAGGACATTCTATCTACAAGACTTGACAGACAGTGTCTCCACCTGAGGATCACTGTTGTCCCTGATGTTGCTACTACTGCTGTTGTTGCTCACCCACTGATGGGTTCCTTCGTCCTCGGCGTCTAACTAAAAATTCGAATCCCACGGGGGTGAGACAATTGAATAATTGTCCCAGTGAGAGTTATAACTCTCTGCCATAAGCATTGTTATTGCAATAAACGAATAACATTGAGCAGTAACACTATAATTATTCAATTGCACGTAAAACATTGTATAAGCTAAGTAAAGCAACATTCTTTTAGCAATCATTTTAATTATAACTTAATTGAATGACAAGACATATACCAATAAGGAATATGAAAAACATGTATACTAGTTATTTAACTAGAGCATTATAAACAATGTATCATCAATCATTGTTTCTCATAGTTCAACCTAAACAGTTATGCTATATGGCTGATTACATTTTTCAAACATATTTATGCCATGAGGAGATGAGTTACACCTCTCATACTCCAACTGACCATTACAAAATTGCAATCGGTACCATACATAGGTCATCAAAAGAGTCAGATTCCTATGACCTCATCTTCCTCAGTCAGTGTGAGGATCATCATGCAGGACATCTTGTGTCTCTGCCATAATAGCTTTCCAGGGTATTCTAGCAACTTCACTATTAGAGTTACAATGGCATGATGTACTCTCTTCGCCCTCGAGGGATTTCTTGTTTATCTCTCATCGATGCGGCATTAACAACATTATCGAGAGATTAGTGATACATCATACCGACATAAACATATAATGGAGGATTGAGAGATTAAATGTACATCTCACATCAATTCCCACATTAGGACGTAAGGATATTCACGTCCATAACCCCCACATACTCAAAAGTATGCTCTCCAGGAGTTCCCTTACATCATTTAACTCCTGACAATGATGGATCTATGGTCAGGGCTCTACATGATATCATTATACTTGATTATTTAAGTACATTATGGCATACTTTTAGCATCAGGCATGTTTTCAAGCATAAACCAATAAGGAAATTTCTATAAAGAAAGAGTACTAATTGTATCAAGTTCATTTCTTATCCAGTTATCATTGGGATATCAATCCCTAATCATCTCATCATTATAATTCAAGAACATGGGTGTTCAAACCCTTAGATCATTAAACACTTGTTACCAAGTAACATGTTGATATTGAATCATTTAATAGTATGAACAGAACAATAGCAATGCTAATATTTCCTATGGCTCATAAAGCTTGTCAATCTCTTATGTTACCTATCACTGGGCAACATAACATATTATTACTTTCAAAGCTTATAAGTGCTTTCAATGAATATGACATCACAACTCTAACCTGGCTATGTTCACCATTTCATAAAAACCTGCATAATTAATACACTAGATAATAGGTAGATTATCTCTATATCAGCACATTACAAAGCAAAGATAACCTTTCCATTCAAGGGTTATACCACTATCCCTTACTAGGATTAGGGTTTCCCTTTTTAATTCAATTAGGGTTATCCAACCCCTTTAACTTAATTAGGAAAAGTCATTCCTCATATCATAGTTCAAACATAGAGTTTCATGTATACAAGCATAACTCAAAGTTAGGGTTTACTGTTCATATCTTCACATTTCCCTAAATTAGGGTTTACTATTCACAACACATCATATTACCCTTATATTAGGGTTTACTATTCACATTATAATGAATTAAGATCATATCATCATCATGTATGAGGGTTATTTCCATTAATGTCTTAAAATTAGGGTTAAGATTCATTAACCATCATAATTAGGGTTTCCATGATCTCACTATGAAGGACCATACCCTAATTAAACACGTTCATACATATTGGAGGTTTATTACTTGATTCTCATTCATATAGGGAGTCTTCTCTCTCATCTTTCTATCATATGATGTTTACATTACCCTTGATTAAGATAAGTCAAATCAACCCTTACATCATGGGTTATATCATCACTATTATGATCATTAAGGTTCACTTGTTCAAATAGTATTAGTCACTCTATCCCATCAAGGTTACCTTTGTAATGTTTACCATTTGATTATAACATTCATTAATCAACTAATTACTTGGTCCCTTAATCACTTTAGGTATCTATGAGGTTTAGGTTAATCAATTACTAAACCATATTGACCACTAAGGCATCAAACGTTCTTAACCTTTTTAGACATCAAACGTTCTTGCACACAAACTCCCCAAACGGTCTTGGATAGACCTTGAAACCGTTTGGTGTTGTTGACCGTTTGGTCTAGTTTGACTTTTGAAACCATATGGACATAACTGATCTTGAAACCGCATGAGATCAAACGGTTTGGGATCGTTTGGTCCCAAACAGTCTTGAGACCATTTGGTCCCAAACAGTCTTGAGACCGTTTGGTCCAAACCACCTAAAAACCGCATGGACCAAAAAGTGTCTCAACCACTTCAATTGAGTTAGGGTTTCCAATGTTGAACCCCTCAATCGTTCATGCACTTGTTAGCCACTCATCAATTGAGTCAATTAGGTCAACCCTCAACTGATTTCACACTCAATTGACCCTCAATTGATCATCAATTAGGGCTTGGATCAATTGGATTAGGTCTTGGAATCGATTACTCTTCAACATTCATCAATGTGAGTCTAATTGATTTGAAATGATTGAACCATTATTCAATTTGATCATGACATGTCCCCAAACGGTCTTGGGATCATTTGGATGACCTCCAAATGGTCTTGAGACCTTTTTCTCAAGTCCATACCAAACACTAACTCAACCAATTAAGGTTTAGCTCATTAGATTGATCACTAGGTCAATAATTAATTGTACTCCAACTAATTGCCTTTCAATCTTCAACCACTTAACCATAGTCAAACACAGACCTCCAAACGGTCTTGGGTGACCCCCAAACAGTCTTGGGAATGTTTGGACATCCTCCAAACGGTCTTGAGACCGTTTTCCCATTATGTCATCAAAACCAAGTCATTCTCTTAAGGGTTGAACCCTGGATTGGTCACCAAATCAGCAATTACTTAATCATCAACTTGTTATCATTGGACCCTCAATTGATCAACCCTACTTAACCCTAGACCTCCAAACGGTCTTGGGTGATCACCAAACGGTATTGAGACCGTTTGGGTGATCCCCAAATTGTTTTGAAACCGTTTGGGCCACTCAACCCAAACTTCAACTTGATTTAATTATTGAAAACAACAATTAACCCGATTAGGGTTTAGATGGTTGATGTGCCTTCAATTGGTGATTTACTTGGAATCACTTGATGATTTTTGGTAGGTGATTAGTCTAATTTATTTACAATAGACCTCCAAATGGTCAATGCCTAGTCAACGCATCCAAATGGTCTTAGACCGTTTGCTTCCATGCGTTCTTAGTTGAAACTGTTTGCATTCAAACGGTTTGAAACCGTTTGCTCCCATACGGTTTGGGAAACCGTTTGCAAAAGTTGAGAGACCATTTGCTAAAGTTGCTTTTAGGATAAACATTGGAATTAACGTAATCATCTTCTACCTCAAGAACAGGGGCTGTTCTTCACGGAAATACTTGCAAGAACACACAAAGGTGTCTAAAGAAGAAGAATTAGCAACGTTTCTAAGAAAGAAGGATGCAAAAGAAAAGCTTAAGGGTTAGAGTTATAAAACCCTCCTCTAGGACTGATCCAGAGCTCCAAGCTTCATAGATTTAATGGTGGATGAAGCTCCAAAGGTTTTCCAAGGTCCGTTCTTAATGTTTTGGATAGAGAAGATGGCTAGAAAGAAGAATTGTGTGAAGAAAACCAAAAAAACCAACCTTGTTTTATGGTTTACACCTTGAATTTGAGGTAAATGATGGTCCATACTTATCAAACCAGTTTGGTCGTCTTCCTCTGCTCCAGATCTCCTTCTTGTTCGGTCAAGGCAAGAAGATGAGAAAGAAAACTAAGGGAAACGATCCCTTGCTTTGTTGTTAAGGATGCTTTTTATATTTATGGGTATTTTCAAGGAAAAGAGGAGATTTGTTATTTCTTTTATTTCTTAAACATATCCACCAAGGCTTGCATCATCCTTGGCCACGTCCCTTTCTCCTAATCACATGAAAAACTCCTCCCTTATCCAAGGTTAAGAGGAAAACATTATAACAAATTGTATATATATATACAAGGTCATTTGTTTAAATCTTGATCATTATACTATCAAAATTATCTTTCCTTCTTGATCATTCAAATGAGGCACCCTCATCATTTTCATTTATCCACTTGATGCCAAGAGTCATGAGAGATACTCTAGAGGATATATTTTACATGTTGGACCCTATGTTTTGGGTAAATTGCATTTTACACCAAAACTAGTTTTTAAAGCACAAGGATTGCTCTACAAGTTGTATCTTGGTGCTCAAGCTTGGAGAATCCATTCCACCATATAATATTCATTACTATGATGTCTCAACATCATAGGAACATCTTAACATGTGCAATTTGCAAGTTAACCCCTCTAATTGGGTAATTTGCACTTTAGTCCAAAATTAACAAAATAATGTTTCAACATTATACAAAAAGGGACTGAAATGGAAATATAGGTTCCTCAAGAGCCTTAATTACATTTCATAAAATAGCCATAAGCATCTAATCACATATATAAGCAAAACACCTAGGGTTAGTTCATAACCCATGTCAGGGATGTTACATATATTCAATGGATATAAGTATTTACATGTTGAGAGAGCCTTAGTTGCTACTCCCAACCCACGTTCGATGTTTATCCACTCATTTCATGTGTAGTGTTATGAATTTACAAGTGTTGATAGAAATGAGAGAGAATAACAAAATGAACAAAGTAGAAAAATGTGGATGAACAGATCTGGAGGGGAAGAAGGGGGATACACCAACTAGGACCAAAAATGCACAAGACTAGTGCACGTCTCCTTCATATGTAGATCTGGGGTGGGCATGACAAATCTTCTAGTACTTTTGAATAATAGGTTGATGATGATGGTGATGGTGATGTTGTGGATCTTATCTCTCCTTTGTACTCTCATGTTTAGCGATCAAGGATCGACGGGATCACTGGTAGATGGCTCTAGAATGCAACAACACTTCATCCTCTCCTCAATGTTGTTACCCCTTTTCATGGAGCAAGTGGTCTCAATTTATAGGTGTTGGTAACCAAATTAAAGATCCCATAGGTCACCAAGGGTGTGAGATTCAATGACTGTAGAGGATATTCAGTTCTCATGGTCGCTAAGAACATTTGATGATCAACTACCTCTAAAAAGGTAATCTTCATTGGCCACCAAACTGATTTGTCCTTCAGTGGTAGGGACATCAAACTCATAGCAACCCCAATGATGGTGTAGAATCCATCAGTCTCTAAGCATAAGTAAGTACAACGGTCGCCAAGAATGATCACACCTATTGACTTGTGGTAATCTTCATCAGTTGTCAAGGTCTCAGAACTTAGGCGACCACTTGGCTATAAGTTCTAACGACCGCCAAGAGGTGTACTCCATGCAAGACAGAAAGAGGGGATGATTTTAGATAGCTACATCAAAACATGTCAAAATGATTAAAACTATTTAGATAAAACAAAGTCGAGATGATACAATAAGGATAAAATAGGCACTTAAATATCCACAAAATTGGATGTCACCAGTTCCCTAGTGGGTGCCATTATCCACCATATTTTTAAGTTCATGTAGTAAGACCAACTTGTTTATGTTTAAGTATTTGGTTATGTCATTAGTTGTATTATGTTTCCATCTTATGTAAACTTTTGACAATGAGAAATGATATGTGATCCTGAGTTGGTTATCTTTTCAATTATTCCTTGTGTATGATATTCAAGAAATGTGATACCCCAACAATTTTATGAGTTAGGAATTGATGCTTCCACACATATGGTTGTTGTATAAAATCTAAGGTGTTACAAATAGGAATAAAAGAAAAAGTTTAATTGGTAGCCATGTCCTCTCACGACTCCAAATCAATTAGAAGTCTTATTGGTCTACTTGGCACAAATCTCCTTATGCATCCTAGGTTGAAGCAATGAAGTTAAGATGTTAGAGAAGATGTAGTATTATATGAGGAATGGTTAAAGGTAGAAACCATGAAAGGAATATAGGTCTAGAGGTTTATGTGTACTACATCATGTGTAATGGGGATAGATGTCCATCTAGTTTGGATCTTAATAGTTAACCTTCACGTGTGATATGTTCCCACTTTCGTAATTGGTAAGTGTGGACCAATTGATGATTGTAGAGGAGATGTCACATGGATAAAGATTTTTATGCATTTCTTTACCAATTATTAGTGAATTTGATATGGGATTTGGCAAAGATTGGTATAATGAGGTCTGACTGTTGGTAAGGTATGCCCATAGAGCCAATCATACAATGATTGACATGGCATAATTAGCTAAAAGAATTTGATTAATAATAACATATATAAAAGGCAAGCTTCCAATTCATCAATTTCACTCAGTTATGAGATAATGAGGATATAGAGTGAATGTATAGAGAATTATATTATCCAATGACATATGTTTCAAGATACTGTTGGCTAAATGGACATCTATAAAATCCCTTTGTTTTGATTATGACAAACATTTCATTCTTATTTATCTAACGAGCTACTTGAGTGTGCAGGATTATGGTGGATGACGAAGCAACTAGGGAGATCATAAGTTTATAGTTTTATTTTCATGCAATGTAATCACTATTGTAAAAACTTGTACAGTTATATAATGTACAAGTACCTAGATTGCATGTAAATCAAGCATTGGATCTTCCCTAGCTACACACCATAGTTAGACAAGTCATCCCTTCCAATAGGATCACATTATGCACACTCATGCACACACTTAGTATCTTAATTGATAGATTGAAACAGAGACACTCTCGGTCGACACACTTCTCGACCGAGACACTCTCGGTCGACAACCTTCTCGACCGAGATTGACCTAAAGTAGCCGTTAGACACTTCTGAATAAAACTTGAGAAAAGAGAAGCCTGTCGGTCGACAAGTCCTCGACCGAGAGGTGTCTCGGTCGACCTCCTTCGACCGAGACAATCTCTGCTATTAGCCGTTAGACTTAGCAAATGAGTTAGTTGGCAGTTGGAAGTGAACGTTGCACTCAGAGAGCCTGTCGGTCGAGAAAAGCTCGACCGAGTGGGTGTCTCGGTCGACCATCTGTCGACCGAGACGGTCTCTGACAGAATCTGCAGAGTTAAAGCAATTAGCCGTTGTAAAAACGACCAATCTATTCCTAACGGCTAATTGAGCACTTGGAACCCCCTAGAAACTATCTAGAAGGTCCTTAAGCATACTTAGGCTATCCCTATAAATAGGACAAGCCATAGGACACTAGAGACACACCTTGCTACACTTGAGAATTCCTTCTAAGCACTCTTGAGCAATCTTTTACAAGCAATTGAGCACTGTGATCACTTGGCCATATTCCATCTAGCTCAAGCTCGTCCTATAGGCTAGATTTTCCTAACCCTAGCATCCACAAGTCTATTACCTTGGCTAGGAAAATCCATACGCTTGATATAGGCAATTCAAGCCTTGAGCTTAAAAGGATAAGTTGTACTTTCTTATTTTCCTTCTTGTTCCTTGTAATATTTGTACTCTTCGTTGCTACTCCAGGGAGGAGGCTGCATATAGGAAGAGGGTGAAGCTCTTCGTGTGAAGAGGAGGACTTTGGACTACTTCAGAAGGCTATCTTGACGGGAAGCTACTTCGAGAGGGAGGCTACTTCAAGGGGGAGCTTGAAGTTACTCCAAGGAAGGCTGCTTCAAGGTTGGCAAGATTACTTCTAGGTGAAGGCTGTCCAAAGGGTGTTTAGAGAGTGTTGTAATTTTATGTAACATCCTTAAAAGGTAATAAAATTCAATACTTTCAAAATCCCGGTTGGGTAAGCAACCGGGTAGTGGACTGACTCCTTAGCATTTGCTAAGGTGGAACCACTCTAAACACCTGTGTCTCTCTTCTTATCTTTTACTTTGGTTGTTTGAGTTTAAATTATTTTAAAATCACTATAAAACTCTATTCACCCCCCCCTCTAGAGGTTTTCAATTGGTATCAGAGCAGGCTTCAAGGAGCCCTAACAAAGTCTTGAAGAAAAGATGGGGGATGGAGTGCTCAACAACCTCAACATTGAAGGAACGTTCGTTGCTCGACCTCCAGCATTTGACGGGACAAACTATCAATACTGGAAGAGAAGAATGCAATTTTACTTCCAAGGAATCAATTGGGATCTTTGGAGAATGGTATCTACACCATACACACTTCCACAAGACGAGTTCGAAGTATGGGACGCTAATACGGTAAAAATGGCACAAATGAATGCAAAGGCAGTAAGCATTTTATATTGTTCCATTTCAGTAGGTGAATTTAATAGAGTATCAAACTGTGATACCGCATATGACATTTGGCATAGATTATCTATAACATATGAGGGTACGGTTCAAGTTAAAAGCTCTAAAGTTAGTTTGCTTAAAACCAAATTTGAACATTTTCGTATGGATCCAAACGAAACTATTAGTGAAATGTATTCAAAATTTTCTACTATTGTCAATGGTTTGAGTGCTTTAGGGAAACCCGTTCTTGAGGAAGATCAGGTATCAAAAATACTTCGATCTCTTCCTCCAAAGTACAAACCAAAGGTGACAGCTATTGCAGAAGCAAACGACCTCACTCGCCTCAAAATGGAACAGCTCATCGGAAACTTAGAAGCTCATGAGGCAGACCTAGAAGAGGAAGAGAGAAGAGAACATGAACATCAACGTGGGCCAAAGAAAGACGTGGCTCTCAAAGCATCAAAAGCTCTCTCACAAGAGAGTGAGGAATCTAGTGAAGAAGAAGGAGAAGAAGCATTGATCGTCAATGGTAAGAAATATAGAAGGTTTAAATCTAATAAAATTTCTAGTTCTTCCTCCACTCCCAGGTGCTTCGAGTGTGGAAAGAAAGGACATTTCAAAAATGAATGTCCCAAAGCTAAGAAGGGAAAGAAAAGCTCACATAAGAAGAAAGAAAAAGCTTATAAAGCAGCATGGGATGAAACGAGTGAAAGTGAAAGCGGAGAAGACAAGATAGAATGTCTAATGGCAAGAGAAGATGAAGAATCTCAAGAGGTAAGCCTAGTTGATCTTCCTAAAGAAGAGTTAGTAGCTAGCTTACAAGAAACTCATGATAAATATGTTGATGCCAAGAAGAAACTAAAAAGGACTATAAAATCAAACAATGAGCTCATTGCCAAAATAGATGAACTTTCTTCCGAAAAGAATAACATTGAACTTGAAAATGTATCTTTAAAAACATCTTTAGATGATTGCACTAGAAAGCTACTTACTTTGGAAACTAATGTTGATCTTCTATCAAAAGAAAAGACTGATTTGTTAGCTAAACTACAAGCTTTTCAAACTCAACCTATCTTGTGCAATCATTCGGACTATGACATTATTGTAAAAGAAAAGGATTCATTGCTTTCTGATTTAGACCAGGCAAGAAAAGATATACATAAGAAAATGAATAACATTGCTCAGTTGCAACAAGAACTTCATGAGTTAAGAAGAAAAGATATTCTTGATAACATATTAAGAAGTGGTACTACCTTCAATGGAAGAAAAGGTTTGGGATATGTTCCAAAGAGAAACCAAACCAAAAAGACCCAAACTATGTTTGTACCCAAAAACACAATGACTAGAAAAAGAAACAAAGTTGATTCTATTACTTGTCATTTCTGTTTACGTCTTGGTCATTACTGTTTTTCATGCCCCTACAAGACTAAGAAGTCCAACTTAGTTTGGACCCCAAGACCTCAAACTTAGAAGAATGGAATGTAGTTGAGATATGACAAAATACTTAATTTGTGCAATTTATATTGTCCTATCTCAACAAACGATGCTATGCTTATTGGTATTATTTTTCTGCATTGCTGTACTAAAACAGAAACTTCGTCGGTCGAAGTACTGTCGACCGAGCTCTGGGTCGGTCGAAGTAGTGTCGACCGACTGGATGTCTTTAACAAATCGAAAATCTTCCAGTACTCATTTCGGTCGAACACTGGTCAACCGAAAAATTTTTCTGTTCCTTTTTTGATTGTGATACAGTAACCTCCTCGATCGATAAATTGTCGACCGAGAATTATATCGGTCGAACAATCGTCGACCGACTGGCTTCCTGTATCAGAACTTTTTACACATCAGCAAATTAAAAAGTTTCTAACCTTATCGGACCATCACATGGGTACCAAAATCTATATTCTAATGCAGGAATGGGTCGTTGACAGTGGTTGCTCCAAACATATGACCGGAAACAAGGATGCATTTTCAACTTTTGAAGAAAAGAAAAGTGGGACGGTCACCTTTGGAGACAATGGTAAGGGCAAAATCGTTGGAATAGGTAATGTTGGCACAAATCTTGAAATCAAAAATGTTCTACTAGTTGATGGATTGCATCATAACTTAATAAGTGTAAGTCAACTATGTGATAGCGGTTATGATGTGTTATTTAACAAAACCTGCTGCAAGTTATTGATAGAAAATACTACAACTGTTGTTTATGAAGGAAATAGAGTTGGAAATCTTTATATCCTTAAACCAAACTCTATGAAATCAGTAGTAGGTAAATGCTTACTTGCAAATGAAAACACCTTACAACTATGGCATAAAAAGCTTGGTCATGCTAGTTCACATGCTATTAAAAAGTTAGTAAAATATGATCTTGTTCGTGGATTACCTGTTTTGTCTTTTGATCAAGTTGCAAATTGTGAACCTTGTACAATGGGAAAGCAAACCAAAACATCTTTTAAATCAAAACATGTACTTAGTACCAGTAGATCCTTAGAATTAATTCATATGGATTTATTTGGACCAATGAGAACACAATCTATTGGTGGTAAACGATACTGTTTTGTTATTGTTGATGATTATAGTAGATTTACATGGGTACATTTTATTGCAACAAAAGATGACACTATTCATGTCTTTATGCAATTTTGTTCTAAAATTGAAAATCTTTTACAACATAAAATATGTACCATTAGAAGTGATCACGGTGGCGAATTTGAAAATCATACTTTTGAAGCTTTTTGTACATCTCAGGGATATACTCACAATTTCTCTGCTCCACGTACCCCACAACAAAATGGTATTGTGGAACGGAAAAATCGATCTCTACAAGAAATGGCTAGGACCATGATGCTTGAACACAACACACCTAAAACCTTTTGGGCTGAAGCTGTAAACACAGCTTGTTATGTGCTAAATAGAGTCACGGTTCACTCTCACTTGAAGAAAACTCCATATGAAATAATACACTCTAAGAAACCTAGAGTTGACTACTTTCATACTTTTGGCTCTACATGTTATATTTTAAACACCAAGGATGATAGAGACAAGTTTGATTCTAAATCACAAAAAGCATTCTTCTTGGGATATTCTACTTCTAGCAAAGAGTTTAGGGTATATAACACTATCTCTAGAAAAGTTGAGGAATCCATTCATGTTTCTTTTCATGAGGAATCAAAATCTACAAATTTAGATATCATTTATCTCACAAATCAATTTGAAACTATAACCATTCCAAATGATAATGAGAAAACTCCCACATCCGATCCTCCGGTCGAACCACAACCTACACCTAGGCTGATCAAGGATCATCCCCAAGAGCTAATTATTGGAGATCCAAATGATAAAGTCAAAACTAGGTCCTCTTTCCAAGATGTTGCAAACATGGCTTTTGTCTCTATCATTGAACCTAAGAAAATATCCGAAGCTCTTAAGGATGATTACTGGATAATAGCCATGCAAGAGGAATTAAATCAATTCACTAAAAATGATGTATGGGATTTAGTTCCTAAACCACAAGATAAAACTATCATAGGCACTAAATGGGTTTTTTAGGAAAAAACTTAATGAGGCAGGAGAAGTCATACGGAATAAAGCACGGTTAGTTGCACAAGGATATAATCAACAAGAAGGAATTGACTTTGATGAAACATATGCACCCGTAGCTCGACTTGAAGCTATTAGGATGTTATTAGCTATTGCTGCCCATAAAAACATTCAGTTATATCAAATGGATGTCAAAAGTGCATTTCTAAATGGCATCATACAAGAAGAAGTTTATGTTGCTCAACCACCTGGCTTCGAAATCCCAGAAAAGGACGATCATGTTTATAAACTTAAAAAGGCACTTTATGGTCTAAAACAAGCCCCTAGGACTTGGTATGAACGGCTCAAGACATATCTTTTTGATAATGGTTTCTCTATTGGAAATTTAGATTCTACTCTATTTTTCAAAACATATGCATCTGATTTCTTAGTTGTACAAATATATGTTGATGACATTATTTTTGGTGCCTCAAATGAATCATTATGCACACAATTTAGTGACATTATGCAAAAAGAATTTGAAATGAGCCTTATGGGTGAACTAACATTCTTTCTTGGTTTTCAAATTAAGCAAACACCTGCCGGAATTTTTATAAGCCAAGAAAAATACACTAAAGAACTGTTAAAACGCTTTGGGATGGATCAATGCAAACATGCTACTACTCCTATGGCTACTTCTATTAAAATTGATAAGGATGAAAATGGGGAACCTATTGATGATTCCTTATATAGAGCCATGATTGGTAGTTTGCTATATTTAACCGCTTCCCGACCGGACATTATGTTTTCCGTTGGTCTTTGTGCTCGATTTCAATCCCAGCCTATGCATTCTCATTTTCTTGCGGTTAAACGAATCCTTCGATATCTAGCCGGCACTACTTGTTTTGGTTTATGGTATCCAAAAGGACAATCATTGGATTTTAAAGCATATACTGATGCGGATTATGCCGGTTGTCGACTTGATCGCAAAAGTACTAGTGGTGGATGTTTCTTATTAGGTAGAGCCTTAGTATCTTGGTTTAGCAAGAAACAAAACACGGTTGCCCTATCTACCACCGAAGCTGAATATATGGCAGCTGGGTCTTGTTGTGCTCAAGTGCTTTATATGCAACAGGTTTTAAGCGATTATGGTTTTCATCTTTCCTCTACACCTATTTTTTGTGACAACACAAGCGCCATAAACTTAGCACACAATCCTATTCTACACAGCCGGGCCAAACATATTGAAATCCGTCATCACTTCTTAAGGGATCACATCTCAAAGAATCATGTTTCCCTTCATCATGTTGATACAGAAAATCAATTAGCTGATATCTTTACAAAACCGCTTCCAGTAGATCAATTCAACAACATTAGGAAGCAATTATTTATTACTCCGTTGGAGGATGTTTTCTTTGATATCTGCGGCTCTTAAAAACGACTACTTATGCTTTTATGGTTTGTATCAATATTGATATGAACGTTTCAATTGGTAATTTTCAAATTGTTGCCTCTTAGCTAGACACCTCATTGCTTTACATTTTGGCTATTCAATGGACATCTTTTTCGTTCATTTTTGATGGGATATCTAATTAAGGGGGAGTTTTTAAATAAAACGGTTATCTTTTTGAGATGACAAAGGGGGAGAGATATATAAAACTATAACTTAATACTTATGACAAACTCAATCAATGAGTTTCATAAATATACTCTTGGCTTTACATTGAAAGTTGCTATATTCCCAAATGAACTGGATTTCATGTTCCATAATTCACTGGGGATACTAAGCACACATTTTATAAATAAGAGGAAAAGTTCCAAACGGCAATCTAAAGGTATGGCATTTATATGTTTTATATTTCCTTTATTCATAATTTGGAAATGTTTGTCATCTTCAAAAAGGGGGAGATTGTTGGCTAAATGGACATCTATAAAATCCCTTTGTTTTGATTATGACAAACATTTCATTCTTATTTATCTAACGAGCTACTTGAGTGTGCAGGATTATGGTGGATGACGAAGCAACTAGGGAGATCATAAGTTTATAGTTTTATTTTCATGCAATGTAATCACTATTGTAAAAACTTGTACAGTTATATAATGTACAAGTACCTAGATTGCATGTAAATCAAGCATTGGATCTTCCCTAGCTACACACCATAGTTAGACAAGTCATCCCTTCCAATAGGATCACATTATGCACACTCATGCACACACTTAGTATCTTAATTGATAGATTGAAACAGAGACACTCTCGGTCGACACACTTCTCGACCGAGACACTCTCGGTCGACAACCTTCTCGACCGAGATTGACCTAAAGTAGCCGTTAGACACTTCTGAATAAAACTTGAGAAAAGAGAAGCCTGTCGGTCGACAAGTCCTCGACCGAGAGGTGTCTCGGTCGACCTCCTTCGACCGAGACAATCTCTGCTATTAGCCGTTAGACTTAGCAAATGAGTTAGTTGGCAGTTGGAAGTGAACGTTGCACTCAGAGAGCCTGTCGGTCGAGAAAAGCTCGACCGAGTGGGTGTCTCGGTCGACCATCTGTCGACCGAGACGGTCTCTGACAGAATCTGCAGAGTTAAAGCAATTAGCCGTTGTAAAAATGACCAATCTATTCCTAACGGCTAATTGAGCACTTGGAACCCCCTAGAAACTATCTAGAAGGTCCTTAAGCATACTTAGGCTATCCCTATAAATAGGACAAGCCATAGGACACTAGAGACACACCTTGCTACACTTGAGAATTCCTTCTAAGCACTCTTGAGCAATCTTTTACAAGCAATTGAGCACTGTGATCACTTGGCCATATTCCATCTAGCTCAAGCTCGTCCTATAGGCTAGATTTTCCTAACCCTAGCATCCACAAGTCTATTACCTTGGCTAGGAAAATCCATACGCTTGATATAGGCAATTCAAGCCTTGAGCTTAAAAGGATAAGTTGTACTTTCTTATTTTCCTTCTTGTTCCTTGTAATATTTGTACTCTTCGTTGCTACTCCAGGGAGGAGGCTGCATATAGGAAGAGGGTGAAGCTCTTCGTGTGAAGAGGAGGACTTTGGACTACTTCAGAAGGCTATCTTGACGGGAAGCTACTTCGAGAGGGAGGCTACTTCAAGGGGGAGCTTGAAGTTACTCCAAGGAAGGCTGCTTCAAGGTTGGCAAGATTACTTCTAGGTGAAGGCTGTCCAAAGGGTGTTTAGAGAGTGTTGTAATTTTATGTAACATCCTTAAAAGGTAATAAAATTCAATACTTTCAAAATCCCGGTTGGGTAAGCAACCGGGTAGTGGACTGACTCCTTAGCATTTGCTAAGGTGGAACCACTCTAAACACCTGTGTCTCTCTTCTTATCTTTTACTTTGGTTGTTTGAGTTTAAATTATTTTAAAATCACTATAAAACTCTATTCACCCCCCCCTCTAGAGGTTTTCAGATACTACCATAGTGGATGAGATCATGTGGATGTTAAGAGTACATATACATATTCTCATTATGTCTCTAATCGGTTGTTATTGTGGAAGGTTGATAGACAACAATAACACATAAGATCAGAGTGTGAGTTGGTTGATGACTAAATTTCATTAGTAATGATATGGCAATATGAAACCAAGCACACAGATACATGTCAGGGAACATTATATTGGATAGACCCACCTTGAGAGTGACACATGGTAGTGTGGTCACAGTCATATCTCATAGTGAAGGTGGTGACTATGATTCTTAGACCTAAAATCACTACACTCGTTACATGTCGTTGGGTATGTTTTGACATCATCAAATGCAGTCCTAAAACATAGGTTGTTATAACGATGATGATTGGATGACTTTGACACATGGGGATAGATTGTGAGTGATAGATACATGATTTGTCCCTCCTACTAGACTATGATATCATGGCCACTTGATAACCAAAACTGAGAAACACATGTGCATGCACATGTGAATCAATATATGATATTGAGGTCACATTATCTCAAATAGTCTGTTATTGGTTCAAGAAACATGGATTGAACATTGAGAGAATGACCAACCATGCCTCAAGTTCATCTTGGATATTTGAGAGAAAGGAATTATACAATCACTGTAACACTTTACACAGATTGTAGGTTGAAGTTGTTATCCAATTTTCCATTCACTTGGGTAGCACTGATGTACGACTAGGCATCGCTCTCTGCTTGTAATGTTATAAGCTAGTTATGGGCATTCATTGCCAATGTGACATGGGACCTATAGATGTTGGCTAAATTGGAAATTATTATAATCCCTTTGTTTCGATAATGACAAACTTTTCATTCTTGTGTATCTAATGTGCTACTTGAGTGTTGCAGAAATTAGGTAGAATAGGTGGATGACAAACAACTTGGAAGATCTATATGCTCAAATTGCTTTAATTCATGATTGTAATCAAATGTAAAAACTTGTACAAGTATATAATGTACAAGTACTTAGATATCATGTAAATCAAGTGCTTAGATCTTCCCTAGTCAATCACAACACTTACATAGGTCATCCCCTACAATAGTGTCACAACTGCACACTCATACACACACTTAGTACTTAGTTTAAAATATTGAAACAAGGTTAATCTCAATCGACAAAATTCTCGACCAAGACACTCTCGGTTGAAAAACTCTTCGACCGAGAATGACCCAGGTAGCTGTTAAACACAACAGACAAGGTAGTTGGGAGTTGGATTAGAACGTTATATACACTTGCTCCAGACAGTCCCTCGGTCGACAAGTCCTCGACCGAGAAGGACTCTCGGTCGACAATTCTTCGACCAAGAAGAGTTCTGTCTGCACTTTTTAGAGTTAATTAACTAGTCGTTGTTAAAGCAACTAATGGTTACCTAACGACTAGTTAAACACTAAGAACCCCCTAGAAAGTGTCTAGAACGTCCTTAAGCATCCATAGGCCATTCCTATAAATAGGACAAGCCATAGGACACCCAAAAACACACTTGTGCAATACTTGAGCTTTCATACTTGCAATTGGCAATCTGTTTTGAGCAATTGAGCAACACTAGTACTTGCTACTCATTTCCTTTGCTCCAAATTTGTGTCCTATAGGCTAGCATCTCCTATCCACTAAACCTACACTTTAATACTCATTGTTTAGGAGATCAATACGCTTGATATAGGAAATCAAGCCTTGTGCTTCAAGTGGTAATTGTAATTTCTATTTCCTTTCTTGTTCTTTCTTATTGCTTGTACTCTCCTTGCTACTCTTAGGGTTGGAGGCTGCGGATTGGAGAGAGTTTGATCTTCTTGGTGAAGAAGGAGATCTTTGGACTACTTCTAGAAGGTTGTCTCAACGGGAAGCTACTTCAAGAGGAAGGCTACTTCAACGGGGAGCTTAAAGTTACTTCAAGGAAGGCTGCTTCAAGGTTGGTGAGACTACTTCAAGGTGAAGGTTGTCCAAAGGGTGTTGAAAGTGTTGTAATTTTATGTAATATCCTTGCGAGGTAATAAAATTAAATACTTTCAAAATCCCGGTTGGGTAAGCAACCAGGTAGTGGATTGACTGCCTTAGTATTTGATAAGGTTGGAACCACTCTAAACACCTTGTCTCCTTCTTATTATCTCAATTGTGGTTGTTTGAGTTAAATTATTTTAAAATATCCATAAAACCCTATTCACCCCCTCTCTAGTGGTTTTTCAATTGGTATTAGAGAAGGGCTTCAAGGAACTCTAACAAAGTCTTGAAGAATGGGTGACGGGGTAATCAACAACCTCAACCTAGAAGGGACACTCGTGGCTAGACCTCCACCTTTTGATGCCACTAACTACACCTACTGGAAAAGGAGGATGCAATTCTACTTCCAAGGAATTAGCTGGGATCTATGGAGAATGGTATCAAATCCATATGAATTCCCTCAAACAGAGTATGCAACTTGGCATGCTAATACGGTAAGATCAGCCCAAATGAATGCAAAAGTTGTATGTATACTCTATTGTTCAATTTCCGTTGGTGAATTCCATAGAATATCAAATTGTGAAATGACATATGAAATATGGCATAGACTCTCCATAACTTATGAAGTAACTGTTCAAGTTAAGAACTCTAAAATTAGAATGCTTAAACAAATATTTGAACAGTTTCATATGGATCAAAATGAGTCTATTAGTGAAATGTATGCAAAATTTTCTTCTATTGTAAATAGTTTAAATTCTTTAGGAAAAGTAATCTCTGAAGAAGATCAAGTATCAAAAATCCTTAGGTCTCTTCCTCCCAAATACTAGCCCAAGGTGACTGCTATTGAAGAAGCAAATGATCTCACCCAGTTAAGGATGGAACAACTTATTGGCAACCTAGAAGCACATGAGGCAACTTTAGAAGAGGAAGAAAGACGAGAACGTGAACTTCAACAAGGGAAAAAGAAGGACATTGAATTCAAAGCATCAACTGAGATTAGTCATGACACAAGTGAAGATGATAGTTAAGAAGAAACTCTCATTGTAAACGGTAAGTAGTATAAAAGTTTTAAAACTAACAAAACTTCTAGTGTTTCTTCTTCTAGGTGCTTTGAATGTGGAAAAAAGGGACACATGAAAGGTGATTGTCCAAAACTCAAGAAAGGGAAGAAATCATCTCACAAAAAGAAAGAAAGAGCATATAAAGTTGCATGGGATGATTCAAGTGATGATAGTAATGATGGAAAAGAAGAAGTAGAATGTCTTATTGTTACAACAAATTGCAAGAAGAAATTTAAGAAATCAAATAAATTAAATAATGAGTTAAATGCTAAACTTCTTACTCCCACATCTGAAAATGAAGATCTCAAAAAGGCTATTGAAGATTATGATATTAAGATGAAATCTGTAGAAGCAAATTGTAATCTTCTTTCCCTCGAAAAATTAAACTTGCAAACTCAAGTAAATGATCTTCAAAAACAACCTATTTTGTGTACACATCTAGATTATGATATTATTGTGAAAGAAAGAGATTCTCTGTTATTTAATCTAGATCAAGCAAAATTAGATATCAAGAAGAAAATGGATGAGATTATGAAGTTACAGCAAAAAGTGAGTAGCTTGAGTAACAATAATATTCTTCATAATATCTTAAATGATTCTTATTGTCAAATTGGAAGGAGAGGACTAGGTTATAAGACTAAGGGAAAATCTTATCAAAAACCTAGTTGGAAAAGGACACAAGTGCTAAAGAATCAATCCATGTATGTACCCAAGAACAACTCAACTCCTATAAAGAGAAATGATATTGACTCTATTAGTTGTCATTATTGCTTGCGTCTTGGACACTACTCTTTTTCATGCCCATACAAGAAAAGGAATGATGATCTAGCTTGGGTTTCTAAAACTTAGAAGTTTGAATTTGACTAGTTGAGATTTGACCTAAACTGATTCTTGATATACAAATGTCATATCTCAACACAATCGAGCTTTAACTTTCATATTCTTGTTTTACTTAGAAACAATTACTGAAAACAGTTCTGAAACATTATAGAAACATTCTCGGTAGAGAAATTGTTCGATCGAGAACACGGTCGGTCGAGAAATAGTCAACCGAGCAGGTTACTATTTGAAGTATGCAACAAATCTGATAAAATTTGTACAAACAACAACATTATCGGTCGAGAAAAACGTCAACCGAGATAAAATTCAGTCAACAAACAGTTCAACCGAATCAAGTTCTGCTGAACCTATTTTCAATTAATCTAGTTTTCTATCAATTTGTTATTAATGATTGATTTAATATGCAAATCAAGAATAAATCTTGGAGACCATTTCTTTTTAAAAAAACATATTGATCTTTTGTATCATGAAATTGTTGAACAAAGGTATAACATTATGTATATGAAATCCTTAAACATATTTGCAAAAGTGCTATATGAAGACTGACATTGAACATACTTTCTTCATTGATTGAAAAAGTTTATTAAGCATGTTTATTTACAAGGTTTATCTTAAAATCCATGAATCATGAATGATATTATTTTGGTTTATCCTCTACACGGTTTAAAACTGAAAATTATGAACCATGTTGGTATAATCAAGGAAATTACTATTTTATCATAGTCCACATGGTTTATCCTAAGTATTTCTTGGTCTAACTATGTAGGAACCATGTGTATTAAAATTTAAATGGTCATAATTATTGTATTTCATGAAGTTACATGCTTCCATCTTGATCATTGTATTGTGGATATACTTCTATTGTTCTATCATAATTATTGTGCCATAATCATTATGTTTCATTGGTTTGTATACAATAATCTTTGATCCATATATACATACCATGAATGGATATTGTTTTTGATCATTGTGATTCAGCTCATATGAAGATGCCATTTTGCATAAACAGTAAAACTTCATGACACAAATGCATTTTAAATTGAAAATCTGCAGAAATCGCCTCTTGGTTGAAATCAAGCTTGACCAAGGGGCGCTATGGTCGAAGTCAAGGTTGACCTAAAATAAGCTTGACAAAATGCTTATGTGTACATCATTTTACTGCACTTAATCTTAGTATCTTGATTCAAAATGTGTTTATCATATTGAAAACATAATTTTAGTGCATAACACTCATAAAAGGTCAACTTATTATGATCTAATATTGATTGTGACCTTAGAATCCTTAAATTATATTGACTATAAGATTAAGGGGGAGCTCACACAAACTATCTTGATTATAAGATTAAGAAGCTTGTTATGAACTTAGTATTTTTAATCTTGATTATGAAAATAAAGGAATCTACAAATGTCATGAATGTGATATATATCTTATTCTTAATGGAATTCTCTAAACAAGTCATGGCTTAAAATCCCGTGCATTTGCTTAGAGATACTTTTTATGTACTTTACTATAATATGAAAGGATTCTCATATCATTTTCAGGGTTTAACATCCCTTGCAAAATGGATGACAAATCAATATGTATTTATCATGAGCTTAAGGGAATCTCATTTCATTTTCAGGGCTTAACATCCCGTGTTAAATGGATGAGAAATCAAAATACATATGCCATAGATATAAAAGGATCTCATATCATTTCAAGGCTTAGCATCCTTTGCAAATGATTGAGAAACAAATTGTGGCTAAATTCGACAATTAATTGTTTACATTTATATTAATCCCTATTTTTAAAACTGAATATCTTAGTTAGGAGGAACATAGCATAAAATTAAGGGGCAGATGTAAAAGTCATACAAAATGATTTTCCCGGATATCTTTTTGAAATGACAAAGGGGGATAAATAATATAAACTGAAAACATAAAGTAAAAAGAGTTTCATAAATCTCGAGCCAGTACACACTTGCAAAACAAGAATGGCTACAAAAGGTAAACTTCATGTATGAAACTCATATGATTTATATTTCCTTATTTTGGAAATGTTTGTCATCTTCAAAAAGGGCGAGATTGTTGGCTAAATTAGACATTATTATAATCCCTTTATTTCGTTGATGACAAACATTTCATTCTTGTGGATCTAACATGCTACTTGATTGTTGCATAAATTAGGTGGATGACAAACAACCTGGAAGATCTATATGCTCAAATTGCTTAAATTCATGATTGTCATCAAATGTAAAAACTTGTACAAGTATATAATGTACAAGTACTTAGATATCATGTAAATCAAGCATTTAGATCTTCCCTAGTCAATCAAAACACTTAGATAGGTCATCCCCTACAATAGTGTCACAACTGCATACTCATACACACACTTAGTACTTAGTTTAAAATATTGAAACAAGGTTAATCTCAGTTGACAAAATTCTCGATCGAGACACTCTCGGTCGACAAACTCTTCGACCGAGAATGACCCAAGTAGCCATTAGACACAACATACAAGGTAGTTGGGAGTTGGATTAGAACATTATATACACTTGCTCTAGATAGTCCCTCGGTCGACAAGTCCTCGACCGAGAAGGACTCTCGGTCGACAATTCTTTGACTGAGAAGAGTTTTGTCTGCACTTTTTAGAGTTAATTAACTAGTCATTGTTAAAGAAACTAATGGTTACCTAATGGCTAGTTAAGCACTAAGAACCCCCTAGAAAGTGTCTAGAACGTCCTTAAGCATCCATAGGCCATTCCTATAAATAGGACAAGCCATAGGACACCCAAAAACACACTTGTGCAATACTTGAGCTTTCATACTTGCAATTGGCAATCTGTTTTGAGCAATTGAGCAACACTAGTACTTGCTACTCATTTCCTTTGCTCCAAATTCATGTCTTATAGGCTAGCATCGAATATCCACTAAACCTACACTTTAATACTCATTGGTTAGGAGATCAATACACTTGATATAGGAAATCAAGCCTTGTGCTTCAAGTGGTAATTGTAATTTCTATTTCCTTTCTTGTTCTTTCTTATTGCTTGTACTCTCCTTGCTACTCCTAGGGTTGGAGGTTGCGGATTGGAGAGAGTTTGATCTTCTTGGTGAAGAAGGAGATCTTTGGAATACTTCTAGACGACTGTCTCAATGGGAAGCTACTTCAAGAGGAAGGCTACTTCAAGGGGGAGCTTGAAGTTACTTCAAAGAAGGTTGCTTCAAGGTTGGTGAGACTACTTCAAGGTGAAGGTTGTCCAAAGGGTGTTGAAAGTGTTGTAATTTTATGTAATATCCTTGCGAGGTAATAAAATTAAATACTTTCAAAATCTTGGTTGGGTAAGCAACCGGGTAGTGGATTGACTGCCTTAGTATTTGCTAAGGTTGGAACCACTCTAAACACCTTGTCTCCTTCTTATTATCTCAATTGTGGTTGTTTGAGTTATATTATTTAAAATATCCATAAAACCCTATTCACCCCCCTCTAGTGGTTTTTTCAATAGGGTCACTCACATAGGAACTCATCAAGAAGAGGAGTTTGATCTTGAATTACAATTGGATTGATTACTAAAGTGTTTAGGTATTCAATTCACACAACTGATTTGATTGGCTGACTAAGTCTGACAAACATCCATCTCACCGAGTGAGATGACCATCTGGGCAGCCATACGAGCGTCTCAAGAAGTTGAGATAGCCGTTTGGGGGTCATGTTGATCAAAGATCAAATTGACTAAGTTCTGCCCTTAAACCAATCAGATCAATATGATTGAACCAACCGACTCATCTCAACTCACCAGATGGCCATCTAGGTGAGTGAGATGGGCGTCTCACTTTGGTGAGGCGGCCTGATTAGGGCCGAATGAAGGTTCATGAAATTTCCCAAAAAGTTTAAATTGCATATACTTGGAAAGAAAGTTAAATTAATATGTATATTAATTGGAATTGAAATTGCCAAATTTGTATGTGATTGGTAAACTGCTAAATGATAGTTTGGAAGTGTGAGATGACCATCTCGCACATCATACGATCATCTGGGTATGTGAAATGGAAATTTCAATAGTCGTAGGTTGTGAAAGTTCACCTTCTTCCGGTCCTTTCCACTCCCACACAATCCCATACATATTGGAAACCCTGTGCGGAACCCCTCCTATAAAAGGAGGGGTACTGGGGACTTCCAAAGACACAACATTGAAAATTGAGAATCAATTCCTCTGACAACTGTTGTCTTCTTTGGTTGTGGTAACTAACAAATCCCAATCAAGTCCTACCCGACAGGAAGGAATAGCCAAAGGGAGAGAGCAACTGAGAAGTTGTCGTTATGGGAGAGCAGGTTGGTGACTAGTAAACCAATGTGAGGGACAAATCCTTTATTATGACCCCACCTCCCGATAGACCCCAATTAAGGGAGACCGAGAGGTCGAAGCCACACCCATAACTTCTGGATCAAAGGTTTGGCAATTAACCAAGAATAATTATCAAATTTTAACAGACTAAATGGGAAAACTGTAAGAAAATAAACTTTTGCATACCTTTTTGAAAACTTGGATCTCTAAACTTCTATCCACTTATGGATTATATTCTAACTAATCCTCCTTGTATTTTACTTCATGTATTTCACAATATGACGATTTACTATTTGTCCTTTTGGCTTGAACCTAAAACACCGACAAACAAAAAGTCGGTCAGCCGAAATTGGTATGTGGGGGAAACAATAAATGTGCAACTATGATAACAATGTAATCATTCAATTAATCATGTAACAACCAATATTAATTTTTAAATATAACTTCGCGATCCATGAGTACCCTATCCTCTGTGCTATCCCTACAGTGGACCTGGATACTACCTTCCTTATGGTAGATCCCCATTAAACCCCTCATGGTCCCACCTATAGGTGAACCAGTTTCTAGGGTTGAGTCACATGGCACTACTCGTAAGTAGCCCACTCCTTAACTCATGGCAGGCTAATGGGTCTCATGGCACTACACTTGGTAGCCCAATTTCTAACCCACAATAACCTAGACCTTACTCTAGGTTACCCCTTTTAGCCTTTACAAGTCACAGATGTGGTCCCGGATCTAGCCAGTTATACATGTATATTCATAGTCACTCTATAGTTGCATGAAATAAAAGCATCCAATAGTTATCTCAAGCCATGAATGAAACGTCGATAAAATCCTCAGAAAACTAGTTGGGATAATCATAAGCGTAACCACATACCTAATTTGATGATTTTACAAGCATTAAGTAAACCCAACCAAGAATAAAATCCAAGCAAGCAATTCAATCATCACATAATTCCTGAAAAGAATATGCACTCTATTTATTACACACTTTATCAAGAATCTACTTTATTGACTTGGATTCACTTTCAAGGGTTTTTCTATCCATTTTAGAGTTTCATTAATCTTCATTAGGGTTTCTTAGATCCATTCCTCAAACTTTATCCCTTTTAGGTCAACAAACCCTAAAATACTCTTTTCTACTTATATGAACCTCAATTGCTCAACCATCCATTTTAATAGTCTTTTATACCCAAATTGACTTAGGATCATTGTATCCCTATTTATTCATGGATTTGAACAATTAAAACAATTAAAAGACATATTCACCTAAATTAGGGTTTTCAAGCTCATTAAGGCATATTCATGCACGAAACCCTAAATTAAGCCAATTATATAAAAAGATCATCTTTTTAGATTCTATCTACACATTTATCAACAATAGGTTAATATTGGCTTGAATTATCCATTGAACAACATTAAATCAATCTATCCTCAAATCTAAGGGTTTTTCATAAATTAAATCATTAAAGATGATAGCTTTATGTACTTTTCAAATTTCAAGCATATTTAAACTAATTACATGCAAAGATCATCATTTTCGATCTTAAAGTACCATTTTTACATTTAACATGTTATTATCAACTTTAGTGATCCATTAAACCCTATTGAACACTTTATTCATTTCAAAATAGGGTTTCTTAATCTTTAATTCAGTAAAGATGATAATTTACACTACCTTTTCGAATAGCAAGAGGCATTAGCTTCTAACTATATTTTTGTTGCATTCCTCTCATTTTTCAGAGCAAAATGCATATATTATTTGCTATTATCAGAGTTACGAATAGCAAGATATGATTTTTGCAAAATAAGAATACCTTTGGCCAATCAGATTGCGCCATGTGTGCGCTCCATGCAACGTTGCTCAGCTTTGTTGAAAACATAACGTAATGTTCGTTTTTCCCCTGGTTAAGTGACCAACCTTTTTAGAGCACAGAGGGCAGAAAAGTCCAACGCGCCTCTCCCTTCTTCAACCTCAGGCAGGTTGATCGCAGCTGCCCTAGCCGCCGACCCACAGTTTTGGCACGGCTCCCGCTCCCCGATCTAGACCCGACCTTCACCGGAAAAGCATCCCTTGCCTCTGCCGCCCTCATATGCACATAGGGCGCCAAAAACCCGCATCCAAGATGGTCGGTTGTTCGCTCGTTAGGCCAAACACCTGCGGTCGTCACTGCAGTCGTGCGGCCACGACTGTGCACCGGTTTAGGCGAAGGGAAGACCGCCAAGCACTCCGT
This sequence comes from Alisma plantago-aquatica, assembly GCA_963693085.1. NCBI lineage: Eukaryota > Viridiplantae > Streptophyta > Magnoliopsida > Alismatales > Alismataceae > Alisma > Alisma plantago-aquatica. Next base: position 1,296,671,763 of record OY856411.1, read on the forward strand.
TGATGTCGTGGGACCTCAGAGCCTCCAAAAGGACCACCAACCAACCCTCGATGCTCCAGGTATAGGTCTACACCCTCTGTTAGGGTTTTGAATGAAAAAGGAAGAAGAAGATGGTAGAGAAATGTGGGGTTCTCTCCCCCTCCGAACTAGGGCTCTACTCCTTATATATGGGTGAGAAACGAAGCCCTCGGTAGGCTTATACACGACTCAAAGAGTCCCTTTCCAAAAGGATTCATATTCCTTCTAGGAGAAGCATTCTTCTCTCTCCTCATTATCCTTTTGTTAAGCTTTATTTCATGGATAATTGGAGAAACGAAAATCCTTTCTCTTATTATCATTATTCTTGCATTTTAATCTATTGGCCACAAATTTCTATTCTCTTTTGATAGAGATTACTTCCTTTTCATCAAATTCATTAATAATGCATTACATTATCCTCTTATTTTGTAATTTTGGTATTTTCCCTTTCTTTCCTCTTTATTGGGGCTCCTTGGATCCCAAGAAACTTTATTATTTTGAAATCCTATTTATTGGATACTCAATATCCTTCTAGATGCATCTAAATGCATTATTCCTCATTATCATGTTGATTTCTTATTAAAATATTTCCTGTTGAGGATTTCTATTTATTCTCTTTAATTTTCCTCATTGGTTTTCCTTTTTACATTAGGAATCCTTGGGATATGAAATCCCACAAAGGATAACTCAATTCCACCTTTTTCCACTTATTTTCCACATTTTACCATTATTTTCAATTTCTTTCTTAATAAAGAAATACTTAATTGATCTTTTCTTTTCTTATTGCATTCTCAAAGCAACTGTGGTCTCCTTGGAACCCAAGGAACCCAAGAGGCATGAAATCCCTCTTTGGCTTTGCCTTCTAGAGGTTTCCACATATTTCTTTTCTCAAATATTCAATTATTCATTCACTAATTGGATTTCCTTATTATTTGTGCCCAATAGCCAATAAAGCCCACAAAACAATCATCAAGGCTATTGTGAATGAAATCCATGTCTTCAAAACAAATTATATCATTATTTGTTCAAATATCATTAATATGAGAAATTACATTTCTCGGCAAATGAACCCAAAATCAGGGTTGTAACATCCTTCCTGCCCGTTCTTGGTGAACAACATGAGTTCTAGTTGTCCTGTGTGGACTACTCTAGAGGTAGGAGTCTGTTGGCTGCTTCTAGGGGACAACTGCAGCCTGTAGTCCATGGTCTAATCAAAGGAGCACACAGAAGTTGTCTTGTTTTTTGTCTGCGGTGAAAACCAGGAGGTGGACAACCACTGTCTAAGAGTAACTTATCAACAGTTGCAAAGAAGCAATTTTTTTCATTGGACATGCTCTAGGACCAAGTATAACTTTCTAAAACCATCCTTCCTATTTCATAGTATTTGACACAATCTTCCTACAATGGGAATATCAGAAGATAAAGAAATTTCTTTTTGCTGCTATACTCTGTTCATGTACTTCTCAATAGTGGTATTAGAGCCACATCAATTTAGTATGTTTTAGGATAATCAATATGATTGGATTTTTTGTTTTATCATTTATTTATTGCATACGATCTGAATATTTAAATTGCTCTCATGTGCATATCCGATCGAAGACCATATAATCCCAAACTAATATATATATATATATATATATATATGCAATTTACATGTGTCGCCCTGAAAGCAGTTTTGATGGTGGATGTGTAGTGTGGTTATGGCCAATACCCTTTATCTGTGTGTGGTTGGCTGGTTTGGTTCTTATTTATCTTGGTCTATGCACCGATCCTCTACCCTCTCCTCCCAATGTAAAGTTAAAGATTTCCTACCTTTGCTCCCATCAAATGTAACTTAAGGTTTCTCTTATTCAATGTAATAAAGTAGCAATGGGATGGTTTCCTCATGCAATGAAGTTGAATATGTTCATCGCCGATTGAGACAACCAGTTTTTGAGACAAGGCAACCGTCTAGAGGACCGTAGAGGATAGAGAAATGGAATTAGATGAACATCTGGTGGACCTAACCGATGTTTGGAAGGAGTCCAGATATTGGTTGAATTGGAGGTCAGGTGACCATCCCCGGAGGCCCAACCGACCATTTGGAAGGAGTTCAAACATTGGTTGGATAGGAGGAGCGAGATGAAATGTTCAAAGGTTAAACCAATCTACCCATATTGGTAAGCACAAATCTACATCAACCATAGGTTCATACATATGATGTGATGATTGACCTAGGTGGTAGTAATTCCTTGCGGCTCTAAGGAATTACAAGTATACAATGACTATAACCATCGATTTTTGTTTACATTACATGTTTACATTGTGGGATATATCATGTATGTGATACACACTATATATGTGGTGATTGGATACGATATATGTATATATATGATATATATAAAACCCTTTAATCAAACATAATAAATAGTAGATGCCTTCCTATAGAAATACACATGAAAAGCTTGTTTGACTAAGCGTAGGTTACATCTTCGCTTGGTGCACCATCTACCTTGTAGAAGTGTGATGGTAATGATGTAGGTTCTTCCTCCGCGAGGTGCATTGTTATTAATTAAGGACCTTATCGCCCAAATTTTAATCAAAATAAATCAAATCAATATGAGTTTTGACAAAATTACAAATTATTTTATAGAAACAAATGACAACCACAAACAATCACTTTTCTCTACGATCAGTCCTTATAAAGAACAAACTTACTGGGAATAACTTCCATGACTGGTTCAGGATGCTGAGAATTGTTCTAACATAGGTGCACAAGAGATATGTCCTAGAAATGCCAGAACTAGAGGAACCAGCTCAAAATACTCCAAAGTCTGACAAGGATACTTATAAGAAGAATACTGAAGCTGTCATGGATGTCAAATGTTTAATGCTATGCTCCATGAACAATGAGTTACATAAGCAACATGAGAACATGGGTGTCATTGAGATGGTCACAGATCTCAATAACATGTATCAAGATCAGGCAAGACAAGAGAGATATGATGTCTCCAAGGAAATGTTCAAATGTACCATGGCAGAAGGTGACCCAATATGTCATCATGCGCTCAAGCTGATTAGGTATGTAGAGAACCTTGCTAGATTGGGATTCCCCTTGGGTCAAGAGTTGGTCATTGACATGATTCTACAGTCTCTTCCATTGTCATATAGTCAGTTTGTCATGAACTATAACATGAACGACTTTGACAAGCTGTTGATAGAGTTGTTGGGCATGTTGAGAACAGTTGAGACACAAATGAAGAAAGACTAGCCAAAGTCTGTGATGATGATCAGAAAGACAAAGGGGCATTTAGAAGGCAAAGGAAAAACTACAAAGAGTTCTAAAGCTAGCTAGAACCCCAAGTCTACAGATCTCAAGGAAAAAGGTGGAGTAAAGAAACAAAGAGGTGATTGTCACCATTGTCACCAACATGGACATTGGAAGATAAATTGCTCACTCTAGTTAGAGGAACTAAAGAAGAATAAAGATGGCACTGAGGCCTCCACTTCAGGTATAAACAATATAAGATAAATTTGGTTACTTCTTAAATTTTGGTATATGATACTAGATAGAGATCTGACATACTGATGTGCAGGACCTAAAAAGAAATAAAAGCCCTCACAGAAGGACAAAGATGGATAAGGCGGAGCAAGTGTTGCGGAAGACATAGTGTACATTTAAATCTTTCTTAGCCCAATGGTCATGTAATACAGTTACTAGGACTTCTATTTCATTATGCCATTAGAATAGAAACATTTTCTTCATGCATCTTGTATGGACAAGGATGATTAGCAATAAAGAATTATTAGTGTCTCTATTTCAAAATATATGATCTGCATGGCATTGTCCCAAAATCATCTTGTGATATTTATGCGAGCTAATCCAAAGATGAATTTTTAATGTCTATACCAAAGTATTATAATTGATAACTCAAGACTATCATTACCATTAGTCATCTTATGCGGATATGAGAATTGCATGCCTAGAATACATATTGATGTTGATTTAGATTCCCTTGGTTATTGAACCTAAGGAAACATGCAAGTCTTATTCACGCACAATATGACATGACGTTCTTCAAATTTAATATACTTTTAAGACATAAACGAACCCTTGAGTGACACATGAATATGATAACAATACCTCGATTTTGCATCACAATTAAATGATGCACAAAACCTAGCCTGAATTAGGCAATGATGACTAGTTAGGGTTTAAATTTAAACATGCCCTATATATGTTCATGATATGTTTCAATACTTAGTATAGAAGCATGTAATGAGACATTGGATCTTTTCCTAATTTTTGGTAGTGTAACTCCTCTCTAATGATTATGAATACAATAATTAACCTAAGTTTCTAATGTGGTAAATCACATGAGTCCCTAGCTCAAACCTAAAATGTAATTGGGCATTTGGGTTTGTTATGGTCAAATTAGTTAACTTACAAAATTTTAGTAGGTTTGATTAACCCTAACTATGCCAAATATAAACACGAAGAAAAGGATAGAAAATATGATTTATTAACCCAACTATACAAATAATACAACTGATGCACATAATGATAACTAAGTCGATCAAGATCAAGCTAAGTTTGACTGTCACATTTATTTTCTCAGTTTTGTCCCAACTTTTGTGGGTACGAGGTCACGTTGAATCATCAAATGAAGATTGCATGACCCTCATCTTCTAACCCATGCGAGAAACACGGTCCATTAGAAACCAACACATTGAGGTTCCGACCCCTTGATATCTCCCTATATTGCATGATTTCTGGGGATATCACTATCATCGCCCTTGAGAGCCATTCCAAGTCTATAGAGACTTAACTTGAGCCCTATCTCCAACCAGAGCAGAAACACCCAAAAACTCCTTCTTTCCCAGTTCACGCAGCCGCCACCACAGGCCACCAAATGTCACCACACTAGATAATAAAGACCTCAAAAACTTGGATGGACCCAATAAAAGTCTATTATACCTTCAATTATAGCCAAGATGTCCTAAAGCACCACCTCAGTTCCATTCTTCCTCCCCAACAAAGGTGAGATTAATAGAGTATCTTTGGTCACCATTTTCAAATACATTATGTAATGAGTTTCCTGACCTCTTTGTCTTCATTTTCTACATGTTAATTACTTATGTGATGCACTTGGTCGATTCCACAAACTGCTTTCATTGTTGATGGTGATAGTGCCCATCAAGCCACTCTAGTAATTGCTTCCTCATGGTTTTTTCTCCTCACATTTTTAGTCGATCACGCCTAAGCTATTCCCACCCTTAGTTACTCTAGTTTTTCATTGTTTGGTCAAAATCCCTTTTTTAGTTGGGTCCCCAATTTCCATTCATGGAGGAAGGTAGGAGATGGAGCTAAAGGGCTTTGAAAGTTCTCCTCAATAGCTCCTAAATTCCTTTGATGCATGTGTAGTTTATCAGACTTGTGGTTTTCACGATTTGAATCCTTGTCTCAAGATGAGCTGGGAGGTTGAGGCTTCAAGAGCTTCATGTTCCATGGACAAGAAAGACCAAACTAGATGGATCTTTTACACTCCCATCCACATAAATGATTTTTATTGGTCATAATCCCTAGGGCAATTATGGAATGTGGGAATATTTTTTTATGCAATTACACACTTTATTTGAATGAAGTTTTGATTGAGTTGTCCCTATCATGCCTTAGATCAAAAATAATACCAGGGACATATCTGTAACTTTTCAAGTTCTTTTGAGCAGAAACTCAAGTATTTTGGGAAATTGATTTGAATAATTTCCCTCAGTTCTGATTAGTTCGTTCCTATCCAATCTTAGATAAACAGTAGAAATCAAACTAAAACTCATATGAGAATGACTTATATATGAAAGGTGATGAATTTTTTGATATCTAGCTAATGATCTAGGTTTTAGGAACTATTTTAGGTTTAGTTTTCATGAAGTATCAGACTTAAATATAATTAGGGTTTATGATCCTAATTAAGATACATTGAATTATTATTACAGGTTGATTAATGGTTGACATTAGGATAACTATAAGTGTTTTATCTTTAGTGACAAAGGTAGGTGGTCCACTCACTTGAGTATTTAATATGTATTATTCTTAGAATGTTCACATGCCTATGTTGTTAAGTGAGATATTCATGATTTACATGCTTATGGAAAATCATGTTCATGCTAAGAAGTTACATTTTATACTGTGAACATGTCATGTATCACCACCATGCTAATGTATCAAGAGATAGTGATAATCATATTTAGTCAATTAAGAAATTATGGAAATCATGTTTAAGATTAAGAAATCATGTTAGGTTAATATACTCCTCTCAATCATGTTTGAGTGAGCCTTAACTGGCCTTATGAGCTATGTGAGGGCATTATGTGAGCTTAATATGAGCATTGTGGTGTATTAATGAGAAGTACTATATCAACTCAAGATAAAATACACAATTTTTATGTAATCATTCCAATTTTACTTAAGTCGTCAGTAATCACGTTAATCATGTTAAGTACTCATGCTTCAAATTATTTTCATGCATTAAGATTTAAGTTAATATAAGAGTTAATTTGACATCAGATTATGGAGTTACTCCCACTCCTTAGTGCAAGTCAACTAAAGAGACCTGACCCATAAATGTAGTGCAGGTCATGAGGCCCATACCCTTATTGTAGGCCGATTTAGATAAGATGATCCAGGCCAGAGTGCAAGTCGTGAGACCCAGGTACTAAAGTACATGTCTCCAACATAAGTTATGTAAAAAGATAATAACTAAGCTTAAAGAAAGATCATATATTCATGTTCAAGTTTCTTTTAGTTTTTATGTTACCTTTTGTGCATCATATTTAAGAATAATGTGTAGTTATTTTTATATTCAAGTATTTTAGATATTTAGAATACTCATGCCACTTACTAATTATCATTTTTCCAATGCATGGCTAGGTACGAGATGTCCGCAAGTGAAGATCATAGGACTATTAAGACATTAGTCTATGAGCATGGAAAATTTAATAAAATATTACGAGTGCCCTGGTGGGGTGCCACTATCCACCATATGTTTAATTTCATGCACTAAGACAACCTTATTTATGTTTAAGTCTTTGGTTGTGGAATTATTTGTATTATGTTTCCATCTTTTGCAAACTTTTGAGAATGAGAAATAATATGTGATCATTAGTTAGCTATCTTTTCAACTATTCCTTGTGTGTGATATTCAAGAAACGTGATACCCCAACAATGTTATAAGTTTGGAATTGATGCTTCTGCTCATATGGTTGTTGTGTAAAATTTGGGGTGTTACAACTTGTTATCAGAGCAAAAGGATAATTGTCCACTAGGCACTCTCATGACTCTCAATCAATTAGAATTCCTTTATGTCCACCTGGCACAAATCTCCTTATGCATCCTAGGATGAAGTAATGGAGTCAAGAGGTTAGAGTAGACATCATATTATATGAGGAATGATTAAAGGTAGAAACCATGAAAAGAATATAGGTCTAGAGGTTTATGTATACTAAGTCATGTGTAATGGGGATAGATCCCCATATAGTTTGGATATTATGTGTTAAGCTTCGTATGTGATATGTTACATCTTTCCTCAATGGTAAGTGCACGCCAATTGAGGATTGTAGAGGAGAAATCACATGCATAAAGACTTGTTATGCATCTCTTTACCACTTATTAGTGCATGTGGTATGGGATATAAGTGATTATATGTTGGCGAAGACTAGTATAATGAGGCCTGATGTCATTGGGTATGTGATTGATCAACACATATCTGATAAGGTCACAATCATTAATAATACAAAGACCTAAATTAGATAGTCATCTAAAGATAATACATTAGTTAGTGAAAGAAACATTATTTATGCCAAGGATAGATGTTCCACACATTCATGATCAAGTTATGAGAATGAAAAAGAAAGTTAATAGGAGTGATTTTAAGAAAGTAATATAAATAAGTGATAATTCAAGAAAAATGAGCACTTTGGTGGAATGAGCACATGTGCCTCTTTGGAGAAATATGTACTTTAGTGCAAAGTTATGTAGAGAATTCACTATGATTGACCAAGTTTGTAATAAGATTATGATTATGATAATGATAAAGGAAATGAGTATGATTTTAATGATAGATGATGAATGTATGGTTTAGTTTACATCAGTAATGCATACATGTGCTATTATTGTTAATCATGTTAGACAAGATTGAGGTATCCATGTTAATGACATATAGCGAACATGTTAGTATAATTTATGAGACTTGAGAGTTTTAGCATCCCTAAAATTTAGTTTAGTATAAACATGACCAATAAATCTAGTTACAAAGTTAACATACTTCCAAGACATAAATGAACCCTCAAGCGACCATGAATATCATAATGATACCTCTATTTTTACATCATAGTTAAATATTGCACAAAGCCTAACCTTAATCAGGCAATGATGACTAGTCAAGGTATGAATAGAAACATACCCCATATATGTTCATAATATGTTTCATTACTTAGTATACAAGTATGTAATGAGACATTGGATCTTTTCCTAAATTTTGGTAGAGTAACTCATCTCTAATGATTATGAATACAGTAATTACCCTAAGTTTCTAATATGGCAAATTACATGATTCCCTAGATCAAACCTGAAATGAAAATGGATATTTTGGATCCTTATGGTTGAATTAGATAAGGTACTAAATTTCATTAGGTTTGATTAACCCTAAGAATGCCAAATATAAACAAGAAGAAAAGGATGGAAAATCCCATTTATTAACCTAACTATGCAAACAATACAACCAATGCAGATAATGATAACTAAGTCAATCATGATCAAGCTAAGTTTGACTATCACACTTATTTTCTTTCTTTGGTCCCTACTTTAGTAGGCATGGTTCACACTGAGTCATCATACAAAGATATGAGAGTATGAACCTCATCTTCTACCTCTAGTGAGAGATGTGGTCAATGAGAAATAGAAATGCCAAGGTTCAGGCTCCTTGATCTATCCCTATACTTCATAATTTCTTGGGATATCACAACCATAACCCTCGGGAGGACATTCGAAGTCTACAAAGTGTTAACTTGAGCCCTATCTCTAACTAGAGCGGAAATATCCAAAAATTCCTTCTTCCCCAGTTGACACAGCCACCACCACAGGCCATCAAACACCACCACACTAGATAATAATGACCCAAAAAGCTTTCGTGGACTTAATACGACTATCCCATACCATTAATTCCATCCAAGATGTCCTGAAGCACCACCCCAATGCCAATCTTCTTCCCCATAGAAGGAAATATTTAGAGAGAAGATTCGACTTCCATTGTAAAATTCATTGTGCATCAAGTTTCCTGGCCTCTCTGTCTTCCTTTTCTACATGTTTTTTACATGTGTGATGTGCCATGTTTGAGTCCCTAAACTTTGACTGCATTGTTGGTGGTGACAGTGTCAATCACACCTCTCTAGTGATTACTTCATCACAGTTTTTGCTCATCACACCTTCAGTCAATCATGTTGAAATATTCCTACCCTCATTTACTCTATTTCATCATTGTTTAGTCAAAATTCCATTTTGAGGGTCCCCAATTTCTGGCCATGGTGGCAAGTAGGAGATGGAGAAACATGACTCTGACAGATCTCCTCACAAGCTCCTTGAGTTCTTTGATGCATGAGCATTTTACTGGACTAGTTTTCACAATTTGAAGCCTTGGTCTCAAGATGAATTTGGAGGTTGAATATAAAAGAGCTTCCCATGCCATGGACAAGGATGAACAAACTAGGTGGATCTTTTATGTTCCTTTACCAACAAATGATTTTTACTGTCATAATCCATAGGACATTTCTGACATGTGTGGATATTTTGTTTATACAATTACACACTTAGTTTAAGTGAAGTTTTTACTCAGTTGTCCCTATCATGTCATAGATCTCAAATAATACCAAGGACATATCTATAACTTTTTGCCTTCTTTTGATCTAAGATTTAGGTATTTTGGGAAATTTATCTAAAGGATTTCTCTCACTTCTGATTTGTTAGTTCCAGACCAATATTAGATCAATCATAGAAATTAAACTACAACTACGATGAGAATAACTTATATATTACAGTTGATCAATTTTTCAAGATCCAAGATTCATGTATTTTGGGAAATTAATTTGAAGGATTTCTCTCACTTCTGATTGGTCAGTTCTTATCCAATATTAGATAAATCATAGAAATTAATCTACAACTCCAATGAGAATGAAATATATATTAAAGTTTATTAATTTATCAAGATCTGCTAATGGTCTAGGTTTCAGGACATGTTTAGGGGTTTTTTTCATGAAGCATCAGACTTACTGTAACTAGGGTTTATGATCCTAATTAAGAAACATTGAATTACTATTACATGTTTATTAAGGGTTACATTAGGATAACTATAGATGTTTAAACTCTAGTGACAAAGTTAGTGGTCCATGCCCATGCGTATCTAAACATTTTTATTCTTAGCATGTTTACGTGCTATGTTATGTGAGATATTCATGATTTATATGCTTATGAAAAATCATGTTCATACTAAGAAATTACATTTTAAAATGTGTTCATATTTATGGTTTCAATTGAAATATTATGTATAACTACCATGCTAATGAATCAAGAGATAATGATAATTATATTTAGTGAATTAAGAAATCATGTTTAAGATTATGACATCATGTTAGGTTAATATAGTCCTCTCATTCATGTTTAAGTGAGACTTAATTAGTCTTATGAGCTTTGTGGGAACATTATGTAAGCTTTAACCAAACTTATGTGAGCCTTGACCGACCTTATGAGCACTGTGGTGCATTCAGGAGAAGGACTATATTAACTCAAGATAAAATACACAGTTTTCATGTAATCATGTTCATTTACTTAAGTCTTTAAGTAATCATGTTAATCATGTTAAGTACTCATGCTTAAACTTATTTTCATGCAATCAGATTTAATTTAAGATAATAATTAAGTTGACATCAAAGTATGGAGTTAGACCTAGGCCTTAGTGTAGGTCAAAAAGAAACATGACCCAAACCCTTAGTGCAGGTCATGAGGCCTAGACCCATAGTGCAGATCGATTCAGAATAGATGACCCATGCCAGAGTGCATGTCATGAGACCCATATACCAGAGTACATGTTTCCAACATAAGTTACATAAAAAGATATGAACTAATCTTAAAGAAATATTATATATTAATTTTCAAATTTTTATCAGTTTTATAATAGCTTTCATGAATCTTCTTTTAAGAATAATGAGGTGTTACTTTTATATTCTAGTATTTGAGATATATAGAATACTCATGCCCTTACCGATTGTTTCTTTTCCAATGCATGGCTGGGGATGAGATGTCTGTAGGTGAAGAGAATTGGAGGATTAGGACATCTGGCTAAGAACATGGATAATCTAATAAAAGACTAGGAGTCACTGGTGGGGAGCCATTATCCACCATCTGTTTATTTTCATGTAGGAATACTAGATTGTTTATGTTTGAGTCTTTTGTTATGTCATTAGTTGTATTATGTTTCTATCTTACTTAAACTTTTGAGAATGATAAATGATATGTAGAGTTGGTTATCTTTTCAATTATACGTTGTGTATGATATTCATGAAATGTGATACCCCAACAATGTTATGAGTTAGGAATTGGCGCATCCTCTCATATGTATGTTGTGTGAAATTTTGGGTGTTACAAAACTCTTCCCTTTTATTTAACCATCTAGAATAAAGTACATTTAGATTAGGTTTATCATATTTAGGATAATCTTGTTATTTAAATGAATATCTTCTAATCCAATTTGGAACATATAAAACTATCTAAATTTTAGTAAATTTGATGTGATACCTAGACTATCAATGAGGAATCTAAGAAAATCTAGTTATTCTTTGTTTGGTGAAGTAGTGAAATTTCTCATGCAATGGTTTGGATAGGGTCACACTCCTGGTAAATGCTACTAACCATTGTTACCAAATATTAGATCACCCACCACTTTTTATTTACTTTTTAGCATTGTTTTGATCAATGTGGACTGTGGTTATTTTTTCACTAAACAAAATCTTATAGTGATTCATCTCATTGTACATGAGTGTTGGAAACTTCAAATAAATTGCAAATTTTTACATAGTTTCTTGATTTGGCAATACCAACTATGTATATTATACTTTTTATGATAAACATGTAGTAATTACCCAAGATTACCAAATATAATTAGAGGGTCATATTTTTATGAAAGTAAATGTTATTATAACAAACTCTAATAAATTTTATTGGGCTAAGTATTTCACACTAAGAAGGCCAATTTCATTTTCAACCCTCATATGTCACTTTTTTGTTATTTACAGCTGCACTTTGTGAAAATTAATTGCAAAAACCCAATTATTATCCAAACCATGTGAGAAAGAGGTTTTGTATGCAATTTAGCTACTAAAAACTTTATTGGACCAACTACAACCTCAGCTTATATGTTTAATATATTTGTAATTGTCTTCAAAAAATTAGGGATTATCATATCAATCCAATGCAAGAGATTAAGGATTGAAATTTGATGTTAGGGTTTTAAGATGAAGTAAATTATATTCCTTGTCTATGCCAAGAGTTAAGGGATTACATTATGTAAATTTTATCCTCAAACTACCCTCCTTAAGGTGATTTCTATTCCTAGATTGTAAGCTAACACTTAAATATTGTTATACAATTTCATTCGTTTACAAATATATGTATACCAAAATTATAAACAACCACAACTATGTGTAATATGTGCAAAATGACACAAAGGAACTTAAAAAAAAGTCATACCTATTTCATTCTTATTCTCTTCATCCTCGTCTACCATGGAGAAGACCCCAACTTTTCATAATTCCTTAGGGCATGGTTATCTTGTGGCTCTTTCCTCTGTTGAATCTTGAATAGTGGGAATTACGTGGCCCTCATCATCCCAAAAGTAGCAGAATCAAGTTCAAAATTTGCACTCTCCTATGTGATGCTTGGAGTAGTTCGCACATTGTGTCTTTGCATGAGGATTTGGAGCCATCTCCCCTTGATCCTTCCTCTTCTTATCTGGTGGTTTTTATTCTCCTACTTTCTTCTTGAGCATCTTCCTTCCTTCCACTGTCGACCTAGGTGGTCCTCCAACTCTAGGTAAGCCTCGAGTGCTTCTGACACTATCTTGATGCTACATCCATTCTGCGTGTAGTCCAGATCAGTCTTTAGACCATGCATGAAATTCTTTGTGAGAGGTGTCTCATCAAAGCCATATATGTATTTTCACAGCATATATAACTTCATTGCATACTGGTTGAAAAAGGTATTTCCATACTGCTTCAGGGGTTCAAACTCAGCCTTTTTCTTCTCAATCATGGCCGCTAAGATGTAGCAGTTCTAGAAGGTAATGGTGAACTTCTCCAATGTTAGTGACTCATAATCAAGTCCTCTTGTATTCATGAAGTTGTCCCACCAAAGTGTGTCACTCTTTAATAGTGTGTCCTAGAAAAACTTTGGAATGCTAGTGACATCCCAAATCATAGAAATAGTTCTCACTATTGGGAATCCACTTCTCAACATGACTGACTACATCAACCTCAACTTCTCTTGAGAAAGGTCTCTAGTTGTATCTTTGAAAATTTGACCAGGGTTAGTGCTAGGTTTCTCGACTGTTGGGGCCTCCCAACTTGACTAGTTAGGGCATCTGTAGGATCTATGATAAACACATCTAGGGGGCATAAGGTTACCATTAGAGTTATCCCCTATAAATCCATTGTCCTCATTGACAACATTTTAGGAGAACTTATCTCCATATACATCTCGTTCCCTTATCAAACCTGTTTCCAGAAGCCATCTAGAAATGGGAACATAAACTAGATGGAATTTGTGAAAAACTTGGTTGCCAGGTATAGTTTTCACTCTGGTATCTTATTGTAACATCTCTCTTTCTTAAATTCATACAATACTAACTAGAAGCAAATTATAAATAGGGTATCATAAGCATGTTATCATTGCATGAAAATATAATTTCAATCAACCAACATAGGGTAACCAAATGGTTTTCATGTCTCAAGGTCTATAAAACAAGAAGTTGAAAAAATAAACCAAGCCAATACACGATTTCACAATAAAAAGGAAATTTAATCTACATATTCTAGTACAATTGGCACACAGGTAGGTTGAGTCTTTGAAATCCTGGAGTGAATCCCAAAGCTATACAACACAAGATTCTATCATTTTTTATCATCACCGACAGATATCACATGCACAACCATTTGCTTAAACCATTTTGTAAGCAAAAATGAACTTTTTATAACATAAGATTGCATATACTTGAAAGTAAATATTTCACATCATAATCATCAAAAGTGATGTCTTGTCATTGTGTTGATCTTATTTATAAATGAATTATCAAATTTTCTCCAAAGAGCCTCTTCTCTTTTTCAAAGTGCCTCTTGAATTTTCTCAGAAGAGCCTACTGGGTTTCACTGAAATGCCTCTTGAATTTCACCAAGGTGCCTTTTATTTTTCTCTAAAGAGACTTTTGTTGAGGATATTATGTAAGGTTATTTATCTTAATATTAATCTTGAAATCTCTTACATATTGTTCTTAGATTTTATTCTTAATATGTAGAAAAAGTAATAAAAAAACTCTTCAAATATAAAGAACATATACTTAGTTTTATGATCTTAGAACTTTATCTTATAAAAGAAATTAAAGAATAATTATATATATATATATATCATTACATGTACATTTTGCACATGACATACACACATCTATTAATAATGTTCAAAATACATTGAATACTTACCTTTCTTGGGGCTACTTCAAATAGATCTCCTAGGATTGCTAAAACACTAGTTACCATGTCCATTCGATTAACATTCATTGATAATTCATATTCAATATAATTTTTAGGGTTTCATGATTCATTAATAATATAGGGCAATCTGGGGTCATAGGGATCTTCAAAACTAGTGTCGGAATGATCCTTCTTTGACAATATTTTCAATGACTATATATATATATATATTCTTGAGAACATATGATGCTTTTATTATTATTTAAAGATAATGGAAATCAAACAATTACAAAAATCAGAACCTAATATCCAAAAAAGCACAACCAGAGTCACTCAATTGGCCTAGACTTATTCAGAAGGAAACATGTAGTGTCTTCCTAAAATCCAATGAGAAAGAATTCTTTTGCCGATGGTGCACATTATGAAACCTTAATGATGTTTGAGCTATCAAAGGTAAAGCACAAGTTCATCTCTTCTTCTCCAGTCAGCAAACATGAACATCACAACAATATCAAGGATCCCTAAATTCATAACTTATAATAAACACTTGTCATAAAAAACCAAGGTGCTACACACCTTCCCTGACTCTTCTTGAACTTGGTAAGTGCAAGAACGGGCTGCGGGGAGCACCCGGAATGCTCTTCGCCATGATTGCAAGAAGGTGAAGCATGGAGATCTTTCTATGCTGACAAGAGGAAGAAGAAAAACCTTGGATGATTTCATGATTGTCCAAATAGAAGAAAAGAAAGAAAACTAAATGAAAATTGTGACCAAAATTGGAAGATGTCATGTGGATGCACAAAATGATGCAATAAGGAATGATAAAGGGGAAATAATGGAGTAACTATAACATACCCAATTTTGGTACTAAATTAAATTTTTAGCTATTATTCGTATCGTCTCAAATTAAAATTTCTTTTGCTACTTTTTTCATTTAAAATTTCATTTCATCGAAGTATATTGAAATTCGAGTGCCAAAATGCAATTTTTCCTTAGTTTGATCTATCCATCAAATTTAGGACCCACAACTAAAGATTTCAACTCAATTATAAATTTTTTTGCATTGGATCACAAAAACATATAATACTAGCTGGTTACTAAATAGTTATATTAGGCATCTTAGATATATAAATATGCGAATCAATATTTCTTAAAATCAAGATTAGTGCAATATTGAAACATGGCCAAAAAAACTTTTTGTCATAAGGACTATGGATTTAAGAGTTAAATAATCTGAATAAAGGAGACTAAGGTGAAAGGAAAAAAACATCATTAATTTTCAGTCAAAGTTAGACTTTGACCATCCCTAACCCCCACTACCATAGATTCGTGACTCCACAACTCTATTACAAAAAATAATGATTAAATATGCACATCTCCTTCACCCTTCTTCTTGTCATTCAATTCCTCTACCCGAAAGGCAATCCTCCTTCCCCAATGGTCGCAACGAATGAATCTCCTAAACCCTAGAAGGGGCTCTTCCATGGCCGTATTATTCCACCCCAAAAAAATTGCCTCTATACTGTTATGCTTGCTACCAACGCGGATACAAGTAACTCACATGAGCTCCTCCTCCTCATCTCTATTAACACCATGAAACTTGAGTTCTCTTAACAAATTTAATCTTTTACCCATCTGAAGTCCTCTTACAAGGCCCTCAACATGCCCCAACCTCTACAAACCTACTACAACCTCTGTCTTGCAATGTGAACCCTCTTTATCCCCTCCTATGATCATTCAAACACTTTAGATTCCAACACTAAGATGGTTCCTTGATCAGGATGCAACCAACCCATTAGTGCCATCTAGTTGTTTGTATCATCAACAATAAGAGAAATCAGATCCGCAATAGAACATAATCACCTTTCTTCCTTGAATCAAGCTCCTAAGGTTCATGTACGTCAAAATGATAGACAGTTTGGCTTCCAGTGTGGCCTAACTATCTTCCCCTTGGTCCCCCTAGAGACTTGCAACCATGATCTACCACCATATCTGATCATGCAACACCATAACCGAGATTTGAGATCTTTAAATTATTTCCAACATCACCCATCTCCAGATCTCAACTACTGCCATGTCTAGTACCAGGCTTCTACACCCCAAACAACCCTTGGCCTACATGCTAAACATTAGCTCGGGTTCAACAACACCAAGCCACCAGAATAACCATTCAGATCAGTCCAACAAATGTGTTGGACTGTGAGAACCTTCTGAGTCTCCTTAAGATATCCAGCCATGGTGACAATCAGATCATGAATCCAAGAAAGCGATAGAGATCAGGAACATTTGAGCATGGCTAGTCAAGGACCTATACACTAGAAGGTGATTAGTAACCTAACTGCCTGGGGTCATTTCCCCTCATCCATGAATAGGGACACTAATAGAAATGGAGATAATATAAATCTACAGGTCAGAGTTGTTTCTCCCTAGTCTATATCATTAGATTTAATGTAGTATTAATAACATGAAGGAAAATAAGAAACCACCTATTATACATGTAGCATAATCTATAGATTAAAATTGGAGTTGTACCATCTAATTAGCAAGATTTTCCTAAGGGATAATGTAGACAACTTTAGGTAATTCATATGGGAAATTCAATATTGGAGTACAATCATAGGAAAAGTTCCTATCTGATACATATTTATATTAAAAACTATATGTTAATATAATTAACATGTTCCAAATGATATATTATATTGATCCATGTCTCATACTAATCATAAAACTAGATATATACGTATAGATATACATGTCCTTAAAATGCAATCTGGAAAACAAATATTTGAGGGAAAGAATAGTCATATACATATAAGAAGGTTTCTCATACAAATATACATGTGGATGGGTTTTATGAACACAGAGTTATAATCCGTCGGTAGATCAATGTATTACATACTCTATTATAATCCGTCTAAATCATACTTATATTTGGAGTATATCCAAGAACTAGATGATATGGTGCCTATATATATTAGTATACATGATGAATATAATGCTAGGGACAATACGAAGAAGAGAATACTAGAATAACTAAGATGTAGTTCACGTCTAAGTTCCTATAAATGTGTGACTTAGACACATATGGGCCTATTTTCATAATAGATGGACACTAAGCGAAGTATGCACATAACATATACTAGTGTATGACATATTGTATATTATGTATCATATTAATCTATAAGAACACAAGAGAAATGCTTATTATTTCATATGATTATCGTGATGGTGGATGTGCTTAATAGTTTCATAATAAGACATTACAAAAAGAATATGATGATAATTAAATCTTACACACTAAGGGGAAAAATGGAAATTTTACCTAATAAAAACTTAGAAAGTGAATTCCAAGCCAAGAAACATTAAATAATGCTAGTAGATTATCTTTTGCTAGATTCATGATAGATTGGCATCTTGATCTTTTTACACACCTTGAATTGTAAATGCTTGATTGGAACAAGTACTAGATTCTAGATTCTTTATTGAACTATTTATTTCCCTCTTGAGTTTCATATAAATAACTTTACAAAAGTAGTGAAGTAATTTTATTTGCCTTTCCCTCTTCTTGAAGTTCACTATGATTCAATTTGAATATCGAATATTGTTGAGAAATTACATATTTTTATATTTTGATACTGGCACAAAAATTTGAAATATTGGGTAAGAGCTTTTCCTCAATAGATTTGGCTGGTCATATCCCCCAACCTTGAGCAATGGTTAATGGACAATTAGAGTTCCCCAATACTGGTTACCTGATAACCTTCTATTTTAGTCGATTATCTTAGTCCTTTTCTTTTCCATACTCTTTCTAAAGCTTAAAGTATACATAATCCTAATTTTACCCTTTTTTGTAAATATACCATCAGACTAACTTTCCTTTCTATATATGCAGAAAAAGCACAAAAAAAATCATAAAAGAATAACTCATCCTCAAGACCGCATGGATTCAAACGGTCCCAAGACCGCATGAAGCCAATCGGTCTCGAGACCGCATGAAGCCAATCGATCTCGAGACCGCATGAAGCCAATCAATCTGGAGACCTCATGGAGTCAAACGGTCCCAAGACCGCATGAAGCCAATCGGTCTCGAGACCGCATGAAGCCAATCGGTCTCGAGACCGCATGGAGTCAAACGGTCCCAAGACCGCATGAAGACAATCGGTCTCAAGACCGCATGAAGCCAATAGGTCTCGAGACCGCATGAAGCCAACCGATCCCGAGACCGCATGGAGTCACACGGTCCCAAGACCGCATGAAGCCAACCGATCTCGAGACCGCATGGAGTCACACGGTCCCAAGACCGCATGAAGCCAACCGGTCCTGAGACCGCATGAAGCCAACCGGTCCCGAGACCGCATGGATTCAAACGGTCCCAAGACTGCATGAAGCCAACCAGTCCCGAGACTTCATGAAGCCAATCGGTCTCGAGACCGCATGGAGTTCAAACGGTCTCAAGGTCCAAACGGTCGTGAGGTCCAAATGGTCTCAAGGTCCAAATGGTCTTGAGGTCCAAATGGTCTCCAAACTGTTTGGACTTCACTTAAGGCCTATAAATAAGACCCCAAGGGTCCTCCACGAGGCATCAAGTTTTCAGACGCCCAAAGGCTGCCTTAATCGTTCCAGAGCTCTCGCTACTTCCATCCTCCACCCAGGGGCTACCGGTCTGAGACTCATACTCCATGTCAAAGCTGCTTTCTCTCTCTCCGCCAAAGAAGGTGGGAAGAGGGAGATCTCATCATCAAGCAACCCGTGAAGCTGGTGGATCGTTTCTCTCTCTCCAAGGGGTTGACTTTCCTCTCTCCTTTATCGGGATGATGCTCTTTCTCTCTCTTCTTGCCTCCTTCTTTGTCCTAGTCATGAGCGAGTAGTCTTCTTCACTAGGGTGCGGGGAGTAGCCCCACTACCCATGCTTTCATATCATGTAAATGTAATCCTTAGGTTGTAATATAGAGTTCTTATCTTTGTCAGTTCGACATCAAACGATTAATGAATGCATGTTGCTTGATCTCCAACTTGTGTTATCTTTTATCCCTTAGTATGAATTGTCCACGTTTGTACTATTAGATTCGAAACTCGTTTGTATGTTGGTTCTTGGTGCATGTATCCACCATGCATCTGTTTCAGTATCTAGAAGTGTATCTCAAGAAGTGGAGTAAACTCACTATCATCCGTTGCACTTTCATACTATGAAATGGAATCAGTTGACGTATGGAAGTGCAACCTTGACAAGTCGAGGAACACACTTTGTGAGGGCAATGGTGCAAAGCAATGTGACCATTTGTTCGGGAATGGCTGGCGTTGAAACATTCCCACACTTCTCGTAGTTAGATCCTCCGAAAGGAGGCTAAGTCTACAAGGATACTAACTGACTGAACTCTGTTTGCAGGTTAAGTTTTGCTTTGCATGTGTTGATCGATGTGTAGTGGTGGTAAAAAACCGATCACACCTTAGTGATTTTTTTATCATAGTTTGACTCATTAGATTTACCTACTTTCTTTACTTTTCATTGTTCTTAGTTAAAAACATCAAAATCCAACTTTCGATATAAGTACCTGCTAGTAAGTAACCAAGTGAAATTCCATTCGTTTTCCATCTTGTTGCTTGCAACAAGACTGTTGTCCCGTGGATTCGACCCTTAACTATACTACGATAAGACTTCCACGTATCTTAGCATACGTGGGTGGAGTTTTCTATCTAGTATAAGCAAGGCTAAACTTAAAGACTCACCATCTTTAGGATTTTTAGTGGTGCATGCAATTCCACGTAAGTGGAAGCTCCATCAAAAATTGGCACCGTTGCCGGAAACAACGGAACGTTGTAATTTCACTTAGTACCTTTCTAGTTGGTTAGGATTTTACACTTTCTTTTTAATCATAACTCTATATCTTCTTGAAACTATCATATCTTTTTCATTATCTAAAGATGTTTTCTTTTCTCTACTCAGGTAGAAATCGTGTATGCAACCTGCGCATAGCCTCAGATTCTCCCCTGATCCAGAGTTTGACTCTGAGGTAGAGAGAAGCTTCCACCGCCGCATTCGACTCAATCACCAAAGGGCCAGGAAAATGGCTGAAGATCAACGCCAGGCTGTTTTGGTAATGGAGAGGGTCAACGCCGCCATCGCCGCTCAAAGGGCACAACTTATCGCTGAAACTCGTGCCCAAATCCAAGCGGAGATTCGTGCGGAAGAGCAAGCTCGCATCAGAGCTGAAACTGAGGCAGCGACCCAAGATGCTCAGTTGGAGTTAAGAAACAAACAACTGAGGGACTACGCGGTCCCAAAGAACTATGAGGATGACCACCCGGTCCGACCTCCGATTATTAATATCCCCAACTTTGAGATTCGGACCCAGTGGATTCAAATCATGCAAGGCATATCTTTCTCCGGAGGTTCTGGAGATGATTGCATGGATCATCTAAAAAGGTTTAAGACGTTGTGCCGCCTGGTTCCACTAGCTGGTGTCGCTTGTGATGCGATAATGCTTCATCTGTTCCATTTCACCCTATCTGGGAGGGCCTTGAGTTGGTATAACTCACTTGATAGAGAACCAATAATAACCACCTGGGCTCCTCTTGAGGAAAAGTTCTTAGAGAAGTTCTTTCCACCCTCACTGACCTATGAAATCAGAGGGTAGATCAATCACTTCTCTCAGCTGCCTGGAGAAACCCTTGTTGAGGCATGGGAAAGATTTAAAGAACTTTTGCGTAAATGCTCTCATCATGGAATCTCTCAGAATCAACTAATAGAAACCTTCTACCGGGGAGTAAGCGATGATATTAAACAGTTCTTAGATTCCTCTTCTGGAGGAAACTTCATGAGGAAAAATTACGAGGACGCATGGAAGATTGTTACTCTCGGAGCTAAAAACCAGTCCAACTGGGGACGGTCAGCCAGTAAAGGTGTCAAAGTTTTCAAAGCTGAAGAATCAATAGAGATGAAAGAAATAGCTGAAGTCCTGAAAACCATAGTTCATAAACAGCAAGCTCTCGAGACTTCCCTCGGAGAGATCGATAAGAAGAAAACTCCACTAGTTCAACAAGTCAAAGCTGTCACGGGATCCTGTGAGGCTTGTCATGCTTCTGACCATCCGACCCTTTCCTGTGGTATGTTATATAATGTGATGATGGATCTACATCCACCACAACAACCATACAAACCTATCATTGATTAGTCAGAAGAGCAACTACCGGAACAAGTCAACTCTATCCACTCTATCCCTGGGCAAGTCTACTACAACCCTAATCAGCCAAGGAATCATCTAGGGTTTCAGTATGGAAACCCTGCCGGGATTGCCAATCCTCAACATCAAACACAGGGGGGATCTACTAGTAGGCCAACACCTGGATTCCCAAACAACTTCAACCAAAACCAAGGGAATTCCAGGAGTAACTTTCCTAGGGCTAACTACCCCAGGAACCAATCAGCCTACTACCAGTACACTCATCCTCCGCTCCATCCACAGCTGCATACTCAGCAACCTCAGTTGGCATTACCACCCCAACAATCTCAACAAATCCAGCAACCAATTCCTCCAAAAAATTCTCCTACCCAACTGGAAGATGAAATATCCTTGATCAGGCAGATGTTACAATCACAACAAACTATGCTAGCTAACCAGCAGGCTCAGCAAAAAGCATTTGAAGCTCAGCTTTCTCAGATCGCTGCACAATTGAAGCCCCCAGCAGGTACGTTTGCTGGGCAGCCTGAATCAAATCCTAAGAACGGACAAAACAGACATGAGCAGTTGAATGTCGTCACCACCAGATCTGGACGCATTCTTCATGAGAATACCAAGATCACCCTGGATAATGATGATACCCCTACTTTCATGACGAATGAGAACCCGCAACAAGGAATGGAGAAGCTCTCTGAGGACACAAAGGGCAAAGATAAAGTGTTCACAGAACCTGAAGTTTTGCAATATAAAGCAAGAATCCCGTACCCAGGAAGATTACGAGAAACAAAGATGGACACCAGGTTTTAAAAGTTCAAAGAGGCAATGAAGAAACTATACATTGATATCCCACTCCTTGATGCTCTTTCCAAAGTGCCAGCCTGGGTGAAATACCTCAAGACCTTATTATCAAGAAAGTACATAACCGAGGAGCAAGAAACTGTTAAGCTTGCTCAGACCACTTCAGACATCATCTTAAACAAGATGCCCAAAAAGAAGAAGGACCCAGGTTCCTTTGGAATCCAATGTTGCATTGGCAATGCATCTTCTAAAAAGGGATTATCTGACCTTGGGGCCAGCATATCTATTATGCCTTACTCAATGTGCAAACGTCTGGGTTTCACTGAATTGCTGCCTACAACAATGACTATCCAATTAGCTGATTCCACTATAACCGCACCTTTGGGGATCATTGAAGATATTCCGGTAAGGATAGGCCAGGATGCTTATGTACCATGCGACTTCGTTGTCATGGACATTAAAGAAGACCTGAGGTATCCAATCATTTTTGGCAGACCATTCCTCGCTACTGCCAGAGCGCTCATTGACGTTGAAGCTGGTACCATCATTCTTAGGCTCGGAAAAGAAGCAATTCAATTCCGAGTCCTTAATAGTATGAAAGGGCCCAGCATCCCAGAGGAGGTTTTCCTCCTTGATGCTATTCAACAAATGTCACAGTTGGAAATCTCCGAACCAGTTGACGAACTTGAAAACATTCTAATCAATCCGAAGGTTGAATTCTCCGCGAATGAATTAGTTCAACAGTGCCTCCAACATCTAGAAAAGGCCGAAGAAGTGCCAAAGGCCACTTTTGAAGAACTTAAAGCTGTTATTGTTATAGAAGCAGCTGAGCCACCGAAAGCCCCTGAAATGAAGACCTTACCCACAGGGCTTAAACATGCTTTCTTAGATAAGGAAAAACTATGCCCAGTTATCATCAGCTCCACCCTTACAAGAGATCAAGAGGAAAAGCTTCTAAACAAGCTGAGGAAGCATAAAAAGGTCATAGGATATAAGATAACTGACCTAACAGGCATAAATCCAGCCTTGTGTATGCATAAACTTCCTATGGTTGACGAATTCAAGCCCTCTCGAGAACATCAAAGAAAACTGAATCCTAATCTGAAGGAGGTAGTGCATCTGGAGGTCCTTAAATTACTCAAAGCCGTTCAGGTTGTTCCAAAAAAAGGGGGCACTACTGTAGTGCTCAATGACAAAAATGAGCTAGTGCCCACCAGGACTATAACTGGATAGCGTATGTGTATTGATTATAGAAAGTTGAACAAAGCCACAAGGAAAGACCACTACCCTCTACCTTTCCTTGATGAAGTCCTGGAACACCTAGCTCACCAAAAATATTTTTGTTACCTCGACGGTTACTCCGGGTTTTACCAAATACCCATACACCCAGAGGACCAGGAAAAAACAACCTTCACTTGTCCTTTTGGGACTTATGCATTTAGAAGAATGCCATTCGAGTTATGTAATGCACCCGCCACTTTCCAATGATGTATGTATGCTATCTTTGCCGGTTTAACAGAATCCGTCATGGAAGTGTTTATGGACGATTTCTCAGTGTACGGAGATTCCTTCGACAACTGTTTAATAAATCTTAGACAAGTTCTACAACGCTGTGAGGAAACGAACCTTATCTTGAATTGGGAGAAATGCCATTTTATGGTAAGAGAAGGTGTCATCCTCGGACATAGGGTAAGTGATAGAGGAATAGAGGTTGATAAAGCAAAAATCGATGTTATCTCAAAGCTATCACCTCTAAAAGACATAAGAGGAGTTCGAGCTTTCCTGGGTCATGCAGGATTCTATAGGAGATTCATCAAGGATTTCTCAAAGATTGCCAAACCCATGACCCAACTCCTGACTAAAGATGCTGAGTTCATATTCAATCAGGAGTGTATGAAATGTTTCTCTACCCTTAAGAATGTGTTAATCTCAGCACCTATTCTAAGAGCTCCAGATTGGTCGCAGCCCTTCGAAATCATGTGCGATGCAAGTGATTATGCCATAGGGGCCGTTCTAGGACAACAGATTGATAAGAAACCCTATGTTATCTACTACACATCTAAAATGCTAGATGAAGTGCAGAAAAACTACACCACTACGGAGAAAGAGTTTCTGGCTATCATCTATGCATTTGAAAAATTTCGCTCGTATTTGATTGGCTCTAAGGTCATTGTTTATACCGACCACTCCGCTATTCGATACCTGATTCAAAAGCAAGATGCCAAACCTAGGCTCATCCGCTGGGTGTTGATGCTTCAAGAATTTGACTTGGAAATTAAGGATAAAAGTGGAGTGGAGAATGTTGTAGCTGATCATCTCAGCTGTATCGAAGTTGAAGAAGAGGATAAAATCCCTATCCGGGATTCTCTTCCAGATGACCAACTTATGAAAGCCACCCATGGATTCCCTTGGTACGCAGATATTGTCAATTATATAGCCTCAGGGATTATCCACCCCTCTGCTTCCTATTATGACAAAAGGAAGATCCTTCATGACATAAAACAATATCATTGGGATGAACCCTACCTTTTTCGCCTTTGCGCTGACGGACTTTTCCGTCGCTGCTTGACAGAAGAGGAAATAACCCCGGTCCTAGAGCATTGCCATTCGGGACCTACGGGGGGGGCACATGAGTGCTAAGAAAACAACTATAAAAGTTTTACAATCCGGTTTCTTCTGGCCCACCATATCAAAGGATTCTTACGATTTTGTGAAAGCCTGTAACAAATGCCAATTTTCTGGCAACATATCAAAAAGAGACGAAATGCCACTCACCATGTGGCAGGAAATTGAGCTTTTTGATGTATGTGGGGTAGACTACATGGGCCCTTTCCCCCCATCCTATGGCTTCTCTTACATCTTGGTCACAGTGGACTACGTCTCAAAATGGGTCGAAGCTGTACCCATTGTATCCAGCGATTCCAAGCCTGTTATTAAATTGTTCAAAGACGTTATTTTCCCAAGATTTTGAGTTCCAAGAACTGTCATATCAGACGGCGGGACCCATTTCTTGGAACGCAGTTTTGAAGCTTTATTGAAAAATTACGGAGTCAATCACAAAGTTGCCACGCCCTACCACCCACAGACAAGTGGTCAGGTCGAGATATCCAATAGACAACTAAAGGCGATTCTTGAAAAAACGGTGAACAGAAACTGCACTGATTGGTCCACCAAACTTCCTGATGCCCTTTGGGCATACCGAACTACATATAAAACACCAATCGGAACAACCCCATTCCGTTTGGTGTACGGGAAGTCCTGTCATCTGCCAGTAGAGCTGGAACATAAAGCCTGGTGGGCAATCAGACAATTAAACTTTGATCTTAAAAATGCATGTGAGAATAGACAACTCCAGTTGCAGGAGTTAGAAGAGCTCCGAATGACCGCCTATCACAGTGCCAGAATCTATAAGGAGCAAACAAAATTGTGGCATGATGGTCATCTCAAGAGAAAAGATATCACCGTTGGCGACAAAGTGCTCCTTTTCAACTCCAAGCTCAAGTTATTTCCTAGAAAACTTAGAACAAAATGGTCCGGGCCCTTTACTATAAAACATATTTACCCAACTGGAGCTATCATTATTATAGACAACAACGGAGGATAAAGGACGGTCAACGGTCACCGTTTAAAAAGATACTACACTCTGGAAGACAAAATGCCAAGACAAACCATCAAAATTAAAGATGCTATACCAACAGCATAACTCTATTACAGCTTCGTCGAGCCAGCGACGTAAAACCCAGGCGCTACTTGGGAGGCAACCCAAGATTTCATTCTTTTCTCATTTTCCCGTTCTTTTATTTTTACCTTAGGTTTATCTTATGAAAATACAAAAAAAAAATTTACAATCAAAACAAACATAAAAATAGCAAAACAATAATATACAAAAAAAATTCACATAACTAAAAAAAACATAAAAATATCAATTTTTCGTTCGACCTTAAACCTACCAAACGGTTCTGAAACCGTTTGGAACCAAACGGTTCTGAAACCGTTTGGAACCAAACGGTCTCCAACCGTTTGGAACCAAACGGTCTCCAAATCGTTTGGAACCAAACGATCTTCAAACCGTTTGGAACCAAACGGTCTTCAAACCGTTTGGAACCAAACGGTCTCCAAATCGAAATCGTTTGGAACCAAATGGTCTCCAAACCGTTTGGAACCAAACGGTCGCTAGAACCGTTTGACCTAGGGTTTTTGTCAGGTCAACCCCATGTTTCCTATAAATATAAACCCTACCCCTTCGTCTTTCTTTCCTTCGACTCCCGAGCAATCTGCAACTCCCGTGATACCCCTGTTCCATTGCTCTTGTTTTCCTATGTTCCCGCGCATTTCATCTCCTTCGACCTCTGCCTTCCCTGCTGTCGTGCGACCTCCGTCCCCAACACCTCTCCGCCGTCGGCTCTGCCACCTACTGCAAGGTAGTCCAGTATCTGCGGCAGTATGGCTGCTCTCTTCCGCAACCTTCTCCTTCCGCACCGGCATTATCATCGTCGGCGCTACCGCGGCGTTTCTTTTCTTTTTCCAGCACCGGCGCAACCATCATCGCCGTCTTTACCACCACCGTGCCGCTCTCATTTTCGTCGTTGATAGCGCTGTCCGCCGCCACAGTCACCTTCATCATAAGCGTTGCCATCATCTTTTATCGCCGATGTGAACTGTCGTCGCCAACACATCCACCGTCTCTGCGCCGTTTCGCCGTTTCGTCTCCACCTTAACTGTCTGTTACCCGTCGTTCCGCCTTCCAAACGGTTTCCGAACTGATTGGAACCAAACGGTCTCCAAACCGTTTGGAACCAAACGGTCTCTGAACCGTTCGGAACCAAACGGTCTCCTAATTGTTTGCCCTTCCACATTCGTCTAAATCTCTAAAATATAAAATATATATATACATAAAACCACATAAATACAAACAAAATCTAATCTGTTTTTTTTATATATATTGTTCTCACTCATGATTTTCCACTTTGCAGATATGGCATCACCAGCAAAGACGGCCATCGCATCTGAAGTTGCTCCTTCTCTGACAAGGGAGCAAATGATGGAAGACCTGGCCCGACTCCAGAAGATCAGAGATGTCTTCAATAGAACTGGAAAGGCCCCTCCAAACACCAAAATGATGGAGGTTCTGTGCGACATTGACCATCTCAACAAATGTCTCGCAGAGGCAACCGACGAAGAAGTCGAAGAGATTTCTTCTGATGATGATGAAGGCTCGGAATACACTCCAAATCCAGAGGAGGAATCCCCAACCGAAGAACAAAAAGGAAAATGCAAAGTCCAGGAAGCTGCACCTGGACAACCATCCAAGAAATGGGCAAGAAAACAAGTTTTCCCCGTCTCTGCTATGGACCAACCCCTTGCAACACCAACCACAACCATCCCAGCCACCACCCCCACCTTCTCAATTCTCACCACCTCCGCACCCCCACCTGAAAACCTTGACATCCACACCATCCAATCCATCGACAAAATCCTGAAACCAACAAAGTACGTCTGCTCAAGCGTACTGCTGAAGATGGGGATCTATGACAGAGTCCTCACAATGCTCGACAACGCCAACCTATCCAGACTATGTCTTATCCCCGAAGTCTCATATGTCAAGCCCACCACAGAATTCTTCACCCATCTTATTAAAGAAACGGTGGAAATTACACAGAGAGCAAGGGATGGTGGTGATCGTCGACTGGTCACGAAGCTCTTTGGGAATGACGTTGTGATAACAAAAAATCTTTTGAATGCTATCTTCATTGACAATCTCGAGAAGCTCAAAAAGGCCGGAGTTGCGGGAACAGAGAATGGCCCGTTCAAAAAACATACCTTTTGGAAGTCACTAACAAGGATCCCAACCTACGAGCCAAAAACATGTAAAGCCTCCAACATTCACTCAGGGTTCGTGTGCACACTTCACAAAATCATTACCAGTGCGCTGCTCGCCAGATCAGAGGGAGGAAACGTCATCACCGCCGATCTTTTTATCCTATGGTCAATTCTGCATGGGAAGTCAGTCAACATCGGATGACTTTTGATACAAAAGTTCTCCAACTACGCCATAGGAAAGGAAATTTGCATGGGAGGTCATGTCACATCCATCATAAAATATCTCAAGATGGACAGACCCCTACTGCGCTATACACAAATAAAGGGAGATATCCTTACCAATGAACAAACCTTGAAGAACTCGTTCATTATTAAAGAAAAGGATGAAAAACTTTATTACGTCTTTTGCCCTGCGGTCAAGTCATCCAGAACACTCCTCCCGCTCCCGAAGCTAGCAAACTACGACAAAGAAAAGCTCCTCTTCTCTGACGAGGAGCTTACACAACTCCTAGCTTCGGTTAAAAGAACCGAACAGAAAGCAACAGCGGGACAGACGGAGCTGAGCGTCACAGCCCCGACAGCTCGTCCTTCCAAAATACCTGTCAAACGGCCTTCTAGAAGGCAGTTGCAGGCCCAACAGCTGTCGGGGACACCAACATCTAGGCCAAATCCAGAGGCCGAGAAGCTGCACGAAGAAATCTTAACCTCCTCCTCTATCGACTCTTTCATTCAGAGTCTACATGAGCAGCTGACCGCTGCCACCACTCCACCTTTCACCATTCCAACTTCAACCACTTCCTTCTTCCCCATCACATCAACGCAACCATTCACATCCACTTCATCACCCCTATCAACCTCGGGCTTTCCCTTCTCCATCCCCATGCCCGACTTCACAACTTTCCCTTTCACTTCTGCCGTTTCCACCCCATCACTATCGCTACCACTGATTTCACCTCAAATCCCACCACTTTTCACATCCACCATCACCCCGACACCGCTGGTGACTACATCCACAGTCACTACACAGCTCGGGGTATCATCAGTGTCTCTTCTGCAAGACACTAACACCACTCCACGTAGACCCCAGCCATCTCACCCTTCCACTCTTGGGGTCCCTTTTGCTAATATCGGTGAGGAATTCGGCCGTCAATTTGACGCTGTCCGAAACCTCCTCACCGATCCTTCTAATATATTAAATTCTATTCTTTCTTGTGTGTAGGGTTTATCACGACAGGTGACCACGATCGACGAACAACACTGTGCCTTGCCCACCATCCTCCAAGGCCTCCAGTGACGACAGGATGAGGTGGCTAAGCAAGTTGATCACATCAACAGCTACTACAACAACCTGTCGGACCTAGTCCTTGGAGCGACGTGTCAGCAAGAAGCAACGGCGAAGCAAGTCGATGAGATCTCCAAGCAGACTCAGCCTCTGCCAGAGACTCTCTGCGAGCTCCAGCAACAGCAAGAAATTCTGAGCACGCGCTTGGACACCATCAACAGCACTCTTACACAACTACAACATCACCAAGAGGAGTCTAATAATAATGCAATCCAACAGTCACGTGCTCAAGTCACCAATCTTACAACACGTCTCCTCTCCGCCGATGGCAGATATACCGACCTCAAAGAAACCCATGATGCACTGCTCGAAAAACACGAGCATCTGCAAGTGGCTTTTGATGAGCTACAAGCCACCCATCGGCGGTGCAAATCATCCGCCAGTAAAAAGCAAGTAGACAAGGCCGCGGATGACGAGGATGGTGATGATGATGAAGAAGATGACTCCGACTCATCTGCTGACTCCAACAAAGACACCACCTCTGATGACAAGCATGATGACGGAGAAGACCCAGGCAATGCGGCAGGACCTTATCACAGAGGTTCCGACAAGGGTCACCATGACAGTGACCACCCCCCCAGTCCCCACACAACGACAATGTCAACATGTCATATGGGGACCAATTCTTCAATTATTCCGCTATGGGGTCCATCGGGGAAGCTTCCAAAGACACGACCTACACTGATTTCCAACAATGCATACTAGGAACCAGCGCCAGCCCACCAAAAACATCCGCTCCACCCTTCTCAGCTCCTTCTCCTCCCTACCAGGACGAGGTAGACCGAGTAAGTCTAGACACGGATGAAGACCTCAATTCTGCCTCCGACTCGGATGACAATCTACAAGGCAATGAAGAGGCCTCCGAACAACCTTCTTCTCCCCCACTATAAGAACTTCCCCCGCCACCACCTCTGCCGCACAAAATGCACGACTTGGATATGGCGGCCATCTCCACCTTAGATGCTCAGGACATTTTTATACTGAACATTGTAGTGGACGATGCAAAGGCAGGGGAAGACATAATCTATCACAATACAAAAACCAGGCGTCATATGACACATGAAGATTTCCGCAGCATCCTCCAACCTCGGTCCACGATGTCTATGTCAATCTTCCGTGTCCTCCTCGCCAATTGTATAGAAATGTACAAAAGTTCTAAGAGGCAGAAACCCGTTTTCAACGCCTCGCCTGCTCTGTCTATTGGCCTTTTATACAAAGACGTAAGAGCAAAGTCGATTGAGCGGTTGCGTGCTGGTTTAGCACGTCGAGCACGTTATCTTAACGTGCCCTTCCAAGTTTTGAACCACTGGCTTTTTATGATTGTGGACACCGAGGCTCGAGATTCCAAGGTATATAACTTCTGTGGCGCCGAGCTACCAGCCGGAACAATAAACTTCATAGGAGAAGCAGCAGGAGAAGCCAGATATATACCCTTCCGGCTGCTTCAGTTAATCTGGACTGCACGCCCATCTCTACGCCAAGATTGGAGCCTACCATGGTTCAAAATCATAAACCCTCTAGTTCAAGCCACCGAGGGATCTGGGGATTGCACTTTCTGCACCATACGTCACATTCAAGTGCTGAACCAGGAAATCCCATTTAACAATCTGGTTACTGAAGATTTTCATTCCTTACGAGGATGTTATGCCATGGAGCTAATCTATGATAGACGGTTCTTCAAGGACCAAACTATGGCACCAGACGACGTTCCTCGCTACCTCTTCTCAGCTATCCAGCGACCGCAGCGGCGACCCTTCTGACATACTCTGAAGGAGTCAGAAAAGACCAAGTTGCCAGTCGCAGATACCGAGCAAGATCAAAGCAAGATCGATCATGTGTTCTCCATTACACCAACCTTCCCGGATTTTGATCGTGATGCTTGCAAGGGTCTCAACGTCCTCAAATTGCGTCTCATTATGGCACGACTCTCTGCCGACAAAGATGGTCTGGTATTCATGTCCCGAGACATTCTTGTAATGGCAGACACACTGCGAGAGACTCTACAGGTTAAGGGATCCCTCTCTGTCAGCCTTATGGCCGCATATCAGTTTCTTCTTGGCCAAAACAACCCAACAACATACATGGCGTCTCCATATATGAAAGATGATCTCCTAAAGCTCAAGAACTTCGGCACAGCTGATGCACTGATCTCCTATCTCCAGCACACAACATCGACGTTCATCATGTTACCTTTCCTTTATCATGAGCACTGGATGCTCATGGTAACAAACCTCCCAGAAGGAACAACCACAATATACAACAGTTCTGATAGCCAATACAACGCACGACAGAGACACTACGTCGCGACACCAAAGACGGCAACAGAAGTAGTGGCAAAGGAATGCACCGAAAAGTTAATCGATTTTCTGAGTCAGCATACAAAGACGTACGACAAAGAGCATTTCCACCGCCCTGCCTTCTGCCACAAATGCCCCCAGCAAATCCGACAATCGAACGACTATGGCTTCCACATCCTCTACTGGATGTACACCATCATCGTTCTTTAAAGACCAGTAGAGGAGATGACTGACGTGGATTACCACGCTTTACGAGGACAGTTCACATCCAATCTACTTCGTTCTCTGGGGGCAAATGAAGATTTACCTTAGCATGTAGCCCTTGTCATAATTACTGCTCACCCTATCACTTTGACACTCTGAGGATAGAGTGAGTAATAAGTTAGGGGGGTACATTAGACAAGGGTGAGGTATCATTTCCTACATCCCTCTCTCTGTTAGCACTTTCTATTTTTCTTCTTTTATTCTTTCTCTTTACACAATTCTGTTTAACTTTCTTTTGGAATAAAGTCACCCCAATTAACCTTAGAATCATGATAGTCCCCAAAAGTAAATAGCGTTTAGACATTTAATGGCGATTTAACAATTTCCATCCACTATCGATTTCATGTTTTTGCTTCAATTTTTATCTGACTCTCAACAGGGCAAAATCAAGGCAGAAATAAGCCAAGCTCTCAAGGATGAGAGGGGAATCATGAAACTTCCAAATCAAGAAGTTCTGCAAGTGGACCACAAACCAAATAAGTGCACGTTGAAAGACTCTAAGAACACATTTCCTCTCTTCAAAATAAAAGAGGCTTGGCCGCCCAAAATAATTTCCCATATAAAACCCCAAATCCCAAGCCTGTGAGTCATCAAATAAAAGCCAGAGAGTTGAATAAAATTACGAGAGTTGTGCCATGAATAAGGATCTATATAAAGAACCAATGAAGGTTTCACCTGGACGACACATTCCGCTGCCCTCACAAAGGCAGATGTGTCGTTCCCGGTAGTGAAACCCTAAGGTCTCTAAATATATGAAAGGCTCATAAAGGACTCACCCGGCTAGTACATTCAGCTGCCCTCACAAAGGCAGATGTGTCATGCCCGGTAGTGAGATCCCAAAAGCATAGATAACCCCTCCCCCACTTGAAGGGGGAGCTACACCTCAAGCCTTTGACCAACCCTCATACCCTCTCTAGGTCCCAATAGGTCTTTCAGAGAGGTATAAAGTTGATTAGAGTCAACAATATGCACAAAATAAAGGTGGTCCCAATGCAAACTGCGAGATACAGAAAGAACCTGAGACCCAAGAAACTCTCACAACCTGAAAGAGTCAAGGCAAGCAATAAGACTTGATATGACCTCAGGGGAACTCAGGTTAAGAATTGAAGCAAGAGTATGGAAATCCTAATTAATAAGATCGCCTCACCATTACATGTCTCAGCTCTATCTAACTTGAGGACAAACTAGACTCTAAGTTAGGGGGGGTGATAACCTTCTATTTTAGTCGATTATCTTAGTCCTTTTCTTTAGTTTTCAATACTCTTTCTAAATCTTAAACTATACATAATCCTAATTTTACCTTTTTTTGTAAATATACCATCAGACTAACTTTCCTTTCTATATATGCAGAAAAAGCACAAAAAAAATCATAAAAGAATAACTCATCCTCAAGACCGCATGGATTCAAACGGTCCCAAGACCGCATGAAGCCAATCGGTCTCGAGACCGCATGAAGCCAATCGGTCTCGAGACCGCATGGAGTCAAACGGTCCCAAGACCGCATGAAGCCAATCGGTCTCGAGACCGCATGAAGACAATCGGTCTCGAGACCGCATGGAGTCAAACGGTCCCAAGACAACATCAAGCCAATCGGTCTCGAGACCGCATGAAGCCAATCGGTCTCGAGACCGCATGAAGCCAACCTGTCCCGAGACCGCATGGAGTCACACAGTCCCAAGACCGCATGAAGCCAATCGATCTCGAGACCGCATGGAGTCACACGGTCCTAAGACCGCATGAAGCCAACCGGTCTTGAGACTGCATGAAGCCAACCGGTCCCGAGACCGCATGAAGCCAACCGGTCCCGAGACCGCACGGAGTTCAAACAGTCTCAAGGTCCAAACGGTTGTAAGGTCCAAACGGTCTCAAGGTCCAAAAGGTCTCCAAACCATTTGGACTTCACTTAAGGCCTATAAATAAGACCCCAAGGATCCTCCATGAGTTATCAAGTTTTCAGACGCCCAAAGGCTGCCTTAATCATTCCAGAGCTCTCGCTACTTCCATCCTCCACCCAGGGGCTGCCGGTCTGAGACTCATACTCCATCTCGAAGATGCTTTCTCTCTCTCTGCCAAAGAAGGTGGGAAGAGGGAGATCTCATCATCGAGCAACTCATGAAGCTGGTGGATCGTTTCTCTCTCTCCAAGGGGTTGACTTTCCTCTCTCCTTTATGGGGATGATGCTCTTTCTCTCTCTTCTTTCCTCCTTCTTTGTCCTAGTCATGAGCGAGTAGTCTTCTTCACTAGGGTGTGGGGAGTAGCCCCGCTACCCATGCTTTCTTATCATGTAAATGTAATCCTTAGGTTGTAATATAGAGTTCTTATCTTTGTCAGTTCGACATCAAACGATTAATGAATGCATGTTGCTTGATCTCCAACTTGTGTTATCTTTTATCCCTTAGTATGAATTGTCCACGTTTGTACTATTAGATTCAAAACTCGTTTGTATGTTGGTTATTGGTGCATGTATCCACCATGCATCTGTTTCGGTATCTAGAAGTGTATCTCAAGAAGTGGAGTAAACTCACTATCATTCGTTGCACTTTCATACTATGAAATGGAATCAGTTGACGTATGGAAGTGCAACCTTGACAAGTCAAGGAACACACTTTGCGAGGGGAATGGTGCAAAGCAATGTGACCATTTGTTTGGGAATGGCTGGCGTTGCAACATTCCCGCACTTCTCATAGTTAGATCCTCCGAAAGGAGGCTAAGTCTACAAGGATACTAACTGACTGGACTCTTTTTGCAGGTTAAGTTTTGCTTTGCATGTGTTGATCGATGTGTAGTGGTGGTGAAAAACCGATCACACCTTAGTGATTTTTTATCATAGTTTGACTCATTAGATTTACCTGCTTTCTTTACTTTTCTTTGTTCTTAGTTAAAAACATCAAAATCCAACTTTCGATATAAGTACCTGCTAGTAAGTAACCAAGTGAAATTCCATATGTTTTCCATCTTTTTGCTTGCAACAAGACTGTTGTCCCGTGGATTCGACCCTTAACTATACTGCGATAAGACTTCCACGTATCTTAGCATACGTGGGTGGAGTTTCCTATCTAGTATAAGCAAGGCTAAACTTAAAGACTCACCATCTTTAGGATTTTTAGTGGTGCATGCAATTCCACGTAAGTGGAAGCTCCATCATTACCCCCATAGGAGAAAGTATCATTCTCTCATATATGGGAGAACACTAGGTGTGACGTCCTCGTATTTTCTTAAACCTAATCTGATGTGTGACGTCCAAATTGAAACCCTCACCTCACCGAGAATCCCAATTTAAACATCCCACACTAGGCTAAGAAGAAGAAAATCAGAGGAAGTCAAAAGGAAACAACAGTAGCACATGCACATGAACAATAATAAAACCATACACACATGTTCACCATTCAACATATAATTACAACATGAATTATTACAACATTTGATATTACATATTGAACAGCAAACTATACATATACATGTACTACAACTAAACAACAGGATCTTAAGACAACAGGTCCACCTGTACATCAGCTCGCCACACAACTCTCAACTATCCTGGATCTTCAAGAGCATAACCACAACCTAAAGAAAGATTACATGCGGTACACGTCAGCACAATATTTCATGAATATTGTACTGAGTATGCCTACATGTCTTTTTATATACCTCTCATCATATCTTGGCAATAAGATAAAACTAATATACTTGGCAGTAACAGAAGAATATAAGAAAACTGTATACTTGCACAAAGATATTCATTAACAAAAGAGAACACATATTTTAAGCTTATTTTCCATTATATACCAAGGCCTTTATGATCACTACCAAAGAGTTAGATCATTTGTACAAGGTGACCACTACCAAAGAGTTAGGTCAGACCACTACCAAAGAGTTAGGTCAGACCACTACCAAAGAGTTACGTCATATGTACAATGTGACCATTACCAAAGAGTTAGGTCACTTCCAAGCACACTACCAAAGAGTTAGTGCTTTCATATAATGGAACAGATATATTATGTTTGATGTGTTCATAGCAGTAATCATGGAAAATCATGAAACATATCATACAAGAACAATCATTTCATCCAATATCATATGCCAAGTATTTGATTACACATATAACACAAACATATTGTATAATAAGCCAAGTAAGAGGTAATGGCGTACCTTGATCAAGAACAAACCTAATCATCATATCCTCATGTCAACTATGTATCCCAGGTCAAATCCTGATAAAGATAAGATCACATACGATCATCAGGTTCCCATCATCATACATCTCATCTTAACCCTAATCGTGTTCATTAGAGTTTCTCTTAGTTCATTAGGATATGTGTATCATTACTTGTATTATTATCTTATGATTATCTCACTGATGTCATATTCCATATTATATCTCATTATCAAGTTCATCATCTAGACATTAGGTTCCATATCCTTTTTTGTGCACATATTAACCCTAGGTTACATCATTAACCGAGATTAGGGTTTAAAACCATGTATTAAGGGTCAACTTCATATAACATGGATTTTGTTCATCATTATGATCTCATAATTAAAATTGAGGTTCCATATACTGACATGAGCTTACTCTGTAAATTTCATCATTTATTAACCATGCATGTATTAATTGCATTTTATTTAGGGTTATTAGCCCTAAATAGTCATATTAATTAAATTATATGCTTTCATGCATCAACATGATCATTACTGACATCAAGTGTACTATAAACATGATTATAGACTTAATGACATTTTCCCACAATTTTAGGTCATCATTTGCTATTTATTATCCACTAATCAAGAATTACACATCTTTCATGATATCACTGAGATTTGAGCATCAAAAGCCTTATATTATAGTTCCAGGTTTTTCTACGCATGTTTCTGAGAATTTTGGTATATTGTTTGTATTTTTCTGATGCTTGAGCGAATTTCTATGATTTACTGAAAAACTAAGCATTTTACCTTTTTGGGCGAATAGGAGCTCACCACGTGTCCATGAGGTTGGCTTGGCTCCTTTTCTTGGCCTAATGGGGTCTGGCCGATTCATGGGTGCTAAACCAGGTTCAATCGTCTGATTTTAGCATTGCTGGACCCGGTTCAACTAGGTTTGACTGGTCCTCGCTCCTTCTCTGCGTGAGTCACCTGGTGTTTCTCCGCAGCGCAGGAGCGCCGCCGCAAGGATGGACCTCCGGTGAGGGATAGGTGTCGCTATCCTCCTCCTCAGCTTCAGATGGTGCTACCTTGGACCTCGTCTAGGCTCCCTCAGCATTTTCAGCCTTGAGGCCACCTCCTCCGTGGAAGCTCCTTGCGGCTGGGGAAGCTCACCGCCGTCGGCCTCTGTAGGGGCGGGAAAAGAGGCAGAAGGCCTCTTCTTGATATTGCTTCAATCTAAAGCCTCCCAAAGCTTCGCACTGCCTCCAAGAACTCATCCATGGCCATTGTTCATGGTGGAAACAAGAGTGTAGGGTCCCCGAGCTCCATCTTCATCTGGAAGCAAGGTGCCCTTCGGCCACCCTCAAAACCACCACGATAGTCCACCCAAACCGCGAGGTTGGACTCCCCTGAGCTCGTACTTGCTTCAGTAGTTCTTAGCTCCAGTCATAACCCACTCTAGCTCCATTCTCTACTCATGGCCGCCACCTGCAGTTGCGGTGGAGAAGACAGAGAACGGGAGAGCTCATTCTCTGTGCTCGCTTGGTTAAAGAGAGAATGTCAGGGGTCAGAGTACTAGTTGGGATGAGCCGAGATCAACTGCTCGCTCAAACTTCCCTCTCTCCCCACGATCTCAGAGAGTAGTGGGAGGGGAGGTCACAAGAGAAACGGTTCTCCCACCATGCTTTGACTGCAAGGTTAGGGATGAACCAGAAACCCTTGATCTCCCATCTAAGGGTCAGCATCAACGTCCATCAAGGCAAATCCATGACTGACTCAAAATAAAGGTTCCAGCCACTCGATTTTCTTCAAACGGCCATGATCTATCCTCTCATCCCACCCTTAACCAAAGGGGCACATGACACTGATTAGGACCATATTCTTAGGTCTATTAAACACCAAAAAGTGCATTATTTCACAAAAATCAAACCTCCATAACTTCCTCTAGGAATATCTGATTGCCACCAAATTTTAGCCATAGATTTAGTACACCTCAAGATACGTTCTACTAAAATTTGGTGACAAAACTAAGCTATTAGACTATTCAATTAAATTCCTCGAAAAGCATGAATTAAGGATGATATTAACATCAATCAACAAACCTATTTTGTCAAGGGCTCGGGACCCTCAATCTAACTCATACTTATGCTTTCACTTAAGACATTGGATATTTAAGGATTCCAAAAGTCCACTCCATCACACTAGGCACCTAACCACTAGCGAATATTAGATTGATTATGACAATAGATAAATCGCTTCATTTTGAATAATTTGATATCTTGATGTTAGTTTTGAGAAAAACCATTTCATTTTGAAATCTTGATATTAATTAAATAATTTATTTATTATTTTCTAGTTACCACATTGAATTATTGTACCTTTTTGAAACAAGCATTATAACTAGACTATTTTTGTTGTTCTTGTAGTCCACCAAGCAATCTTACCTATATTTTATCTAAGAACTCTTTATTTTTTAAAATAGCTCAATAATGAGGTTAATGTATGGTTTCGTTCCTCCGGGAACTCATGGACAGGTGATACAAGGATGAACTAGAAGAGATCTCTAGGAGTTGTCCTCTATCGAAGATTAGATAGGTTCATGTATATTTTAATTTCTTATGTTATGTATAAGATTTGACATATCTGATGTGAAGCAAGATTGTAATATATATTATTTTTACTTTTGATACATTTTATAATCATTTGATTGTAAAGATTGAGTCTTTACAACATGGTATCTGAGGTGTGAACAATCTACAATCATGCATGTCTCCTGGAAGCTAGGGTAAATAACTAGTACACCTAGAACTTAGGCAAGTAGCTTACAACCAACCCTAGTCTTCCTAGCCTTACTCACCTAAGATAGAAATAGAAACATAGGAGAAATTAATTGTCTAATAAATCATTTAATAACATTACCAAGTATGTGGAACAAACTAAAGTGTCTAAGGAAGGATGTCTAGTGAAGGTTATGACATAATTACATCGTATCCACTTAGTTGGTGGTGGGGTTTCACCACTCTTCATATGGACCCATCCAAGGCAAGTTGTAGTACTTCGTGGCAACTATAAATCCTAGACATAATCATCAACCCAACTTAGTATGCAAAACAAGTGTAGGACATGTGATTTCAACTATTGAACAAATTAATATTTCAAAGATGAATAGTGGGATTCGAAACCCTAATTTTGAATTTCTAGGAATCCCATGTTGGTAGAAAAAAATATCCTTCCTCCCTATCATAAGACAAGTTACTCTAGTCACCCTTAGATTCCATATTGAATCAAATAGTAAGTATGACGAATGTTGAAAATGGTGATTGTGACTTTCTCAGCCATATTATAGTTTTGTAGAAAAGTTTTTCCATCAATTTTTTTCTATATAATATTGTATGTACAAATAAAAATGATTTGATGGAATTTTATCGATGATTTCTTGAGCTAATTCAAAATCAATGAGATATGAGAAAACTCTAACTTAGTGAAGGATATTACATTGTAGTGACCAACATATTTAGATTCCTAATTGAATCCTTTTATTGGTGAAGACTTATACCTGACTAAACCATGTTCACATTGATTTCAATGAAGAAACCTTCCTAAAGGGGTGGATAGTTGTAACATACACAATTGTGGTACTAAAATTAATTTTGAGCTATTATTCATATTCCTCTAAAATTGAATTTTCTCTTGCAAACTTTACCATTCAAAATTTCATTTCAAGGACTTATCTTGAAATTTGAGTGTCGTAATGCTATTTTGCCTCACTTTGATCTATCCATCCCATTTAGGGCCCAAAAATAAATATTTGAACTTTGGAATCACAAAAAATATTATAAAACTAGTTGGTTAGTCAATATTTATATTAGGAATCTTAGAAGTATAAATATGGGAACCAATACTTCATAAAATTAAGATTAGTGAAATATGGAAATGTGGTAAAAAAATCAGATCAAAAAGACTATTGATTTAAGAGTTTTAAATTCTTGAATAAATGAGACTAAGGTGAAAGAAAAAAAATCATCGTTAATTGTATGTCAAAGTCAGGCTTTGACCATCCCCAACCCCCGAAACCCTAGATTCGTGACTCCACAGATGCATTATAGAAAACTCCAACTGAATCAATGCCTCTTCTTCACCCTTCATCCTCTTGTTCAATTACTCGACCTGGAAGGCTATCCTACTTCTCCAATGGTCGCAAGGAATGAATCTCCTACATCCTACAAGGGGCGTCGTCATGACCTTATTCTTCCACCCAACAAATACGACCTTTGCAACCGTTATGCTTGCTGCCAACCCGGCCGCAAGAAACTCACAGGCGCTCCTCCTCTTCATCAATATTAACAACATAACCCCAAGTGTCCTTTACCTATTTAATCTTATACCCATCGAAACTCCTATTACACAACCCTTGTGTTGGGTTTTAGGGGAGACAGAGAAGGCAGCGGAAACAAAAATTTCTCCCCCAAACCCATACCGAGGAAACGTGTCAATGTCTATATAATAGGAAAGGATTATTTGTGGAATCATACCTTGTCCCGAGGCTTGCTCGGCGACAATACCTAGCGCTATGCGCGGTCTTCAACTCCGGTCTTAGACGGCGTCTGTGCAGCTCCTGGTCGCACCGGGACTGAAGACTCCTCCTCCTATCGGACTGTCAGATGACAATTGTCCTCCTGAGCGGCAGTGTCCTCCTGCCTATGTAGTAGTCTACACGGACCACCTAGAACTTCACACTCCTTGTCCCACAAGGAAGTGGAAGGAGTCGCACCCTCCTGTTGACGTACTAGTCACCAACACACTCTCCTGCCTCCAGTTGCAACTGCAGTTGTCCTTCCCTTGCTACACCTCCCTTTGCAGGAAGCACTTGCTCGGGCTCTCTCTCCGGTTACCAAAACCAGAGAGAACGACAACTTTGCAGAGCAAGTGGTTGCACTGAGTTGTACTTTGAGAAGCCCCCAATACCCCTATATATATAGGAGGGTCATGGGACAGGGTTCTCCATCCCGGGCAATGCGGGACTAAAAGCAGGAGTAGAAGGGTTCGAGATTTTCCACAAAAGCAACCAACTCGCAACCTGAACCGATCGGTTCACAAGTCAACCGGTCAGTTGGGGACCTGAACTGGTCAGTTGACACCTCAACCGATCGGTTGGGACCCATGAGCCAATCGGTTCACTTCTGAACCGGTCGGTTCGTGGTCCTGATCAGTTCCCTATTGACTTTCCTTCTTTTGCTTCTAATTGGTATCGAATACCAATCCTTGTTCCAATCAAATTGGGCAAGTGAAATGCAAGGAAAATTCTTACTGACCTGACTTTCCCAACTTGCTCAGTTGCACCAGTTGAACCAATCGGTTCAACACTTGAACCGCTCATT
Organism: Alisma plantago-aquatica; assembly: GCA_963693085.1. Taxonomy (NCBI): domain Eukaryota; kingdom Viridiplantae; phylum Streptophyta; class Magnoliopsida; order Alismatales; family Alismataceae; genus Alisma; species Alisma plantago-aquatica. The sequence continues at coordinate 1,296,713,761 of OY856411.1, forward strand.
TCACTCTGTACATGAGCCGATCGGTTCAACACTTGAGCCGAACAGTTCAGCAACCTCAGCCAACCGGTTCAACACTTGAACCGATCGATTGGAGTACAGGTTGTGCAGAATCAGTCAAATGTGATTTCAATCAATCTGATACTCCAATCAACATGTCCAACACCTTGAACAGTATGATATTGAGCTATCAATCAATTGAGTGTTTAATTGAACTACTAAACTCCTTTAGTAATCAATCTAAACGTTCCTTGTGGATAAAATTCCTCTTCCAGGTTAAATCCTTTGTGTGTGACCTTTCAGGTCCATTTCATGTTGGTAGTGAAAGTCCATAACACTTATGACTTCACAAGCAATGAGCGGTGCCTAGTCACACATCATTGCTACCCAAGTGAAAGTAGAAAGTTGGAGAACAACTTTCAATCCTACAATTCGTGAATGGTGTTACAACGAATGTAGAATTCCTTTGTCACTGATATCCCGAATGAACTCAAGGCATGGAATAGTCATCCTGTTAACGTTCATTCACTTTCTTGATCTCAGAGTAGATTGAAGGAGATATGTATGACATCAATATCACATACTGATTCACACATGCGTGCACACGCCTATCTAAATCCTACTCATCAAGTGGCCTTGGATATCAAACTCCCTCAGGAGGGACAAATCCAATATCTATCACTCACCCCTCAAAAGCCCCATGTGTCAAAGTCACCCAATCATCACCTTTATAACAACCCATGTTTCAGGACTACATTTGATGATGTCAAAGTGTGCCCAACGACATGTGTTGAGTGCAGTGATTTCAGGTCTAAGAATCACACTCACCACCATCACTGTGAGTACTGACTGTGACTACCATGTCATGGTTCCATGTGTCAAACTCATGGTGGGTCTGTACGGTACACTTGTTCTCTAACAAGTACCTATGTGTTTGGTTTGATATCTCTATATCATGACTAATGAGATTCTATCATCAACCAACCCCACAATCTAGTCTTGTGTGTCATTGCTATCTATCTACCTTCGACAATGACATTCGACTAGGGACATAACAAGAATGTACAAACTCTTAGCATCCGTATGATCTCATCATTCAGGTCCTCAACCTGAAAGCATACATCGTTGAGTATTGTCATTCTTTAGACATTCATTCTATTCTATCACTATCTCATATGACTGAACAAGAAATAATTGGAAGCTTGCCTTTGTTGTTTATCAAATCAATTTTAATGTATCCCACCAATCATCCCATGATTGGCTCTCAGGGCATACATACTAACAGACTCCCACTTGCACTGCGAGCCAATCACCCTTGAATCATATTCATAGTGATCTTCAAACATGTCCCACATGTTCCTGTGCTCTAGTACCAACATAGTGAGTAATGGCAACACCTTGCCAAAGTCAGTATAAATTGCATGTCTCTCATCTCTTCGTTGTACGTCACACGTATGAGATGGAGGTTTCGTAATATGCGATCTAGTATTCCTTTGCTAAGCTTTAGCCACATTGCATGATCAAGGATTCCATACTTGTCATCAATGAGAGGAATATAAGTTCATCTCATGAACTTCCAGATCCATATAATATCCACTATTGTTCTCTAACGCATAGATACTCGGCATTTCCTTTTAAATGGTTTTATTGGAACACTTCCAATCATCAACAAACCTTCACTTTTATATATCCTATATATATTTTGCGATTAATTTTCTGTCCTTTCGGAAGTTCGTATCAATGTAACTCTTTACATTGAACTCTTCCTTATCTCCATAGTACTAGTACTTCCCAAGTACTTATCAAGTTCTCATGGTATTCCAGTAACCCTTACTGGAAGTAGACAGACATCCACTCATCATGTCCCACATACGAGTTATCATATTGAGCACATCAAATTGTCATGTCATACATACAAGATGATGAATGCATTTTATTCTTGCCATGTCCATACATGAAAGATAATGGGATGATTACATACATGATAGATCCATATCTATTCTTAGTGTACCCATTCTTCATAAGAATTGGACACTTGGCCTTGGGATACCAACTCCATGTAGCATGGACAAGTTTTCTCCCACTGAATCTGTGCATACTGAACATTTCAGTACAGATTGCCAATGTATGCTCTCTCTTTTCAGGTCAAGAGATTTTCCGAGAACAATCTCTATAGATCTCTATTCCTATCACATAGGAAACTTCTCTATCTTCCTTAAAGATAATTTCCACTTTTGGATTTCCATTCTATAACATTTGCATTTCACATCAACATGTGGAATGTGAACACGCTCCCACTAAATAACAGATCCCTTCTTTATCTTTGACATATCAGTCAAACCCTTTGACTATATTATCAAAGTAAAGGTCTAATTCTGAGTTTCTTGTACTCAATCAATCACATTGATTAGTCCATTGTAACTTATAGACTTCATTTGCATTAGTGGATTCATAAACCTTATAGGTTTTGTCACATACACATCCTTGTTTTATTCCTCATAGGAATGCGGTTTTAGTATCCATACGCCAAATGTCTTAGTCATTAAGTTTCAATCAACAAGCATCATCCTTCTCAAAATGTTATCCATGTGTCTTAATACTTAAGACTCATTTGCACTTATAGATTTCATCCAATGAGTTCTACCATCAAGGTCATACCTTATGGTTCACATGGATGTCATTTAGGATGTAATGGTCATAAACCATAACTCAAAATTCGGTTCCTCATATTCATCTAGATAGTTGACTCATCACATGAACAACTCATCACATAGATAATTGAGGTGTATCTGTTAAGGATATAATAACTCACAACCCTTGTGATTCTTAATTTCTTTTATTAGTGTGGGGTATTCATTTATTAAGAAGAATTCAGTTATTTGATAATCATTCTCTAACTCCTTAGAGTATGATTCCTTCTTGATTTAGACATCACCATGCCTTAATCAAGAGTTCACTATGATACATTATCATAATTACTCGTAAGGATCTCAAACATTTGGTTTAAGTATTTCATTCATTGATCTCATCAAGAATTAACACTTTACCAAATTTGCACTTCATCTATGATAATCTTGAACACTTCAAGATATTCATATTGGTATTTCTCTAAACACCATTTGAAGTATTAGCACTCATTCCAATAGGTATGTAAATACATCACATGTATTATGCCTAATAGGATAATCATTCGCTCACTACCATTAGTGAAGATTGATTAATCATGTCCAAGATATTCATGTCTCTTATTGGTTCTCTAACCAAAAGAGTCTAGATCTATCCATCACATGGAAACTAGAAATGAATTTCTCATGATTGATGCTAACTTGATTGTTTGAGTTATGTAATAACTTTTAGGTATCATTTTATCGTATGCATATCGAATACCACAAGATAAACAAGGCATTGCCACAAAGATCATATCTTTAAGATTGAAAACTCAACTTTATTAATTGCCATCATTGTCATACAATATGCAAAATAAATTGTTTCTATCTTTTGGCAATATATGAAATAGCAGTTCTCAACTGTATTTCATACCCTTTAGGCTGAAATAAACTGAAAGATACTCCTATCTATGGTAGTAACACTTGCTCTAATGATGGGTACTTCTTTCTTGGTCCTTTCACAAAGGCCATCACTTCTTTGCGGATCTTGCATATCATATATGATAGATCCATATCTTGGTATCATATACCTCAGATAAAGAAGCGGTTCATTTCAAGATACCTTAGGTGGCGATCTCCATCCCCTCCTTCATCTTCTTTTGTTCTTCCAGATATAGAGGGAAATCCCTCATACACCCTTTTCCCATGTGCCTTGAGGCTGAAGATGGCTTGGTTTGCTGGCTAGCATCAGAACACTTCTTTGCTTTGCCCTTATCCTTACCCTTAAGATTTACCCTTCATTGATCATATCAAACATTAGGGTTTGTCTTTCTTCATAATTGCCTCTACTGTCCTCAGCATGTCCAACAACTTTGTCAACACTTGTCAAAGTTGTTCATGTTGTAGTTTATCATGAACTGTATGATTCTCGCAACATTTGCAGTCTCATACCAATAGCCAACCCTTGGCTTAGAGGGAATCCTTCTTAGTCAGGTTTTCCACATACCCAATCATATTGAGTGCGTGAATACCTTACTGGATCTCCTTCTGTCATGACATACTAGGACAGTGTCCTTGAGACATCACATGTCTCATGTTGTCTCTGCAACTCATAGTTCAGAGAATACAACATCAAGCACTCCTCATCAATGTCATCCTCGGTATACTTCCATAAGCATACTTTCAGCCATTGATGTGGTGGGATTGAGTTCATCTGGTCTTGGTATAACTAGGACTTGGAGCTTTCGCTCTTTGAGAACACTTCTCATCATCCTAACCAGTCGTGGCATTATTCCCATTTAATTTGTTGGTCTCAAAGACCGATCGCAAATAAAGTGATTTGTTGATTAACCATTTATTTTAACAAAAGGAAATATATGCAATTTTAGTCCAAAACTCTTTTGACTTGTTTGATTGATTTGAAAAGTTGACGATAAAATTAGGCCTTTAATTAATTATCTCTCCCACTATTTTACTTCAAATTGATAGCCCTCACCATCAATTCGGAAGATTGTAGCATACAACCTTCTAGTGGGCAAGATCCTGAAATCCACTAAGTCATGAGTCAGCTAGGGTTGATCGCCCACAACTTAGATCTCTTAGGTAGGCAACTCTTGCCAATTGCATCATATGCAACTCTTGATAAGATGTCATATACAACTCCTTGCAAAGATCATCTCCATGCCTCAAGGTGCTAGATCCTATCTAGGTCACCTTGTTAAGTCCGACCCAAAGCAAACATGATGAATATGCGCCCTGCTAGGGCAGACCCACACATTCATCCTTCACGCTTCCATGAGATAGACGGTGCACCACGCTAGGGCGTGCCCACACTTGGTCGATCAAGATTTTCACGTGTGTCGCATTTGTAAGGCATCTAAAACTTAATATTTTAATGAGGGATTTGGTTTTTATATACATATACATATCCAATCACCACAATACATAGTACGTATCATATACATGCTATATCCCACAGAAAACATGCACAAATGATAAAAAGCGATGATTATGGCCATCCTAATGTGATTCCTCGAGCCAAGAGGAATCACGGTCATCTAGGTCAACATCACATGCAACGTGTACAAGATGAACATATGTGCCTTGCCATCCGAGTTGATCAACTCATCACATGAATGATCTGTACTCTCCAGCCGGTCGTCTGGGTGCCACCAGCTGATCGGTTGGCTCCTCCAACCGATCAGATCGCCTGGACGTCGTGCATCTCGTCATGTCCGCCACCCGGTCGTCTCGCTCCTCGATCGGTCATCAAACGATCGGTTCACTCCTTGAAATGACCGTCTGGAACGTCAACCGATCGGTTCACGCCTTGAACCGATCATTTCAGCTGTTGTCTTGATGTCCGCCGGTCTTCGACATAACAGGAAATAAAAACTATCCTAATATTACATTGCTTTAAAAGGGAAACCCCGAGTTACATTTGGGGGGAGAAAAGGTAGGAAAGAATCTCGAATTATTTCGAGTTACATCAGGAATAAGAGAGGAAAGATCGATGCGCAGACCGAGATGCAAGCTACCACAAACAACCACACACAGATAGGGGTTTATAGGCCATAATCATGCTATACATACACCACAAAACTCGTTTAAGAGCGACGCGTATCGAGTGCATTAATAATACATATCATATATGTAATTTGGGATTTGTGGATTTAGGATTGGACATGCATAAAGATGATATTATTCGCATCGTATGCAAAAAATAAAGGTGACAAACCAAAATTGATCATATCGATATTCCTAAAATATAGAGCAGTTGACGGGGCTCTGATACCACTATTGGGTTTTAGGGGAGACAGAGAAGGCAGTGGAAATAAAAATTTCTCCCCCAAACCCATACCGAGGAAATGTGTCAACGTCTATATAATAGGAAAGGATTGTTTGTGGAATCATACCTTGTCTCGAGGCTTGCTCGGCGACAATACCTCGCGCTATGCGCGGTCTTCAACTCCGGTCTTGGACGGCGTCTCTGCAGCTCCTGGTCGCACTGGGACTGATGACTCCTCCTCCTACCAGACTGTCGGATGACAGTTGTCCTCCTGAGAGGCAGTGTCCTCCCGCCTCTGTAGTAGTCCACACAGACCACCTGGAACTCCACACTCCTTATCCCACAAGGAAGTGGAAGGAGTCGCACCCTCCTATTGACGAACTAGCCGCCAACACACTCTCCTACCTCCAGTTGCAACTGCAATTGTCCTTCCCTTGCTGCACCTCCCTTTAAGGGAAGCACTTGCTCGGGCTCTCTCTCGGTTACCAAAACCAGAGAGAACGACAACTTTGCAGAGCAACTGGTTGCACTGAGTTGTACTTTGAGAAGCCCCCAATACCCCTATATATAGGAGGGTCATGGGACAGGGTTCTCCATCCCGGGCAATGCGGGACTAAAAGTAGGAGTAGAAGGGTTCGAGATTTTCCACAAAAGCAACCAACTCGCAACCTGAACCGATCGGTTCACAAGTGAACCGGTCAGTTGGGCACCTGAACCAGTCGGTTGACACCTCAACCGATCGGTTGGGACCCATGAGCCGATCGGTTCACTTCTGAACCGGTCGGTTTGTGGTCCTGATCAGTTCCCTATTGACTTTCCTTCTTTTGTTTCTAATTATTATCGAATACCAATCCTTGTTCCAATAAAATTGGGCAAGTGAAACGCAAGGAAAATTCTTACCGACCTGGCTTTCCCAACATGCTCGGTTGCACCAGTTGAACCGATCGGTTCAACACTTGAACCGCTCGTTTCACTCTGTACATGAGTGATCGGTTCAACACTTGAGCCGACCGATTCAACAACCTCAGCCAACCGGTTCAACACTTGAACCGACCGGTTGGAGTACAGGTTGTGCAGAATCAGTCAAATGTGATTTCAATCAATCTGATACTCCAATCAACATGTCCAACACCTTGAACAATATGATATTGAGCTATCAATCAATTGAGTGTTTAATTGAACTACTAAACTCCTTTAGTAATCAATCTAAACGTTGCTTGTGGACAAAACTCCTCTTCCAGGTTAAATCCTTTGTGTGTGACCCTGCAGGTCCATTTCACGTTGGTAGTGAAAGTCAATAACACTTATGACTTCACAAGCAAAGAGCGGTGCCTAGTCACACATCATTGCTACCCAAGTGAAAGTAGAAAGTTGGAGAACAACTTTCAATCCTACAATCTGTGAATGGTGTTACAGCGAATGTATAATTCCTTTGTCACTGATATCTCGAATGAACTCAAGGCATGGAACAGTCATCCTGTCAATGTGCATTCACTTTCTTGATCTCAGAGTAGATTTAAGGAGAGATGTATGACATCAATATCACATACTGATTCACACATGCGTGCGCACGCCTATCTCAATCCTACTCATCAAGTGGCCTTGGATATCAAACTCCCTCAGGAGGGACAAATCCCATATCTATCACTCACCCCTCAAAAGCCCCATGTGTCAAAGCCACCCAATCATCACCTTTATAACAACCCATGTTTCAGGACTGCGTTTGATAATGTCAAAGTGTGCCCAATGACATGTGTTGGCTGCAGTGATTTCAGGTCTAAGAATCACACTCACCACCATCACTGTGAGTACTGACTGTGACTACCGTGTCATGGTTCCATGTGTCAAACTCACGGTGGGTCTGTCTGGTACACTTGTTCTCTAACAAGTATGTATGTGTTTGGTTTGATATCTCTATATCATGACTAATGAGATTCTATCATCAACCAACACCACAATCTAGTCTTGTGTGTCATTGTTGTCTATCTACCTTCCACAATGACATCCGACTAGGGACATAACAAGAATGTACAAACTCTTAGCATCTGTATGATCTCATCGTTCAGGTCCTCAACCTGAAAGCTTACGTCATTGAGTATTGTCATTCTTTAGACATTCATTCTGTTCTATCACTATCTCATATGACTGAACAAGAAAGAATTGGAAGCTTGCCTTTGTTGTTTATCAAATCAATCTTAATGTATCCCACCAATCATCCCATGATTGGCTCTCAGGGCATACATACTAACACCTTGACCTACCCCAACATTTGTAAACTTGCTACAACCAACGCCCTAGAATGGCACTCGATAACATCCCAGTATTTGAGGCCTTAGATAAAATGATCTTAAAAGGAATGATAGGATTACCCATATAACCAAGATGCATCTCCTTTTTAGGGAGACCATCACTCAGAATCCATAGTTAAGCATGATCACCTTGGAGTAGTACTAGGATGGGTGACCAGTTAGGAAGTTGATCCTGGCTTGCACATGAGTGAGGATACAATGCATATTTAAGGCTAGTAGTGGTCAGTGGGGCCATTCCTCATTACTGAAACTCTACTAGAGCCTTGGGCAGTGGGCCCGGGTGTTACAAATGGTATCAGAGCCAATTCACCTCCAGTAGGTGGGACCCACATTGGCATGTGGAATGCCATTATTTGAGCCGTGTAGTCCAAGCATTTTGGAAATAGTTATCCATTATGATGGAGCCACCCTTTATCTAGTAGCCATGGTCTTGAGCTGGGTTTACATGGTCATGTTTGGTCTGCACTGAAATGGGGAAAGATCATGACGCCATATAGTTGAGCCTTGATGAGGACATCAAGAGTCTATGTGGGGGAGGTTTTAACATCCCAGGATTTGAGGCTTTATATAACATGATCTTAAAAGGAATGATTGGACTACCCATATCACCAAGCTGCATCTCCTTTTCAGGGAGCTCATCACTAAGAACTCCATAGTTAAGAATACTCAACTTGCACGTGAGTGAGAACAAAACACACAGTTAAGGATAGTAGTGGTCTATGGGGCCAGTCATCATTCCTAAAACTCTACTAGAGCCTTGGGCAATGGCCCCATGTGTTACACACCCTGCTTCATCATCTCCTCTGATTCTTCAAACATCCCAAATTCCACAACCACATACGGTTCCTTGCTCTGGCTGCAACCAACCCATACACCCCATCTAGTTGTCTGTATCAAAAACATGCACAACATATCTACAATACAATAGAATCACCTTCCTTTCATGACTCGAGAGACCGAGGCTCATGGCCCTCAATATGACAAATACTTTGGCTTCTAATGTGTCGTAACTACCTTCCCCTTGGTCACTCTAGGAACCTGCAACTCTAATCCACCACCGCATCCGACCATGCAACACCACAACCAGGATCTAGGATCTTTGGATGATCTCCAATAGCTCCCATCTCCAGATCATCCAGTAGATGTGTTACACTATGAGAACCTTCTGATTCTCCTCAAGACACTGATCCATGGTGACAGTCAGATCTTGACTCCAGGAAAGTGAAAAGGATCAAGAGCGTTGGAGCATGGCTATCCAAGGACCTATGAACTAGAAGATGATTAGTAACCTAATTGTTTGGTGTCATTTCCCCTCATCCATGAATATGGACATTAATATCAAAGGAGATAACATCAATCTATAGGTCAGAGTTGTTTCTCCCTAGACTCTATCAATAGATTCTAATTCAGTATTAATAACATGAAGGAAAAGAAGAAACCACCTAATATACATGTAGCATTATCTATCAGTTATAATTGGAACGTACCATCAAATTAGTAAGTTTTTCCTAAGGACTAATGTATACACCTTAAGGTAATTCATATGGGAAATTTAGAAGTGGAGTATATTCATAGGAAAAGTTCCTAATTGATAAATATTTATATTGAAAACTATAAGTGAATATAACTAACCTACCCTTAATGAAATACTATATTGATGCTTGTCTCATACTAATCACAAACCTATATGTATATGTATAGATGTAATGTCCAAGAAATGCAATATTGAAAACTAATATATGAGGGAAATAATAGTTATATACATATGAGAAGGATGCTCTTATAAATATACACATGAATGGGTATTATGAACACAAAATTATAATCCATGGGTAGAAAAATGTACGAAATAATCTATTATAATCCATCTAAATTGTACTTATATTTGGAGTATATCTAATAACTAAATGATACAGTTCATGTATATGTTAGTATACATGATGAATATAATTCCAGGGACAATTCGAAGAGGATAATAACATAAGACCTAATATGTAGGTAACGTCTAAGTTCGTATAAATGTGTAACTTAGACATGTGTGGACCTTTTCTGTAATGGATGGACATTATGTGAAAGTATGCACATGACATATACTACTGTATTTGGTGTGATATTCCACACATGTGTGATCTTTCGAATTTATAAGTCCCCATACAAGGTTCACTCACAACACTAAAATATGCTCCCACAAGCACACAGGGTCATGTTATAGTATAAATGATAGGCAAGCAATGGGGGTAGATCCTTAGGGATAGAGGGGGAACTAGAGCCAAGTTTGTGTTGATTATGTTCCTAAAGCATAGATTTGGGTTGAAGGGTTTAAGATTGGGTTTGGTTTGATTACAGTAAACAAGTAGGAAAGTAAAGGCAATATGAAAGCTAGATTACCTAAAACCTAGATTACCCAAAGACTGTTAGGTCTAAGAGACTAGATTAAGAAATCAACAAAACAAGAGCAAGTTGATCTACACTACTCTAGCAAGGCAATTAGCAACTGAGGAGAAAGCTAAATACAAGAGCAAGAAAGAATTTTGGTTAACCCTAATTAACAAAACTAAGAAATGACTATAGAATATAAAGGCAATTAAGATAAACTAGCATTAACAAGTTAACATGATAACTTAGGTTTTAAGCAATGGATTGGATAGGTGGTCCGTTTAGGAATGTGATGATATTATTTTGGGGAAGGTCAACATAGCATGCAAATCTCACTTTTCAATCTAGATTACCAAACCAAACAACAAGGCAAGTGTTATTATAATATACCCTAGACTACTAGTTGGAGAACTAGAGTTAGGTGTAATTCTAGTAGGACTTGGCAAGTCTAGGTTTCTAGGGTAAGTGGTATTAAGGAAATTGAGAGCCAAGGGTAGGAATGGGAGTAGAGATGAGGGTATTTCACCTCATGTTACTCGCCATCTAGCCTTTAGGAAGCTCTAGGCAATTACACTAATCACACATATACTAGCTACTTAAATCTCACACCCACTTGTAGAAGATGTGACATGTATGTGGAAACAAAAGGGTCTAGCTAGGTATCCATTAATTGGACCTAGGAGCCATTCCTAAGATTGCCACATACATTCCATTTTCCCCTAGAAGCTAAGTGTCATCAAACATCACAAAATAAGAAATTTATGTCTAAAAACACAAACCACATGCAAGATAATGGGAAATGAGATAGAAGCAAGAGGAAATCATCATAGAATGAAATTATGTTCATAATAAGTTATTTTACCCCAAGATGATATCAAAGTCACATTTTAACACCAAACAGCCCACCACTAGGGGCTTAGCCAGACATGTTCAAAGAAAAGATAAAAGAAATGAGAAAAAGGGGATAGGACTCCATGGTTCTTAAAGTAGATCCTCCCTCTTCACCTCCTAGCTGCTATAAAGTGACTTCCCTCCTCCAAGGTGGATGATGGGTATGTAAATGAAGGGGATTATGGTAGAAAACCTAGAAAACTAGGTTTCTATGGTGGAAATGAGGTGGAAATGGTGGATGGAGAGCATAAATGCAAGGGGAGTGTAATGAATGCTCAAGAGTGGGTGGAGAGGAGTAATGGAAGCTAGGGGGAGATAACCTTCATGTTGTGGCCGCCTCCTATGTATATATAGGTGGTGGGGAAGCACTAGGGTATGTAGGGGCAAAGTGGGAAAATCAGTGGTGAAAATGGGTAGGTTTATGTGGTCACCAAGGCTATGTTGAAGTTCTACGACCATGGTGAAGGTTGTCCGGAATGATCGTGGGTGGTGGAACGAATGAGGTGATGAATGGATCTAGAAGTGATAAGTGTATATGGTGGCCACGGTCGTGGCGGGGTGAGGGTACCAGGGTTGTGTGGGGTACCACGGCTGTGTTGGAGGAGCAGTCCACATGCAAGGCAGCTTTGAGGTTGTTTGTCTTCAGCTCACCACAGGTATGGGGAGCACCATGAGCAAGGTGGTCTTCAAGGGCCACATCCGTGCTGATGGCCACAACTGTGGTTATTCATGTGTAGAATGGACCAACTCTCTATTGATTTTGGGGATCTTTATGCATAAATCACCACATGCGAGGTGATGATCATGTGTGAGGTGGAATGTGCTGGCCATGACCATTCTACGGGCCATGGCCATGGGGTCTTAAGTGACCACGGCTATTGTGATGACCAGGGACGTGGTCATCAATGTGTAAATTGAGCACATTCCTTTTAACTTTTAGAGTATAATTCCCATGACAGTGGTGATGTACCATAGTCGTTTTGTGGCTTTTTGGTGCTGATCTCTACTTCATCTTCTTCCTCTAGACTCCTTTTGCTTTGAATTTCTCTTATGCATCCAAGGAAATATCGGGGAAGAGATAGATCCACTCTTTGGGGTGTAAGACCCATACATATTCTTCATCGTTGTCCCATGCATCAATGCATGCATAAGTGCCCTAAAATACACACAAAAGGAGGCATAAGTGCATTTATCATAAAAGATCATATTAAGGGGAATAACTTGTAATATAAATTGTTTAGATGTGATTATCATGTAAAATGGCATAGGATGAAGCCATAAAATAGGGTTGCATCCCCACCATAAACTTAAAACATACTTGTCCTCAAGTATGATCCGTCTTAATCTCTCTCTCTTCAATTTCTTTCCATTGAATAAGAATGATAAAATGCATTATAGTAGAATATTACTGACTAAATGGTCTTACAAGTGACTAGGTGCACATGTTCCACCTCTCTCCACTCCACTTTAACAAACCAATCATGAAAAGAGAACAGATCATAGAAACTTCAAATATAGAGAATAGAATACACAATCTTTCCATTTGTCCTTCTTACAATTATGAATAAATTGTTTGATGTTGACATTAATCAATTATGACTAGGTGTGTTGTTTCACTTTCCTGCATTCAATCTAACGTCTCAAATGACACCAAAACATCCACATGATTTTAGAAAGGGTAAAGTGAGCTAGATTTGATGTTTTCAAGCTCAATGGGTATGAAATTGGAAGAATGGATTGTGGTAAGAGACTGGAGTGTTTTTGCACACTCATCTTTTCTTTATTTAGATGCTCTTAAATAGGAGCATCTTTTATTTTCTTTTTCTTTTTTTTTTTCCTTTTCTTTTTCCATTGGTGTAGGTAGGGAATATGCTGGATAGAGTGAAGTGGGGAGATGTAGATATGGCCACCCCAAGCTTTTGGAGGTGGCCAAGGCTAAATATGTGCACTAAGACATCCTTTCATGAGGTTGAGAGATATGAGGATGGTGAAAGAAGAGTTAGGTCCAAGAGGGTTCATTGGTTTAGTCCTCAACATAAAATCTCCTGCATGAAAACTAATCTAACACTTTATCAAATGATATCATAATACATGATTGAACAACATGAGATTCACATTTATTTCTTGTGATTCCATAGGCTCTAAGCATTCATAGCTTACTTAATTCACAATTCAACTAAGACATTCACAAACTTGAGAGGGGTGATGCACATGTAAAAAGTCAACAATTAAGAACATATAGAAATAAACTCTAAAACTGTGCCTTGCATTTGTCAAAGATCGACATTTTTAGTTCATAAAAAAATTGGAGATTAAGCAAGAACATCCAAGTTTAGGAAAAATTGGTCAAAGTAGTGCGAATTTGCAATCAATCACATCTAAACCTACATTTAGGTAATTTCAAGCATAAAAAATCAAATCCTAATTTAAAACACACAAAAATTACCAAAAGCTACATGGAAATGCAATGCATGACATGGAAGAGAAAAAGTAGCAAACGTTTTGAAGAATTACGTAAAAATGCATGAAATTAAACTACATGTATGCATGAATGCTAACAAGGAAAAATCTACACTAACAAGAGCAAAATAAAGCACTTCCAAAATCAGGTGAAACAAGTGTAAGCAAAATGAGAGATAAAGATAGGGTGGTGCATACCTCCCTACCACACCAAACTTTTGAATCATGTTGTCCTCAACATGAAACTCAAGTTTAGGGCTAGTAGGGTGAAGATCATGGTTGGTGTTGTGACTCAAAGGGTAGGTTTCCCCACTGTGGCTAATCAGGCAACTCTAGATGGTGTTGCTGAGGAGGTGAAGGTCCTGGATGGGATGGAGAGAACTGGTCATGATGACCCCAATATGTGTTCTGAGGGGGAGGGTAGGTATCCTGATATCCCAAAATACCACCCCAAAAATCTTCATCCCATTATGGGTTTCAATCCTACACATGGTGGTAATGGTACAAATGGTTGTCCTATTGGTGCATCTACTGTTTTTCTAGCCACATGTACTACTGGATGAGTTGCATATCTTGTTGTGACTTCTGGATGCCTTCAAGTTGTGCATGGATGGATGACATATCATATACATTCATTGAATGCTCCTACAGCTGGGATGTTGCCTCATCCCTTCTTCTCACCCTTCAGGGTTGTCTTCTTTGTGCTCCTCCCTCTTCTTCTTTCTATTGTGCATTTGATTCTGCTATTTCTTCATGTTCAACAGTGGGGTTGAAGTTTTCTGAAGGGTTGGCTTTCTCCCATCGCCAAACCTCTTCTCAAAACAAGGTGGCTAGCCCCACATGAGAGAAGAGTAGGCTAGCATGATAAGGCAGCTCAAAGGTTGTTGAATGTATTGATTTCACATTGTAAATCAGCTTCTTATTTTTTATCATGATCATCTAAGAGCTAACAACATACTTCAAATCAACACACTGGGCTCCCTCGACTTCTTTAACACCAGTAACATCAATGCCTAGGGCTATAGAGATTAAGGTCACAATCCCTGTAACATCCCTGACCTGGGTTATGCCATAAACCTAGAATTTTTTATTAAGTAAGTATTTATAAACTTTTTTTAATCTTTTGAAAAGTAATTAAGACTCTCCTTGAGTTTAACTTTTAGGTTTGAACTTTTTTGCAAATTGTTTGTGCAATATATGATAATTTGGGTGTAAATTGAAATTTACCCAAGATGAGGGGTTATATTGCAATATGTCACATTTTGAACATGCTTCAATTTCTTTAGCATCATAAGAGAGAGAATGATTCTAAGGGATGGCTTGTGGAAAGCCTAAGTTCTAAGTTAGAACTTGTTTGAATAATGCTTGTGCCTTATGTACCAGTTTTGATGCAAGTTGCAATTTACCCAAAATGTAGGGTTGGTATACAAATTACCACCTCTCTAATGTCCCTACTCTCTTATCATCATCTAGATGAGAGAGAAAGAAGGAGGCACCATGTTTGAATCATATTTGGGTGGTAGCATTCTTGGTGATTAAAAAACCAAGAAGAGTTGTGTATTTTAAACCCTAATTGAGTTGTATTGGGTTGTATCGAGTTGTAGAGCTTAGACGGGAGTGCCTATTGGCCAAGGAGACATATATCAGGTCCCATATCGGTTTGTCTACTCTTGGCCTTTTCCATAATGGGTTAAGCACCTCAAGGAGGTGATGGATATCAGTTTACAACTTTCCCTAGAAAAAGTGTATTGGTTTGTGAATAAAGCGATGTTGAGTTGAAATATCTTGAACAATAAGATAACTAATGGCTGAAATCTTATCTCCAGATTATCCTCAAGACTTTTGCATGTCAAGATAAATATGTCTACATGGACACGTGTCAACCATGCATGGACATGTGGCACCTAGTAGTGTAAAACGATGACACCTCTTATACACTCTCTCTTATGAGCCTCATGTATATATACCACTCCTTTCACCTACTAGTGAATCTTTTCAAACCTTATCACTCCATTTCTTTTAGATATCATGCATAGTAGTAAGGATCAAGGAGGATCTCGAGCCATTAAGCTTAAGGTGAAGCCATGTTCATATTCAACCTTGGTTGAAGCATGAATCTCGAGTTGTGATTCTTTCTTTCTTTTCTTCTTCATCAAGTTCTTAACTATGGTGATTCCTTGCATGTATAAGAGTTGTGAATGATTCTTGGATCTATGATAAGTTCATTTTCAACCTTGGGAATGTGAAGCTTTAGAGCTTGGGGCTTTGAAGTTGTTGTTGAGGCGGGTTATATAACTTGAACCCAATCATGTTATTATTCACCATCTGTTACAACCATAATTTTTGGGTTCAATTGGTGAGAAATGTAATTTCTCATATTAAAGATAATCGAACAAATAATGATATAATTTGTTTTAAATAAATAGATTGCATTTACAATAGCCTTGATGATTGTGTTGTGGGCTTTATTGGCTATTGGGCCCAAATAACAAGAAAATTCAATTAGTAAATGAATAATTGAGTTTTTGAGAAAAGAATGAGATGGAAACCTCTAGAAGGAAAATCCAAAGAGGGATTTCGTCCCTCTTGGGTTCCTTGGGTTCCAAGGAGTCCAAAGTTGCAAAGAAAAGGGAAATAAGAAAAGAAAAGATTAATTAAGTATTTCTTTATTAAGAAAGAAATTGAAAACAATGATAAAATGTGGAAAACGAGTGGACAGAGGCATAAACAAGATTTCTGGGTGCAATTTCGTATCCATGAGGTTGCTAATATTAAAAGGAATGCCAATGAGGAAAATAAAATAGAAATAAAGAGAAATCCTCAAAAATAGATATTTTTAATGAGAAATAAACAAGATAATGTGAAATAATGCATATAGATGCATCTAGAAGGCTAATAAGTATCCTTAAAAATTGATTTCGAAATAATAGAGTTTCTTGGGGTACAAGGAGCCCCAATGAAGGAAGAGGAAAGAGAAAATATCGATAATGTCAAATAAGAATATAATATGATTCTTAATTAATGAATTTCATGGTATTATTAAAAAGGAAGTAATTTCTATTGAAAGAAAACAGAAATTCGTACTAATGGATTAAAGAGCAAGATAAACGAGAATGAGTGTGAGGATTTTCAAAATTCTAATATCTCAAGAATAATGAATATCAAAAGGTCATTTAAGAGAGAGAAAGAGAGTTGCTTCTCATTGATGGAATAGGATTCCAAATAGGAGAGGACTTTTTTCCTCTTAGATGATCTTAGGGTGTGGATATCCACCCCTATATAAAGGGTAGAGACCCTGGTTTGAGTTTAAGATGGCATCTCACACAACTCTCTCCTTTCTCCTTCTTCCTTACATGCAAATCCTAGTGAGGAGGGTGGTTCGAATCCTAGGCAATATGGGGTCATGGGGGAGTTATGACAGATGTGTGCTGCTCTCATGAGCCTAAGGAGAAGCTCGTTGGACTTCCCTCCACTCTTGCTTGAACGCCGCAGCAGCACGGCTACTTGATGGCCGCATCTTGTAGGCTCGCACAGCCCAAACCAGCCATGCTGGTCATGAGTGGGGAGGCACCCCTAGTACGGAAGGATGTGGCGGAGGTAGGATGACAGGTCTGCTGGGTTTCATGCCTGGAAGAGATGGGAAACGATCCCGCAATCACTGCAGCAGAGTCATAGATTGAAGGTCCGACGCTCTACACCCGACCATCCGGGCCATGGCTCGGCACTTGGGCAGCTGCGATGGAGAGTGTCAGAGGAAGTGAGGCAGTCCCCAGTGCTCTTCGGGTCCAGGAGGGGGAAGAGAGGCCACCCCAATCGCGACTAGAGCTGTGATCGACGACCAGGTCGGACAACGCCAGGTTGAAGATAACCTAGATTCGCATTGGACCGAAACACCCCTCTGGCGTGTAAAGGATCGACCACTTAAGTAAGGGAATAATCATAATTTGGTTCTTTTTCCAAAGCAAGCATGTTGCATGGAAAGAGGCGACGTGGCATCCCCTGATTGCCCGAAAAGTTAATTCCTTTATTAATTCATAATTAAATATTGGTAACTTCGATTAGGACAAGTAATATATGAACATTGATCCTCAGAACGATAGGAACACAAATCAATTATTGTTGACACCTAATTTTTCTTTCTATTCAAAAAGTATATCAAGATGCTATCTTTAATAGTGTAATCAATGAAAAACCCTAACCTTTGATGATTAATGAATTAGAAAAGGGTTATGTGAGTGTTTAATTGAGAGTTCCATATGATTTAATGAACCTTGAACCCTAACTGTGGTAATTATGATCCTTAATGATTTTAATTGGTCAAATTCATGTACAAAGCTGAGATATGATGGTTTTGATATATTTTGAGCATTAATGTTCCTAATTAAGGATAAAAACCCTAAATGTGGTAATTAGGGTTTTCTCATGAATAAAGGGCAGTATTTATGGTAAATAGAGTTCATATGCGACATAGACCATAATGAACTATGAATTGATGAGCATAATGACTTTTTCATAGATTAAAAGGATAAAAATAGTATCTTTAATGTAAAAGATGCTTAATAAACTTAATTAATAGTTAATGGTGCCTTTAATCTAAAAATAGGGCTATATGTTGTTAAGATAACATTAATATTGAAGAATAGATGAGATAATTAGGGTTTATGAGTAATGGTATAAAATTAGGGTTTAGAATAATAAAAGATGAAGTAAAACCCTAATTGCAAAATGAAACCATAAAATGGATAGGAAGCAATTTCAAGTTGAATAGAAAGAATCTTGATAAAGTGTGTAATAAATAGAGTACATATTCTTTTCAGGAATTATGTGATGATTGAATTTCTTGCTTGGATTGCATTCTTGGTTGGGTTTGCTTAATGATTGTGAAATCATCAAATCAGGTATGTGGTTACGCTTATGATTATCCCGACTAGTTTTCTGGGGATTTTATCGATGTTTCCCTCATGGCTTGAAATAACTATTGGATGCTTTTATTTCATGCAAATAAAGAGTGACTATGACTATCACTATGAATATACATGTATAACTGGCTAGATCTGGGTCCACCTCTATGACTTGTAAAGGCTAAAAAGGGGTAACCTAGAGTAAGGTCTAGGTTATCGTGGGTTAGAAATTGGGCTACCAAGTGTAGTGCCATGAGACCCATGAGCCTGCCATGAGTTAAGGAGTGGGCTACTTACGAGTAGTGCCATGTGACTCAACCCTAGAAACGGGTTCACCTATAGGTGGGACCATGAGGGGTTTAATGGGGATCTACCATAAGGAAGGTAGTATCCAGGTCCACTACAAGGATAACACACAGGATAGGGTACTCATGGATCGCGGAGTTATATTTAAAATGTAATCTTAGTTGTTAAATGATTAATTGAATAATTATGTTGTTATCATAGTTGCACTTTTATTGTTTCCCCCACATACCAGCTTTGGCTGACCGACATTTTGTTTGTCGATATTTTAGGTACAAGCGAAATGGACAAATAGTAAATCGTCATATTGCAAAATACATGAAGTAAAATACAAGGAGGATTAGTTAGAGTATAATACATACATGGATAGAAGTTTAGAAATCCAGAATTTTCAAAAGGTATGCAAAATTTTATTACAGCTTTTCAGTATAGATTGTTGAAATTTAATAATTGTTCTTGGTTAAGTGTCGAACCTTTGATCCGGAAGTTATGGGTGTGGCTTCGACCTCTCTTCCCTTAATTGGGGGTTATCGGGAGGTGGGGTCGTAACATTTGGTATCAGAGCGTAGGTTCCTCACTTAACCATTAATAATTATTAAATTTTACAAACTCCATAGAACCCAAGGGAGTTATTAGAGGATTATCTGAAAGACAGAGGTGTCTAGAAAAGGATAATGACCGGGGGCTGGCAATATTTTCCTCCGCACCGCTAGTCGGAATATGAGGACTCCCAGATCTGTGTGACTTCCTGGCCAAAGTCTTAGGGTATGATTCGAAATAAGATACCTTTAGGACTTTCTCATCTTATTCATCCCTTCTCAACTCAAATTATATTAAGGACCTTAAGGATTAGGATTTCCTCTCTTCTCCTCACCCTCTTGAGGTATGGGTAAGGTTAACAGGGTCTAAAGGAATCCTCCTCCAAATTAATGAAAAAGTATGTAAATAAGATGGCATGGACATAAGCTTAATAGATTAAGTGTAAATGAATAGATACATGCTTAGGTTGTATGAAATAAGTTGTCATGTCCTCAGAGTATACCTGAGGCTAGACCTTCTTGTCAGGAGGATAAGTAAAGAGAGTTAGTCTTGGAGATAGAGACCTCCATTGCAAGTAGAGACCTGGCACATCCTCTAAGGATGATGCTAACCCTAACCCTAACCCTAAGTGAAGGTTAGAGAGAGAGATGGCATGATGAGTTAAACCAGGTGTTTGGATGGACATGCCATATATAACATATGAGCCATGAGAGGTTGGATGACCTAGTACCTCTGGCAACCCAACCATGGGAAGGTTCGTGCATGTTAGAGTGAAGGATAGCTCCTTCATTGATGAGGTTAGAGAAAAACCCATGGAAACCCCATGAGCTTATATGAGAATGGTATAGTAGACACCCATAGTACGTCAATGCTGCGAGAAGTAGGTTGAAACCCTGGCTAGGAAAGTATGAGGGAATAGCCTATGAGATAAGCGTAAACCCCGAGGTATGAGGAACAATAGAGAGTCGAGGATGATACAACCTAAGTGGATGATAGTGGTTGCCTCATGCATGATTCTTGGAGGTTGATGATATCTTGGTTGTCTTTAGAGGAACCAAACCCTAGAGAGAGGATGAGTCTGCTTATACCTTTGTACCTATGGTATAGATGAGAAGAAGAGTTCCATAAACCATGTAGAGGTTTAGTGACAGGTTGTGGGGCCTTGTTCCTTGTTGGTTATCCTTGAGGAGGACCCAACTCTAAGTGTTCCTCGAGTTGAAGGATGACATGAAGTGCATGTCATGCTTTTTGCAAGCTTGATTCATGGTTAAGAGATAGAGCATGCAGTTGGACACCTACAAGTGAACCTAGGGTTCCTGACCTAAGAGGGGAAGTGGTATACCTAATGCTCATGATGAGAATTAAGTTGCTATAGTTTCGAGCATGGTACGCCTCATGTATAAAGGAAAAGGGAAGACCCTTAAGTTTAAGGTATGTTTGATGAACCCCTTAAGTTTAAGATGAACCCCTCATAGTTCAGTTGATGGCAAGGGAAGGTATGATCTTGACCATATGTTGAGGAATGAGAACAAGTATGACCTAGCATGGTTGGTCAGTGGTCCGCTGGTGCCTTAGTAGCTGTTGGGTTAAGATTGCTCATATGGATGTAAACCCTAAGGATGTTTGTGACCTTTTTGGTTAAGAGTTGTAGTTTTCCTCCCATCCTGGGAGAGGGACCCTTTGGTAGGGTGTATACTAGTTTTGTTGGTTTAAGTTAACCTAAAGAGATCTCATAGGATCTTGAGAAGCTAAGTGAAAAGTACATGGTATGAGGATGAACCTATAGACCCATAGATATCCATCTCTAAGTGCAGGTGGATGTGTTACCATGGAGGTAACCGATATGGGGCTTGACCAAGGTAGGCAAGTCGTCATGACCCCTATGAAAGGATGAAAGACAACCCATGAATATAGAGAGAGAGATGAGAAAGGCTTGGGTAAGGTTCTAAGTTAGACATGTTCTTTGTTAGAATCCTAAGTCTATCCTAGGGTCAAGTAGGGATAATACCGATGAAAGAAAGAGTTGCCTAATTCCCTATTTGCACATGACCATAGGGTCGGGAGGTAGCAACTATAATTGTCTGAGGGCCATGGGTTAGGAGATTGATCACCTTCATGAACTCATGGGTCCCAAAGGGCAGATGAGTAGGGCACTCTCTGGATGCATAAGGGAAGAGGGATGACCCTAAAAGTGTCAGCACCCTATAGACCTAGAGGAGATGACCATGGATTTTTTGTGACCCAAGTAAGTTCCAGACCAGTTTTCCATGGAAGTAACTTTGATATCAAGATGAATGTGATGTTGAGACATATGTGGCACGTTTCAACTTAGATTTAAAGGTGTACTGGAAAGGTGGGATGTACCATCTCTACTCTTGGAACAGAAAGAACTCTGTATTTGGACTACAGGCAAATGCTTATTTCCTCTTGTTATGGGAGTGAGAGATAGGATAGTACACATGTCGTACACCAAGGATAAAGATGATGGGGGTTAGAATGTTGCCACTAGATATGGGGACAGAGAAGATAACATACCCTGGTAAAGTGAATGATACATGGATGGTTTGCAAACACTAAAGAGAGATAAGATAGTCATCTTATAAGGATGTTGTTAGCCTGAGCTATGTGGAATTTGAAAGAGAAGCAAGGTATAGTTTGATCATCATGAGGATGAGCCCGGAGTTTTCTCGATGAAGATAGTTTTAGAGTCAAGATGAGATGATAAGTGGAATACATGACGGTGTATGTCTCCAACATTACCTAATACATAAGGATGTGAAGTGGTAATGGATGCTCGGGTTGAGATATAGCTGCCTAGTTTGGCTAGAAGCTAGAAGGGGTTGTTAGGCTAACTCTAAGTTTGGAAAGGAGATATGTTTGGCTAATACTCCGATGTAATGAGATCTGTAAAACAAGTTAATGGTTGTTTGGTTAGCCAGTCTAGTCCTTGATGCAATGAAAGGATGGTGGTAGAACCTCAAATGCACCTCTTTGGATAAGGAGGCGATGAAACCCTGACTAGAATGGTTTAGGGTTTTTGAGGAATCGATCTTGAGGAATCATGACATACAGGAAATCATGATTTTAAGATCACCATACACCATACCAGCAAGATAATAAGTGACAGTAGGACTTTGGATAAAGTTGCATGTGGTATATGGCCATGCAAGCCAGGAGGTAAAGGACGAACCCCAGTAACCCACTGCATTGATATAAAGGATAAGGAGTCCCCCAAAGAGAAAAGGAGTTCATCACTAGGGATGTTCTAAGTCTCCGTTGGACCTAGGGAGGTCGAGATGCAATATGGGGTATGGTAGATCATCTTACCCAGATGACATGATAAAGAAAGAGTATTGTCAAAGGACAGATTGGGTTGAACCACATATGAGAGAGAAGGTTCAACTACACTATGAGGTGAGTTCAAAAGTTCATGAGTATGACCTAAAGGTTCCATTCCATAAGATGGAAGAAGGTACATGAATAACTCTATGTTAGTACAGTTTATCACCCCTAACTAATGGTTAATATGATCCAGACTAAAGGGTCTGATGAGAGCATGTGTACCCATTCAGGGTGATATCTAGAGACAATTCTTGTCCTATGAAAGACCACCATAGCCAGTACCGGGATTTGAAGAAGCTCTGTAAGGGAGGTTGTGTCAGTCACCACTTCAGTAAGGTGATGTTGGTGAAAGGACCACATGATGGTTAGAAAAGGACCACAATGTGTGTAGATGAAGTCACTTTGATCTTGCAATGGCTGAAAGGAGCCTAGAAATGACAAGAGCAGATGCAAAGTAGACTGACATTCAGTTCACTGTGGGAGTACATGTGACATGAAAATCTGACCCCTCTAAGTTATAGCTAAGAGAGTCGAGTCCCCGATGCATGGGTTCTTTTGACATGGTTTGGTGGAGAAGGTTAAGTTTGACCTTACCCCTCAAGATAAAGTAATGTGTGATGAGTTCCATGTGCCCAATTTAGGGAACTATGTGAGTTGCCCCGACCATGTGCTGAGCAATGAACCTAGTGAGCCCCAAGGGAGGCTGAAATGGCCTGAGTCACCTGTGCAGTTTATAGATGCCAGGTTGAAAGAACTCAGAGGAAAGAATATGTGATGATAAAGGCTCCGTGGAAGTGCCATGAGTACGGCAAAGACACATAGGGGCCAATGATGGACATGGAAAAGTCTTATCCTGAATTTTTTTTGTTTGCTTGATAGAATTTTGAGGACAAAATTCCTATAAGAGGGGAAGGATGTTACAACCCCAATTTTTGGGTTCAATTGGTGAGAAATGTAATTTCTCATATTAAAGATAATCAAATAAATAATGATATGATTTGTTTTAAATAAATAGATTGCATTTACAATAGCCTTGATGATTGTGTTCTGGGCTTTATTGGCTATTGGGCTCAAATAATAAGAAAATTCAATTAGTAAATGAATAATTGAGTTTTTGAGAAAAGAATGAGATGGAAACCTCTAGAAGGAAAATCCAAAGAGGGATTTCATGCCTCTTGGGTTCCTTGGGTTCCAAGGAGTCCAAAGTTACAAAGAAAAGGGCAATAAGAAAAGAAAATATTAATTAAGTATTTCTTTATTAAGAAAGAAATTGAAAACAATGATAAAATGTGGAAAATGAGTGGAAAGAGGCATAAATGAGATTTCTTGGTGAAATTTCGTATCCATGAGGTTGCTAATATTAAAAGGAATGCCAATGAGGAAAATAAAAGAGAAATAAAGAGAAATCCTCAAAAAGAGATATTTTTTAATGAGAAATAAACAAGATAATGTGAAATAATGCATATAGATGCATCTAGAAGGATAATAAGTATCCTTAAAAAGTAATTTCGAAATAATAGAGTTTCTTGGGGTACAAGGAGCACCAATGAATGAAGAGGAAAGAGAAAATATTGATAATATCAAATAAGAAGATAATATGATTCTTAATTAATGAATTTCATGGTATTATTAAAAAGGAAGTAATTTCTATTAAAAGAAAACAGAATTTCGTACTAATGGATTAAAGAGCAAGAATAAAAGCGAATGAGTGTGAGGATTTTCAAAATTCTAATATCTCAAGAATAATGAATATCAAAAGGTCATTTAAGAGAGAGAAAGAGACTTGCTTCTCATTGAAGGAATAGGATTCTAAATAGGAGAGGAGTTGTTTCCTCTTAGATGATCTTAGGGCATGGATATCCACCCCTATATAAAGGGTAGAGACCCTGGTTTGAGTTTAAGATGGCATCTCATGCAACTCTCTCCTTTCTCCTTCTTCCTTACGTGAAAACCCTAGTGAGTAGGGCGGTTCGAATCATAGGACAATATGGGTTCGTGGGGGAGTTACACAGATGTGTGCTGCTCTCATGAGGTAAAGGAGAAGCTCATTGGATTTCCCTCCACTCTTGCTTGAACGCCGCAGCAGTAACATGGCTGCTTGACGGCCACATCTTGCAGGCTCGCGCAGCCCAAACCAGCCATGCTGGTCACGAGCGGGGTGGCACCCCAAGTACGGAAGGATGTGGCGGAGGTAGGATGACAGGTCCGGTGGGTTTCATGTCTGGATGAGATGGGAAATGATCCTGCAATCACTGCAGCACAGCCATAGATTATAGGTATGACGCTCTACACCCAGCCATTCGGGCCATGGCTCAGCGCTTGGCCGGCTACGATGGAGAGTGTCGGAGGCAGGGAGGTAGTCCCCAGTGCTCTTCGGGTCCAGGAGGGGGAAGAGAGGCCACCCCAATCGCGACTAGGGCTGCGATCGACGGTCAGGTCGGACAGCGCAAGGTTGAAGATAACCTGGATTCACATTGGACTGAAACGCCCCTCTGGCGTGTAAAGGATCGACCACTTAAGTAAGGGCATAATTGTAATTTGGTTCTAATTTCCAAAGCAAGCATGTTGCAGGGAAAGAGGTGACGTGGCATCCCCTGATTGGCCGAAGAGGTAATTCCTTTATTAATTCATAATTAAATATTGGTAACTCTGATTAGGACAAGTAATATATGAAAATTGATCCTCAGAATGAGAGGAACACAAATATATTACTGTTGAAGCCTAATTTTGCTTTCTATTCAAAAAGTATATCAAGATGCTATCTTTAATAGTTTAATTAATGGAAAACCCTAACCTTTGATGATTAATGAATTAGAAAAGGGTTATGTGAGTGTTTAAAATAGATATTAACCTGTTGTTAATAAAAAAGGCATATTAGATCTAAGAGGATGATCTTCATGTGTAACTTGATTAATTGAGAGTTCCATATGATTTAATGAACCTTGAACCCTAACTATGGTAATTATGATCCTTAATGATTTTAATTGGTCAAATTCATGTACAAAGCTGAGATATGATGGTTCTGATATATTTTGAGCATTAATGTTCCTAATTAAAGATAAAAACCCTAAACGTAGTAATTAGGGTTTTCTCATGAATAAAGGGAAGTATTTATGGTACATATAGTTCATATGCGACTTAGAATATAATGCACTATGAATTGATGAGCATAATGACTTTGTCATAGATTAAAAGGATAAAAATAATATCTTTAATGTAAAGAGTCTTAATAAACTTAATATATTGTTAATGGTGCCTTTAATCTAAAAATAGGGTTATATGTTGTTAAGATAACCTTAATATTGAAGAATAGATCAGATAATTAGGGTTTATGAGTAATGGTATAAAATTAGGGATTACAATAATAAAAGATGAAGTAAAACCCTAATTGCAAAATGAAACCATAAAATGGATAGGAAGCAATTTCAAGTTGAATAGAAAGAATCTTGATAAAGTGTGTAATAAATAGAGTACATATTCTTTTCAGGAATTATGTGATGATTGAATTGCTTGCTTGGATTGCATTCTTGGTTGGGTTTGCTTAATGGTTGTGAAATCATCAAATCAGGTATGTGGTTACGCTTATGATTATCTCGACTAGTTTTCTGAGGATTTTATCGACATTTCCCTCATGGCTTGAAATAACTGTTGGATGCTTTTATTTCATGCAACTATAGAGTGACTATGACTATCACTATGAATATACATGTATAACTGGCTAGATCTGGGTCCACCTCTGTGACTTGTAAAGGCTAAAAAGGGGTAACCTAGAGTAAGGTCTAGGTTATCATGGGTCAGAAATTGGGCTGCCAAGTGTAGTGCCATGAGACCCATTAGCCTGCTATGAGTTAAGGAGTGGGGTACTTACGAGTAGTGCCATGTGACTCAACCCTAGAAACTGGTTCACCTATAGGTGGGACCATGAGGGGTTTAATGGGGATCTACCATAAGGAAGGTAGTATCCAGGTCCACTGCAGGGATAACACAGAGGATAGGGTACTCATGGATCGCGGAGTTATATTTAAAATGTAATCTTGGTTGTTTAATGATTAATTGAATGATTACGTTGTTATCATAGTTGCACGTTTATTGTTTCCCCCACATACCAGCTTCGGCTGGCTGACGTTTTGTTTTTCAACATTTTAGGTACACACGAAATGGATAAACAGTAAATCATCATATTGCGAAATACATGAAGTAAAATGCAAGGAGGATTAGTTAGAGTAGAATACATACATGGATAGAAGTTTAGAAATCCATAATTTTCAAAAGGTATGCAAAAATTTATTACAACTTTTAAGTATAGATTGTTGAAATTTAATAATTGTTCTTGGTTAAGTGTCGAACCATTGATCTGGAAGTTATGGGTGCGGCTTCGACCTCTCGGTCTCCCTTAATTGGGGGTTATCGGGAGGTGGGGTCGTAACACCATCAATCTTGCCATACTTGATAATCTACTTTCAATTTCAAGTTTTCTTATATAATTGATGAAACCATGAGTTCTATTAGGGACATAGGACTGTTTTCAATGAACTATAATAGTAAGGGATGAAGTCTAGAGCTTGATGATGATGACATCATCATGGCTCAAGACGATATAAGGTTGAAGAACCTCTAACCCGATATGGTGATCAAGGATACACCTCATGCACAATATGGTGATCAAGGATACACCTCAGGCATGATATAGTAATCAAGGATACACCTCATGCATGATATGGTGATCAAGGATACACCTTACGAATGATATGGTGATCAAGGATACACCTCATGCATGAGATGGTGGTGAACACACACCTCTTGCCCGATATGGAAGCAATCACACACCTCTTGGGTGATATGGAAGCACACATACACCTCTTGGGCGATATGGTAAGCACTCATACACCTCTTGGGTGATATGGAAGCACACATACACCTCTTGGGAGATATGGTAAGCACACATACACCTCTTGGGTGATATGGAAGGACACATACACCTCTTGGGTGATATGGTAAGCATACATACACCTCTTGCCCAATATGGGAGCAATCACACATCTCTTGGGGGATATGGAAGCAAGCACATACCTCATGCCTGGTATGGTGGAAGCACCTCAATCCAATATACTTGATTGAGTAACAGATGAAGTGTTTTAAGTCATGTGATACATTAAGATGTATAGAGTTTAATGCCTTTTGATAATGTAGGCCATTGTACATTGAGAAAAGGTTTGAACCAACTTAATAAAGTATGATGTAATCATTATCCTAGTGAGGATGAGAGAGAAATCCATACTTTATGTAATAATCATTCAATGAGCATATAATGATACCCCTATATGTGTAGAGCTATGCATTAGGGTTTTCATTCTTGATAATATGAATTAGGGTTTTGATTCTTGACAATAAGAACTTGAAACCCTAATCGGCTAAAGAGGGAAACCCTATACCTAATCGGTGAAAAGGGAAAACCTAACCCTAATAATGGGAAGGTTGTATTTCTCTTGTATTCCGTGGTGATGATATGTACTTGATATTGCTTTTATTATGAAATACTAACTATGCAGGTATCATGAGATGATGAGCATAGCCAGGTATGAGCTATGATGTTTCATATGATACCAATTAAATGGGCCTTGTGAGCCATGTGAAATATTTATGCAACAAGTATTATGTATACATGGGTATGAGGACCTAGAGGTAATAGTTACCTGATAAGAGGTAGCAATGTTCAGTGATTAAATAAGGGTTTGAATGCCCAGATCTAGAAATCATGATGATGATAAGGTTAAGGGATGATAATTCACAGTAATGTGATAAGGGACTAAGATCCTAAGTGTTATGCATTCAATGTGTTCCAAAGATTATGAAAGTACTTGATACATGTATTACACCTTTCTTTGTAGCATCTATTATAATTCTTGCTTGTAACTTGATTGATGCTAAAAGATACTGTAATACACCTAATTAATCAAGTTGAACCTTATCATGTAGTTGCCTAGTCCATAGATCCATTCAGTGTCAGAAATTGCTGAATGGTGAAATGAGTTTAACTCGGAGTACATATTTTTAAATATGTGGGGGTGAAGGATGAACATATCCTTACGTCTAGATAGGGATATATGTGTAATTTCCCGATGAATACCAGGGTTGTTGTGTGATCGCCCTGATGAAATGTATCAGGGATTGATGTGTGATCTCCCCGAAGAGAGTGTAAGCTATGGCTGTAGCTCTTTAGCGAAGATGACACTATACCCCAACAAGCTAGTTGTAGTTTGACATGATGTCTGTTACAACCCCAATTTTGGGTTCATTTGCTGAGAAATGTAATTTCTCATATTAAAGATAAATGAATAAATAACGATCTCTTTTGATTGAATTCATGAATTCCGTAACAATAGACTTGATGATTGCTTTGTGGGCTTTATTGGCTATTGGGCCCAAATAACGAGAAATATTCAATTAGTGGATGAATAATTGAATATTTGAGAAAAGAGAAATGTGGAATCCTCTAGAAGGAAAATCCAAAGAGGGATTTCGTGCCTCTTAGATTCCTTGGGTCCCAAGGAGTCCAACGTTGCATAGAGAATGCAATAAGAAAAGAAACGATTAATTAAGTATTTCTTTATTGATAACAAACTTACAATAAACTGCTGCCGTTCTGCACCGGCTCGCGACTGCTCTCTCACCCTAGTGCTACTAGGGTTTCTTCCTCCGTAGACGGTTGGCTGGGGGGAGGTGGATTTGACCACCGTAAAGCGGTGTCCCGCTCCCCCTCAGCCTCTTCTCACCCGTCTTCAGCAGGGTCTCTTCTTCAGGACGCGCGTGGGCGTGTTGTCTTTGGAGACAATGGTCTTCTTCCTCCCTGTCGTGGAGCCCGGCTGTGACGAGTTTCCTACCTCCTTTCTCTTTGACTTGCTTTCTATTTAGACTAGGTTGGTCTCTTATTTTGTCTCTCTCGCTGTTAATCAACGCTTCTGTCTCTTCTCGTAGTATATTTCTCTTTCTCGGTCAATTTTATTGTGGTGTTGTATGTCAGCAAGTGTGGGGACAATATCCTTTTGGAACACTGATCTGGCGCAGATACTCTACCACATATACATACTCAGGTTGAAGGTATTCCTCATAGAAAGCTGTGTTAGCCAGCGAAGGAGAAGAGGGATCTATACATCATTGTTCTTATCAAATTCCGATATGAGTTTTTGTGGTGGTTTGTATGTGTTCTTGATCTTTGTATGGTCCTTTAGTTTATTTTTATCCTCATGTAGATGTCGTATGGCTCCTCCATAATGAAATTTTTCTGTTTAAGTTAAAAAAAAAGTATTTCTTTATTGAGAAAGAAATTGAAAATAATGATAAAATGTGGAAAACATGTGTGAAGAGGTATAATTGAGTTATCCTTGGAGGAATTTCGTATCCTAAGAATTCATAACATTAAAAGGCATACCAATGAGGAAAATAAAAGAGAAATCCTCAAAAAGAGATATGTTAATGACAAATAAACAAGATAATGAGAAATAATGCATATTCATGCATGTAGAAGGATAATGGGTATTCCTTAAAAAGGATTTCGAAATAATAGAGTTTCTTGGGATCCAAGGAGACCCAATGAAGAAAGAGGAAAGAGAAAATACCTATAAATAAAAATAAGAGAATAATATAAGACATTATTAATGGTTTTTGTGGGTTTGTTAAAGAAGTGATATTTTCTACTAAAGGAAACTATAAATTTCGTGCCAATGGTTTAAAAAGCAAGAATAAAGAGAGTAAATGAGAAGAATTTCGAATTCCTAACTATCCAAGAAATAAGGAATATCAAAGGAATATTGAGGAGAGGGAAAGATTGCTTCATAATGAAGGAATTTGATTCCTATTAGGAAAAGACCTTGCATCTTTGTGGATGCACGTCTTGGGGTGCGAAAACCCTCCCCTATATAAAGGGAAGACCTGGGGTCGAGTCCAGAGGGATTCCACGCAACTGTATCTCTCCTTCTTCGTTGTTCTTGTGTTCAAAACCCTAACTTTGAGTGGAGCTTTCTCTAGAGCAGCGGGGTGGTGCGGAGCCATTTGGAGGAAGGCCTGGTGTTCCTCAAAGACCTATGCATGATCGGATAATACCCTCGAGCATCCAACTTCATGTAGTGCCTGCGACACACCTACATCACGGTTGCATCACGTCCGTGAGCTATGGAGTTGTAGAACCTAATCCCGGCCATTATGGTCGTGCCCATGGCATCATCGCCTGTGCGGGGGCATGATGGGGATAGGGGACTCCTCCCTAGTGGCCAATGGAGTCGGAGAGGGAGGGAGGAGGTGAGGTCTTCGCAGCTGTAGTGGCCGCGTAGGGCTGCGAGAGGTAGAAGAAAGGAGATGGTCGCATTGGACTGTTCTACCCCTCTGTGGGCTAAAGACACGCCCAACATACCAAAGGTAAATCTGACATTTCGAAATGTCTCACAAACCAAGCCGTGCCAACGTTGCATGGGCATTAACACGTGCCAACCCCCCATTGGCCCAAAGTAAGTGTTTTTGCTAAATTCATAACTAATGATTCGTAGCTCGGATTAGCACGCATAAAATATGAAAGTTGCTCAGAAAAATGAGGGGAATTCATTAAAAATATATTTGAAGTCTGATTTCTCTTGAAATTCGAGAAGTAGTGTAATTTATCAACTTTAATGTATTAATGCTTAAAGTGCCCTATTTTGAGTTGATTAATTTATTTAATAGGGTTTAATGAATGATTAAAGTTGATATTAGCTTGTTAATGATAAAAAGGAACATTAGGGACAAAAAGGACGAACTTTGCATGTAATTTGTTTAATTTAGAGTTTATGTGCATAAATAGGCTTTAATGGGCCTTGAAACCCTAATGTTGGTAATAAGGATTACTAATGGCTTTAATTATTTGATTTAATGTATAGAACTGAGTTTTCATGGTTATAAGCTATTTCAAGCATTAAAGTTCCTAATTTGTGGATAAATACCCTAAATGTAGTAATTAGGGTTTTCTCATGAATAAAAGGTGGAATTAATGGTAAATCAAGGTCATATGCGAATTTGACTATAATGAACTTTGAATTGATGATAAATGAACATAATGATCTTGTCATGGATTAAAAGGATAAAAATAGTAACTTTAATGTAAAAGAGGTTTAAGGGGCTTAATTAATGGATAATTATGCCTTTAATCCAAAACTGAGGATTAGATGTTGAGAAATTAAGGGTTTAAGGTTGCCATGACCGCTGTGAAAGGATGAAAGACAACCCAAGAATGCAAAGGGAGATGATGAAGGATTGGGTAAGGTTCTATGTTGGACATGTACTATAATAGAATCCTAAGTCTTTCCTAGGGTCAGGTAGGGATAAGACCAATGGAATAAGGAGTTTCCTAATTCCCTAGTTGCACATGACCATAGGGTCAGGAGGTAACAACTATCATTGTCTGAGGGCCATGGGTTAGGAGATTGATCACCTTCATGAACTCATGGGACCCAGAGGGCAGATGAGTAGGGCACTCTCTGGATGCATGAGGGAAGAGGGATGACCCCAAAAGTGTTGGCACCCTATAGACCCAAAGGAGATGACCAAGGATTATGTGTAACCCCAGTAGGTCCGAGACCAGTTTTCCATGGAAGTAATTTTTAATATCATGATGTTTGTGATGTGGAGACATGAGTTGCACGTTTCAACTTAGATTTGAAGGTGTACTGGCAAGGTGGGATGTACCATCTCTACTCTTGGAATGGGAAGAACTCTGTATTTGGACGGCTGCCAAATTCTTATTTCTTCTTGTTATGGGAGTGAGAGATAGGACAATACGCATGCCATACACCAAGGATAAAGATGATGTGAGTTGGAACATTGCTACAAGGTATGAGGATAGAGAGGATAACATACCCTTGTGGAGCAAATGATACATGGATGGTTTACAAACACTAAGAGTATTAAGGAGATCATGTTGTGGGGATGTGATTCCGTGAGCTATCTGGAATTTCCAAGATATGCAAGGTTGAGTTTGACCACCATGAAAAGGAGCTTAGAGTTTCTTGATGAAGACAAACATAGAGATGAGATGATAAGTAGAATACATGGAGGTGTATGTCCTCAACATTACCTAACACCTAAGGATAAGAAGTGGTAATGAATGCTCTGGTTGAGATATAGCTTCCTAGTTTAGCTGGAAGCTAGAAGAAGTTGAGGTTGTTTAGGCTAACCTTAAGAGGAGGAAAAGAGATAAGTTTGACTAACACCCAGGTGTATCAATAGCGGTTAATCAAGTAAATGGTTGTTTTGTTAGCCAGTTTAGTCCTTGATGTAGTGAAAGGATGGTGATAGAACCTTAGATACACTTCCTTGTATAGGAAGGTAATAAAACCCTGATGAGAGTGGTTTAGGGTTTCCCAGGAATCGATCTTGAGGAATCGTGACATACATGAGATCATGGTTTTAAGATCACCATACACTGTGATACTACGAAAATAGTAAGTGACAGTAGCACTTTGGGTGCTTAAGATGAATTATAGGTAGTATGTTGCCATGCATGATAGTAGGTGAAGGATGAACACCAGTAACCCAGTACTTTGACGTAGAGGATAAAGAATCCCTGAGAGGGAAGGGGAGTTCACTACTTTGGATGTTGTGGTAAGTCTCCCCTAGAACAAGAAAGGTGAAGATGCAATATGGGTTACGGTAGATCGCTTTACCGAGATGACATGAGAAAGAAAGAGTACTATCACGGGACAGATCCAGATGAACTACTTATAAGAGAGAGATGGTTCAATTACACCATGATATGAGTGCAAATTTTTGAGAATAACCTAAAGGTTCACTTCCATAAGGTGGAAGTAGGTACATGAAGAACTCTATGTCAGTATAGTTTATCACCCTTCACTAATGGTTAGTATGATCCATACTAAAGGGTCTGATGATAGCATGTGTGCTCATTCAGGGTGATACAAAGAGACAGTTCTTAAGACGTGACGTTAACCACCATAGCCTTTATCGGGATGCAAGAAGTTCTATAAGGAGGTTGTGTCGGTCACCCCTTCATTATGATGATGTTGGTAAAGGAGGCCTCGCGAAGGTCAGAAAAGAACCACAATGTGTGCAGATGAAGTTGCTTGATCGTGCAATGGTTGAGAGAGAGCCCAAGGGTGACATGAGTCATGAGCTGATGCAAAGCAGACTGACATGCAGTTCACTGTGGGAGAATATAATGTGAAAATCCGACCCCTCTGAGCTATAGCTGAGAAAGCTGAATCCCCGATATATGGGTCCATTTTAGATGGATTGGTGGAGAAGGTTGTGTTTAGCCTTACCCCTCAGGATAACATGATGTGTAATGTGTTCCATGAGTCTAATCTAGAGCACTATGTGAGGTACCCAAGCCATGTGATGAGCCCTGAACCCATTCAGCCATTTGAGAGGCTGAAAAGTCCTGAGTCACCTATGAGGGTACGAAATACCAAGGTAAGAAAGAACTGAGATGGAAGAATATGAAATGATGAAGGTTCTTGGGAAGCACCATGGAAAGGGTGAAACCACATGGGAGCCCTGATGGACATAAGAAAGGATTATCCTGTTTGTTTGCTTGCTTGATGGAATTTTGAGGACAAAATTCTTATAAGAGGGGAAGGATGTTACAGCCCCAATTTTGGGTTCATTTGCTGAGAAATGTAATTTCTCATATTAAAGATAAATGAACAAATAATGATGTCTTTTGATTGAATGCATGAATTCCGTTACAATAGCCTTGATGATTGCTTTGTGGGCTTTATTGGCTATTGGGCCCAAATAACAAGAAATATTCAATTAGTGGATGAATAATTGAATATTTGAGAAAAGAAAGATGTGGAAACCTCTAGTAGTCAAATCCAAAGAGGGATTTCGTGCCTCTTAGATTCCTTGGGTCCCAAGGAGTCCAAAGTTGCATAGAGAATGCAATAAGAAAAGAAATGATTAATTAAGTATTTCTTTATTGAGAAAGAAATTGAAAATAATGATAAAATGTGGAAAACATGTGGGAAGAGGTATAATTGAGTTATCCTTAAGGATTTCGAAATAATAGAGTTTCATGGGATCCAACGAGTCCCAATGAAGAAAGAGGAAAGAGAAAATACCTATAAACCAAAATAAGAGAATAATGTAATACATTATTAATGGTTTTTGTGGCTTTGTTAAAGAAGTGATATTTTCTACTAAAGGAAACTATAAATTTCGTGCTAATGGTTTAAAAAGCAAGAATAAAGAGAGTAAATGAGAAGAATTTCAAATTCCTAACTATCCAAGAAATAAGGAA
This sequence comes from Alisma plantago-aquatica, assembly GCA_963693085.1. Classification (NCBI taxonomy): domain Eukaryota; kingdom Viridiplantae; phylum Streptophyta; class Magnoliopsida; order Alismatales; family Alismataceae; genus Alisma; species Alisma plantago-aquatica. The sequence goes on from OY856411.1 coordinate 1,296,749,058, forward strand.
TATCAAAGGAATAGTGAGGAGAGGGAAAGATTGCTTCCTAATGAAGGAATTTGATTCCTATTAGGAAAAGACCTTGCATCTTTGTGGATTCACGTCTTGGGGTGCAAAAACCCTCCCTTATATAAAGGGATGACCTGGGGTCGAGTCCAAAGGGATTCCACACAACTGTATCTCTCCTTCTTCATTATTCTTGTGTTCAAAACCCTAACTTTGAGTGGAGCTTTCTCTGGAGCAACGGGGTGGTGCGGAGCCATCTGGAGGAAGGCCTGATGTTCCTCGAAGACCTGTGCATGATCAGATAATACCCTCGAGCATCCAATTTCACGCAGTTCCTGCGGCACACCTATAGCATGGCTGCATCACGACCGTGAGCTATGGAGTTGTAGAACCTGATCCCAACCATTACGGCTGTGCCCATGGAATCATCGCCTCCGCGGGGGCATGACAGGGACAAGGGACTCCTCCCTGGTGGCCAATGAAGTTGGAGAGGGAGGGAGGAGGTGCGGTCTTTGCAGCTGCAGCGGCCGTGTAGGGCTGCGAGAGGTAGAAGAAAGGAGAAGGTCGCATTGGACCGTTCTGCCCCTCCATGGGCTAAAGACACGCCCAACTTACCAAGGGTAAATATGACATTTTGAAATGTCTCCCAAACCAAGTCGTGCCAACGTTGCATGGGAATGAACACGTGACAGCCCCCCATTGGCCCAAAGTAAGTGTTTTTGCTAAATTCATAAATAATGATTTGTAGCTCGGATTAGCACTCATAAAATATGAAAGTTGCTCAAAAAAATGAGGGGAATCCATTAAAAATATAATTGAAGACTGATTTCTCTTACAATTCGAGAAGTAGTGTAATTTATCAACTTTAATGTATTAATGCTTAAAGAACCCTATTTTGGGTTGATTAATTTATTTAATAGGGTTTAATGAATGATTAAAGTTGATATTAGCCTGTTAATGATAAAAAGGAACATTAGGGACAAAAAGGACGAACTTTGCATGTAATTCGTTTAATTTAGAGTTTATGTGCATAAATAGGCTTTAATGGGCCTTGAAACCCTAATGATGGTAATTAGGATTACTAATGGCTTTAATTATTTGATTTAATGTATAGAACTGAGTTTTTGTGGTTATAAGATATTTTGAGAATTAAAGTTCCTAATTTTTGGATAAATACCCTAAATGTAGTAATTAGGGTTTTCTCATGAATAAAAGTTGGAATAAATGGTAAATCAAGTTCATATGTGAATTAGACTATAATGAACTTTGAATTGATGATAAATGAGCATAATGATCTTGTCATGGATTAAAAGGATAAAAATAGTGGCTTTAATGTAAAAGAGGTTTAAGGGGCTTAATTAATGGATAATTATGCCTTTAATCTGAAACTGAGGATTAGATGTTGAGAAATTAAGGGTTTAATGTAGTTTTGATAAGTTAAGGATCATAATATTGAAAGAGGAGGTAAAAACCCTAATTTCCAATGAAACACTAAAAGTGGACTAGAAACCCTAGGAAGCGAGCTAGATTTAATAGATCTTGATGACATGAGTAATAAAAGGGAATTGTATAAATGTTTCAGGATATTATTGAATGCTTGCTTACCTATTGTTGATTGTATTATTTCTTTCTCAAATGAGCTTGACATGTATGTGGTTAATTATGATTAATCACATTTGTTTCTTGAGGGTTTTCTGAATGTTTCCTCGCATTGAATGCAATCTAAATAGTTTGGATGTTCATACTGCAATTATAAAGTCACTATGGCTATCACAGTTATATATACATGTGAATTCTCGCACCTACATGCCACCCTAATGGAAGATGCTATGAAGGTCAGGACTAGGAGGGTAGACTAATGGGGATCAGGAGAGGTGACCCCAGACACCAAGCTCAGGAATGAGAAGGTGGTCTATGATGCATGACTATGGAGCACCGTGAGAGGTGACTCCCAGGCACCAAGCTCGGGATTGAGAAGGTGGCCTTAAGTCAATGGCAAAAGAGAAACCCTAGAGGGGTATGCCAGGGTTAGGGCAAAAGCGGTGGAACATGACACATTGAAAATGTAAAGTGGCTTGTTAAATAATTTGATTTTGATTATTAAATGGTTAGCCATATTAAAAAAAAAATTGTTGTCCCCACATACCAGTATATTTTGATATACTAACCGATGTTTTGTTTGTCGGCGTTTTAAGAAAAACAATTGAAAGAACAAACAGTAAAGTGACACATTGTGGAAATAAGAAATAAAGTGCAAGGATGATTAGATAGAATAATTCAAGCTCTGGATAGATAGATTTCCAAAGTTTTCAAAGGTAAGTAAAGTTTTAAATTTTATACCAAATTCCAGTTAGTTAGTAGAATTTCATAATTATTATTGATTATTTTTCGAACCTTTGATCCTGTTAATTGAATAATGGCTCTGACCTTCAGGTCTCCCTTAATTGGGGGTTCCCAGGAGGTGGGGTCATTATAATGTCACTACCAATGGTCTCGTACTGACCGAGATGGGTGAGGTCTTGGCAGTCGGCTCTTCCATTGACCTTGTATTGTACCGATGATTTATGTAGCCATGGTCCGTTGGAGCATGAGCGGTATACCTCATCTCCTCTGGGCATATGTGTGATTGTATATCTGTAATCAGTCATGTAGCATATCTGTTTAAGGATTTAATATGGAGACACTGGTTAATGTTTCATTACCATTAAACATCTTTGTTGATATATGTTATACATGTTCTTCATATTCCTTATAAAGCAAATAGATGATCTATAGCTCTGTTATGGATGGTTGAACTGTTTCAACAATGCTATTGATTTGCACTATAATTAAACAATGATTAAACATGTTTATTTACATAAAAGATCCTCTGCTTAGTTTTATACTATTTACCTATGATAATAATATTGTTGGTGGGGAGTTATATCTCACGTTGGGACAATTGTCCTACCCCATTGGTCCCAACATTTTTTTAGGTGAATGCGGACAAGGAGGTAGAGACTATACTATAGAGGGAGGAGAACAACAACAGAGACATCAGTAACATCTCAGGTTAAGTGTGCTGTTTGTCGTGTCATGTAGATAGAAATCCTATGTGTCATCTTTGTACTCTCAGGTCCTTGGGAGTTAGTACATAATGGTTTTATAAACAATCTCAGATTTTGGCTTGTTTGCCACAAGTTTTTATGTTGCTTATGTATATGTTTGGGCAAAGCAATTTGTATATGATATCCTTGAGATAAGATGGTACAATGTATTTACAATGAGAACCATGATATATATATATATATATATATATATATATATATATATATATATATATATATATATATATATATATATTGTCTTGGTTCTTTCAATAAAAGTTTCCTAGCAATGGATCTCTTTGCAAAATGGTTTTTAATTTTTAGTAATTTTCATTAATCCATTGTTAATGGTTATTCTGCGTAATTTCTTATTGTGGTGGCTCGGATGGTCGGGTCATCACAATCCCTCCCATAACAAAGGGAGTTTTACTTTTGAAGGGGATTGTCCTCATGTGATCTATCAAAAGCAACCCTAGATCAATGTGTAACTTCTTATGTATTCCATGTAAAACCCAGAGGTTTTTTGTGAAATGATCTGTTGATTATCGTACCTCCCTAAAATTGTTTTGGCAAGGACCTTCTGTTCATATATGAACAAGGGATTGCTGATCAGCATTGTATTTGATTTTTCCAGCTGTGTACCCTGGTGTCCCTATCAAACTGTACCAGAATTTGATGTAGTCCAAGTCAACCTCTGTCTCAATTAAGCCATCACTCATTTTTTTGGCTTCTTCGGCATCCTTTGCAAAGGTGCAGTTCAGTTCAAAAGCAGTCAACGTGTGTTCTTTGTTGAACATTGCAAACTTGATGGCTTCCTCCCCTTTGACCTTGATCTTCTCTAGTGTGGTGAAGAATTGTTGAGTTAACTCCACGTATGTGGTTTGTGCTATAAAAAGCACCTTCCACAAACGGATTTGCTTCAGATTCCTCTTCATCTCTACTTTGATTCCTAGGTCTTCAATTACCTTCTCAAACCCATATCTTATGGGGATAACTCTCCTTGACATGCACTCAGGTAGATAGGTGTGATCTGCATCTTCCTCTGACCTCTACCATATGAAATTCCCTCAGGAGCCTTGCCAAACCATTCCAGCCTATCTGCCTCCAAGTATGCCAAAGTGTCCTCTAGCTCGGAATCCATTTCCTCCTCAACAATGTCATCATCTTCTTCTTCAACCCAGTAGGATCTTGACCATGAGCTCATGTCAAGATTTAGCAGTACATGTTGCTCAGGGTATTGTCATGGGTGATCCTCCTCTTCTATCATCAATTTCTATGTTGCTTGTGGCTACTGTTGTGGTCTCTCCCCTTATGAGGAGGTAGAGTGGTGTGCTGGCATGGTCTATGGAGGCAGCCTTGATGAAGATGGGGCTGCAACCCCCTTTCCCTACTTTTGGTGGGTTGTAATCTCCAGGTCAACCTTGTCAATCATATCATCGAGGTTTTCCTGTAATGCTTCCTCCTCATCCTCCTCCTCCTCCTCCCTATATGTCTCATATGTAATGTGGTGGTTGTCTGACGACCGGGTGCGGGATGCTCTTATGGACGCCAAGCGGTGGAGTTTTTGGGAAATTGAGTTTGATGGTGAGGGGTGTGGGAAGGCATGGAGACTTAGTAAGAGGCTCTCTTGGTGCACACCTTGCCTCCGGTGATCACCTCAAGGATCTTTTGCACCCCCTTCTTTATAGCCTTGCTAATTCCCTTCATTTTTTGGAAATGTTGGTGGTGGTTTGGCTGTGATTTTCGGATTTTTGTGGAGGAGGAAAAATGGAGGTCAATTGATGGGTGGAATAGGTTTGGATGGTTGCTTGGATGGTTTAGGGTGGATTGGTTGAAGGTTTTGGGTGAAAATTGTTGGATTTTTGTGAGGTTTTGTATGGGGCAGCTGTAGGTGAGGTGGAGAACAAAAATGGAGATGGTGGCTCGATTGGTGGAGATATTTGGGTGGAAACGGTAGAGGGAGAGGTGGCGGAGGTGAAGAAATTGATTGGAGGTCGATTGGTTAGAGGATTTGGGCTGTAGAAGAAAGATGGGAGGGGTTGGGGGAAGAGAAGGTCACCATGGATATTTTGGGAGTCAAGCAAATGAGTTTGGAGTTGAAGAGGGTCGTGGTGTTTTGAGGGGTCTAAGTGAACAAATGGGTGGGGTCTGGTCCCACCACGACCGTGGTGGGTCGCCACAGTCATGGTGGAAGTTTAGCAACATGGTTGTGGTGGGTGCCACAGTCATGGTGGTGGTAGATATAGCTATAGATCAACCCTCTCCACAGTCAAGGCGGGCTCCATGGTCGTGGTGTGATCCTCTTGTCTCGACCGTGATGGTCACCACGGTCATGGCCGTTCATGTACAAAATCACCTCCATCCCTCTAACTCCTTCGAACTTTTGCACTTAATTCACCACGGCCGTGGTGGTCACCACGTCTATCTTGCCTTCATGTTTCCATGGTTGTGGACGTGGCCACAAACGTGTTGTCCAACATGTTCCATGACCATTTTGGGCTCCACGACCGTGGCCAATCTTTCACAAATTTGGTGATGTTGTTGTAACTTTCTTGAGATTTTGCAATTAAATCACCACGGACGTTTTGAGGCACCACGATCATGGTGGTTCTTCATATTGTACTTTGTTAAGTCAGATTCAAAAAAATTTATATCTTGCAAAAAAAATTATTCTTTGCTACATTTCAACTTCAACAACCATGTCTTGCCCTCTCTTTCTCTCTCTCTCTCAAACATGTTACCTGCATGTCATCAAAACTCAAACAAAAACTATCAAGAACGAGTGTGCGTGTAATGAGCCCGCCTCCCAATAACCCCCAATTAAGGGAGACCAAGAGGTCAGAGCCATTATCCTAATTTTCGGATCAAAGGTTTGACAAATAATCGATAATAATTATCAAATTCTACTAAACTAAACTGAAAGGTTGTAATAAAATTACCTTCACATACCTTTTTCAAAAACTTGGACATCTACTTCTATCCACATCCAGAGTCTATTCTAACTAATCCTCCTTTGCACTTTAATTCTCATTTAATTCCACATATGCCACTTTACTGTTTGTTCTTTTCACTTGTACCTAAAAACACCGACAAATAAAATGTCGGTCAGCTTAAATGAATTATGCTAGCATGTGGGAGAAACAATAATCATGCAATTAACTGTAACAACATATTGCAGTCAAATATGATTTAACAAACAACTTTATGTTTTCAACATAACTGCTCAATCCTTACATACCCAAACCTTTGCGTTGTCCCTACAGTGAACCTGGATGCTACCTTCCTTGTGGTAGATCCCCATTTAAACCCCTAATGATCCTACCTAATAGGTGAATCGATTTCTAGGGTTGAGTCACATGGCACTACCCATAGACAGCCCACTCCTTAACTCATGGCGTGCTAACGAGTCTCATGACACTACACATGGGTAGCCCAACTTCTAACTCATGATACCCTAGACCTTGCTCTAGGTTACCCTTTTTATCCTTTGCATAGCCACAGAGGAGGACCCAGATCTAAGCCAGTTATATATACATATTTACAGTGATAATCATAGTCACTTTATAGTTGCATGAAATAAAAGTCATCCAAGCAGTTATTTTCAGGAAACCGATAAAATGTCCGGGAATGGCCGTGAAACTAAAGCAATTATCCATAAGCATAACCACATACTTGTCAGACTGATTTGAGATAGAATAATCCAATCCATCAAAAATTCCAAATAGTCAAGCAAGCACATTATGAGATCCTGAAATATGCATCAATTTCCTATTATTAATCATACCATCAAGATCTATTAAACTTAGCTCGCTTCCTAGGGTTACTAATCCACTTTTAGGGTTTCCATTGCAATTAGGATTTCCCTTCATCTCTTACTATTTTAAACCCTAACTTTATACAATTAGTCACAAACCCTAATTATCTCATCTATTCATCATGAAAGATACTAAGGTTATCTTTTAGCAACATATAACCCTGATATCAGAAAAAGCATAATTAACCATCAATTAAGTCCATTAAGACTCTTTTACATTAAAGCTACCATTTTTATCCTTTTAATCCATGACAATATCATTATGCTAATTTATCCTCAATTCGTAGTTCATAATGTCTAAATCACACATGAACTCTATTTGTCATTAATTCTACCTTTATCAATTAGAAAACCCTAATTACTATATTAAGGGTATTTATCCACAATTAGGAACTTTTATACTCAAAATAGCTTAGAATTATCATATCTCAACTTTAATCATGAAATTGAACAATTAAAGCCATTAAGAGTCACATTTACTAATATTAGGGTTTCAAGGCCCATTAAAGCATATTTATGCACATGAAACTCTAAATTAAACTAATTACATGCAAAGTTCATCCTTTTTGTTCTCAATATACCTTTTTACAATTAACATGTTAGTATCAATTTTAATTATCCATTAAACCCTACTAAATACGTTAATCGTTTCCAAATAGGGTTTCTTAATCTTTAATTCATTAAAGTTGATAACTTACATTACTTTTATAATAGCAAGAGGAATTAGCCTCTAAAACCATTTTTATTGAATTCATCTCATTTTTCTAAGTAATTTTCATATTTTATGTGTATCCATCCGAGCTACCGATTTTTAAATATGATTTTTGCAAGATATTACTTACCAGAGCCTATCAGAGGGCGCCATGTGTCCCATCCATGCAATGTGACTCAGCTATCTTAAAAACATTTTGAAATGACGTATTTGCCCTTGGTTAAGTAGGTCGTCTCTTCAGCCTGCGAAGGGCAAATTCGTCCAACGACCCAAAGGGTCGTCTTCTACCTCTGGCTCTCAACCTAGCCACCGATGGCTGCCCTTCCGTGGCCTGCCCTTCCTTCCAGGGGGCTCAAGGACCGCCACTGGTTGTTCCCCTTGCTTTGCCTTGTCCCGATGCACCTGGGGCTCCTTCAAGCTGCTGCCAAGGTGGTTGTTCCCAAGCGGGAGTAGCATGCAACCGCTTCCGCAATTGCAGTAGGTCTTGCAGACTTCTAGTCAGAGCTACGTGATGCCAAGGGTGTTAGGTTTGTAGTCGATCAGTCTAAGGTGGTTGTGGAAGCTTCCCACCACCATCAAGATGACTCCACAACCCCTCATCTGCTGTAGGGTTGCTCTACCTACTCGATTAGGGTTTGACGAAGAAGATGAAGAAGAGAGAGAGAAAGTTGTGTGGGATCTCTTTGGAACTCGAACCAAGGCTCTACCCTTTATATAGGGAAGGGTATCCACACCCTATAATGTTCATCCACAAGGATACATGGCCTTTTCCCAATAGGAATCCAATTCCTTCATTAGGAAGCAAGCTTCTCTCTCCTAATTATCTCTTTAATATTATTTATTCTTTTAAATATTAGGATTTCGAAAATTACCTCTTTCATTCTCTTTGTACTTGCCTTTTAATCCATTGGCCATGAAATTATATTTTCTTTTAGTATAGAATACTTCCTTTTTATCAATACTAAAAAAATCATTAATAATGAATCACATTATCCTCTTATTTTGCATTATTGGTATTTTCTCTTTCTTTCTTCTCCATTGGGGTTCCTTGGACCCCAAGAAACTTTAATATTTCGAAATTCCTTTTTAAGGATACTTATTATCCTTCTAGATGCATCTATATTCATTATTTCTCATTATCTTGTTTATTTCTTATTAAAATATCTCTTTTTGAGGATTTCTAGTTATCTTTCTTTTAATTTTCCTCATTTGCATTCCATTTAATATTAGGAATCCTTTGGATACGAAAATCCATCAAGGGTAACACAATTATACCTCTTTCCACTTATTTTCCACATTTTTTCATTGTTTTCAATTTATTTATTAATAAAGAAATATTTAATTGATCTTTTCTTTTCTTTTTGCATTATCTTTGCAACTTTGGACTCCTTGGAACCCAAGAGGCACGAAATCCAACTTTAGATTATATACTTTTTCCTTCTAGAGGTTTCTACATTTTTCTTTTCTCCAATTCTTATTAATAATGGAATTCCTTTTTTCTTTTCCTTGTTATCGGCCCCAATAGCCAATAAAGCCCACAAAACAACCAACAAGGCTATTGTAAATGAAACTCATTTATTCAAGACAAATTATATCATTACTTGTTCCAATATCTTTAATATGAGAAATTACATTTCTCATCAAATGAACCCAAATGTTGGGGTTGTAACATCCTTCCCCTCTTATAGAAATTTTGCCCTCAAAATTCCATCAAGCAAACATACAATTCTGGATAAGACTTTTGCATGTCCATCATTGGCCCCTATGTGGCTTTGCCCTATGAATGGTGCTTCCAAAGAAACTTTATCATCACATATTCCTTTCTCTGAGTTCTTTCACCTTGGCATCTTTAAACCTCATAGGTGACTCAGGTCATTACAACCTCCCTTAGGGCTCACTAGGTTCATTACTCCACACATGGTCGGGGTACCTCACATAGTGCTCTAAATTGGACACTTAAAACTCATCACAGATCACATGATCCTGAGGGGTAAGGGCAAACTTAACCTTCTCCACCAAACCATGTCAAAAGAACCCATGCATCAGTGACTCATCTCTCTTAGCTATAACTTAAGAGGGGTCAGATTTTCATGTCACATATTCCCCCACAGTGAACTGCATGTCAGTCTACTTTGCATCAGCTTACAACTCATGTCATCCCTGGGATCCTTTCAACCATTGAATGATCAAAGCGACTTCATATGCATACACTGTGGTCCTTTCTTGACCTTCGTGAGGTCCCTTCACCAACATCATCTTAATGAAGTGGTGACTGGCACAACCTCCTTTGCAGAGCTTCTTTACATCCCGATACGGGCTATGGTGGTTATCGTCACATCTTACAAAGGACAAACACTATCTCTATGTATCACCTTGAACGAGCACACATGCTCTCATCAGACCCTCTAGTCTGGATCGTACTAACCATTAGTTAGGGGTGATAAACTATACTAACATCGAGTTATTCATGTATCTACTCCCACCTTTTGGAAGTGTACCTTTAGGTTATACACAAGAACCTTTGAACTCACATCATGGTGTAGTTGAACCATCTCCCTCATATGTAGTTCAACTAGATCTGTCCCTTGACAATACTCTTTCTTTCTCATGTCATATAGGTAAGGCGATCTACCATAACCCATATTTCATCTTGACCCTCCTTGGTCTAGGGGAGACTTACCACAACATACATAGTGATGAACTCCCATTCCCTCTCAGGGAATCTTTTATCCTCTACATCGATACACTGGGTTATTGGTGTTCGTTCTTCACCTCCTAGCTTGCATGGAAACATACCACATCCAACTTCATCTTAGGCATCCAAAGTACTACTGTCACTTACTATCTTTGTAGTACCAAGGTGTATCATGATCTCCTGCATGTCATGATTCCTCAAGATTGATTCCTTAGAAACCCTAAACCACTCTAGTCGGGGTTTCATCTCCTTTTTCTCCAGAAAAGTGCATATAAGGTTCTACAACCATCCTTTTATCATGATAAGCCCTAGGTTGGATAACCAAACAACCATTAACTTGATCAACCAATATTGTTACATCTGAGTGTTATACAAACTTATCTCTTTTTCCAACTGAGGGTTAAACTAAAAACCTCTTCTAGCCTCCATCTAAACTAGGCAGTTGTATCCCATCCAGAGCATCCATTACCACTTCACATCCTTAGGTATTAGGTAACGTTGATGACATACACCTCCATGTATTTCACTTATTACCTCATCTCCCCTCTAAGTATATCTTCATCAAGAAAACTCTGAGCTTATTCTCTTGGTTTTTCAAACTCAAACTTTTATAACTCATAGCTCATGATAAAAACATCCTCATAAGATGAATACCTTATTTCTCTTAATGTTCATAAACCATCCATGTATCATGCGCTCCACCAGGGTATGTTATCATCTCTATCCTCATACCTCATGGCAACATTCCAACTCACATCACCTTTTATCCTTGGTGTATGGCATGTGTATTGTCCTATCTCTCACTCCCATAACAAGAGGAAATAAGCATTTGGCTACAGTCCAAATACATAGTTCTTCCTATTCTAAGAGTAGAGATGGTACATCCCACCTTGCTAGTACACCTTTAAATCTAAGTTGAAACATGCCACATATGCCTCTACATCACAAACATCTGGATATCAAAGTTACTTCCATGGAAAACTAGTTTCGAACCTACTTGGGTTCACACACATTCCTTGGTCATCTCCTGTAGGTCTATAGGGTGTCGGCACGTTTGGGGTCATCCCTCTTCCCTTATGCATCCAAAGAGTGCCCTACTCATCCTCCCTTTGGGTCCCATGAGTTCATGAAGGTGATCAATCTCCTAACCCATGGCCCTCAGACAATGATAGTTGTTACCTCCTGACCCTATGGTCATGTGCAACTAGGAAATTAGGCAACCCCTACTTCCATCGGTCTTATCCCTACCTGACCCTAGGATAGACTTAGGATTCTATTATAGTACATGTCCAACTTAGAACCTTACCCAAGCCTTCATCATCTCTCTCTACATTCATGGGTTGACTTTCATCCTTTCATAGGGGTCATGGCAACCTGCCTACCTTGGTCAGGCCCCATACCTGTTACCTCCATGGTAACACATCCACATGCACTTAGAGATGGTTATCTATGGGTCTACAGGTTCATTCTCATACCATGTACTTTTCACTTAGATTCTCAAGATCCTATGAGACCTCTTTAGGTTTCCTCAAAACCCATAAAACTGGTATACACCCTACCAAAGGGTCCCTCTCCCAGGATGGGAGGAAACTACAACTCTAGAAAACAAGGTCCCAAACATCCTTAGGGTTTATATTCACATGAGCATGCTTCACCCAGCAACTACTAAGGAACAAGCAGACCACCTACTAAACCATGCTAGGTCATACTTGTTCTCATCCTTAACATTGGATCAAGATCATACCTTCCCATGTCATCAACTTAGCTGTGAGGGTTTCATCAAACATACCTTAAACTTAAGGGGTTTCCCTTTCCTCTAGACATAAGGAGTACCATGCTTGAATCTATAGAAACTCAAACCTTGTCATGAGCATCATGTACACCACTTCCCCTCTTATACCTAGGAACCCTAGGTTCACTCCTCTGATGCCCAACTATCTGCTCAAACTCTAACCATGATCCAAACATGTACAAGGTATGACATGCTCTTCCTATCATCCTTCTAATCGAGCAACACTTCAGAGTGGAGTCCTCCTCAAGGACAACCAACAAGGTATAAGGCCTCACAACCTGTTACTAAACCTCTTCATGGTTTAAGGAACTCTTCTTCTCATCTATACCATAGGTACAGAGGTATTAGCAGTCTCATCCTCTCTCTAGGGTTTGGTTCCTCTAATGGCAACCAAGATATCGTCAGCATGAGGCTACCACTATCATCCACTTAGGTCGCATCATTCTCAACTCCTCACTTTTCCTCATATCTCAGAGGCTAGGCTTCCAACCTTCTTGCTTGGGTCGTGCTCTCTCTCTCTCTAGAGCTAACTCCACAACTAGCCTTATACTAAAGGTCCTCTCTCCATGAAGATGGATCAAGCTCGCAAGCATACCTCTACGTGGGTGAAGCCTATGTTCAAACTTATGTTTGCTCAAAGTTATCCCTAGCCCTTTATGCTTATCTCATCAGCTATCCAACATACTCCCTTCGCCAGGGTTTCAACCTACTGCTCGAACTACTGATGTATTTTGGGTGCCTACTTTGCTATGCTCATATAAGCTCATGGGGTTTCTATAGGTTCTTCTCTAACCTCGTCAAAAAAGGTGCTATCCTTCACTCTAACATGCACGGCCCTTCCCAGGGTTGGGTAGCCAAAGGTTCTCGGTCATCCAACTTCTCATGGCTCATATGGTATCCAAGGCATGTCTATCCAAACACCTGGTCTACCATGACATCCAACTCATCATGTCATCTCTCTCTCTAGCCTTCACTTAGAGTTAGGGTTAACATCATCCTCAGAGGATGTGCCAGGTCTTTACTTGTAATGGAGATCTCTACCTCCAAGACTAACTCTCTTTACTTATCCTCCTGATGAGAAGGTCTAGCCTCGGGTCTCTCCTGAGGGCATGCCAACTTATGTCATACGACCTAAGCATGTATCTATTCTTTTACGCTTAATCAATTAAGCTTATGTCCATGACATCTTATTTACATGCTCTTTACTAATTTGGTGGGGGATTCCTTAAACCTTATCAACCTTACTCATACCTCAAGAGGGTGAGGAAAAGAGAGAAAACCCTAATCCTTATAATCCTTAATAGCATTTTAGTTGAGAAGGGATGAACAAGTTGAGAGAGTCCTAAAGGTATCTTATTTTGAGTCCAATCTTGAGACATTGGCCAGGAAGTCACACTAATCTGGGAGTCCTCATATTCTGACTAGTGGTGCAGAGGAAAATCTTGCCAGCCACGGGACGTGATCCTTTTCTAGACACCTCTGTCTTTTGGAAATTCCTCTAATAACTCCCTTGGGTTCTACAGAGTTTGTAAAATTTAATAATTATTAAACATTAAATGAGGAACCTATGCTCTAATACCAAATGTAATGACCCTGCCTCCCAGTAACCCCCAATTAAGGGAGACCAAGAGGTCAGAGTCGTTATCCCAATTTTTGGATCAGAGGTTCGACAAATAATCGATAATAATTATCAAATTCTACTAAACTAAACTGAAAGGTTGTAATAAAAATTAACTTCACATACCTTTTTCAAAAACTTGGACATGTACTTCTATCCACATCTAGAGTCTATTCTAACTAATCCTCCTTTGCACTTTAATTTTCATTTAATTCCACATATGCCACTTTACTATTTGTTCTTCTCACTTGTACCTAAAATGCCGACAAACAAAATGTCGGTCAGCATAAATTAATTATTATGGCATGTGGGGGAAACAATAATCATTCAATTAAATGTAACTACATATTGTAGTCAAATATGATTTAACAAATAACTTTACATTTTCAACATAACTGCTCAATCCTTACATACCCTAACCTCTGTGTTGTCCCTACAGTGGACTTGGATGCTAGCTTCCTTGTGGTAGATCCCCATTTAAACCCTTCATGATCCTACCTAACAGGTGAATCAATTTCTAGGGTTGGGTCACATGGCACTACCCGTAGGCAGCCCACTCCTTAACTCATGGCGTGATAACGAGTCTCATGGAACTACACGTGGGTAGCCCAATTTCTAACTCATGATAGCCTAGACCTTGCTCTAGGTTACCCTTTTTAGCCTTTGCAAAGCCACATAGGAGGACCCGGATCTAAGCCAGATATATATACATATTTATAGTGATAATCATAGTCACTTTATAGTAGCATGAAATAAAAGTCATCCAAGTAGTTATTTTTAGGCAACCGATAAAATGTTCAGGAATCGCCGTGAAACTAAAGTGATTATCCATAAGTATAACCGCATACCTGTCAGGCTGATTTGAGACAGAATAATCCAATCAATCAAGAATTCCAAATAGACAAGCAAGCACATTATGAGATCCTGAAATATGCATACAATTTTCTATTATTAATCATACCATCAAGATCTATTACACTTAGCTCACTTCCTAGGGTTTCTAATCCACTTTTAGGGTTTCCATTGCAATTAGGGTTTCCCTTCATCTCTTACTATTTTAAACCATAACTTTATAAAATTACTCACAAACCCTAATTATCTCATCTATTCATCATGAAAGATACTAAGGTTATCTTTTAACAACATATAACCATGATATCATAAAAAGCATAATTAACCATCAATTAAGTCCATTAAGCCTCTTTTACATTAAATATACAATTTTTATCCTTTTAATCCATGACAAGATCATATGCTCATTTATCCTCAATTCATAGTTCATAATGTCTAAATCACACATGAACTCTATTTGTCATTAATTCTACCTTTATCCATTAGAAAACCCTAATTACTACATTAAGGGTATTTATCCACAATCAGGAACTTTTATACTCGAAATAGCTTAGAATTATCATATCTCAACTTTAATCATAAAATTGAACAATTAAAGCCATTAAGAGTCACATTTACTAATATTAGGGTTTCAGTGCCCATTAAAGCATATTTATGTACATGAAACTCTAAATTAAACTAATTACATGCAAAGTTCATCCTTTTTGTTCTCAATATACCTTTTTACAATTAACATGTTAGTATCAATTTTAATCATCCTTTAAACCCTACTAAATACATTAATCATCTCCAAATAGGGTTTCGTAATATTTAATTCATTAAAGTTGATAAGTTACACTACTTTTCGAATAGTAAGAGGAGTTAGCCTCTAAAACCATTTTTAATGAATTCCTCTCATTGTTTTGAGCAATTTTCATATTTTATGTGTATCCATCCAAGATACCAATATTTAAATATGATTTTTGCAAAATATTACTTACCAGAGCCAATCCGAGGGTGCCATGTGTCCCTTCCATGCAACATGACTCGGCTATCTTAAAAACATTTCAAAATGACAACTTTTACCTTGGTTAAGTAGGTCGACTCTTCATCCTGCGAAGGGCAAATCCGTCCAACGACCCAAAGGGTCATCTTCTACCTCTGGCGCCCAACCTAGCCGCCGATATCCGCCCTTCCATGGCCCACCCTTCCTTCCTGGGGGCTCAAGGACCACTGCTTGTTGTTCCCCTTGCTCCACCATATCCCGACGCACCTAGGGCTCCTTCAAGTTGCTGCCAAGGTGGCTGTTCCCAAGTGAGAAAAGCATGCAACCACTGTCGCAATTGCAGCAGGTCTTGCAAACTTCCGATTGGAGCTATGCGATGCCAAGGGCATTAGGTTGGTAGTCGATCAGTCCAGGGTGGTCGTGGAAGCTTCCCGCCTCCATCAAGATGACTCCACAGCCCCTCGTCTACTGCAGGATTGCTCTACCTTCTCGGTTAGGGTTTGACAAAGAAGATGAAGAAGAGAGAGAGAAAGTTGCATGGGATCTCTTTAGAACTCGAACCAGGGCTCTACCCTTTATATAGGGAAGGGTATCCACACCCTATTATGTTCATCCACTAGGATACAAGGCCTTTTCCCAATAGGAATCCAATTCCTTCATTAGGAAGCAAGCTTCTCTCTCCTAATTATATCTTTAATATTCTTTATTCTTTGAAATATTAGAATTTTGAAAATTACCTCTTTCATTCTCTTTGTACTTGACTTTTAATCCATTGGCCACAAAATTATATTTTCTTTTAGTAGAAAATACTTCCTTTTCATTAATACCACAAATTTCATTAATAATGTATCACATTATCCTCTTATTTTGCATTATTGGTATTTTCTCTTTCTTTCTTCTCCATTGGGGGTCCTTGGACCCCAAGAAACTCTAAGATTTCGAAATTCCTTTTTAAGGATACTTATTATCCTTCTAGATGCGTCTATATTCATTATTTCTCATTATCTTGTTTATTTCTTATTAAAATATATCTTTTTGAGGATTTCTCTTCATCTTTCTTTTTGTTTTCCTCATTGGCATTCCATTTAACATTAGGAATCCTTTGGATATGAAAATCCATCAAGAGTAACTCAATTATACCTCTTTCCAATTATTTTCCACATTTTTTGTTGTTTTCAGTTTCTTTCTTAATAAAGAAATATTTAATTGATCTTTTCTTTTCTTTTTGTATTATCTTTGCAACTATGGACTCCTTAGAACCCAAGAGGCACGAAATCTACCTTTGGATTATATACTTTTGCCTTCTAAAGGTTTCTACATTTTTCTTTTCTCCATTTTTTATTAATAATGGAATTCCTTTTGTCTTTTCCTTGTTATTGGGACCAATAGACAATAAAGCCCACAAAACAACCAACAAGGCTATTGTAAACGAATCTCATTTATTCTAGAAAAATTATATCATTACTTGTTCCAATATCTTTAATATGAGAAATTACATTTCTCACCAAATGAACCCAAAAGTTGGGGTTGTAACAGTGTGTGTGTGTATTTCATGGAAAAGAAAGAAAAAGTATCAAAAAGTGAAGGTTGGGTGAAAAAGTTCCCAAACCTAGGTGAGTTGCCTCCCACTAGAGTTAAATTTTATGCCTGCATTCAGGTTTATTGATTCTTGAACTTGATCATTATTGCAGAACTTTTAAAGCATCTTTGAAGTAAATATCTCTCTCCTGTGCATTCAAGCACATCTCCTCATCAAGCTGATGTTCCTCCACTAGCATCAAGATATCAAAACTTTGATTAGTTTTGTCTGGACCTTCTTCCACAACTTCTTTCAGCCTTTGACCATTCACAGTCAATTCTTTCACCCCTTCTTTCTCACAAATCAACACAACCTGTGATGGGTATACCTTTTTTATTAGATAAGGTCCTTCCCATCTAGGCTGGAGTTTTTTGGGAAAGAACTTCATCCTTGATTTATATTGCCATACCCATTTTATGGGCTCAAAGTCTTTCTTCTTGATCAACCTATCATGTAAGAACTTTTTTCTCTCCTTGTAACATTTAGACAATTCATAAGCTTCATGTCGCATCTCCTCTAATTCATTTAGTTACAACTTTCTCATCATTCTTGCATTCTCTCCACCAAAGTTCATGGCTTTTAAAGCACACAATGCCTTATGTTGCATCTCAATCGGTAGATGGTAGCTTTTCCCATAAACAAACCGAAATGGTGTGGTGCCAATCAGGGATTTATATGCAGTCCTATAAGCCCATAAATACTCATTGAGACGTAATGACCAATCCTTGTAGTCGAGTATCACCATCTTATCTATAATGATCTTTATATCTCGATTGTCTAACTCAACTTGACCACTCATTGGCGGGGTGGTAAGGAGTAGCCAAACAATGATTAATTCCATGTTTCTTGAGCATCCCTTAAAATGTTCGATGGATGAAGTGACTTCCCCCATCACTAATCATGGCTCTTGGAACACCAAACTGGATAAAGATATTTGATTTCACAAAGTCACACACCACTTTGTGATCATTGGTTCTATTCGCAACAACCTCAATCCAATTTGACACATAATCCACGACAAATAGAATGTAGACCTACATAAAATAGGGAGGCAACAGACCCATAAAATTGATTACTTGAAGATCGAACACCTCCACAATAAGAATTGGTGATAGAGTCATCATGTACCTCTTTGAGATAGTGCCCACCTTGTGGAACTTTAAACAACACATGCAAAATTCATGAGAGTCTTTAAAAAAGGAGGGCCAATAAAATCCACTTTGGAGAACCTTGGCAGTCGCGTGTTTCCCACCAAAATGACTTCCATATACTCCAGAATGACACATAGATAGAATTTCTTGATGCTCCATCTCCGGAACACATCTCCTAATGAGTTGGTAAGGGAAATATTTTAATAGGTAAGGATCATCCCAAACATAATTTTTGACCAGAGAAAACAACCTTTTTCTTTCCTCCCTTGTCTATGCGCTTTCTATCCTTCCACTAGCTAAGAAATTAGCTATATGTTTATACCATGGCCTTTGAGTGGATGAGTCTAGGAAGAGTTGTTATTGCAACATTGTTTCTTCAATTTAGCTTGTATCATCAAAGGGTGCATCAATTCATGAGAGATGGTCAGTGGCTAAATTTTCCACTCCCTTCTTGTCCACAATCTCAATATGAAATTCTTGAAGCAACAAAATCCATCAGATCAACCTTGGCTTTGAGTCTTTCTTCACCACGACGTACTTTAATGCAGCATGGTATGTGTATATCACTACCTTGTTTTTCAAAAGATATGATCGAAATTTGTCAAGAGCAAAGATCACCTCAAACAACTCTTTTCCTATAGTCGTGTAACTCCTTTGTGATTCATCTAGAGTCTTGCTAGCATAATAGATGGCATGCAGAATCCAGCCAACTATTTGGCACAACATAGCCCCCACTGCCATGTCTGATGCATCAATCATGATCTCAAATGGCAAAGAGAAATCTGGGGGCTGCATTATAGGAGAAAAAATGAGCTTTTGCTTCAAGTGGTTGAAGGCTTCAACACACTTTCCATCAAAGTGACATTCAACACCTTTCTCCAACAAATGATAGAGAGGTCTTGAGATTTTGCTAAAATCCTTGATGAAATGAAAATAGAAGCTTGCATGTCCCAAGAAAGACCGGACATGTCTTACGGTAGAAGGAATGGTGAGAGTATAAATGAGGTCCACCTTGGCCCTATCAACCTCAATACCGTCTTTTCCAAACCTGGTGACCCAAAATGATGCCTTCAGGCACCATGAAGTGGCTCTTTTCCCAAGATAGCATGAGGCCAACCTTGATGCATCTCTCAAGAACATCGGCCAAGTGGAGCAAACACTCATCAAAGGTTTTACCAAAAACTGAGAAATCATCCATGAATCAAGTGATGAACCAAGCATGTTGAAAAAGATGGAGGTCACACATCTTTGAAAAGTTGAAGCGGCATTAAACAACACAAATGACATTCTCTGGTAAACAAAAGTACCACTAGGGAAAGTGAATGTCATTTTTTTCTTAATCCGTACGATGAACAACAATCTAGAAGTACCTGAACTATCCATCAAGAGTGTAATAGAAACTTTTCCCTGCCAACCTCTCTAAAATCTGATCAATAAAGGGAAGATGATAGTGGTCCTTCTTAGTCTTCTCATTGAGCTTTCGATATTCTACACACATCCTCTATTTGGACTATTCTCTAATAGACATCATCTCACCATCTGCATTCTCCGCCACTATAATCCCACCCTTCTTTGGTACAACTTGGATGCAACTCACCCACGTGCTATCATAAATCAGATATAAAATTCCAACATCTAACAATTTCATGACTTCTTGGGTCACAAATTCCTTCAATTTTGGGTGCAACTGCCCTTGCATTTGGTGGGTTGGATCTTCATGTGCATGAAGGTCACATACATGGTGTCGGTTCTCATGTGGATCACTACATCAGCTGTAGCCAAGAATGGTTTCCCCAAGATAATAGGCACTCTTCTTGCATCTTTTTCCATATCTAGCACAATGAAGTCAATGGGGAAGAATGCAAAAGTCTCCTCATCAAGTCTAACTAGCACATCATTAACTCGCCCTCTAGGCATTTTCATAGATGTATTATCTATCTGCAAGGTACAATGAGCGGGACCTAACTCTCTCATTTGGAGCTCGGCAAACAAATCATACGACATCAAGTTCACACTAGAACCCAAGTCTAGGAGGGTCTATGCGGTGTGCTCGAATGTAACATGAAATGATGGGAGAACCAGGGTCTTTCCCCTTTCTCATCATGGTGTGTTGTACAATTGAGCTCACTTTCTCGGCGAGCTAGGCTTTCTTTGGCAATCTCTTCATTGTTTTTCTCTTAAACATGCACATATATTTCAGAACCTTTTCATAGGAAGGGATTTGCTTGATCACATCAAGCAAAGGAATGTTTATCTTCACCTGTTTGAATGTTTCCATGATATCTTCAGTATGTTTCTTTTTTCTTCTTTCAACAGAAGGCTCCTTAAGAGTATCAGGGAATGGGGGAAGTTGGGCTCCCAATCAACTCGGATCAATAGAATTACCAACTCGAATTAAGAGAATCACGGTATCACTTCTCAACATCATTGTATCAACTCTAGTTCCTATCATAGTATCATCAATCTGGATCTCAGTATCAACATGTCTGGTCATAGTATCACCTCTATCCTCACTAGTTGCACTATCAACAACAGTATCACAGGGCTACTCCAAGGTCTTCCCACGTATCAAAATTGTCACAGCCTTTAGTTTCTCATGGGTAGAGGAAGTGGAATCTTGTGTATTTGGTTGTATTTTTTGAGGTGGTAGTAGCCTTGGATTTGGGTTTTTAAGGATAAATTGTGTTTGTGGTTGTGCTTTTTGTGGTGGTTTGGTGGTGGATGTGGTTGATATTGTTACAACCCCAATTTTTGGGTTCCTTCGGTGAGAAATGTAATTTCCCACATTAAGGATAATTGGACAAATGATTGGAAATAAATGTATTTCGTTTACAATAGCCTTGGTGATTGGTGTGT
This sequence comes from Alisma plantago-aquatica, assembly GCA_963693085.1. Taxonomy (NCBI): domain Eukaryota; kingdom Viridiplantae; phylum Streptophyta; class Magnoliopsida; order Alismatales; family Alismataceae; genus Alisma; species Alisma plantago-aquatica. The sequence goes on from OY856411.1 coordinate 1,296,770,195, forward strand.
GGGATTTATTGGCTATTGGGCCCAATAACAAGGAATTTAAATTGTAAATGAATAATTAAGTTTTGAGAAAAGAAAGGCGTGGAAACCTCCAAAAGGAAAAAGAATACAATCCAAAGTTGGATTTCGTGCCTCTTAAGTTCCTTGGGTCTGAAGGAGTCCAAAGATGAATAGGGAATGCAATAAGAAAAGAAAAGATCAATTAAGTATTTCTTTATTAAGAAAGAAATTGAAAATAATGATAAAATGTGGAAAACTGTGAAAAGTTGTATAATTGAGTTATCCTCATTGGATTTTCGTATCCCAAGGATTTCTAATGTTAAAAGGAATTCCAATAGGAAAATAGAGGAAAGATAAAGAGAAATCCTTAAAAAGAGAATCAAAAGGAAAAGAAATTGATTAATAAAAGGGAGATATGAGAAATTGACTTTTAAAAGAAGATAAAGACAAATAGATGTTCCCCAGCATGGGAATCCGTGCCTTTGGGATTTCTTTAGGTTCAAGGGACCCAAGATAATAGGATAATAGAAATGGGAAAAGAAATAACAATTAATTTTGAATAAATTAATGAATAACTTAGGAGAGAACGAAGCCCTCTCATACCTTGGAATTTGTTTCCCAAATTTCGTACAAAGCTAGATAATGCCAAGACAAACGCTCCCTTAAATTTTGAGATAAAAAGGAGAAAGAGTTTGGGAGATATGAATTTCCTAAGAAATTGCTAAAAATTGGATTTATTCAGTATTTGGGAAAGGATTTTTCCTTTTTGTTTAAGCGTGGATAACCCAGACCGTTGGATCTTAATCCAGAAGCACCTGGTCATCGTCTAAGTCCCACTGGGACTGGGACTTTGCAAGATACATAGGAACTTTCCTCTTCGTTTTCCTTGTGATTCAGGGAATATGCAAACTTGCAATGTTTCCCATTGCATTCAGGAGACAAAACTGCAGGGATTTATCCCTGGTTCGACTAGGATTAGTCGTCGTTTCGGGAAATGCCTAACTTGGTAGGTTTTTGCCCCAACCCTATATATAGGGGAGGGTGATCGATGGCACCAGGATCCCCACAATTCGTTCTTATTTGTCCGTACCCCTGAGACGAGTACTCCAACACGTTCAATTTGGTCAGGGACCTTGATTTTCTTCCCCGTCGAGTTGCTATTGTCGGCGGAGTGGCAGAGGATCGCCGCCGATGAAGGGGCAGTGCCAAGGAGAAATTGACCCCCCAGGAGAAACCGAGAAGGGCAGGCGGAGCCCCTGGACCAATCAAATGGGTCGTTGATGCACAGATGGCCGGATTCAACCCTTGAGTTGACTCGCCTGAGAAGCTTGCCTCATGAACAGCCTGAACAGAGGAGGAAGATGACGGCCTGGTCTTTTACCGAAATAACCCTCCGCACCTCCAGTAAAGGTAAGGATGTTTCCGTCCTTTGGTCCTGATTGTTTGCAACGTTGAGGGCGCGTGCATCCACGGTCGTTGGATCCTCAGTGGATCCGTGGACCATTGATCAGGCGACCCTAGTTTTTCTAGAAAATAGCAAATAGACAATAAAAAGAGTTTCCTTGTTAAAAATCATATCTTGAGTTAGGAACCTCAGATGAGGGAAGTTATTACATGAAAAATGATCAGAAAAATATGAGGAATATGATAAAAATGGTTTGGACTTCTAAATTTGTATATTTTGCAAAAGTGTATAATTTGATGGAAAAGTGTTAATGTGACGTCCCCGGATTTTCTAAAACTTAATCTGATGTGTGACGTCCAAATTGAAACCCTCACCTCAGCGAGAATCCCAATTTAAACATCCCACATGAGGCTAAGAAGAAGAAAATCGAGGGAGACAGAAGGAAACAACAATAGCACATGTACATGAACAATAATAAAACCATACACACATGTTCACCATTCAACATATAATTACAACATGAATTGTTACAACATTTGATATTACATATTGAACAACAAACTTAAACATATACATGTACTACCACTAGACTGCAGGATCTTAAGACAACAGGTCCACCTGTACATCAGCTCGCTATACAACTCTCACTATCCTGGATCTTCAAGAGCATAACCACAACCTAAACAAAAGATTACATGTGGTACACGTCAGCACAATATTTCATGAATATTGTACTGAGTATGCCTACGTGTCTTTTATATACCCCTCATCATATCTTGGCAATAAGATAAAACTAATACTTGGCAGTTATAAAGAAATATAACAAAAAGCATATACTTGCACAAAGATATTCATTAACAAAAGAGAACACATATTTTAAATTCATTTTCCATTATATGCTCGTGCATCCGCCTACCAATGGGATAGATGCATTCAGGCCTTATGATCTGCTTACCAAAGAGATAGATCATTGTACATGTGATCCGCTTACCAAAGAGATAGATCACTCACTAGCACTATGCTTACCAAAGAGATATAGTGCTTTCATATAATGGAACAAATATATTATGTTTCAAGTGTTCATAGCCATAAGTATGGAAAATCAAGCAAGATATCATACAAGAACAATCATTTCATCCAATATCATATGCCAAGTATTTTACTATGCATATAGCACAAGCATATTGTATAATAAGCCAAGTAAGAGGTAATGGCGTACCTTCCAAAGAGATAGGTCATACTAAACACATATTCCTCATGTCAACTATGATCTTGGTCAAACCTGATCAAGACAAGACCATATACTATCATCAGGTTCTCATCTTATTATATCTCATCTTAACCCTAATTATATCCATTAGGGTTCCACTTAGTTCATTGGGATATTCTCATGATTACTTGCATTCTTATCTTACGATTATCTCACTGATGTCATATTCCAGGTTATGACTCATTATCTGAACATTATCTTCCATAGCATTTTGTGTTCATTAATTAACACTAGTTACATGTATTACTCAAATTAGGGTTTCATCATGTGTATTATGGGTCATCTTTGTATAACATAGATTATGTGTATCATATTGATCTCATATTTAATACTGATGTTTCATATACTGATATGAGCTTACTCTGTAAATCTTATCATTTATAGAGCATGCATGCATTAATTGTATTTTATTTAGGGTTAAAATCCCTAAATGAAAACATTAAGCAAATTATATGATTTCATACATCAACGTGATCATCCTTGACATCATGTGCATTATAAACATTATCATGGAGTTACTGACATTTTCCCATAATTTTATGTCGTCATTTGCTATTTATTATCCACTAAACAAGTATTACACATATTTCATAATATCACTGTTATTAATGCATCAAAGGCCTGATATTATTGTTCCAGGTTGTTCTACGCATTTTTCTGAGAATTTCGATACCTTATTTGTATTTTTCTGACATTCGTACTATTTTCTATGAATTATGCAAGATCTAATAATTTTCTGAAGAAATTACCTTGATCGGCCAATCTGGAGTCGCCACGTGTCCAATGCGAGGCTCAACCTTTGCAACGTTGGGGTCCGGCCAACTCATGGGTTTGGGCTTGGTTTGATTTGGTTCAGCCGGTTCAGCGGTCTGGGCTCGGTTCAGAAGCCTGACCCGCCCCCCTTTCCCCGTTCTCGCGAGCCTCGCGGTTCCCTGTTTCCTCTGTGGAGCAGGGCGCCGCCGCACGGCAGCTCCTCCGGTGAGCAAGGGCTCGGGTTGGGGTGTTCCTCGTCGATGCTTCATGCCGCCATCACCATCAGCATCCATAAGCCTCCCTCCACGGCCACTCGTGGGTGCCCTACGACCTCTGGTTCTCCGGCGAGGTGGGAGCGCCGCCGCCATCTTTGGCTGCGGCGGAGCAAAGGGGCAAAACACCTCCGCTGCTCCTTGTATCAGCATAAAGCTTCGGAAAGCTTCACAAGACCTCCATGAAGTCGCCCGCCATCTCCACTTGCGGTGAGAAGCTCCAGAGTCTATCCCCGAGCTTCACCTACTAAGAGTGCCGCCACCAGCCGCCGCCATCGATGCGGTCTCATCTATGCACCTAGCTCTTCTCGGATCCTCCTTTCTCACAATCGTTGTTGCTTGGGCGGGGTTGCAACCATTACTCCTCGAGCCTCCAGTTTCCCCCTTACTTCTTTATCTTCCTCTGATACCCTCTCTATCACTGTTTCCTTTCTCTGGTTCTAACCTGTGAAAACCATGGAGACGAGGAGAGCATCCGGTGCTTTCTATCCTACCTCCATGCTCTACTGTAAGGCTCAAGTGGAGGGTCTATGAAATGGCGTTGACGAGATGGAATCAACTGCTCGGTCAGTTTCCTCTCTGAATCCACGATCACCCACGAACTAGCGATCAAAGCTTCCCGCGCCAAACACTCCTGAAGCCTCATCTAACTGCTCATGAACATTCTGAGCATTCGATCAAACCCATCCAATGGTCAGGAAGGGGTCCACGTTGTGGATCTGTGGGTTCTCAGCCCTGTGGGCGTGTAACACTAGATGATCAACGACTTAGGCTAGAATTATCAATAGACCTAGTTCTAAAGTTACAAATTCATGTATTTATTCACCAAATTCAAACCATGATAACTCCTTCCAAGAACCTCAAAGCATTATGAAATTTTAACCATAGCTCTAGTACAACTCAAGCTACATCTTATTCCATTTTGGTGCAAAACTCCACTATTTGACTTGTTAATTAAATAACTCAAAGGGACATAAACTTTGTGATATCATTCATGATGTTAACATCAAACTTTTGTCAAACTAAGTGAAGTACATACATATGATTAGAAACCACTTCAAGGACTATCATTATGTCATATCAATATGTAAACCCAAGTAAGATTATTCACATTGCCACATACGAATATGGACTCAACTTGACTATTCCAATCATGAATCCATGATCCAATCACTAAATTGATAATCATGAACCTCAAAAGTCGACTCTATCACATCCTACACACCTTAAAATAAATTTCGTCCTCGGAATTAAGCTAGAAATCTAGTCGTTCACATCATATACATCTTAAAAGAACTTTCATCCTCGAAAGTAAGCCATAAACATACTTATAGGGAAAACCTTATCTTGCCTTCATCCACATGTAAGCACTGTCCTATGTATAACATTTCTGCAAAGGTTACCTAGAACTATGTATCCAAAGCATTATTAGGGGGTTTTACAACCATCTTGGGTGCACAAACACTCCATTCAAGGTTAAGCTCAAGGTTTAGAAGCTTAGCTTATGTCCTTCCATATCTCATATATTAGGGTTGCATCTTCATCTTTATTCATGCGTTATTACTCAACATCATATTACCATATTCTAAAGGAGTTAACCAACGTTAATCCATTATATCAAGAGGTCACCAGCATTTTATTTAGTTCATTGTTAGAACATGTTCATCATTAACATATGCCTTTTATGAGGGAGTTAACTATAATTAACTCACTTATCCATTCAGCTCATATCAAGGTGTCATACATGTTATGTTGTGCTAACTGTCAAACTATACTTTTCATCTTTATTAAGCACTTAGATTAACATCTCATGTAACATGTTTCATTTCATTTGATTTTATTTCCTTGCTCAAACTAAATTGCATCATTTACTAGTGAATTCATTACAAGATTAAACAACAGCTTCACATTAATCATCAGTATTCATGTACATGGTTAACCATTCATGCATTGCCATCCATTAAACTAGCTCTAGGTTTCCATCTTATCATATCCATATATCATATCTTGAGATTATATCACATCTTACATATATTATATCATGGTTGTACTAAACAATCTTATACAAGTGGCTTATCAAAACTTTATCTAGTCCATCTGAGGTCCTAACCCTTGTCATGAGAGTACTTCCATGCTCAGTCTCTCTGAGCTAACTCAACTCTATGTGTATCTCATAAGCACCTACTTTATCTTTTCTCTCTTAGCTTAGGGTTCTCGGATTACCTCATTGGCACTAGTGAAAGCCTTACAAGGTCAAGCCACATAGGCACAAACCAACGACATGACATGATGTTCTTATCACAGGTCTTCTACCCATGAAACATGCTTACCCAAAACTCTCTTGTATACACCACTAGATCCCTATGTGGGAAACCACCAACCCAAGCATGAGGCTTCACAGAAACTAAAAACGTAGCTACCTCCTCCAGGGTCTTGGGCTCTCTCCCTCACCCAGATGGCATGCACTCATATTCGTGTTTGCACATACACACATAACCAGCCTCTCTTTGTCTCTAGGGTTTGGTCCTCCCAAGGACATCTAGGGTTTAACAAAACTATAGGAATCATACAGAAAGCAACTCAACTCAATCACTCAGGAGTATTCTAGTTTAGGACATATCATAATACATATTTCTCATCTTTCTCATATCTTGGAGTTTAGGTTCTCTAACCTTCTCCCTGTGGGTCTCACTCTCTCTGGAGTTAACCCCAAAACTGGTCCTAACACTAGAGGTCCTCCTCTGTAAAAGATATTGAGGCTCTTGCCGATTCACATCTTGTCTTAACTTAGCTTATCTTATCTCATAAAAGCCTAGTTACTTCCATCATCAGAACTTATCTCAAATCCTCAAAACTGAACTTACATCCTCAAAGACAAACACAGATCATCAAAACTATCTTATACCATCTATATATGACTTAGATCGTATCATCAAACTTATTCTATCTATCATATATATCAAAAAGGCTCTAGACATCCAATCTAGAACTACACTCTCTTCTAGACTGATGTCATTCACTTTCACTTAGGATACATGACCACCTCCTACTCGTACATGTGTGGGGACACATTTTTGTAATACATATACATAATAAAATATTATATAGTTTTTCTCCGATAAAACAAACGTCAGAGAAAACTATCGAGGTTCGATCCGGTTGGAATCAAAAACCAAATCCAGAAACGAGTGTCCCACACAAAGTAGAGAGTCCAGTGTCATGAAAACTAAGGAAAGGGGTGAGAACATGGTGTAGACTAGTGTAGCTACTCTAGACAACAAGCGCCATATGTCTAGGGTTTCTCTTCCCTTGATGCACGTCATTTCCAAATAGTGCAACGTCCCATACCGCTGCACTATAAGGAAAGAATGACATCTAAGGACTTGCTATGCCACAAGCACTAGTCTAGACCTAGTTCTCGGACATCTAGGTGCTAACCTAGAGGCTAAGTCAGATCTAGTCTCAAAAAGACGACTAATCTAACCCTAAAAGATTATTAAGTTCAAGGTTCTTTAGTTTTGAGTTGCATAATGAGCAAATGTTAGGCTTTGCTATTGTTCATGCTCTGATACAACCTGTGACGTCCCCGGATTTTCTAAAACTTAATCTGATGTGTGACGTCCAAATTGAAACCCTCACCTCAGCGAGAATCCCAATTTAAACATCCCACATGAGGCTAAGAAGAAGAAAATCGAGCGAGTCAGAAGGCAACAACAGTAGCACATGTACATGAACAATAATAAAACCATATACACATGTTTACCATTCAACATATAATTACAACATGAATTGTTACAACATTTGATATTACATATTGAACAAAAAACTTAAACATATACATGTACTACCACTAGACTGCATGATCTTAAGACAACAGGTCCACCTGTACATCAGCTCGCTATACAACTCTCACTATCCTGGATCTTTAAGAGCATAACCACAACCTAAACAAAAGATTACATGCGGTACACGTCAGCACAATATTTCATGAATATTGTACTGAGTACGCCTACGTGTCTTTTATATACCCCTCATCATATCTTGGCAATAAGATAAAACTAATACTTGGCAGTTATAAAGAAATATAACAAAAAGCATATACTTGCACAAAGATATTCATTAACAAAAGAGAACACATATTTTAAATTCATTTTCCATTATATGCTCGTGCATCCGCCTACCAATGGGATAGATGCATTCAGGCCTTATGATCTGCTTACCAAAGAGATAGATCATTGTACATGTGATCCGCTTACCAAAGAGATAGATCACTCACTAGCACTATGCTTACCAAAGAGATATAGTGCTTTCATATAATGGAACATATATATTATGTTTCAAGTGTTCATAGCCATAAGTATGGAAAATCAAGCAAGATATCATACAAGAACAATCATTTCATCCAATATCATATGCCAAGTATTTTACTATGCATATAGCACAAGCATATTGTATAATAAGCCAAGTAAGAGGTAATGGCGTACCTTCCAAAGAGATAGGTCATACTAAACACATATTCCTCATGTCAACTATGATCTTGGTCAAACCTGATCAAGACAAGACCATATACTATCATCAGGTTCTCATCTTATTATATCTCATCTTAACCCTAATTATATCCATTAGGGTTCCACATAGTTCATTGGGATATTCTCATGATTACTTGCATTCTTATCTTACGATTATCTCACTGATGTCATATTCCAGGTTATGACTCATTATCTGAACATTATCTTCCATAGCATTTTGTGTTCATTAATTAACACTAGTTACATGTATTACTCAAATTAGGGTTTCATCATGTGTATTATGGGTCATCTTTGTATAACATAGATTATGTGTATCATATTGATCTCATATTTAATATTGATGTTTCATATACTGATATGAGCTTACTCTGTAAATCTTATCATTTATAGAGCATGCATGCATTAATTGTATTTTATTTAGGGTTAAAAGCCCTAAATGAAAACATTAAGCAAATTATATGATTTCATACATCAACGTGATCATCCTTGACATCAGGTGCATTATAAACATTATCATGGAGTTACTGACATTTTCCCATAATTTTATGTCGTCATTTGCTATTTATTATCCACTAAACAAGTATTACACATATTTCATGATATCACTGTTATTAATGCATCAAAGGCCTGATATTATTGTTCCAGGTTGTTCTACGCATTTTTCTGAGAATTTCGATACCTTATTTGTATTTTTTTGACATTCGTACTATTTTCTATGAATTATGCAAGATCTAATAATTTTCTGAAGAAATTACCTTGATCGGCCAATCTGGAGTCGCCACGTGTCCAATGCGAGGCTCAACCTTTGCAACGTTGGGGTCCGGCCAACTCATGGGTTTGGGCTTGGTTTGATTTGGTTCAGCCGGTTCAGCGGTCTGGGCTCGGTTCAGAAGCCTGACCCGCCCCCTTTCCCCGTTCTCGCGAGCCCCGCGGTTCCCTGTTTCCTCTGTGGAGCAGGGTGCCTCCGCACGGCAGCTCCTCCGGTGAGCAAGGGCTCGGGTTGGGGTGTTCCTCGTCGATGCTTCATGCTGCCATCACCATCAGCATCCATAAGCCTCCCTCCACGGCCACTCGTGGGTTCCCTACGACCTCTGGTTCTCCGGCGAGGTGGGAGCGCCGCCGCCATCTTTGGCTGCGGCGGAGCAAAGGGGCAAAACACCTCCGCTGCTCCTTGTATCAGCATAAAGCTTCGGAAAGCTTCACAAGACCTCCATGAAGTCGCCCGCCATCTCCACTTGCGGTGAGCAGCTCCAGAGTCTATCCCCAAGCTTCACCTACTAAGAGTGCCGCCACCAGCCGCCGCCATCGACGCGGTCTCATCTATGCACCTAGCTCTTCTCGGATCCTCCTTTCTCACAATCGTTGTTGCTTGGGCGGGGTTGCAACCATTACTCCTCGAGCCTCCAGTTTCCCCCTTACTTTTTTATCTTCCTCTGATACCCTCTCTATCACCGTTTCCTTTCTCTGGTTCTAACCTGTGAAAACCATGGAGACGAGGAGAGCATCCAGTGCTTTCTATCCTACCTCCATGCTCTACTGTAAGGCTCAAGTGGAGGGTCTATGAAATGGCGTTGACGAGATGGAATCAACTGCTCGGTCAGTTTCCTCTATGAATCCACGATCACCCACGAACTAGCGATCAAAGCTTCCCGCGCCAAACACTCCTGAAGCCTCATCTAACTGCTCATGAACATTCTGAGCATTCGATCAAACCCATCCAATGGTCAGGAAGGGGTCCACATTGTGGATCTGTGGGTTCTCAGCCCTGTGGGCGTGTAACACTAGATGATCAACGACTTAGGCTAGAATTATCAATTCTAAACCCTAAACCCTAAACCCTAAACATGTGGGCGTGCAATTAGGTTAATTCAAGCATGGTTTATTTGATTAATAGTAAAGATGGTTTTTAACCTGTCTTGATGATAGAATTACAAGGTTTAGGGTTTTTAACTCAATATATTGATTAATACATTTAGAAACCCTAAATCAGAGGAAAAGAAAAGAAAAGTGCTTATACTGTGAAATTAGAAATTCCTGTTGCTAAAAGATGAATCTAGAATCTTTTGTAAAAGAAAAATGAAATAGTTAGGGTTTGTAAGTGATTTTGTGAAATTAGGGTTTAAAGTAATAAAGAGGAAGTGAAACCCTAATTATGATTAAAACCCTAAAAAGGAGTAATAACCCTAGAAGACAATTAGGAGCGATAGATCATGATGACATGATTAATGATAGAGAAATTAGATGTCTTTTCAGGAATAATTGTTTGTGTGTGCTTGCTTGATTCTTGATTGATTGGTTATTTCTGCATTCAAGTCTACTTAACAGGTATGTGGTTAATTATGAATAACCGCTTTAGTTTCCCGATGGATTCCCGGATGTTTAATCACATTGAATGCAACTAAACTGTTTAGATGTTCATATTGCAATTATAAAGTGACTATGACTATCACAATTTAATTTAAATGTGTATTCCCGCACCTACATGCTACCCTGATGGAAGATGCCATAAAGGTCAGGCCCAGGAGGGTAGACCAATGGGCACCATGAGAGGTGACCCTAGACACCAAGCTCAGGAATGAGAAGGTGGTCAATGAGGCATGACTATGGAGCACCATGAGGGGTGAATCCCAGGCACCAAGCTCGGGATTGAGAAGGTGGCCTTAAGTCAAATCCAGGGTTGGGCAAAAGAGGTGGGGATGGTCACATGGAAAATGTAAATTGACTTGCTAATTATCTTGATTGCAATATTTAAATTGATAGACTTAATTGTGAAATTTTGGTTGCCTCCACATACCAGTATATTTCGATATACTGACCGACGTTTTGTTTGTCGGCGTTTTAGGAAAAATTCTGAAAACACAAATAGTAAAGTGACACATCATGAAATTAAGAAATAAAGTGCAAGGAGGATTAGATAGAGTAATTCAAGCTATGGATAGTTAGATTTCCAAGTTTTATAAAGGTAAGTAAAGTTCTAATTTTTTTTATATCAAAATCCAATTAGTTAGTAGAATTTCATGATTATTATTGATTATTTGTCGAACCTTTGATCCTTTTAATTGAATAATGGCTCTGACCTTCAGGTCTCCCTTAATTGGGGGTTACCAGGAGGCGGGGTCGTTACAATTGGTATCAAAGCCAGGTTCCTCAATTAATCCTTAATAATTATTAAATTTTACAAATTCTGTAGAAACCAAGGGAGTTATTAGAGGATTGTCCGAAAAGCTGAGGTGTCTAGAAAAGGATCATGTACGGGGGCTAGAAATATTTTCCTCCGCACCACTAGTCGGAATACGAGGACTCCCGGATTGTGTGACTTCCTGGCTGATGTCTTAGGGTATGATTCGAAATAAGATACCTTTAGGACTCTCTCATCTTGTCCATCCCTTCTCAACTCAAATTCTATTAAGGACCTTAAGGATTAGGGTTTTTTCTCTTCTCCTCACCCTCTTGAGGTATGGGACAAGTTAATAAGGTCTAAGGAATCCTCCACCAAATTAATAAAAAGCATGTAAATAAGATATCATGGACATAAGCTTAATAGATTAAGCGCAAACTAAAGAATAGATACATGCTTAGGTTGTATGACACGAGTTGTCTTTGCACTCAGGAGAGACCTGAGGATAGACCTCCTTGTTTGGAGGATGAGTAGAGAGGATTAGTCTTGGAGGTAGAGACCTCCATTAAAAGTAGAGACCTAGCACATCATTTGAGGATGATGTTAACCCTAACCCTAAGTGAAGCTTAGAGAGAGAGATGACATGATGAGTTAGATGTCATGGTAGATTGGGTGTTTGGATAGATATGCCTTTGGTTTTCCACACGAGATATGGGAGGATAGATGACCTAGTACCTTTGGTGACCCAACCCTGGAGAGGGTCGTGCATGCCATAGCGAAGGATAGCACCTTCATGGATGAGGTCAGAGGAGAACCTATAGTTACCCTATGGGCTTATGCAAGTAGGGTATAGCATGCACCCAGAGTACGTCAGTGGTACGGTAGTAGGTTGAAACCCTGGCCAGAAGGGCATGATGGATGGCTTATGAGATAACCATAAAGAGATATGAATAATCTTGAGCCAAACATGAGTGGAGCATAGGCTTCAACCACATAGGTGTTTCTTGAGAGCATGAGCCTTCATGGAGAAGGGACCTCTAGTAGGTATGGTTGGAGGTGGTTTTAGCTCTAGAGAGAGGAAGCAGGACCCCAACAAGGAGGTTGGAAGTCTAAAACCCCGAAACTTGAGGAATAGTGGGGAGTTGAGGATGATGCGACCTACGTAGATGATAGTGGTTGCCTTATGCTTGATTCCTAGAGACTGATGATATCTTGGTATCCTTTAGAGGAACCAAACCCTAGAGAGAGGATGATGCTTCTAGTACCCATGGTATAAGTGGTTACATTCTGGATGAGATAAAGAGTGCTTTCGACCCTGAGGAGGTTTAAGTAACCAGTGGTGAGGCTTTATACCTGAAAACTACTAGAGGGGGGTGAATAGAGTTTTATAGAGATTTTAATAATTAATTAAACTCAAACAACCACAATGAAAATATTGGACAAGGAGACACAGGGTTTAGAGTGGTTCCAACTATAGCAAATACTATAGCCGTCAGTCCACTACCCGGTTGCTTACCCAACCGGGATTTGAAAAGAAATTTATTTTATTACCTCGCAAGGACTTTACATAAAATACAATTTCTTTTCCCAAACCCTTCAAGCAGCCTTCACCCAGAAGTAATCGCCCAACCTTGAAGCAGCCTTCCCTTGAAGTAGGTGCACCAACTCCCGTTGCACCAGCCTTCTGAAGTAGCTTCCCGTGCGATAGCCTTCTTGAAGTAGCTTGAAGTCCCCTTCTCCACCTGAGAAGTCAACCCTCTCCAATCCGCAGCCTCCAACCCTAGGAGTAGCAAGGAGAGTACAAAAGATAAAAAGGAACAAGAAGGAAAATAGAAATTACAATACCGTTGTAAGCACAAGGCTTGATTTTCCTATATCAAGCGTTTATAACTCCTAACCAATGTGTATGACAATGTGATTGTAGTGGATAGGAGATACTAGCCTATAGGACACGAAATGGGAGCAATAGGAATGAATGGCAAGTGTAGGAACTGCTCTATTGCTCTAAAACAGATTGCAAGTGTGTATTCAAGCTCAAGTATAGCACAAGTATAGCTTAGGTGTGTTTTGGTGTCCTAAGGCATGTCCTATTTATAGGAGTGGCCTATGGATACTTAAGGACGTTCTAGACAACTTCTAGGGGCTTCTAAGTGCTTAACTAGCCGTTAGATATAAGTTAGGTGCATTAGTAACGACTAGTTACTTTATTCTGCAGTTGCTGTCAGAGACCATCTCGGTCGACAATTTGTCGACCGAGATACCTACTCGGTCGAAGTTTTGTCGACCGACAGGCTCTCTGGATCAACGTTCATTTGCAACTGCCAACTACCTTGTCAGCTGTGTCTAACGGCTACTTGGGTCATTCTTGGTCGAGAAGTTTGTCGACCGAGAGTGTCCCGGTCAAGGAGTGTGGTCGACCGAGATTGACTCTGTTTTCAATCTTTTAATTAACCACTAAGCATGTGTATGAGTGTGCATATGTGATCCTATTTGAAGGGGATGACCTATCTAAGTGTGGTGATTAGCTAGGAAGATCCAACGCTTGATTTACATGCAATCTAAGTACTTGTACATTATATATTTGTACAAGTTTTTACAACAGTGATTACATTGCATGGAAATATAAATATGTAAGCTTTTTGGATTTTCCCTAGTTGCTTTGTCATCCACCTTAATCCTGCACACTCAAGTAGCACGTTAGATCAACAAGAATGAAATGTTTGTCATCATCGAAACAAAGGGATTTATCATAATGTCCAATTTATCCAACAATCTCCCCCTTTTTGAAGATGACAAACATTTCCTAAAATATGAAATAAGGAAATATAAAGCATGTGAGTTTCATACCTGAAGATTACCTTTTGTAGCCATTCTTGTTTTACAAGTGAGTGCTGGCCATCAAGATGAAACTCATTTATATTTATATTTTTGATTTTATATTCTTTCTCCCCCTTTGTCATTTCAAAAAGATATCCAGGTTTAAACATTCTATTTCTTCTCCCCCTTAATTAAGCTCCCCCTTAAATAGGTATCCTATAAGGAACATGGATTTATGTCTAATTTATCCACAATTTGTTTCTTAATCATTTGCAAAGGATGTTAAGCCTTTAAATGATATGAGATTCCCTTAAGCTTATGATGAATGTATATTTATTTCTCATCTATCAAGGGATGATAAGCCCTAAATTAAATGAGAGTCCTTTAATCTTAGAGTACATAAAAAATGTCTCCAACCAAAACAAGGGATGTTAAGCCCTGATTTGTTTAGAGAGTTCCTTTAAGAGCAAGATATATCATTTTGATGAAATTCTTTTTCATACAAATTACTTTTAAGAATCCGAAGGTCATAACAAACTCCAAATGATGTTAACAATGTTTTTGTAAGCTTCATAATCAAAAGAATCAAATTTGTTTTTATAAGCTCCCCCTTAATCTTACAATTTAAGCAATTTAAGGCTTTCAAGGTCACAAATGATAAATTTTTGATTTTGACCTAAAAGTATACTAAGATTAAGTTCAATAAATTGATGTCCAAATAAGCATTTTGTCAAAGCTTATTTTAGGTCGCCCTTGACTACGACCATAGTGCCCCTTGGCTAAATTTGTTTTAACCAAGAGGCAGAAATTTCAGATTTCCAATTAAGCATTCATATTAATTTTTGATGCATGTTTAAATGATACTAAACATGGAAACACAATGAATATTTCAAATTTTTTGAAGATACCAATTGAAAACATTGTAATCTTTGCAAGCATTTCTAAGAGATATATCACCAATAAATTCTTTTGCTTGCCTATGTAATGATAGAACAATAGAAATTTTCTTTAAACTAAGAATAATTTTGGTTTTTGATCAAATACATTTCTCATGATCTTTCAAGGATCATTTCCATAATTGATACTTTATTATGTAGTCATTAATCACGAATATATAACAATTTTGAACAATTTCAAAAGAGTTCAGCAATTTTACAGCATTCTAAAAAAAACAGTGACATGCTCGGTCGACAATTGTTCGACCGAATGTTCACTCGGTCGACAAATGCTCGACCGACCAAGTTTCTGAAAAGTGTTCAGAAATCGATTTTAAGCAAAAAGAAATTATACAAATTAGAGCTCAATTGTGTTGAGATAAGACATTATGATATCAAGAATCAGTTTAGGTCAAATCTCAACTAGTTAATTTTAAGCTACTAGGTTTTAGGAATCCAAGCTAACTCATCATTCCTTTTCTTATATGAGCATTAAAATGAATAGTGTCCAAGACGCATGCAATAATGACAACTAATAGCATCAACTTCATTTCTCTTTCTAGGAATTGAGTTCCTAGGTACAAATACAATCTTGGATGTTTTAGCTCTTTTGGGTTTATTTCTACTTGGATCATATCCTAATCCTCTTTTTCCATTATAGCTAGAGGAAATTTTCAGAATGTTTTCAAGCATGTCATTTCCTCTTAACTCATTTACATTTCTTTGTAACTTAGCAATATCTTTCTTTGCCTGATCTAAATTGGATACTAGAAAGTTTCTTTCTTTGACAACCTCATCATAATCTAAATGTGAACATAGAATAGGTTGTTTCTGAAGATCATTCACTTGAGTTTGCAAATTTGACTTTTCTAAGGAAAGAAGATTGCAATTAGCTTCTACCGATTTTAACTTAAGAGCATAATCTTCATTTTCCTTTTTGATATTTTCATTTTCGGATACAATAGCAAGAAGTTTAGCATTTAAATCTTTATTTGCTTTCTTAAGTTTCTTCTTGCACTCAATATATTTCTGGTGAGTATCTTGAAGACTAGCAATTATATCTTCTTTTGGTAGATCATAAATACTTACCTCTTCTTCATCTTCATTTGTTGTAGCAATGAGGCATTCTACTTCTTCATCATTGCTATCATCACTTGAATCATCCCATGCAGCTCGATATGCTTTTTCTTTCTTTTTGTGAGATGATTTCTTCCCTTTCTTGAGTGTTGGACAATCACTTTTCATATGTCCTTTCTTACCACATTCGAAGCATCTGGAAGAAAAAACACTAGAAGTTTTATTAGTTTTAAAACTTTTATATTGCTTACCATTTACAACGAGAGTTTCTTCTTCACTATCATCTTCACTTGTGTCATGATTGTCTTTAGTTGAAGCTTTGAATGCAATGTCCTTCTTTTTCCCATGTTGATGTTCATGTTCTCTTCTTTCTTCCTCTTCTAGATCTGCCTCATGAGCTTCTAAATTGCCAATGAGTTGCTCCATTTTGAGTCGAGTGAGGTCATTTGCTTCTACAATGGCTGTCACCTTTGGCTTGTATTTTGGAGGAAGTGATCGAAGAATTTTTGATACCTGATCTTCCTCAGGAATAGGTTTTCCTAGGGCACTTAAACAATTAACAATAGTAGAAAATTTTGAAAACATTTCACTAATAGACTCCTTAGGATCCATACGAAAATGTTCAAATTTTGTTTTAAGCATGCTAACTTTGGAATTTCTGACTTGAGCTGTACCCTCATAAGTTATAGATAGTTTATGCCAAATATCATAAGCTGTATCACAATTGGATATTCTATTAAATTCTCCTACTGAAATAGAACAATATAAAATGCTTACAGCTTTTGCATTCATTTGGGCCAGCTTTACCGTGTTTGCATCCCATTCTGCAAAATCATTTTGAGGAAGCACATATGGAGTAGACACTATCCTCCATAGATCCCAGTTGATGCCTTGGAAGTACAACTTCATCCTTCTCTTCTAATATTGGTAGTTTGTTCCATCGAACGCTGGAGGCCTAGCAACAAGTGTCCCTTCAATGTTGAGGTTGTTGAGCATTCCATCACCCATTTCTTCAAGACCTTGTTAGGGTTCCTTGAAGCCTTGCTCTGATACCAATTGAAAACTACTAGAGGGGGGGTGAATAGAGTTTTATAGAGATTTTAATAATTAATTAAACTCAAACAACCACAATGAAAATATTGGACAAGGAGACACAGGGTTTAGAGTGGTTCCAACTATAGCAAATACTATAGCCGTCAGTCCACTACCCGGTTGCTTACCCAACCGGGATTTGAAAAGAAATTTATTTTATTACCTCGCAAGGACTTTACATAAAATACAATTTCTTTTCCCAAACCCTTCAAGCAGCCTTCACCCAGAAGTAATCGCCCAACCTTGAAGCAGCCTTCCCTTGAAGTAGGTGCACCAACTCTCGTTGCACCAGCCTTCTGAAGTAGCTTCCCGTGCGATAGCCTTCTTGAAGTAGCTTGAAGTCCCCTTCTCCACCTGAGAAGTCAACCCTCTCCAATCTTCAGCCTCCAACCCTAGGAGTAGCAAGGAGAGTACAAAAGATAAAAAGGAACAAGAAGGAAAATAGAAATTACAATACCGTTGTAAGCACAAGGCTTGATTTTCCTATATCAAGCATTTATATCTCCTAACCAATGTGTATGACAATGTGATTGTAGTGGATAGGAGATACTAGCCTATAGGACACGAAATGGGAGCAATAGGAATGAATGGCAAGTGTAGGAATTGCTCTATTGCTCTAAAACAGATTGCAAGTGTGTATTCAAGCTCAAGTATAGCACAAGTATAGCTTAGGTGTGTTTTGGTGTCCTAAGGCATGTCCTATTTATAGGAGTGGCCTATGGATACTTAAGGACGTTCTAGACAACTTCTAGGGGCTTCTAAGTGCTTAACTAGCCGTTAGATATAAGTTAGGTGCATTAGTAACGGCTAGTTACTTTATTCTGCAGTTGCTGTCAGAGACCATCTCGGTCGACAATTTGTCGACCGAGATACCTACTCGGTCGAAGTTTTGTCGACCGACAGGCTCTCTGGATCAACGTTCATTTGCAACTGCCAACTACCTTGTCAGCTGTGTCTAACGGCTACTTGGGTCATTCTCGGTCGAGAAGTTTGTCGACCGAGAGTGTCCCGGTCGAGGAGTGTGGTCGACCGAGATTGACTCTGTTTTCAATCTTTTAATTAACCACTAAGCATGTGTATGAGTGTGCATATGTGATCCTATTTGAAGGAGATGACCTATCTAAGTGTGGTGATTAGCTAGGAAGATCCAAC
The DNA here is from genome assembly GCA_963693085.1 of Alisma plantago-aquatica. NCBI lineage: Eukaryota > Viridiplantae > Streptophyta > Magnoliopsida > Alismatales > Alismataceae > Alisma > Alisma plantago-aquatica. Next base: position 1,296,788,612 of record OY856411.1, read on the forward strand.
GCTTGATTTACATGCAATCTAAGTACTTGTACATTATATATTTGTACAAGTTTTTACAACAGTGATTACATTGCATGGAAATATAAATATGTAAGCTTTTTGGATTTTCCCTAGTTGCTTTGTCATCCACCTTAATCCTGCACACTCAAGTAGCACGTTAGATCAACAAGAATGAAATGTTTGTCATCATCGAAACAAAGGGATTTATCATAATGTCCAATTTATCCAACAATACCTAGTTGGTTTCCCTGGAAGAGGACTCAACTCCGAAGCGTTGCTCGAGTAGGAAGATCATGGAGGTACATGACATACCTTGGACATGCTTGATTCGTGATTAAGAGGTTGAGCATGTAGTTGGATACCCAAAGGAGAACCTAAGGTTCCTAGGCCTAAGAGGGGAAGCAGTGTATCTGATGCTCATGATGAGATTTGAGTCTCTATAGTTTCGAGCATGGTACTCCTCATGTGTAGAGGTAAAGGAAATCCCTTACGTTAAGGGTATGTTTGATGAACCCCTCACAACTAAGTTGATGTAATAGCATGGTTCTATAGGTATGCTTGTGCCTTAGTAGTTGTTGGTTTAGGCATGCTCATATGGATGTAAACCCTAAGGATGCTTGTGGCCTTTGTTATAAAGGTGTAGTTTCCTCCCATCCTGGGAGAGCGACCCTCTGGTAGGGAGTCACTACTACAGAACCTACCTTTAGTGTCGGTTATTTAAAGCCTTTAGTGTCAGTTTCTAAGCGACACCTATGTGGGCGACACTAAAAGCTCACCCATTAGGCGTCAGTTCCAAAACCGACGCCCAAACTCTTTGCGCACCACCGAAAATGCACCATCATGGCACTATAGGCGTCGGTTATTAGATACGAAACTGACGCCCAAACCCTTCGTGCCACAGAAAGGGCGCCATCTTGGGTACTATCAGTGTCGGTTTTTTACAAATAACTGACGACATATATGTTCGCGCCATAGGAGGGCGCCAACTTGGGCACTATAGGCGTCGGTTATTATCTAATAACCGATGCCATATAACTCCCACCACAGCCGTACTGGACAGCACAGCCGTGGTGTTAAGGAAATAGACGTCGATTTCTATTAAAAACCGACACTTTAACCTATTTGGCATCGGTTTTATACAAATAACCGACGCCTATTGTTTTTTTTTGTGTCAGCCTGTAGACCTGCTGTGGCTGGTCGCAGGATGAGAAACATGTTCAATTCAGTTATGAACTGCAGATTTTACGACATCCATTAATATCAGCCGATAACAGGCTGCAAACCTACAAAATTAACAACAAAAATATTCACACATGCATTTAGCAATGCAACCTGCAGTTCCATTTTATTTTCACACATTTAGAAACATTCATGTAGCTAGCAATCTGTAGTTCCATTCATTCACATTCACACATGTAGAAACATTAATATAGCAACCAACACTTTCATTTATTTTCACTCAGACACATGTAGAAACATCCTGACATGTAGAAACATTCCCACATATATTATAATTCAGAAATTCATTTACAAAATATCATTGTTTAGTCATTATTCGCTATCAGGATCCCAATTATATTTTAAAGCCCCCACTATTTGTATGGCTGTTGCCCATTCTTCTCTTACTTCATTTAATTCTCCCATCGTATAGGGAGCATGTACATCTGGTAAGTCTGTTCCTGTAGTGGGGTCAGCTTTAAACACCTGTAAAGAGAATGATGTATATATATAATTAATGAGCTATAAATAAGATTGATATATTTCATATTATCTAATGAGACTATATAATACCTGAGCAATACAATCGATGTCCATACAACATGACAGACTAACACATATATAGTACATAACAACAACAGTGTCGAATTTACATACAACACTAGCTTAGTACATATATAGTGGGACTTATAAGGTGACGATCCCACCTGGTAAAACAGGTTACCGACAACTACATGTTACGACTGGGAGGTCGTGATTCAGCAACCGTATGCATTAGCAGGAGGACAAACAGATCACCATATGTTTGTCCTCCTTCTAATGCATACGGTTGCTGAATCACGACCTCCCAGTCGTAACATGTAGTCGGTAACCTGTTTTAGCAGGTGGTATCGTCACCTTAGTCCCACTATATATGTATTAAGCTAGTGTTGTATGTAAATTCAGCACTGCTGTTGTTGTGCACTGTATATGTGTTAGTTTGTCATGTTGTTATATGAATCTGAAGCACTTGTGTGTGCTGCACTTTATGTATTGTATCTGTATCCTGCTTCTCTTCATTGGGGCTTCTTTTGCTGTTTAGCATTTGTATTAACTAGAAGATAATGAAACATCAAATCAGAAAATGATATTGATATTAAAAAAGTAAACATTTAGCTTCAATAAAAAAACATAAACATGCATGCCTCTAAAATTGTGATATTTTATCAATTAACAATCCTTCATTGTGATCTCCGCGCACATATAAGTCATCATTAGCTTCTTCAATATTTTGTGGAGTTGGCAACCCAACTGAGAATGGACTGGAGTCATCATATTTATCATAGTACTCTTCTTCATCTATAGGATCTTCAATGAACTGTCTTTTACCATGAAGAACAACCGATCATTTATCATTTGCAGGATCATCGATATAAAATACTTATTTCGCCTGTGATGCCAATATGAATGGTTCAGCCTTCTCGCCAATCTTTTCAAAGTTCACTAAAGTGAAACCCAATTCATCCACTATAACTCCTTTGGTGTTATCAACCCAATTACATTTGAAGAGCGGAATTCTGAAATCTAAGTATTCAAATTCTCATATATGTTCAATGACACCGTAATATGACATTTTAGCTTCACGTGGACTCTTATCCTTTGCACTTGCAAAAAACATAGTCGATGCTTGAAGGGTGACCCCACAATTTTGGACGACACTCTTATCATCTTGGCGCTTTGTGTAATATGTGAATCCATTAATGTCATACCCTTCATAAGACATAACAGTCAACTTTGGTTTAAAGGCGAGGCATTTGATAGTTTCAGTAATATCATCTGGTGTTTGAGATAGTTGATGTAAGACTTTATCTTCAAACCACTTAATAAAAGTCTTGTTATGCTCTCTAGCAAGCCACATTGTATTGGCTCGAGGATATTGTCTTTTGATGAAATTGGTATGTTCCTCGATATAAACGTTCACTTCGTCCATGTTGTGTAAAATATACAAATGACCTTGTTCCAACTGCTCACGGCTGATTACTTTCACACGTGATCCCAAAATTCCTTTGCCAAATAGCTCGTCAATATTCTTGTCATTATCAGGAGTGTCATTACCACTGAGAAAGTCATTGCAGAAATCCATATTCTCTCTCGCCACATAACCTTCAATAATACTCCCTTCAGGACGATAACGGTTTCGAACATCACCTTTAAAAACGCTCATGTATCGTTCAAAGGGATACATCCAATGCAAGAAAACCGGTCCCAAGATTTTCACTTCCCTAGTCAAGTGGACAACAAGATGTACCATGATATCAAAGAACGAAGGAGGGAAATACATCTCAAGCTGACATAGGGTAACAACCACTTCTCTTTGCAAATTATCGAGAGTCGAGGGGTCAATAACTTTGCTGCAGAGACTGTTGAAAAAGAAACAAATTCTGGTGATTGCAAACCTTACATGCTTCGGCAATATAGATAGAATTGCCACGGGCAATATTTGTTGCATTAGAGTGTGACAATCATGAGATTTAAGACCTATCAACTTCAGATCTTTCATTGATACCAATCTACGGATGTTGGATGAGTAACCATGTGTCACCTTAACATTTACCAAGCATTCACAAATAGCTTTCTTCTCCTTTCTAGACAACGTGTAACAAGCGGGAGGTAAGTATGTTCTTTTATTACCCATTTCACGTAATTCTGTTAATTCTGACCTTATTCCCATTTCACGTAGGTCTAGTCTGGATTTTATCCCATATTTAGTCTTACCTGGTATATTTAACAGAGTACCAATGATGCTATCACAAACATTTTTCTCAACGTGCATTACATCGATACAATGTCTGACTGTCAAAGAACTCCAATAAGGAAGATCCCAAAATATTGACTTCTTCTTGAATGAAGAATTGTCACTTCGTGTAGTACATTGTGATCTCTTACCAAATTCATTGACAAAGTCTTTTACTCTTTCATAAACAACCTCCCCTGGTATAGGTTTAGGTGCACTGCGTTCCTCATTCAATCCATTGAATGCTTTGCGCTTCCTACGATACGGATGGAATTTTGGAAGAAACCTTCGATGACCGAGATATACATTCTTACCACCATGTTTTAGTCTTGTTGAATCAGTGTTCTCTTCACATATAGGACACACTTTAGCTCCTTTGACACTATATCCAGACAAATTCCCATATGCTGGAAAGTCATTAATAGTGCAAAACAACATAGCATGCAAATGAAATGTCTCTCTTCGTGAAGCATCATAGGTCATCACACATTCACCCTAGAGTTTCTTTAAGTCATCAATCAGAGGTTCAAGATAAACATCGATGTCATTTCCAGGTTGTTTAGGGCCCGATATCAACAACGACAGCATTACGTACTTATTTTTCTTACACAGCCAGGGAGGAAGATTGTATATAACAAGCATGACTGGCCAAGTTCTATGTTGGATGCTCAATGTCCCGTACGGATTCATCCCTTCTGTACAAAACCCAAGTCTTAGATTCCTGACTTCTTCACCAAATTCAGGGTACAATACATCAATCTTCTTCCACTGTGGGGAATCAGACGCATGTCATAGGATCCCATCATTATTTTTCTTAACATCTGCATGCCACCTCAAATTCTTCGCATCTATCGGATTGGCAAACAAGCGTTGAAACCATGATATTATAGGTAGATACCACATCACCTTGGCAGGAGAACCAGTTTTGGACTCCCCCGAAGTCGTCAATTTATACCGTGACGCACCACATTTTGGACAATCTTTCAAATCCGCATAGTCCTTTTGAAATAATACACAATCATTAGGGCATGCATGTATCTTCTTGGCATCCATTCCCATTAGGCACAACAATTTCTTTACCTGGTATGTTGAGATTGGCAGCTCGTTTCCTTCAGGAAGCATTTCTTTCAACAAAGACAGCAATGACGTGAAGCTTTTGTCGCTCCATCTATTGTTAGCTTTCAACTTATACAATCTCAACACAGCGTTAAGCTTTGTAAACTTAGTACAACTTGTGTATAACGACATCTCAACATCATGCACAATGTTTCTAAAAATGGGAGGTGGATCGGTGTGCTCTACCCCACAACTATCCAGCATCGCATCAACGATGTCTACTGGAACTGGTTCATTCACATCTACGTCATCGTAGGCAATTTCTTCTTCCACACAAGCACTGCTATCGACATCCACTGGTTTCGGGTTTGAAATCTCTCTAGGCCAGTGCCATTCTGTATAGCCTTGTATAATCCCGTTGCACATGACATGAGTTTTGATTTCGTCACCAGTGTTGACTTTCAAGTTGTTACCGCAATGCCTACATGGACAGTAGAACCTATCCCCAGGTTGTTTCCTATGTTCCTCGGCAAATCTAATGAACTGGTCAAGACCAGAAATAAACTCCGGGGTGCAGTGATTGCGAATTGACATCCATGATCTATCCATTCTATGATCAAAGAGAAAACAAGTATATATTAGGACAAGATTAGGGTCTAGGGTTAACAAATACATGTGATGTCATTATTATATATAATAAATGTGTACCACCTATCCATTCTTGAACACCTAATCTCACTAGTAAGTCAATAATGTGTATTGGGTTTTCAAGAAAATTTCGGCAGCATTTTCCCGTTGTTCTCCAAGTACATATGTACTTAGAGAACAAACGGGGAAATGCTGCCGAAATTTTCTTGAAAACCCAATACACATTATACACTTACATCCTAAGCGAGATTAGGTGTTCAAGAATAGTCCCAAACCGGGGACTATCCAAGATTTACTCCTAATGAGTAAATCTTGGACGGGTTTCTAGGCCAACAAATAATGTGTTGTCATTCTTATACCGAAAATCCTAGTTCTTCAAGTTAGGGTGATTATTGATGTCTTTAAAAGCATGATTGGCAATTTAGGGAAAAGTTCATCATTAAAATTCCAAGCATGTCACATGTGTGCATTACACTTCATCATTAAGCAAGATATAAGTAAGTATGACGTCATATTAAAATAGACTATACAATATGAGAAAATAATAGTGTAATCATGCAAATGGGAACATTAATGGGAACACACACTTCAGCTATAAGCATTCATGTAGCAACTTTCAGTTCCATTCATTAATCTCTTTTTACATCCACACACAGGGGTGTACCCCTAAACAGTAACTAAACATGCGCATAATTAAAAAAACTATTAATATAGACAAGTCTAGATAGATAGACAACTAAATACTACACCAACATGGTCACGCATGCATCAGTAACTTCTTTTTGATGATGAAGCTGTGTCACGAAGCTCCTCATTGTATTTTGACGAATCTGAACTGACAGGGGCCTCAGATTCAGATTCCTCATAGATGATATCCGACGCTGTGCGCTCATACCGCAGAAGATGATCGGGGGTCTCGTAGTTGCTGTTGGTTATCCAAACTTTGATGGAATTATGGCCAATTGGACGGAGAAAAAGCTTGTTCCAACGGACCACATACAGCTCTCCAATCCAATCACGCCAACCATATTTTGATATAAGATTTCCCGCCAAATCATACTCAACCTCGATAACATGTGAATAATTGCCAAAAGTTAGGGTCACTTTACCAGGCATGTAGTGTCTTCCTTTTAGAAAATGTCAATGTTTGGGTATGACCAATTGGTTTAAGGAACGGTCATCTAGGATGATGTCCAATTGTTCTTCAATAGGGAATGTTAACATTGACATAGAGGCCCAGTTCATAGTGACTGTTATGGGTGGACAGAGACTACATAATATTAGTGTAAGTACATATAACGATGTTATATATTTTCAGAAAAAGTTGTATAACATCAGTTAACCTTTTATTGCTTGTCATAACCAACTTTATTGTGGTAGACATGATAGCTTGAAAAGAAGTCTACATATGTACTTAGAGAACAAACGAGGAAATGCTACCGAAATTTTCTCGAAAACCCAAAACACATTATACACTTACATCCTAAGTGAGATTAGGTGTTCAAGAACAATCCCAAACTGGGGACTATCCAATATTTACTCCTAATGAGTAAATCTTGGACGGGTTTCTAGGTGCTTACTAAAATAGAACCATTATATGGAACTAATCCTACATTATACACATACTTTTCATGAGTAAGATAATGTGCACTTCATGGAATTATTAAGATCTAAATATATATAAGTTGTTTCCATTTAGGGAAAAGTTCATCATTTACATTCCAAGCATGTCACATGTGTGCATTACAGTTCATCATTAATCAAAAGAAGGGTGATTAGGATTCTCACCAAGAATATAGCTAAACTATTAAACAATGATTATAGCTAAACTATTAAACAATAGACTTGCCACACATAAAACACCCTATACAACTATAAAACAAAAAAGTATTAAGTATATATGCATGATACAATAACTATTTTGCATCACATTACAACAGACTTATCATTGATACCTTACTAACTTATTGCTACATTTACATATCATCACTTGATCAAAAATTACAGCAGTACATTTAACCAAAGTATGCATTCTAAAATCTATGTCATGATTAGTTACATGTAATTTACTTGGATATATAGCAGTACTCGATTACTATGTCTTACATACAAAGTATGCATATTAAATTAACTAAGGCTTATCATAGAACATGTATTGTATAGACAATAGAGGATTCAGCTCAATAGAAGCACAAAATCAGTACCTAAACCCTAAAATCACACCTTTTTAGCATTTATTCTAACAGGTTTATGTACATCAATATGTGTATGAGCCCTAATTAAAACTGATTCTCATAGGAAGTAAATAAATTAAAAAAAAATGCCCAATAGCAGGGCGGGCACCTTGAGGGAAGAGGAGCAGAGGAAGAAGAAGAAGGCAGGGTGGGCACCTTGAGGGAAGAGGAGAAGAGGCCGGAGCAAGTCCTAGCAGCTGCCAGCGGCGAGGAGAGGAGCGGCGGAGAGGGCGGCGAGGCTAGGAGACCTAGCTGCTACCGGCGACGGCGGAGAGGGTGGCCGGCGGGCGGGCGGGCGGCGACTGCTACTCGTGGCGACGACGATGAGCGGCGAGCACGGAGGAAGGAGCGGCGGCGGAGCACGAACGGCAGGGAGCGGTGGAAGGGAGCAAGAAATCGCTGGAGCTAAGGAAATCGGGAATGAAAAAGGGAAAGGGGAAGAATCGGTCGGGCTGGTGAGCTATTAAGTTGACAATAAGTGTCGGTTATTAAAAACCGACAACTAAACACCCTTTAGTCGTCGGTTATTTATCTATGAACTGACGCCTTTTGTAAAATTTTGGAGCCAATTTTTTCGCTGGAATTTTGGTTTGGCGGTTGAGTTTAGGTGTCAGTTGTTTATTAATTAACTGACACTTAATAAAAGCGGTACCAGTGTCTGGCCGACCTTCGTAGATTGGATGTCGGTTTATGTTATCAACCGACACTGTAGCATTTAGGTGTCGGTTTTTGTATACAACCGACACCTGAAAAAGTGACTTTATAAGCCATTTCTGTAGTAGTGAATTTCCCAGTTTGGTTAGTTTTGAGGTAACCTAAGGAGGTCTCGTAGGATCTTGAGAAGCTAAGTGAAGAGTACATGGCATGAGAATGAACCTATAAACCCATAGATAACCATCTCTATGTGCATGTGGATGTGTTACCATGGAGGTAACCGGTATGGGGTTCGACCAAGGTAGAAAGGTCGCCATGACCCTTATGAAAGGATGAAAGTCAGCCCATGAATGCAAGAAGAGAGATGATGAATGTTTGGGTAAGGTTCTATGTTGGCCATGTACAATAATAGAATCCTAGGTCTATCCTAGGGTCTAGGTAGGGATAAGACCGATGGAAGAAGGAGTTGCCTAATTCCCTAGCTGCACATGACCATAGGGTCGAGAGGTAACAGCTATCATTGTCTAAGGGCCATGGGTTAGGAGATTGCTCACCTTCATGGACTCATGGGACCCAAAGGGCAGTTGAGTAGGGCACTCTCTGGATGCATAAGGGAAGAGGGATGGCCCCAAAAGTTCCGACACCCTATAGACCTAGAGGAGATGACCAAGGATTGTGTGGTGACCCAAGTAGGTTTCAGATCAGTTTTCCATGGAAGTACTTTTTGATATCATGTTGTTTGTGATGTGGAGACATGAGTTGCACGTTTCAACTTAGATTTGAAGGTGTACTGGCAAGGTGGGATGTACCATCTCTACTCCTGGAACAGGAAGAACTCTATATTTGGACTGCAGCCAAATGCTTATTTCCTCTTGTTATGGGAGTGAGAGATAGGACAATACGCATGCCATACACCAAGGATAAAGATGATGTAGGTTGGAACGTAGCTACAAGGTATGATGATAGAGATGATAACATACCCTTGTGAAGTGAATGATACATGGATGGTTCGCAAACACTAAGAGAGGTAGTGTAGTCAGCTTATGAGGATGTTTTATTAAGAACTATGTGGAATTTTGCAAGTGATACAAGGTTGAGTTTGATCACCATTAGTATGAGCGTAGAGTTTCTTGATGAAGACAAACTTGGAGTTTGAGATGAGATGGTAAGTATGATGCTTAGAGGTGTATGTCTTCGACATTACCTAACACCTAAGGATAACTAGTGGTAATGAATGCTCTGGTTGAGATATAGCTGCCTAGTTTAGCTGGAAGCTAGAAGAGGTTGAGGTTGTTCGACTAACCCTATGTTTGGAAAGAGGATTTGTTTTGCCTAACACACAAATGAAACAAGATATGTTGAAAAAGCTAATGGATGTTTGGTTAGCCAGTTTAGTCCTTGATGTAGTAAAAGGATGGTGATAGAACCTCAGATATATTCTTTTGGATAGGAAGGTAATAAAACCCTTTTAAGAATGGTTTAGGGTTTCCGAGGTATCAAGCTTGAGGAATCATAGCAATACAGGATGTCATGATATACCTTGGTACTATAAAGATAGTAAGTGTGGGCAACACTCTAGATGCTTAAAACAAAGTTGCATGTAGCATGTGGCCATGCAAGTCAGGAGGTGAAGGACGAACACCAGTAACCCAGTGTATCGATATAGAGTATAAAGAGTCCCCAAGAAGAAATGGGATTTCACCACTATGGGTGTTGTGGTAAGTTTCCTCTGAACATGAAAAGATCAAGATGTAATATGGGTTATGGTAGATCGCCTTACCTAGATGACATGAGAAAGAAAGGAGTACTATCAAGGGACAGATTCAGTTGAACTACTTAAGAGAGAAAGATGGTTTGACTACACCATGATACGAGTTCAAAAGTTCTTGAGTATGACCTAAAGGTTCACTTCCATAAGGTGGAAGTAGGTACATGAAGAACTCAGTGTCAGTACCGCCTATCACCCCTACCTAATGGTTAGTATGATCCTGACCAGAGGGTCTGATGAGAGTCAGTGAGCTTGTTTAGGGTGATACAAAGAGACAGTTCTTAAGATGTGATGTTAACCACCATAGCCTTTATCGGGATGCAAGAAGTCTTATAGAGAGGTTGTGTCGGTCACCACTTCATTAAGATGATGATGGTGAAGGAGGCCTCACGAAGGTCAGAAAGGAACCACAACGGGTGCAGTTGAAGTCACTTTGATCGTGCAATGGCTGAGAGAAGGCCCTGTGGTGACATGAGTCACAAGCTGATGCAAAGCAGACTGACATGCAGTTTACTGTGGGAGAATATGTGATGTGAATATCCGACCCCTCTAAGCTACAGCTGAGAAAGTGGATTCCCCGATATATGGGTCCATTTGAGATGGATTGGTGGAGACGGTTGTGTTTAACCTTACCTCTTAGGATAGGATGATGTGTTGCATGAGTCTGATCTAGAGCACTATGTGAAGTACCCAAGCCAGGTGTTGAGCCCTGAACCTATTCAGCTTTTGAAAGGCTGAAAAGTCCTGAGTCACCTATGAGGGTACAATATATCAAGGTTAGAAAGAACTCAGATGGAAGAAAATGAGATATTGAAGGTTCTTGGGAAACACCATGGAAAGGGTGAAGCCACATGGGAGCCCTGATGGACATAAGAAGACTTATCATGGTTGTTTGCTTGCTTGATGGAATTTTGAGGGAAAAATTCTCATAAGAGGGGAAGGATGTTACAACCCCAATTTTTGGGTTCCTTCGGTGAGAAATGTAATTTTCCACATTAAGGATAATTGGACAAATTATTGGAAATAAATGGATTTCGTTTACAATAGCCTTGGTGATTGTTGTGTGGGCTTTATTGGCTATTGGACCCAATAACAAGGAAATTAAATTAGTAAATGAATAATTAAGTTTTGAGAAAAGAAAGGCGTGGAAACCTCCAAAAGGCAAAAGAATACAATCCAAAGTTGGATTTCATGCCTCTTGAGTTCCTTGGGTCTCAAGGAGTCCAAAGATGCATAGAGAATGCAATAAGAAAAGAAAAGATCAATTAAGTATTTCTTTATTAAGAAAGAAATTGAAAATAATGATAAAATGTGGAAAAATGTGAAAAGTTGTATAATTGAGTTATCTACAGTGGATTTTCATATCCCAAGGATTCCTAATGTTAAAAGGAATTCTAATAGGAAAACAGAAGAAATATAAAGAGAAATCCTTAAAAAGAGAATTAAAAGGAAAAGAAATTGATTAATAAAAGGGAGATATGAGAAATTGACTTTTAAAAGAAGATAAAGACAAATAGATGTTCCTCAGCATGGGAATCCGTGCCTTTGGGATTTCTTGAGGTTCAAGGGACCCAAGATAATAGGATAATAGCAATGGGAAAAGAAATAACAATTAATTTTGAATAAATTAATGAATAACTTAGGAGAGAAGGAATCCCTCTCTTACCTTGGAATTTGTTTCCCAAATTTCGTACAAAGCTAGATAATGCCAAGACAAATGTTCCCTTAAATTTTGAGATAAAAAGGAGAAAGGGTTTGGGAGATATGAATTTCCTAAGAAATTGCTAAAAAATGGATTTATTCAGTATTTGGGAAAGGATTTTTCCTTTTTGTTTAAGCGCGGATAACCCAGACCGTTGGATCTTAATCCAGCAGCACCTGGTCATCGTCTAAGTCCCACTGGGACTGGGACTCTGCAAGATACAGAGGAGCTTTCCTCTTCGTTTTCCTTGTGATTCAGGGAATATGCAAACTTGCAATGTTTCCCATTGCATTCAGGAGACAAAACCACGGGGATTTATCCCTAGTTCGACTAGGATTAGTCGTCATTTTGGGAAACGCCTAACTTGGTAGGCTTTTGCCCCAACCCTATGTATAGGGGAGGGTGATCGCTGGCACCAGGATCCCCACAATTCATTCTCATTTGTCTATACCCCTGAGATGAGTGCTCCAACACGTTCAATTTGGTCAGGGACCTTGATTTTCTTCCCCGTCGAGTTGGTGCTGTCGTCGGAGTGGCAGAGGATTGTCGGCGATGAAGGGGCAGTGCCAAGGAGAAATTGACCCCCCAGGCGAATCCAAGAAGGGCAGGCGGAGCCCCTGGACCAATCAAATGGGTCGTTGATGCACGGATGGTCGGAGTGCCCCCTTGAGTTGACTCAGCTGAGAAGCTTGCCTCGCGAACAGCCTGAACAGAGGAGGAAGACGACGACCTGGTCTTTTACCAAAATAACCCTCCGCGCCTCCAGTAAAGGTAAGGACGTTTCCGTCCTTTGGTCCTGATTGTTTGCAACATTGAGGGCGTGTGCATCCACGGCCGTTGGATCCTCAGTGGATCCGCGGACCATGGATCAGGCGGCCCTAGTTTTTCTAGAAAATAGCAAATAGACAATAAAAAGAGTTTCCTTGTTAAAAATCGTATCATGAGTTAGGAACCTCAGATGAGGGAAGTTAATACATGAAAAATGATCAGAAAAATATGAGGAATATGATAAAAATGGTTTGGAAATCTAAATATGTATATTTTGCAAAAGTGTATAATTTGATGGAAAAGTGTTAATATGTAATTAGTAAACCCTAATTGTTAACCAAAGATGGTTTTAATCTTGCAATTAGGTTAATTCAAGCATGGTTTATTTGATTAATAGTAAACATGGTTTCTAACATGTCTTGATGATAGAATTACAAGGTTTAGGGTTCTTAACTCAATATATTGATTAATACATTTAGAAACCCTAAATTAGAGGAAAAGAAAAGAAAAGTGCTTATACTATGAAATTAGGAATTCTTGTTACTAAAAGATGAATCTAGAATCTTTTGTAAAAGAAAAATGAAATAGTTAGGGTTTGTAAGTGATTTTGTGAAATTAGGGTTTAAAGTAATAAAGAGGAAGTGAAACCCTAATTATGATTAAAACCCTAAAAAGGAGTAATAACCCTAGAAGACAATTAGGAGCGATAGATCATGATGACATGATTAATGATAGAGAAATTGGATGTCTTTTCAGGAATAATTGTGTGTGTGCTTGCTTGATTCCTGATTGATTGGTTATTTCTGCATTCAAGTCTGCTTAACAGGTATGTGGTTAATTATGAATAACCGCTTTAGTTTCCCGATAGATTCCCGGCTGTTTAATCGCATTGAATGCAACTAAACTGTTTGGATGTTCATATTGCATTTATAAAGTGACTATGACTATCACAATTTAATTTAAATGTGTATTCCCGCACCTACATGCTACCATGATGGAAGATGCCATAAAGGTTAGGCCCAGGAGGGTAGACCAATGGGCACCATGAGAGGTGACCCTAGACACCAAGCTCGAGAATGAGAAGGTGGTCAATGAGGCATGACTATGGAGCACCATGAAGGGTGACTCCCAGGCACCAAGCTCAGGATTGAGAAGGTGGCCTTAAGTCAAATCCAGGGTTGGGCAAAAGCGGTGGGGATGGTCACATGGAAAATGTAAATTGACTTGCTAATTATCTTGATTGCAATATTTAAATTGTTAGACTTAATTGTGAAATTTTGGTTGCCTCCACATACCTGTATATTTCGATATACTGACCGATGTTTTGTTTGTCGACGTTTTAGGTAAAATCCTGAAAACACAAACAGTAAAGTGACACATCGTGAAATTAAGAAATAAAGTGCAAGGAGGATTAGATAGAGTAATTCAAGCTATGGATAGTTAGATTTCCATGTTTTATAAAGGTAAGTAAAGTTCTAATTTTTTTTATATACCAAAATCCAGTTAGTTAGTAGAATTTCATGATTATTATTTATTATTTGTCGAACCTTTGATCCTATTAATTGAATAATGGCTCTGACCTTCAGGTCTCCCTTAATTGGGGGTTACCGCGAGGCAGGGTCATTACAATTGGTATCAGAGCCAGGTTCCTCAATTAATCCTTAATAATTATTAAATTTTATAAATTCTGTAGAAACCAAGGGAGTTATTAGAGGAATGTACAAAAGGCTGAGGTGTCTAGAAAAGGATCACGTATGGGGGCTGGAAATATTTTCCTCTGCACCACTAGTCAGAATACGAGGACTCCCGGATTGTGTGACTGCCTGGCCGATGTCTTAGGGTATGACTCGAAATAAGATACCTTTAGGACTCTCTCATCTTGTTCATCCCTTCTCAACTCAAATTCTATTAAGGACCTTAAGGATTAGGGTTTTTTCTCTTCTCCTCACCCTCTTGAGGTATGGGAAAAGTTAATAAGGTCTAAGGAATCCTCCACCAAATTAATAAAAAGCATGTAAATAAGATGTCATGGACATAAGCTTAATAGATTAAGCGCAAACTAAAGAATAGATACATGCTTAGGTCGTATGACACGAGTTGTCTTTGCTCTCAGGAGAGACATGAGGATAGACCTCCTTGTCTGGAGGATGAGTAGAGAGGATTAGTCTTGGAGGTAGAGACCTCCATTAAAAGTAGAGACCTAGCATATCATTTGAGGATGATGTTAACCCTAACCCTAAGTGAAGTTTAGAGAGAGAGAGAGATGACATGATGAGTTAGATGTCATGGTAGACTGGGTGTTTGGATAGATATGCCTTTGGTTTGCCACACGAGCTATGGGAGGATAGATGACCTAGTACCTTTGGTGACCCAACCCTGGAGAGGGTCGTGCATGCCATAGCGAAGGATAGCTCCTTCATGGATGAGGTCATAGGAGAACCTATAGTTACCCTATGGGCTTATGCAAGTAGGGTATAACATGCACCCAGAGTACGTCAGTGGTACGGTAGTAGGTTGAAACCCTGGCCAGAAGGGCATGATGGATGGCTTATGAGATAAGCATAAAGAGATATGAATAATCTTGAGCCAAACATGAGTGGAGCATATGCTTCAACCACATAGGGGTTTTCTTGAGAGCATGAGCCTTCATGGAGAAGGGACCTCTAGTAGGTATGGTTGGAGGTGGTTTTAGCTCTAGAGAGAGGAAGGAGGACCCCAACAAGGAGGTTGGAAGTCTAAAACCCCGAAACTTGAGGAATAGTGGGGAGTTGAGGATGATGCGACCTACGTAGATGATAGTGGTTTCCTTATGCTTGATTCCTGGAGACTGATGATATCTTGGTAGCCTTTAGAGGAACCAAACCCTAGAGAGAGGACGATGCTTCTAGTACCCATGGTATAAGTGGTTACCTACTGGATGAGATAAAGAGTGCTTTTGACCCTGAGGAGGTTTAAGTAACCAGTGGTGAGGCTTTATACCTAGTTGGTTGCCCTGGAAGAGGACTCCACTCCGAAGTGTTGCTCAAGTAGGAAGATCATGGAGGTACATGACATACCTTGGACATGCTTGATTCGTGATTAAGAGGTTGATCATGTAGTTGGATACCCAAAGGAGAACCTAAGGTTCCTAGGCCTAAGAGGGGAAGCAGTGTATCTGATGCTCATGATGAGATTTGAGTCTCTATAGTTTCGAGCATGGTACTCCTTTTGTGTAGAGGTAAAGGAAATCCCTTACGTTAAGGGTATGTTTGATGAACCCCTCACAACTAATTTGATGTAATAGCATGGTTCTATAGGTACGCTTGTGCCTTAGTAGTTGTTGGTTTAGGCATGCTCATATGGATGTAAACCCTAAGGATGCTTGTGGCCTTTGTTATAAAGGTGTAGTTTCCTCCCATCCTGGGAGAGTGACCCTCTGGTAGGGAGTTTACCAGTTTTGTTAGTTTTGAGGTAACCTAAGGAGGTCTCGTAGGATCTTGAGAAGCTAAGTGAAGAGTACATGGCATGAGAATGAACCTATAGACCCATAGATAACCATCTCTAAGTGCATGTGGATGTGTTACCATGGAGGTAACCGGTATGGGGTTCGACCAAGTTAGAAAGGTCGCCATGACCCTTATGAAAGGATGAAAGTCATCCCATGAATGCAAGAAGAGAGATGATGAATGTTTGGGTAAGGTTCTATGTTAGACATGTACAATAATAGAATCCTAAGTCTATCCTAGGGTCAGGTAGGGATAAGACCGATGGAAGAAGGAGTTGCCTAATTCCCTAGTTGCACATGACCATAGGGTCGAGAGGTAACAGCTATCATTGTCTAAGGGCCATGGGTTAGGAGATTGATCACATTCATGGACTCATGGGACCCAAAGGGCAGTTGAGTAGGGCATTCTATGGATTCATAAGGGAAGAGGGATGGCCCCAAAAGTGTCGGCACCCTATAGACCTAGAGGAGATGACCAAGGATTGTGTGGTGACCCAAGTAGGTTTCAGACTAGTTTTCCATGGAAGTACTTTTTGATATCATGATGTTAGTGATGTGGAGACATGAGTTGCACGTTTCAACTTAGATTTGAAGGTGTATTGGCAAGGTGGGATGTACCATATCTACTCCTGGAACAGGAAGAACTCTATATTTGGACTGCAGCCAAATGCTTATTTCCTCTTGTTATGGGAGTGAGAGATAGGACAGTACGCATGCCATACACCAAGGATAAAGATGATGTAAGTTGGAACGTAGCTACAAGGTATGATGATAGAGATGATAACATACCCTGGTGAAGTGAATTATACATGGATGGTTCGCAAACACTAAGAGAGGTAGTGTAGTCAGCTTATGAGGATGTTTTATTTGGAACTATGTGGAATTTTGCAAGTGATACAAGGTTGAGTTTGATCACCATTAGTATGAGCTTAGAGTTTCTTGATGAAGACAAATTTGGAGTTTGAGATGAGATGGTAAGTATGATGCTTAGAGGTGTATGTCTTCGACATTACCTAACACCTAAGGATAAGTGGTGGTAATGAATGCTCTGGTTGAGATATAGCTGCCTAGTTTTGCTGGAAGCTAGAAGAGGTTGAGGTTGTTCGACTAACCCTATGTTTGGAAAGAGGATTTGTTTTGCCTAACATACAAATAAAACAAGATATGTTGAACAAGCTAATGGATGTTTGGTTAGCCAGTTTAGTCCTTGATGTAGTAAAAGGATGGTGATAGAACCTCAGATATATTCCTTTGGATAGGAAGGTAATAAAACCCTTTTGAGAATGGTTTAGGGTTTCCGAGGTATCAAGCTTGAGGAATCATAGAAATACAGGATGTCATGATATACCTTGGTACTATAAAGATAGTAAGTGTGGGTAGCACTCTAGATGCTTAAAACAAAGTTGCATGTAGCATGTAGCCATGCAAGTCAGGAGGTGAAGGACGAACACCAGTAACCCAGTGTATCGATATAGAGTATAAAGAGTCCCCGAGAAGAAATGGGATTTCACCACTATGGGTGTTGTGGTAAGTTTCCCCTGAACAGGAAAAGATCAAGATGTAATATGGGTTATGGTAGATCGCCTTACCTAGATGACATGAGAAAGAAAGGAGTATTGTCAAGGGACAGATTCGGTTGAACTACTTAATAGAGAAAGATGGTTTGACTACACCATGATACGAGTTCAAAAGTTCTTGAGTATGACCTAAAGGTTCACTTCCATAAGGTGGAAGTAGGTACATGAAGAACTCAGTGTCAATACCGCCTATCACCCCTACCTAAT
This sequence comes from Alisma plantago-aquatica, assembly GCA_963693085.1. Classification (NCBI taxonomy): domain Eukaryota; kingdom Viridiplantae; phylum Streptophyta; class Magnoliopsida; order Alismatales; family Alismataceae; genus Alisma; species Alisma plantago-aquatica. Next base: position 1,296,806,701 of record OY856411.1, read on the forward strand.
GGTTAGTATGATCCAGACCAGAGGGTCTGATGAGAGTCAGTGAGCTTGTTTAGGGTGATACAAAGAGACAGTTCTTAAGATGTGATGTTAACCACCATAGCCTTTAACGGGATGCAAAAAGTCTTATAGAGAGGTTGTGTCGGTCACCACTTCATTAAGATGATGTTGGTGAAGGAGGCCTCATGAAGGTCAGAATGGAACCACAATGGGTGCAGATGAAGTCGCTTTGATCATGCAATGGCTAAGAGAAGGCCCCGTGGTGACATGAGTCACAAGCTGATGCAAAGGAGACTGACATGCAGTTTACTGTGGGAGAATTGTTGACTGGACAGTTGGTCAACAAGAGAGGAAATGTGGGAATTATAGTTCCCCAGGGTGAAATACTCATGGAGGGGATGGTTGGGTTGCAATTTATGTTTAAAAGCACAAACCTCATGCAAGATAATGGGAAATGAGATTGAAGCAACAGTCAATCATCATATACTGAAATTATGTTCATTACAAATTATTTTCCCCCAACATGGTATCAAAGTCACATTTTAACACTAAACAACCCACCACAAGGGGCTTAGCTAGACATGCTCAAAGAAAAGATAAAAGAAATGAGAAGAGGGGGATAGGACTCCATGGAGTTCAAAGTAGATCCTCCTTCTTCACCTCCTAGCTATTGTAGGGTGACCTCCCTCCTCCAAGGTGGATGATGGGCATGGAAATGAATTGATTATGGTAGAAAACTAGATTTTATGGTGGAAATGAGGTGGAAATGCTGAATGAAGAGCATAAATGCAAGGGGAGTGCAATGAATGCTCAAGAAGGGCTGGAAAGGAGTAATGGTAGCTAACGGGGAGCTAACCTTCACATTATGCCTGCCACCTATCTGTATATAGGTGGTGGGGAAGCATTGGGGTAAGTAGGGGCAAAGTGGGAAAATCAGTGGTGAAAATGGGTAGGTTTAGGTGGTCACGACGGTCATGTGGAAGTGCCATGGTCGTGGGTGGTGGACCGGACGAGGTGATGAATGGAGCTGGAAGTGATAAGTGTATATGGTGGCCACAACTGTGGTGGAGTGAGGGTACCACGGCCGTGTGGGGGTACCACTGCCGTGTTAGAGGAGGAGGCAACGAGGGAGGCAGCTTTGAGGTTGTTATGTCTTCAGTTCACCACAAGCGTGGGAAGCACCATGGGTGAGGTGGTATTCAAGGGCCATGGCTATGCCGATGGCCATGACCGTGGTCATTCATGTGTAAAATGGACCAACTCTCTATTCATTTTAAGGATCTTTATGCATAAATCATCATGGGAGAGGTGATGACCACGAGCGAGGTGGAATGTGTTGTCCATGAACATTCTAGGGGCCATGGCCATTAGGTCTTTAGTGACCACGGTCATGGTCATTCATGTGTAAATTGAACACATTCCCTGTAACTTCTGGAGTATAATTCCCATGACCATGGTGATGTACCACGACCATTTTAGAGCTATTTGGTGCTGATCTCTACTTCATCTTCCTCATCTAGCCTCCTTTTGCTTAGAATTGCTCATGTGCATCCAAGGAAAGCTCGGGGAAGTGATAGGTCCACTCTTTGGGTTGTAAGACCCCATAGACATTCTTCATCTTTCTCCCATGTATCAATGCATGCATAAGTGCCCTGAAATACACACAAAAGGAGACATATGTGCATTTATCATAAAAGATCATATTGTGGGGAATAACTTGTAATTTAAACTGTTTAGATGTGATTATCATGCAAAAAGGCACAAGATGAACCACTAAAATAGGGATGCGTTATTACATAAAGGGCATTATGTAACATATTAATCTATAAGAAACATGAGTATAAATTATTATTTCCATGATTATTGTGAAGGGGGGTGCTTAATACTTTCATAATAATTAATTATAAAATGAAGACAATGATTATGAAATCGTATACTCACTATGGGGGAAAATGGTAATTTCACCTAGTAAGTACTTAGGAAGTGAATTTAAATCCAAACAATAAATAACCCTAGTACATTCTCTTTTACTAGATTCTTAATAGATTGGTATCTTGATCATTGTGCGCGCCTTGAATTGTTAATGCTCGATTGGAACAAGTACTAGATTCTAGATTCTTTATTGAACTATTTATTTCCCTTCATGGAGTCCATGTGTGGTTTTGTTCCTGTAGGAACTCATGGACAGGTGATATAAGGATGAACTAGAAGAGACATGCATGATCTATCCTTAGTCAGAGATTATGTAGGTTCATGTATATTTTAATTTATTGTTTTACGTATAAGCTTCCACAACTATGATGTAAATGATGATTGCAATAAAGATTATTTGTACTTTTGATACATTTTGTAAATACTGGATCGTAAGGTCGAGTCATTACAACATGGTATCAGAGCTATGAAGATGCAACACTCATGCATGTCTCCAAGAAGTTAGGGTAAATAACTAGTACATTGATAAGGAGTTTACAACCAACCCTGGTCTTGCTAGCCTTATTCACCAAAATAGAAATAGAAACATAGGTTATATTAGTTGTCTAATATACCATTTCATGACATTACCAAGTAAGTGGAATGAACTGAAGTGTCTAGGGAAGGATGTCTAGTGAAGGTTCTACATAATCACTCATGATCCACTTAATTGGTGTTGGGGATCCACTTAGTTGGTGGTGGGCTTCCCCTCTCTTCATACCAACTTGGCCAAGGTGAGTTCTACTACTTGGTAAAACTATAAATTCTGGACATAATCCTTAACCCAACTTAGGATGCAGAAAAAAAGTGTAGAACATGTGATTTCAACTATTCAATAAATTCATAGCTAAAAAACGAATAGTGGGACTAGAAATCCTAATTTTGAATTTTTTGTATCTTGTGTTGGTAGAAAATAATATCCTTCCTCCCTATCATAAGTGAAGTTACTCTAGTGACCCTTAGTTTCCATATTGAGTCAAATAGTTAGTGTGGTGAATGTTGACAAAGGTGGTTGTGACTTACTCATCGCATTGATTTTGGCCGTATTTCAATTTTGTATCGAAAAGATTTTCAATCAAACAAATTATTTTCTTTATGATATTATATGTACAAAGAAAATTGATTTAATGGATTTTTATAGATGAATCCTTGATCTAAGTCGCAATCAAGGAGATTTGTTAAAACCTTAACTTAGTGAAGCATATTACATTTTAGTGACCAACCTAGTTAGATTCCTAATTAAATCCTTTTGAGGGTGGGGACGAGTACCTGACTAAGCTATGGTTACATTGATTTCGAGGATGAAATCCTCTTTAAGGAATCGAGAGTTGTAAAATATCCAATTTTGATACTAAATTTAATTTTTAAATATTATTCATAATCCTCTCAAATTGGAACTTCTTTTGCTAAGTTTTCCATTCAAAATTTCATTTCATAGAATTATTGTGAAATTTAAGTGCTAGAGTACAATTTTTTCTCACTTTGATCAATTCCTCAATTTAAGTGCTAGAGTACAATCCCACAACTAAAGATTTCAACTCAATTATAAATTTTTGGCAATAGAATCACAAAAAAAAATATTACTAGTTGGTTACTAAATAATTTGTTTCGACATCTTTGAAATATATATATGGAAATCAATACATCATATGGAAATGTGGCCAAAAATATTCTGGTCAAAAGGAATATTGATTTAAAAGTTATAAATTCTTGAATAAATGACACTAAGGTGAAAGAAAAGAAACCATCGCTTAATTGTCAGTCAACATCGGGCTTTGACCATTCCTAACCCCCACTACCCTAGATTTGTGACTCCACAACCATGTTATAGAAAAAATTGAATGCATCCATGCATCTCCATGGCCCTTCTTCTTCTCATTTAAGTCCTCTACCTCTAAGGCATCCTCCTTCCCCAATGGTCGAAAAGAATGGATCTTCTAAACCCTACAAGCGCCACCGCCATGGACAGATTCTTCCACCTTATACAAAAGACCTCTGCAACCATTACACTTGATGGTAATCAGACCGTAAGCAACTCACTAATACTCATCCTCACCATAACTGTTAACACCATGAAACCCGAGTGCCCTTCATCTATTTAAGCTTTTACCCCTCACAACTCCTCTTACACGACCATTGACCTACCCCAACCTCTACAAACCTATTACATCCTCTACCCTACAATGGCAACGTGCTTCATCCCCTCCTCTGATCCATCAAACACCCCAGATTTCATCACCATGGACAATTCCTTACTCTAGCTACAACCAACCCAGCCGACCCATCTAGTTGTTTGTATCAACAATAACAGGCAAAAGTGGATCTGTGACATAAAAAAATCACCTTTCTTCCTTGACTCAAGTGCCTGAGGCTCATGGGTTTCAAAATGATAGTGACTTTGGCTTCTAATGTTCCCTAACTAGCTTCCCCTTGGTCACCCTAGCAACCTATAACCTTGATCCACCACTGCATCTAACCATGTAGCACCACAACTAGGATTTGAGATGTTCAAATGATCGCCAACAAAACTCATCTTCAGATCTCAGCCGCAGCCATATCTTACACCTCCTCCTTTGTCTAGCACTAGGCTTCCACACCCCAAGCAACCATCAGTATGCATGCCAAACATTGGCCAGGGTTCAACAACACCAACCACTAGAATAACCATACATATCGGTCTAATAGATGAGTTAGTCTATGAGAACCTTTTGAGTCTCCTCAAGACATTAAGCCAGGGTGACAGTGAGATCTTGACTATAAGAAAGCAAGAGAGATCAAGAAAGTCAGAGAATGGCTATTCAAGAACCTATGCACTAGAAGGTGATTTGTAACCTGATTTTCTAGGGTCATTTCCCCTCATCCATGAATAGGGACATTAATAGAAACATAGATAATATCAATCTATAGGTTAGAGTTGTTTCTACCTAGTCTCTATCAATAGATTCTAATTAACTATTAGTTACATGAAGGAAAAGAAGAAACCACCTAATGTACATGTAGCATAATATGTCTATTATAATTGGAATGTACCATCTAATTAGTAACACTTCTACAAATTTGACATATTGCGTCAGTTGTTTTTCAAGGAAAATTGACGGTAGTATCTATAAAGCCAGTTATAAGTAGGCAACTACCATGGATTGACCAACTGAGAAAATATGGGTTGTACTTTTTTTTTATGTATGTCACTTATTAGAGAAATTGATGCTATATATCACCTCAAAAATAAAATTTCACGCCAAATTTTTGTGGACATTTAATTTACCATGAAAAACCTATATCGTTGGTTCTTATATACATAACAAACAGTTGAAAGATGTACACATGTCATCTCTCCCATAAGAAACAACTGGAATTTCTCATCAATATTTTCATCGTGGCTGACGCAAAAGAAGTTTGAACCATGTGTCCCACAAACTTTTTCCCACCAACACTTAATGTTCAGTGTCGACTCTTACAAAAACCGATAGAGTATGTATCACAAGGTTGCAAGATTTGACGTTGGATATTCAGGTTCAACCACCAAAAAAGTTTCTATTTATGACGGTGGTTGTTCATCTACAACCGACGAAATATATCATAGGCTGGCAGTTTTTCTAACAACCTACGAGAAATATCTTACTTAACCCTATGAGAAACCCCTCTTCCCTCCTACCCGTTTGTTCTTTGTAAACCTGCTCTAGAAATTTTGATCGAGATACCAATGATGCAGCTACTGCTGTTTACCTCCATTGTTGATATTGCTCACCTCTACCGCAACTGCCTCCTCTGGTACTGTCGTCTAACTGCTACTCCTTGCCCTAGCTTCCTCATCTTCCTTCACCATTGTTGCCACTGAGCTGCTACTTTTTTCCTCCACTGCCTCCTCCGTTGCTACCACCAAGCTAGTGCTGCTCTCACTAGATTCCACATCTTACTCCTTTGTTGATGTAGGTTTTCTCTCCTCCTCTTCCTCTGCCATCCTATATTCATTCTTATTCATATTGGAAATGTCATCATGATCATTTTTCATAGAGAATCTTGTGTTCTCATAGCTTGTAGAATGGGACTACATTAAGGAGAAATGAAATATCATATATAGATTTGACTTATATGGATATTATTATGATTGAATTAACTATCATCATGAAAAAATTGGTAGATTTTTCTTCCTTATGTTACAAAATATGATTAATATCCCTAAATTAGTAAACTTCACTATATTTGATGCCTTGGACCACTTATATTAATCCTAATGCCTCTTTTACCTATCATGACTTGAAGATGGTTTTGTTATGTTCTTAAGTGTTGCAACTCAATCATATGTGTGTTTTGAACCTAATTTATCATCATGAATTGATCGAACTCTGGAATTAGTAACTCAACTTGTGTCGTGTATCCAGTTAAACTAAGATCTTATGCTAATATGTTATATTTTCTATATAAGATCTGATGTACGTAGTTTGTGCATTTAAAATGATCAAGTTGACCTAGTTTGAGTTGGGTTTTCTCTAGAAATCTTACATGGTAATGAACATGCTCGACCTAGTTTGAGATATTGAAAGTAATATGTGAATAAACCCTAATTTTTGAGTTCGAATGTGTAAATGAGCCGTAATTTGTGAATAAACCATAATGTATAAACACTAATATATGTATATAATCAGTAAACTTCAAACCATGTCGTTGTCCTAGAAACCCGTCCAAGATTTCTCATTAGGAGTAAACCTTGGATAGTCCCTTATTTGGGATTGTTCTTGAGCACTTAATCTCACTTAGGATGTAAGTGTATAATGTGTGTTTGATTTCAATAAATTTCAACAACATTTCCCTTTGTTCTCTGGGTACATATGTAGGTGGGTATTTGCCCATCTATATCGGTGTACTTGGAGAATTGTAGGGAAATGATGCCAAAATTTATTGAAATTGAACATGCATTATACACTTACTAGTGAGATGAAGTGCTCAAGAATGCAATAGGTGATACACATTCATGAATGTGAATGCTACTAGATGATTAGGGCTCAACTATTCAAACATTTTTTCATGAAATTAACTTGTCTGGCTAGAACCTAATGAGCTACTCGATTCCCATCTGATTGTATATAAATGAATCTAACACCAATGACTATACACGTGAAGATCACACATAAGGAATATTAGTTTAAGGTATATTTTTCATTATAGGGTTGACTTTTTATATGTGATATGACTTTTTTGTGTTCACTTTTTATATGTGATCTGACATTTATAGTGTTGATTTTTTATATGTGATCTGGCTTGGTATATGTGAACTGACTTTTATTATTTGTTTACTTTTTATTTTATAGATGACATCTGACCAGGAGCATAGTGATCATGAGCTTAAAGATGTTGAGAATCCTGAACAGGGTGTTGATGGTGCTAATAACCTAAAACTTAATGGAGTTAGAGGGATAACTATGATGAAAGATGTCACACATAGGCAAGGGAGGAAGGGCTTCATTGAATTAAATGAAGCAGGCACACCACTTACTAAAGAGTTTGTCAGCTATTGTGGGTTCCTTGCTCAAAGAAAAGTGCCACTCCTAGTTGAGGATTAGAGATGTGTGAGTACGGTCCACAAAGACCTCATCTGGAAGTAGTTAGAGGTGGGATAAATGAAGTTATGTTTTTATAGTCTTTTTCCTATTCATTCTTTTAACATTTCTAAACAATATTGAATGTTGAACCTTTTTAGGGCCGATATGAACTTGATCAAAGTTGCATTGCAAGTCTATTATGTAGCTCGTCAGGAGAAGACATAGAGATTGGCAGACAATCCTCACAAGAGACTATGTCTTTGGAGACAATAAGGAACCGTAGCTTGAATGGAAGCGTATTAATCAATATGCTTGGAAGGAGTTTGTTTGGCGGATACAATCAGATGGGTTCAAGGTATTGGAATCAATTGAATTTTTATGATTTTTTATAGATACTTAACATGATCACTTGTATGAATTAATCTAACCCTTCATGTTTCTCAAAAAGTCAGGTGTGGAAACAATGTGCATAACCACGGGGTGGGTTTAGGTAGTGATGGGAAACACCGTCAGATGAGAGATGCAATAAGAGCAAGATCAAGGCAAGGTAAAGAACAAGGGTCTTTATATTTCTACTCCTAATGTTGAGTCTTCTAGTTCGTCTGGATGGTAGCCTCACTATATTGAGTGGATAGATGTGAGGAAAGACAAAATGGAAAAATCCCCATCCAAGCAACACTGGAGGTGGATTCAATAAGGTAAATTTCTTGGTCTGGTGATAATGACCTTGTTCTTTTTTCACTAGATAGGTTTTACTAAATAGTTAGTTTTTGATGATAATTAGTTGTAGCTAGCTTCCCAAGCAAAGGAGGGAAAGTTCACCCCTTAGGGCACACACGATGAGTTGACGGTTGCTCTAGGGACAAAAGAGCATCCAAGAAGTGTTAGGGACGTTGGAGTTGGTTATGGGATAAAATCTTTTTTTGGCTCCCAACAAAAATGCAAACCAACAAAGAAAGGGGAAGTGGACGAGGAGTATGTGCAAAGATTAGTAGATGCCTTGGAGAAATATATAGCTTCTCATGTTATGCAGAAACCATATTGGGTTTCCATGTTGGATTCCATATCAGATTTCATATTGGGTTTCCATGTTGGATTCCATATCAGATTTCCATGTTGGGTAAATCATTATGCTCATATCCTTTTATTCCTTCCAAGGATTAGTCCCATCATATATTGGAACAAAAAGCTAGATATCTAGTTGAGTGCTTCAAAACAACCCATCACAAACTAATAGAGGTGTGTCGAGTTTCATTCCATCACCTAGGGTTTCAAAACTATATCGTCTATACCATCCATTTGACACCATATCATGCATGGGATATGGACTTGACCTCCTATCATGCATAAGGTATATGTACGTATTACTCTTATCATTAATGTGGCATAACTCACCACTATATTGAGTTACTCTTCATCTTGGATTACATATTAGATTTCTCATCACCTTCTAGTGTTTTCAACCATATCGGGTTAGGGTATAGTCCCAACACCATATCATGTAGGTGGTAAATACTTGACCCTATATCATGCTCATGGTGTATACATGTTTCACTCATACCGCCCATGAGGTATACACTCCTCACCATATCATGTTTATGATGTGATCATATCGATATGTCGAGTTACGTATCCTCTATGGTTTTGTTATATCAGGTTGGAGTTCATGCTTGGTTCCCTATCATGCATATGGTGTATGGCTTGATCTCATATCGTTCACATAGTCTTTTCTTAACAACATATTATGCATGAGGTATGCACTTCATCATCATATCAGGTAAGAGATACCTACTCATTACCATATCGAGTTAATGGCATATTCACTCCATCATATCGGGTTAGAGGTGCTTCAACCCATATCGAGTTGGACCTTGATGATGTCATCATCATCAACATCTAGACTCTTGTTCTTACTATTCTATATAATGGACAACAGTCCGAAGATAATTTTGAAACTCAAAGGAATATTAATTAATAAAAGGAATTCAAAATTGAAAGTAGATCATCAGGTTCAACAATCTTGAAGGTGAATAATAACATAGTTGGGTTCAAGTTATATAACCCACATTAATTACAACTTCAAAGCTCCAAGCACCAAAGCTTCATGTTCCTAAGGTTGCCACCTGTAGAGTGTCCCTACTTCCTCTATGTATCATTTAGAGGAGAGATCAAGAAGGATACACCATGTTTGAATCATCTATGAGTGATGGTACACTTGGTAATGAAAAGACAAAGAGATGATGTATAGTTGAAGCCCTTACTTGAGTTATATCAAGTTATAGACTTGATATGGAAGTTCCTATCGAACAAGGAGCCATAGAGGAGATCAAATATCAGTTTGTGAACTCTTGGAAAAATCAATGACGGTCAAAGCACCTCAAGGAGGTGATCCATGATGAGTTAGATGTTTCTTGCAAAAAATGTATCAGTTTGTATAATTTGTGAAGATAAAGATGAGATATATTATCCCACAAGATAAGGGATGGCTGAAATATCACCTCTAGATTATCCTCTAGACTTTTGCATGTCAAGATAAATGTGAGTGCATGCATGGACTTGTGTCAACCATGCATGGCCATGTGTCACCTAGTAGCATATGGTGAAGACACCTCTTACACACCTTCTCTCATGAACCCCAAGTATATATACCTCTCCTTCCACCTACTAATGGAAGTTTACGAACCACACAACTCTCTTTCTTGGAGATATTGTGCATACCCTTTTAGATATCATTCATAGTAGCTCAAGGAACAAGGGGAGCTTGAGAACCAAGCTTAAGGTAAGACTTTGGTCATCTTCAACCTTAGATGAAGCATTATTTCAGGTTATAGATATTCCTCTCATTTCTTCTTCACAAAGTTATTAACTATGGTGATTCCTTGTATATGGAGGAGTTGTGAACGAGCCTTGGACCTTGGACAAGCCTACATTTTGGGTAAATTACAATTTGTACCAAAATTGGTACACAAGGCACTCGCATTATTCAAACAAGTTCAAACTTGGAATTTAGGCTTTCCACAAGCCACCACTTAGCATCATTCTCTCTATTATGATACTAAAAATCTTAAGGTACATTCAACATGTGACATATTCCAATGTAACCCCTCATCTTGGGTAGATTGCACTTTACACTCAGACTATCATATAATGCACAAATATTTTGCAATAAAGCTCACACTTGAAAATAAACTTCACAAAGAGTCTTAATTACTTTTCAAAAGATTATAAAAAGTTGTAACTACCTTGCTTAAGCACAACTTCAAGGGTTAATCCATAACCCAGGTCAGGGATGTTACAATTATAAACCCCTAACAAGGATTTCATCCCCAAAATCCCAGATGAAGGAAGACAATTGTTATTCATGCATCATATCATCAAGTCTCCATATAACACATTGTTGCTATGGAGATGAAATAGAACTTTGATCAATGCAATGTCCTTTCACGTAGGGTCATCATAGAATCTGCCATACGTGACACAGATTCAACTGTCCTTCTCATTAATGACTATAGTGTAAATTCTCTGTCAGGTAACACTTTCTAAGCCCGAGAAGTACTATTCATAATTTGAATAATTTAGGTGTAAAAGCTTATTAACTTGTCACCTTTTCATCTTACATCTTTTATGCAATAAGATTCTTGACCTTGGGAGTCTTCCATACTCCTCACTTAGTTAGCATTTCTCCTCCAAGAAAAGACTAGAGTTTCATTCTATCACCCACTTGGGACTACAAGTCTTATCATTCATTCGTTGTGCCACTCTAGTCTGCTGACATAGTACTAAACTTCCTTATGACTTGTATCAACTACTTATCAAAGAAGAACTTATCTTAGAAGTATCTCTAGATGTTATGTATAATCTGCCTTAACAGATCTAGATAGGGGTTTTCTAAGGAATTATATTCATCTTAATAAGGTTTTCCCAAGACGATTCTACAATTTCACCTTCAATTGATACATACTTATTGATGTTGTGTTTATGCAGAGCATAAACCCATAACATATGATATCCATACTATAGTTATCTCAAAGTTTACCCTTCTCGGTAACCAAGCATTATTCATCTTATCAGAAGTCATGCTCTCATTTTCTTATCATTGAAAGTTCTTGGATACTAGGATTTTTTTCCTTGGTATCCATGATATGTGTCAAAAACACATCACATCCTCATCATTTCCATCTCTCTATTGTTATTATCAAAGACAAACATATAAAAGGATTTTTCTTGCATCTTAGGACATTACTTATAACACATATCTTTATCTTGGAACCAAAGTCCAAAACGAACTGATACTTTTCTATGTACCCATCAAAAGAACACTTCTAACTCATACACATCAATTGTCATAAGACTTTCTTAATTGTCATGTCCCTACAAGGAAAGAACATAAGGAAACATATTCCTTCATATTGCCCCATCATCACCCAGGGTTGTTTATCAAAGAGAAGAGATTATAATCTCCTCTAATTATTGCATGATTTTTCAACTGTTGATGAGTCATTTTATATTTTATTTATTTCCTCATCATAGGAAAAATATTCATTATTCACACAGTCTTTGTCAAATAGGGATCATCTCCCTTGTTTCCTTTCTCTTATGATGAGGATTGTAGTTTTTACTTCCTCATACACACAGACTGGTTTGAGATAAACTCAATTTCTTTTTCATTGCAGTTAGGACGGGATAGAAATATCTATGCCATATTTTTAGTTTCACTATTCCCTTTAGATTGTCTCAAAATGACTAATTGATCATAGTAATCAGAAAGATCACAATCTAAGAGTTCCATACTTACCTTGCCTTCAATAATTGAATACCTAGCCAGGGTATACAAGTATTGAGATTAGGTAGTATGCACCTTGTTTAATATCATATGCCTTACTTTTTATATCATCCAAAACATAGGACATATTATCCATGGGTTTTCACCAGGCATCATTTTTACACCTCATCCTCTTTCACACAGATAAAAGAAATTTTAAAACACATTAAAGATTATTGAACAAAATGTAAGTTATCAGCTTCCTTATGTCCTTATAGGACTAATCAAAGGAAGCTCAATAACAACTACTTTTCTTATAGTTAACTAGATAAAATTAGAGAAACATATCAGAATGAAACAATTTCTCCTAACATGTTTCGACTCGTGGATTGATTACTACCTCAGGCTAATTCTTTGTGTAGAATCTTATCATTTCCCATTTCCAATATTGTGCTCTATTGTCTAGTGCAGATGGAATTACTTGGGATGCCTGTCCATGTCCTCATGTGCCACTACTAAATTGTTTTCCTTGAGAGTCTTTTTGACTCAGGCTTAGTGGCTGGGTCATTCCCTCCTTCCTTTTCGGATAGGAGGATCTAATATGCCCAACCTGTCAACATTTATGACATATCTTATATGCACTCCCTGATCTTGTCGGCCTTATAACTGATGTAGAAGCTAAATCAAGAGTTCTAACTGGTGGAACATTAGGTTCTTTGCCCTCTCTTGGTAGACACGACCTTGGTGTATTAAATGTTGATTGCACTGGTGGCACCAAAAACTTCCCCCTTTTAGAGCTACTAGGCATCTGTTCCCGAGTTTGGACAGACCTTTTCTTAATTCCTACCTCATTATTCCTTACTGGATAGTCCTTTATACAATGTCTTGTTTGCCTACACCTATAGAAAACTCTCATTCTGTATCATAACCTAGTTTTTTTGACATTTTCCACTACTCCAACATAACTATGTTGATAAAAAAAATTGTTAGAGCCCACAATTTCTTCATTATGAACTGGTAATCTAGGTTGTGTTGCTAGAATCTGGTCCACTATATGCATCACTATTGTCCTAACCTACCCAACAAGAGAATAAAAATCAAGATTCTCAATCATGGCTGGATCAACCAGGGGATTCTCAGGAAGTTGTTCTACTCTCGCATGATCCCTTGCACCTTCTCTTGGTACAACAACATTGATCTCAACAATGTGTTCCTCGTGTTCCCCAGACATCATTAAGCTTTACTCTATCTTTTGCATGAGCAGAAGTCACTATAGATATACTGAGGACACTAGAACAGACTCAACACCTTAATCCTATGTATCTATAGACTCAGCAAACCTTAAGCTTTAGTACCAAAACTTTGTGATGATTGGACGTCAAATCAAGCCATCACCAGTAATAATTGCAGAATAACCATAAGCAGTGGATTAACAAAATCACCAAAAATTAAAACCATTTTACAAAGAGATCCATTACCAGGAAACTCTTACTGAAAGAACTAAAACTTTATATATATCATGATATGCATAGTACATACACTATTTAATCTCATCTTGAGGACAATATAATAGTTGCTCTGTCAAAACGTATACTGAAGAAACATAAAACCTCGAGGCATACCAACTAAAATCTCATATTGTTCATGAAACCATTACGTACCTACTCCAAGGACCTGAGAATATAGAGACGACACATAGGACTTCTATCTACAAGACACGATAGATAGTACACTCAACATGAGTTGTTACTACTGTCCCAGTTGTTGATCTCCCTCTACAGAAAGGTCTCTACCTCCTCGTGCACATCCACCTAAAAATTGTGGATCCCACGGGGTGATACAATTGTCCAAGCAAGAGATATAACTCTCTACAGACAATATTATTGTCACATATAAATAATATAAAACTGAGCAAAGGTTCTTTTATATTAACAAGTAGGATTAAACATTGTTATAAGCAGAATAGTGTAATCTCTTCTCTGAAAATAATGCATCTATCTATGGTAGAGCGATAAATCATCTGTTCACTTTACAAGGAATATAAAGAAACATGAATAACATCTATCCAACTAAGATGTATAAAAGGAGTGTACATCAACCAATGTCTTTCTGTAACGACCCCGCCTCCCAGTAACCCCAATGAAGGGAGATCCAAAGGTCAGAGCCGTTATCCAATAACCCAGATCAAAGGTTCGACAAATAATCAATAATAATTATGAAATTCTACGAACTAAACTGAAAACTAGTATAAAATAAAATTTTGCATACCTTTTTCAAAAATGAAATATCTACATCTATCCACATCAGGAGTCTACTCTAACTAATCCTCCTTTGTACTTTAACTCTTAATTAATTTCACATATGCCACTTTATTGTTTGTCCTTTTCAAGCTTGTACCTAAAATGCCGACAAACAAAACATCATTCAACATATCGGAATATGCCGGTATGTGGGGACAACCAAAAGTTTGCACATAAGGATAACAATCTATTTATCATAAACAAGTTAATTAACAAGCCAATTTACATTTTCAATGTGTCATTCTCCACTGATTTTTCCCTAACCCTGACATACCCCTCTAGGGTTTCTCTTTTTCCATAGACTTAAGGCCAACTTCTCAATCCCGAGCTTGGTGCCTGGGAGTCACCTCTCATGGTGCTCCATAGTCATGCATCATAGGCCACCTTCTCATTCCCAAGCTTGGTGTCTGGGGTCACCTCTCATGGTGCCCATGGGTCTACCCTCTTGGGCATGACCTTTATGGCATCTTCCATTAGGGTGGCATGTAGGTGCGAGAATACACACTTCTATTATTAATGTGATAATCATAGTGACTTTATGATTTGCAAATATGAACATCCAAACTAATAATTTGCATTCAATGCGATCAACCATTCGGAAAATCCTCATGAAACTAAAGTGGTTATTCATAATTAACCACATACCTGATCTAGAGCAACTTGATTGTCCAAGCAATAAAGATAAAGAACAAGCAACAAGAAATCAACAATATCCTGAAATTAATGCATGGGATCCAAGTGTTATAGTTTATCTAGAACATTCTAAAGCTAGACTTGGATTCCACCTTCGGCTTTCTAGATCACTTTAGGGTTTTATTAGGGTTTTTGCCTCCATAATGCGTTTATCATATTTAATTCTCTCTTAGTTCATAAACCCTAATTTCAACATCATTCGCCCAACTAAAGTCGATTATATCTCTTTTATACCAAATCTACCATTTTTATCCTTTTAAGTTATTTCAAGGTCATTAGACTCAATTATCACATTTAGTTTCTTTCAGATTAACAACTCATAATTCATTATGGTATAATTCACATATGAACATTATTTATCATTAATTCTACCTTTTATCCACTAGGAAACCCTAATTTCCACATTAAGGGTATTTATCCACAAATTAGGAACTTTAATGTTCGAAATAGCTTATAACCATGAAAACCCAGTTCTATACAAGAAATCAAATAATTAAAGTCATTAGTAGTCCTAATTACCAACATTAGGGTTTCAAGGCCCATTAAAGCCTATTTATGCACATAAACTCTAAATTAAATGAATTACGTGCAAAGTTCATCCTTTTTGTTCCTAATGTCCCTTTTATCATTAACATGCTAGTATCAACTTTAATCATCCATTAAACCCTATTAAATATATTACTCAACTCAAAATAGGGTTCTTTAAACATTAAAGTATCAAAGTTGCTAACATCCATTACTTTTCGAATTGCAAGAGGAATTAACCTCTAAATATTTTTTTATTAGATTCCTCTCATTTTTCTGAGCAAAATTCATATTTTATGCGTGACTATATGATCTATCATTTAAGAGAAATTAATTTCACAAAAATACTTACTTTGGGCCAATCCAGGAGCGCCACGTGGCCGATCACATGCAACGTTGTCCGATTGGGATTATAACTGAATGTCGATTTTACCCCTGGTTAAGTGGGTTACTCTTTAGCCCGCTGAGGGGCATACTCGTCCAACACAACCTCACCCATCTTCAACCTCATGCAGTGCCGTGGCTGCTACCCTAGGCGCCATGGATGGCACTCCTCTTCCTCTCCTGGACCTCGACGGTCCCCAGGGATAGGTCCCCTTGCTCTGTACGTCTCCGTCGCCCCTGCAGGTTCTCCAAGCCACTGTTGAGGTGGCAAGATTTGAAGCAGATGGACCTGCAACTCTGTTCCCACCTGCAGCCGCGCTGCGGTCCTTCCTTCTCTTCCCCTAAGGCTCGAGGGCTGCTGCCCATGTCCGCCCCAGCCTTGAAGAACCTTGGCGTACACAAGGCGCCCCTAGGTCGCGACCACCATGGCCGTCCTTGAGTGAGAAACAAACCTCAATTGTTGATGTGTTTGCAATAGTTTGCAGTCCTTCGGGTGGAGTTGCTTGAGGATAGGAGCGTGGGTTTGATCTCTGATCCCTCCTAGGTTATCATGGAAGTGACACACACACATTGCACCTCCTCCACGGCCTCTCATAGTGCCAAGATACGAGCTACCCTCTCCGCTAGGGTTTTCATGCAAAGAAGAAGAAGAAGAGAGGGAGGGATACATGAAACTCCTAAGAACTCATCCCAGAGCTCTACCCCTTTTATAGGGGAGGGTTTTCGCACCCTAAGATGTGCATCCACCAAGATGCAAGATCTTATCCAAATAGGAAACCAACTCCTTCATTAGAAAGCAAACTTTCTCTCTATTCTTTATCCTTTGGATATTCCCTATTATATGGATATTAGGAATTTGAAATTCCTCTTTCATTTTATTTATACATGCCCTTTTCAATTCATTGGCCACGGATTTTTATATTCCCTTAAGTAGAAAATACCATTTCTTTAACAAAACCACAAAAACCATTAATAATGTATTACATTATTCTCTTATTTTGCTTTATTAGTATTTTCTCTTTCCTCTTTCTTCATTGGGACTCCTTGGATCCCAAGAAACTCTATTATTTCGAAATCCTTTTTATTGGATACTCATTATCCTTCAAATGCATCTAAATGCATTATTTATTATTGTCATGTTTATTTCTTATTAAAATATCTCTTTTTGAGGATTTCTCATTATTTCTCCTTTATTTTCCTCATTGGTATTCCATTTAACATTAGGAATCCTTTGAATATGAAAACCCACAAAGGATAACTCAATTATACCTCATTTCACTTGTTTTCCACATTTTACCATTATTTTCAATTTCTTTCTTAATAAAGAAATACTTAATTGATCCTTTCTTTTCTTATTGTACTTTCTATTCAACTATGACTCCTTGGAACCCAAGGAACCCAAGAGGCACGAAATTCCTCTTTGGATTTTCCTTCTAGAGGTTTCCACATTTTTCTTTTCTTAAAAATTCAATTATTCATTTATTAATTAAATTTCCTTGTTATTGGGTCCAATAGCCAATAAATCCCACAACACAATCATCAAGGCTATTGTAAACAAAATCCATTTATTCAAAACAAATTATATCATTATTTGTTCCAATATCTTTAATGTGAGGAATTACATTCCTCGCCAAAGGAACCCAAAAATTGGGATTGTAACATCCTTCCCGTCTTATAAGAATTTTGCCCTCAAAATTCCATCAAGCAAGCAAACAGACAGAATAAGCCTTTCATATGTCCATCATGGCTCCCATGTGGCTTTACCCTTTCCATGGTGCTTCGCAAGAACCTTCATCATCTCATATTCTTCCATCTGAGTTCTTTCTTACCTTGGTATATCGTACCCTCATAGGTGACTCATGACATTTCAGCCTCTCAAAAGCTAAATAGGTTCAAGGCTCAACACATGGCTTGGGTACCTCACATAGTGCTCTAGATCGGACTCATGGAACACATTTATTTATCATGTTATCCTGAGGCCAAAACACAACCTTCTCCACCAATCCGTCTGAATGGACCCATATATCGGGGACTCAGCTTTCTCAACTGTAGCTTAGAGGGGTCAGATTTTCACATCACATATTCTCCCACAGTGAAATGCATGACAATCTTCTTTGCATCAGCTCGTGACTCATGTCACCACTGGGCTCTCTCTTAGCCATTTCACGATCAAAGCGACTTCATCTGCATACATTGTGGATCTTTTCTGACCTTCGCGAGGCCTCCTTCACCAACATCATCTTAATGAAGTGGTGATCGACACAACCTCCCTGTATGACTTCTTGCATCCCGATAAAGGCTATGGTGGTTAACGTCACATATTAAGAACTTTCTCTTTGTATCACCCTGAACAAGCACACTTGCTCTCATCAAACCCTCTAGTCTGGATCAAACTAACCATTAGTTAGGGGTGATAAACTATACTATCATCGAGTTCTTCATGTATCTACTTCCACCTCATGGAAGTGAACCTTTAGGTCATACTCAAGAACTTTTGAACTTGCATCATGGTGTAGTTGAACCATCTTTCTCTCTTAAGTAGTTCAACCGAATATGTCCCTTGACAACATTCTTTCTATCTAATGCCATCTAGGTAAGGCAATCTAGCATAACCCATATTGCATCTTGACCTTCTTTGGTCTAGGGAAGACTTACCACCACATCTTTAGTGATGAATTCCCATTCCCTCTCGGGGATTCTTTAACCTCTAAGTCAAAGCACTGGGTTGCTGGTGTTCGTCCTTCACTCTTGGCTTGCATGACCACATGCTACATGCAACATCACATCAAGCAACCAAAGTGCTACTATCACTTACTATCTTTGTAGTATCACGGTATTTGGTGATCTTAAAACCATGATCTCCTATATGTAATGATTCCTCAAAAAACCCTAAACCACTCTTAATAGGGTTTTATTATCTTCCTATCCAAAGAAGTGTATCCAAGGTTCTACAACCATCCTTCTACCACATCAAGGACTAGGCTGGCTATCCAAACAACCACTAATCTTGTTCAACAGATCTCGTTATATATGAGTGTTAGCCAAACTTATCTCTTTTTCTCAACTTAAGGTTAGCCTAACAACCTCAACTTCTTCTAGCTTCCATCTAAATTAGGCACTATATCTCAACCAGAGCATTCATTACCACTTCTTATCCTTAGGTGTTAGGTAACATACACCTCCATGTATTATACTTATCATCTCATCTCAAACTCTAAGTTGGTCTTCATCTAGAAGCTCTGATCTCATCCTCATTATGATCAAACTCAACCTTGGTTAACTTGCAAATTCCACATAGCTCATGCTAAAAACATCCTTATAAGATGACTACCTTATTCCTCTTTAGAGTTGGTAAACCATCCAGGTATCATTCACTCCACCAGGGTATGCTATCCTCTATATCCTCATACCTTGTAGCAACATTCCAACTCACTTCATCTTTTATCCTTGATGTATGACATGCGTGTTGTCCTATCTTTCAACCCCATAACAAGAGGAAATAAGCATTTGGTTGCAGTCCAAATACAAAGTTCTTCCTGTTCCAAGAGTAGAGATGGTACATCCCACCTTACCAGTACACCTTTAAATCCACGTTGAGACATGCCACTTATGTCTCTACATCAAAATCATCTCAATATCAAGGTTACTTCCATGGAAAACTAGTCTTGAACCTACTAAGTTTTACACACATCCCTTGGTCATCTCCTCTAGGTCTATAGGGTGCCGACACTTTTGGGATCATCCCTCTTCCCTCATGCATCAAGAGAGTGCCTACTCATCTGCCCTTTGGGTCCCATGAGTTCATGAAGGTCATCAATCTCCTAACCCATGGCCCTCAGACAATGGTAGTTGTTACCTCCCGACCCTATGGTCATGTGCAACTTAGGGAATTAGGTAACTCCTACTTCCATCGGTCTTAACCCTACCTGACCCTAGGATAGAATGAGGATTCTAACATAGTACATGTTCGACTTAGAACCTTACCCAAGCCTTCATCATCTCTCTCTCAGCATTTTCGGGCTGTCTTTCATCCTTTCTCAGGAATCATGGCGACCTACCTACCTTGGTCAGGCCCCATACTGGTTACCTCTATGGTAACACATCCATGTGCTCTTAGAGATGGTTAACTATGGGTCTACAGGTTTAGTCTTATACCATGTACTTTTCACTTAGCTTTCTCACGATCCTTTGAAACCTATTTTGGTTACCTCAAAACAAACAAAACTAGTATACACCCTACCAAAGGGTCCCTCTCCCAGGATGGGAGGAAACTACACCTCTTGACAACAAGGTCACAACCGTCCTTAGGATTTTTATTCACATGAGCATGCCTAACCTAGAAGCTACTAAGGAACAAGAAGACTACCTATTAAACCATGCTAGGTCATACTTGTTCTCATTCCTCAACTTTGGGTCAAGAACAACCTTCTCATGTCACCACCTTAGGGGTTCATCAAGCATACCTTAAACTTAAGGGTTTTCCTTTCCTCTAATCATGAAGGGTTCCATGATTGATTCCCAAATCTCATCATGAGCACTAGGTACACTACTTCCCCTCTTAGGTCTAGGAACCCTAGGTTCACCTTTGGGTGTCCAACCACATGCTCAAACTCTTAACCATGAATCAAGCATGTCCAAGGTATGTCATGTACTCCCATGAACCTTTAATATGAGCAACACCTCAGAGTTGAGTCCTTCTCAAGGACAACCAACTAGGTATAAAGCCTCACAACTAGTTACTTAAACCTCCTCAAGGTCTAAGGCACTCTTTATCTCATCTAGTAGGTAGTCACTTATACCATAGGTACCAGAATCATCATTCTCTCTCTAGAGTTTGGTTCCTCTAAAGGCAACCAAGATATCATCAGCCTCCAAAGGTCAAACATAAGGCAACAACTATCATCCAATTAGGTCGCATCATCCTCAATCCTCCATTGTTCCTCATGTTTCAGAATCTTAGCTTCCAACCCTCTTGCTCGAGTCCTGCTTTATCTTTCTAGAGCTAACTCTACATCCAGCCTTACTACTAGAGGTCCTCTCTCCATGAAGGATCAAGCTCACAAGCATACCTCTATGCGGGTGAAGCCTATGCTCAAACTTATGTTTGCTCATGATTATCCATAGCCCCTTATGCTTATCCCATAAGCCATCCATCATGTCCTTCTGGCCTTGGTTTTAACTTACTACTCATACTACTGATGTACTCTGGGTGCAAGCTATATCCTACTTGCAACAAATAAGGTTTATATTGGTTCTTCTCTAACCTCATCCATGAAGGAGCTATCTTCCGCTCAAACATGCACGACCCTTCCCAGAGTTGGGTTGCCAAAGGAGCTAGGTTATCCAACCTCTCACGGCTCATATGGCATTACAAAGGCATGTCCACCTAGTAAACCAAGATATCTAACTCATCATGTCATCTTTCTCTCTAACCTTCACTTAGGGTTATGGTTATGGTTAACATCATCCTTAGAGAATGTGCTAGGTCTCTACTTTAATGGAGATCTCTACCTCCAAGACTAACTCTCTCTACTCATCTTCCAGACAAGAAGGTATAGCCTAAGGTCTCTCCTGAGGGCAATGACAACTCATGTCATACCACCTAAGCATGTATCTATTCTTTTACACTTACTCTATTAAGCTTATGTCCATGACATCTTATTTACATGGTTTTTATTAATTTGGCGAAGGATTCCTTAATCCTTATCAACCCTACCCATACCTCAAGAGGGTGAGGAAAAGAGTGAAAACCCTAATCCTTAAGGTCCTTAATAGAATTTGAGTTGAGAAGGGATGAATAAGATGAGACAGTCCTAAAGGTATCTTATTTCGATTCATACCATAAGACTTTGGCCAGGCTGTCACACAAATCCAGGAGTCCTCATATTCCAACTAGCGATACGGAGGAAAATATTGCCAGCCCCCGGTCGTGATACTTTTCTAGACACCTCTGTCTTTCGGATAATCCTCTAATAACTCCCTTAGGTTCTACAAAATTTGTAAAATTTAGTAATTATTAAAGATCAAGTGAGGAACCTTTGCTTTGATACCAATTGTAACGATCCCGCCTCTCAATAACCCCCAATTAAGGGAGACCGATAGGTCAGAGCCGTTATCCAATAACCCGGATCAAAGGTTCGACAAATAATCAATAATAATTTTGAAATTCTACAAACTAAACTGAAAACTGGTATAAAATAAAATTTTGCATACCTTTTTCAAAACTGGGATATCTACATCTATCCGCATCAGGAGTCTAGTCTAACTAATCCTCCTTTATACTTTAACTCTTAATTAATTTCACATATGCCACTTTACTGTTTGTCCTTTTCAAGCTTGTACCAAAAGCGTCGACAAACAAAATGTCAGTCATCATATCAGAATATGCCGGTATGTGGGGACAACCAAAAGTTTTCACATAAGGATAACAATCTAATTATCACAAACAAGTAAATTAACAAGCCAATTTACATTTTCAATGTGTCATTCTCCACCACTTTTTCCCTAACCCTGGCATACCTCTCAAGGGTTTCTCTTTTGCCATAGACTTATGGCCACCTTCTTAATCCCGAGCCTGGTGCCTGGGAGTCACCTCTCATGGTGATCCATAGTCATGCATCATAGACCACCTTCTCATTCCTGAGCTTGGTGTCGAAGATCACCTCTCAATGTGCCCATGGGTCTACCCTCTTGGGCCTGACCTTTATGGCATCTTCCATCAGGGTGGTATGTAGGTGCGAGAATACACACTTCTATTATTAATGTGATAATCATAGTGACTTTATGATTTGCAAGTATGAACATCCAAACTAATAATTTGCATTCAATGTGATTAACCATCTATAAAATCCTCGAGAAACTAAAGAGGTTATTCGTAATTAACCACATACCTAATCCAGAACAACTTGATTGTCCAAGAAATAAGGATAAAGAACAAGAAACAAGCAATCAACAATATCCTGAAATTAATGCATGGGATCCAAGTGTTATAGTTTATCCAGAACATTCTAAAGCTAGAATTGGATTCCACCTTAGGATTTCTAGATCACTTTAGGGTTTTATTAGGGTTTTTGCCTCCATAATGCTTTTATCATATTTAATGCTCTCTTAGTTCATAAACTCTAATTTCAATATCGTATGCCCAACTAAAGTCGATTATTTCTCTTTTATACCAAAACTACCATTTTTATCCTTTTAAGTTATTTGAAGGTCATTAGACTCAATTATCACCTTTAGTTTCTTTCGTATTAACAACTCATAATTGATTATGGTCTAATTTACATATGAACATTATTTATCATTAATTCTACCTTTTATCCACTACGAAACCCTAATTTCCACATTAAGGGTATTTATCCATAAATTAGGAACTTTAATGTTTGAATTAGCTTATAACCATGAAAACCCAGTTCTATACATGAAATCAAATAATTAAAGCCATTAGTAGTCCTAATTACCAACATTAGGGTTTCAAGGCCCATTAAAGCCTATTTATGCACATAAACTCTAAATTAAACGAATTACGTGCAAAGTTCATCCTTTTTGTTCCTGATGTTCCTTTTTATCATTAATAGGCTAGTATCAACTTTAATCATCCATTAAACCCTATTAAATATATTACTCAACTCAAAATAGGGTTCTTTAAACATTAATGTATTAAAGTTGATAACTTCCATTACTTTTTGAATTGCAAGAGGAAAGAACCTATAAATATATTTTTATTAGATTCCTCCCATTTTTTTGAGCAAAATTCATATTTTTGCATGACTATACGATCTACCGTTTAAGATATATGAATTTCGCAAAAATACTTACTTTGTGCCAATCCAGGAGCGCCACGTGGCCAATCACATGCAACGTTGTCCGATTGGGATTATAACTGAATGTCAATTTCACCCCTTGTTAAGTGGGTTCCTCTTCAGCCCGCTGAGGGGCATACTCATCCAACGCAACCTCACCCCACCTTCAACCTCACGCAGTGCCGCGGCTGCTGCCCTAGGTGACATGGACGATGCTCCTCTTCCTCTCCTAGACCTCGACGGTCCCCGGGGATAGGTCCCCTTGGTCCGTAGGTCTCCGTCGCCCCTACAGGTTCTCCAAGCCACTGCCGAGGTGGCAGGATTTGAAGCAGATGGACCTGCAACTCCACTGCCAGCTGCAGCTGCGATGCGGTCCTTCCTTCTCTTCCCCTAAGTCTTGAGGGCTGTCGCCCATGGCCTCCCCATACTCAAAGCACCTTGGCGCTCACAAGGTGCCCCCCGGTCGCAACCACCATGGCCATCCTCGAGTGAGAAACAAACCGCGATTGTTGCTGCATTTGCAGTAGTTTGTAGTCGTTTGGGTGGAGTTGCTTGAGGATAGGAGCGTGGGTTTGATCTCTGATCCCTCCTAGGTTGTCATGGAAGTGACACACACACATTGCACCTCCTCCACAACCTCTCATAGCGCCAAGATACGAGCTACCCTCTCCTCTAGGGTTTTCATGCAAAGAAGAAGAAGAAGAGAGGGAGGGATACATGAAACTCCTCATAACTCTTCCCTACGCTCTACCCCTTTTATAGGGGAGGGTTTTTGCACCCTAATATGTGCATCCACCAAGATGCAAGATCTTGTTCAAATAGGAAACCAACTCCTTCATTAGAAAGCAAACTTTCTCTCTATTCTTTATCCTTTGGATATTCCCTATTATATGGATATTAGGAATTCGAAATTCCTCTTTCATTTTATTTATACTTGCCCTTTTTAATTCATTGGCAATAGATTTTTATATTCCCTTAAGTAGAAAATACCACTCCTTTAACCAACCACAAAAACCATTAATAATGTATTACATTATTCTCTTATTTTGCTTTATTAGTATTTTCTCTTTCCTCTTTCTGCATTGGGACTCCTTGGATCTCAAGAAACTCTATTATTTCGAAATCTTTTTTATTGGATATGCATTATCCTTCTAGATGCATTTAAATGCATTATTTCATATTATCATGTTTATTTCTTATTAAAATATCTCTTTTTGAGGATTTCTCTTTATTTTTCCTTTATTTTCCTCATTGGTATTCCATTTAACATTAGGAATCCTTTGAATACGAAAATCCACAAAGGATAACTCAATTATACCTCATTTCACGTGTTTTCCACATTTTACCATTATTTTCAATTTCGTTCTTAATAAAGAAATACTTAATTGATCCTTTCTTTTCTTATTGTACTTTCTATGCAACTTTGGACTCCTTGGATCCCAAGCAACCCAAGAGGAAAGAAATCCCTCTTTGTATTTTCCTTCTAGAGGTTTCAACATTTTTCTTTTCTTAAGAATTCAATTATTCATTTATTAATTGAATTTCCTTGTTATTGGACCCAATAGCCAATAAAGCCCACAACACAATCATCAAGGCTATTGTAAACAAAATCCATTTATTCAAAAAAAATAATATCATTATTTGTTCCAATATCTTTAATGTGAGGAATTACATTCCTCATCAAAGGAACCCAAAAATTGAGATTGTAACACTTTCTGTATTTGATCCTTAAGCAAATATAGTACATGACTGATTACATATTACAATCACACTTATGCCCTGAGGAGATGAAGTATAATGTTCATGCTCCAACTGACCACTAGTAAGTCAAAATCGGTACCATACAAGGTCAATGGAAGATCTGGCTGTCAAGACCTCACCTGTCTCAGTCAGTACGAGACCACTTAGCAGGACATATCGTGTCGGCTATTGGCAGGACATCTAGTGTCATCTGCAAATAGCATGCCAGGGTATAGAGGCATCTTCACTATAGAGTTACTGTCGTATCATGTACTCTCTTCGGGAGAAGACCACTAAGATTTCCTGGATCATAAGGATAAGGAAGATTAAACATCAATTCCTCACCTAGTTGGGAGATATTATACTTCAATCCCAAAACCACTTAGAATGAAGAAGGATTTTACACATCGATTCCTCATTTGGTGGGGAGATTCACATCATCTTGTGATAAATAAGGAAGGTATGCCATAGATTCTTCTTTGGGACGTATGGATATACTTCGTCCTTCACCCCTGCATATTAAAAAATATGCTCTCCGAGTTAAACTCATTTCACCATCAGCAATTTCTGACATTGAATGGATCTATGGTCAGGGAAACTACATGATGATATTTAACTTGATTAATTAGGTACATTACAATATCGTTTAGCATCAACCAAGTTTCACACATAAATTATAACATTTACTATAAAGAAAGGTATAGTACTTTTAAGATCTTTGGAACACTTTGAATGTATAACACTTGGGATCTCCGTCCCTTATCACAATACTGGGAATTTTCATCCTGTCACATCATTATTATCATGACTAATGGATCTGGGTATTCAAACCCTTAGATCATCACTGAGCATTGTTACCTATGTAACAGGTAACTATTACCCCTAGGTCGTGAAACCATGGTATTCATCATACTTGTAGTATAAGTATTTCACATAGCTCACATAGTTCATTAAATATCTTGTCACCTCTCACTAGGAAACAACTTATCTTTTAAGATATCAAACTTTATAATCATTATTCTTGTTATACATATATCTAACATGACTCACAAAGCTCATACATATCTGCATCATATAAAGCATCACAACTCATACCTGGTTATGCTCATCATCTTATGATTCTTAAATGGTTTGTACTTCATGATAAAAAAACTCTAACATTATATGACATTACTATGTAATTCAAGAGAAATACATCATTCCCATTATTAGGGTTAGGATTTACCATATTAACTGAATAGGGTTTCAGATTCAAATCATCATTATGTGAAATAAGAGAAATATCTCCTTCCCATGATTAGGGTTAGGATTTCTCAATCTAATCGATTAGGTTTTCAAGTGCATAACATCACCTTTCATTTGAGATTTACCTTTAATAATCACTTAGAGTTTCAAAGTAACATTATAAAAGGTTAACCCTAATTCATACTCCTTTCATACCAGGAGTATCATTATATACTCATTATATCAGTATCATTCAAATCTTAGTTTCTCTTTCATCCCCACTAGGATATTGAGATCACTTAGTTGCCACTATCCAATTTGCATTAATTTATTGCACCTTAATGTTTTATTTAATTTCAACACACATCATGTGTCACTTAGTCAAATATATTGGATTGGACATATTCCTACCATATCGGGCATCATAGAGTGTATGTTGCCATATCTGTTTTGAGATACACCTTACCACCATATCGTGTATCTATCGCGAGCTTTATGGTGTATATATGCTATCATATTGTATTTTAGATACAAACTTCACATCCTATCTTGTATCCATATCATTCATGTGGTGAAACCACATCTTCATATCATGTTTAGGGTGTATCCCTTAACACCATATTGTGTAACCATCTCGGGTGAGCTATCACTTAGTTCAAGTTATCCTCATATCATGTATAAGCTAGATGCTTGACTTCGTATCGGGTATAGGGATGTACTTACTGCCATATAGTGCACAAAATGTGCACCATATCAAGCATAGGGTATATGCCTCATCATGTTATTGTTCAAGTAGCTCATGCCATATCAGTTTCTATGTTGGATTCCATATCTAGTTTCCATGTCAGATTCCATATCGGGTTTCCATGTTGGATTCCATATTGGATTTCCATGTTGGGTAAATCAGTATGCTCATATCCTTTTATTCCTTCCAAGGATCAGTCCCATCATATATTGGAACAACAAGCTAGATATCTAGTTGAGTGCTTTAAAACAACCCATCAAAAACCGATAGAGGTGTGTCGGGTTTCAGTCCATCACCTAGGGTTTCAACACTATATCGGCTATAGCATCCATTTGATACCATATTGTGCATGGGATATGGACTTGACCTCCTATCATGCACAAGGTATATGTAGGTATCACTCTTAACGTTCATGTGGTATCACTCACTACTATATTGAGTTACTCTTCATCTTGGATTTCATATCGGATTTCTCATCACCATCTAGGGTTTTCAACCATATCGGGTTAGGGTATAGTACTAACACCATATCGTGTAGGAGGTAAATACTTGACCCTATATCATGCTCATGGTGTATATAGGTTTCAGTCATACCACCCATGAGTTATACACTCCTCACCATATCGTGTTTATGGTGTGCTCATATCGATATGTCGGGTTGCTTATCCTCTAGGGTTGGAGTTCATGCTTGGTTCCCTATCGTGCATAGGGTGCATGGATTGATCTCATATCATTTACATAGTGTTTTCTTAACAACATATCATGCATGACGTATGCACTTAATCATCATATCAGGCAAGAGATACCTACTCCATACCATATTGAGTTAATGGTGTATTCACTCCATCATATAGGGTTAGAGGTTCTTCAACCCATCTCGGGTTGGACCTTGATGATGTCATCATCATCAACCTCTAGACTCTTGTTCTTACTATTCTAGATCATGTACAATAGTCCTAAGATACTTTTAAAACTCAAAAGAACATCAATTTGTCAAAAGAAATCGAAATTGAAAGTAGATCATCAGGTTCAACAATATTGAAGGTGAATAATAACATAGTTGGGTTCAGTTATATAACCTGCATTATGAACAACTTCAACGCTCCAAGCTCCAAAGCTTCACGTTTTAAGGTTGAAGATAGTCTTATCCAAGGTCCAGGGCTCATTCACAACTCCTCCATATACAAGGAATCACCATAGTTAATAACTTGGTGAATAAGAAAAGAGAGGAATATCTATAACCCGAAATCATGCTTCAACCAAGGTTGAAGATGACCAAAGCCTTACCTTAAGCTTGGTGCTCGATCTCCCCTTGTTCCTTGAGCTACTATGCATGATATCTAAGAAGGTATGCATGATATCTCCAAGAAAGAGAGTTGTGGGGTTCGTAAACTTCCATTAGTAGGTGGAAGGAGAGGTATATATACTTGGGGTTCATGAGAGAAGGTGTGTAAGAGGTGTCTTCACCATATGCTACTAGGTGACACGTGGCCATGCATGGTTGACACATGTCCATGCATGCACTCACATTTACCTTGACATGCAAAAGTCTAGAGGATAATCTAGAGACGATATTTTGGTCATCCCTTATATTGTTGGATAAGATATCTCATCTTTATCTTCACAAATTATACAAACTGATACAATTTTTTCAAGGAGCATCGAACTCATCATTGATCACCTCCTTGAGGTGCTTTTCCCATTTTGGATTTTGCCAAGAGTTCACAAATTGATATGGGATCTCCTCTATGGCTCCATGGCCAATAGGCACTCCCATATAAAGTCTATAACATGATATAACTCAAGTAAGGGCTTCAACTATACATCATCTCCTAGTCTTTTCATCACTATTTTCATATCAACCCTACATTTTGGGTAAATTACAATTTGTACCAAAATTGGTACACAAGGCACTAGCATTATTCAAACAAGTTCAAACTTGGAATTTAGGCTTTCCACAAGACAACACTTAACATCATTCTCTCTCTTATGATACTCAAACTCTTAAGTTACATTCAACATGTGACATATTGCAATGTAACCCCTCATCTTAGGTAAATTGCACTTTACACTCAGACTATCATATAATGCACAAATATTTTGCAATAAATCTCACACTTGAAAATAAACTTCACAAAGAGTCTTAATTACTTTTCAAAAGATTAGAACAAGTTGTAACTACCTTTCTTAAGCACAACATCTAGGGTTAAACCATAACCCAAGTTAGGCATGTTATAATAGCTGACTACATAGGGTTTCATCATCGGTGTTTCCATAACAACCAACAATATATACCTAAATTTTTCATAGTTCATTCACTTAAAACTGACATCAGAGAATTTGGCATCAATAATTTGTCATCATGCCACCGACGAGTAAAATTTAACAACATTGGTCATGTCTTACAACTTCCGAGAAGGTCAAAGAGACCACAAATTACGTCACCCGTTATGAGTTATGTCGTTGGTTCCTTCCTAACCAAGAATCGACGACATAAATTATTGTCATCGGTTTTCTTAACAGAAAGAGAGAGTTTTATTTTTATCATCACTCACTTGGTCGTCAGTTTGGAAACGACGCAAAATGCCTAAAATAATTGTCGTCGTATCTCCATAATGTACTAGTGTAAGATTTTCCTAAGGACTTATGTATACACCTTTAGGTCATTCATATGGGAAATTCAGTAGTGGAGTACAATTATAGGAAAAGTTCCTAATTGATATATATTTATATTGAAAACTAAATGTCGATATAATCAATCTGCCCTAAACTATCTACTATATTGATGCATGTGTCATACTAATCACAAACCTAGATGTATAGGTATAGATATACATGTCCTAGAAATGCAATATAGAAAACTAATACATGAGGTAAAGAATAGATATATACATATAACAAGGTTGTTCTTATAAATATGCACATGGATGGGTTTTATGAACACACAATTATAATTCATGGGTAGAGTAATGCATAAAATACTCTATTATAATCCATCTAAATCATACTTATATTTGGAGTATACCCAAGAACTAAATGATATGGTGCTAATATATATCAATATACATGGTGAATATAATGCTAGGGACAATACAAAAAGGATAATACTAGAAGACCAAAGATATAGGTCACGTCCAAGTTCCTATAAATTTCTAACTTAGACACATTCGACCTATTTTAGTAATGGGTGGACATTATGCAAAAGTATGCACATGACATATATTAGTGTATTACATAATGGGTATTATATGACATATTAATATATAAGAACACATGAGTAAATATTATTATTTTATATGATTATATCATATCATCATGGGAAAGGTGCAAAATAGCTTTAGAATAAGACATTATGAAATGCAGAATATGATTATTAAATCTTTTACTCACTAAGGGGAAATTGGTAATTTCACCTAATAACAACTTAGGAAGTGAATTCCAAGAAAAGAAACAACAAATAACCCTAGTAAATTCTCTTTTTCTTTATTCATGATAGATTGGCTTCTTGATCCTTGTGCACACCTTGAATTTGATATAATCAATTGGAACATGTACTAGATTCTAGATTCTTTATTGAACTATTTGTTTAGCTCTTGAGTTGCATCTACATAACTTTGCAGAAATAGTGAATTAGTTTTATTAGCCTTTCGTTCTTGTTGATGTTCACTACGATTAAATTTGAATATTGAACATTTTTGGGAAATTAGATATTGTTAAATTTTGATATTGGCTTAAAATTTTAAATATTAGCGAAGAGATTTGGCTCACTAGATCCAGTGGGTCATATCCCCCAACCGTGCACAGTAGATAATGGACAATTAGAGGTGCCCCAGTATTGGTTACCCCCACATGCCAAAGTTTTGTTCTCTCATAGAGGGGAGAACACTAGACACCTAGCCCCTGGCGAAGACAAAATATTAGATTGATTGTGCCAATACATAAATTGCTTCATTTTGAATAATTTGATTTCTTGATGTTAGTTTTGAGAAAAATCATTTCATTTTGAAATCTTGATATTAGTTTGAGAATCTTTTTATTACCTTCCAGTAACCACTTTTTGTTATTGTACTTTTTTGAAACTAGCATGGTAACTAGTCTATATTTTATTATTCCCATAGTCTACCAAGCAATATTACATACATTTTATCTCATAACTCTTTATTTTTAGAATAGATCAATAATTGGATTTAGTACCAGCCTAGCAGGCCCATATTTTTTCCTTCACGGGGTCCATGTGTGGTTTTGTTCCTCTGGGAACTCATGGACATTTGATACAAGGATCAGCTAGAAGATACATGTAGGAGTTGTCCTCTGTTGAAGATTAGATTGGTTTATTTATATTTTAATTTTGTGTTTATGTTTAAGCTTCTGTGACACTGATGTAAAGCATGATTGTAATAAAGATTATTTATACTTTTGATAGATTTTGTAAATATTTGCTAATAAAGATCGAGTCTTTACAATAACTTTTTATTGGGTGAAATTGTCTTCATGTAAAGCTCAATTTGGCAACATGGAGTAGATTCATGGCATCAAAACAGATCATAATGGACACAGATATTGTAAAAGGTTGCGGGAAGGAAGGGAATGCTCCATGGGGTTGGTCTTTGGTTGCTAGGAAATGTTTGTAGTATTCCAGTGATTCTTTCTAGAGATATATGTAGTTTGTTTATTTGGGGATCACAGTAGTCGATTGGAGGTCAACTCTTGACTCCAAGGTCATCTAGGCATTATAACGCACAAAGTCTTGTCTACTTTTTGATGGGTATGATAAGGAGGATGCAAGGAAGGAAGAGGGGAGCACCATATGTGGTGGGGATAAGTTTCTTTTGGAGATTGGGGGTTAATGTGATGAGAACTTGTTTCCTTCTAGACACAAAGACCTATGTGAGGTAGGGGATGAGGGATATTCCTTCAGATCCATATCTGACTACTCAAAATGAGTCTGTATCCAACAAATTAAATCAATTCAGATCAAAATTATCTTATTTATTATAATCTAGTTAGTTAAATAATTTATTTTTTGTTACAAAATAGAATTTATATAACTATAAAAAACAAACCCAATTTTGTGTGTAACCTTAATTTACTATGAGGAATATGAAAATATAGTTAGTTTATTGGTTTGGAAGTCACAACTATCTATATTTTCCATTTTATAAAAAACATGTAATAATTATCTAAAATTACCTAAAAACATTAGAGCCTCATATGTTGGTGAAATCACATTACTATCATAACAAGTTCATGTAAATTTTATTGGGAAAATGATTAAAACAAAATAGGCCAATTCATTTTTAACCCTCATAGGTAAATGATTGTCATTTAGGTCTATAGTTTGCACAAATAAATTACAATGAGTGAATTATTATTCAAACCATGTGGGGAAGAGGTTTTCTAATAAATTTAGTTATTCAACACTTTATCTGAACAATTTAAAACCACATCTTATGTATTTAATTTTTGTAGTTTACTTCAGGAAATTAGGGTTTATCATGTCAAATCAAGGTGAACATTTAATAATAGGGTAAATTTAAGGCTTGAAAATTTTCATATAGGGTTTTAGGATGATGTAAAATTGTAGGTTTTGTCATTTCCAAGATTATATTGCTGCTAGAACTAAATAACAAATAATTCCCAAGACTACATTAGCTAGCAAATGCATCTCAAAACAAGAATTCTAGCTTAGTTATTAAGGGCAAAATAAGGAAATAATATAAGAAAACAAAAGATAAATAAAACCTATTCGCAAGGGGTGATATGAATTAAGATAAATTATTTGAAAATTACAAATTGAACCTTACTGTATGTATAATTACACCTAAGACCACCAAGTGAATTCAAATGTAGAATGATAGAGATTATATTTAATTTATTAAATTAGTTAAATATGGGTTGAAAGCAGACCTACATCAATGTAAATTTACCCTAGAAGTACTTTGGTTTCAGGAATAAATCATCCACTTAATAATACAACAAATCTAAGCATGCAATTAAAGTATCCAAGAACACAACAAAGATAACAAATTTCATTTTTGGAACTAATAAAGGTCAGGTGTCTAATATATAGTATGCATATATACTAATACCCAATCATGGAATGGATATAAGAGAGATTTCACTTATGCAAAGGACTAATAAATCCTTTTGCTTGGTTTTGACTAATAATATACATCTAAACTGCTCATTTACTAGTTAAAATTTTTATGCATGTTGTGGTTTAATAGAGCCATTCAAACAAATAATTAGTTCGAATGGTGAACAACTAGAAATAGGAAGTGTCTACCTGGGGGAATATCTGATTAAGGGTGGAGGAAACTATGTCGTGAGAAGTGAAAATACAAATGTAGCTGGTGAAATAATGTGTAGTTTATGTTCATCAATATGATATAATACACTCACTCCACTAGTTATTACTAGACTACTACCACCATGTTAGACAAGCATATTGACATGAAATCACCCCATGTATCTTTTAATCAAGGAGCCCACCCTCATTTAGGTGGCGCAGGTGGTAGTGCAAGGTGTGGTTGTCATAGCAAAAGTTTGCAGCTGAAAAAGATGTTACAAAAAGAAGGACTAATAATGAAGTTGTCTATAAGGATAAAAGAGGTTGGAAAGCAGTCTAACGTTGGAGACATGCCACTAGGTGACAAGAGAATCTACTATTGGGTCAATCGTCAATAAATTCAGTAGGGGGTGATAGTTCCTTGCTTCTAGGTTGGTTGGGCGCAAGGCGAGAGAGTACAAGGAGGATAGACTTTATATTTGTTTCATAATGAAGAGTATAAGAGGAAAGGAGATATCAAGAGAACATGAACACAAGAGGAGAGGAGGAACAAAATGTTTGGTGGTTAATAATCATCCTACAATTCATGTTCCCACATGAAGACGAATCAGGGGAATCAAAATGAATTGATACCAGAGACACCCACAACAATAAATTGGGTATTATGTAGTGAGGGGGATTGAACATGAGAACAAGAGTGACAATCTATACAAGATTAGGGACTTAACTTAGTTAATTTGAATCAAAGTGTAGATATGGTGTCCCATACATAGCAAGGTAAATAAAAATAATAAAAGAACAAAGTAAATGAGATTAAGTTAACAAAACAAATTAGAATATATATTTTTTAAATAGATTTTCAGTAATTCGATAGAACTGGGGAAGGTTTACAACCTAAAAATTCTCACAAACATGCAAACACTTATACACAATAGTACACCCTTATCATAGTTTATGATAAATCATCATTGATATCTATTCCCTCCTCTCTCAGGATGGGGTTAAATAGATATTATAAGTTTATCTATCTATATTGAGATGCCAAATAAATAATCAAATATATAAAACATATTTTAAGGAGTGGAACTCGAGAGGGGATCCAATCCTTCCTAAATAAAATAAAAAGAAGTATTCCATATGCCAAACACATAGACAAATTTTAATAAATGGATGAAAATTAAATATTCAAAAGTATGTTCAAGATACCAAAATGTACCAAGAAGAAAAAAGATCTAAGTATTACAATGTTTGATTCTATCATACTCCTTCACCGCAAAGGGTGATACATAAGAAAACTAAAATATATAATATGAGTACTAGAGGGTCATCTAACCACCTTAAATCTACCTCCCAAGAAGGATCAACTATGCGTGAATGTGTCTTGGTTAACTCCTACCTGATCTCTACATAATGAGTCAGAAGCATACCCCACAAGAGAAGACAAAGTGGAAACTATCATCATAAATTGCTTATTTTAGCATAATAATAGGGATTGTACACTATTATGGAAAAAGGACAACAATTAGTTATTCAAGGCACCCATAAAAAAGGGAAAGCGAATGTCCAAATGGATATCAAATAAAAACAATAAAGAGGTATAAAAATGATGCACTTGCCATATATCAAAATATTAACATGTTCCATATAAGCACAATCAAATTTATCTAGCTCACAAAACCCATCATCAACAATAATCAGCTTTCTTGCAAGTGAAATAAACATAGAACTAGTGAAATATAAAAAATGATGGTCAAGACACATAGACCTAAAACATGATAAGAGTATGGAACAAAACCAAGCTCCCCAATATATAAAGTGGGAAAAAAAATCTAGGTATGGGATACATATCATCCATCCCTAAACATAAAGGGAAAATAATCCCATGAAACCAAGGCATTTATACAACTCTAGAACTACTGAATCACAAAACATGCATAAATGTAAAGGCTAAGTGATAGTATTGTCACAAAGACAAGATTAATGAGATTCAATCAAACAAATGGATAATATGAAGTTTCCAACTAAAAAGTGGACAAATTAG
Source organism: Alisma plantago-aquatica (assembly GCA_963693085.1). Lineage (NCBI taxonomy): Eukaryota > Viridiplantae > Streptophyta > Magnoliopsida > Alismatales > Alismataceae > Alisma > Alisma plantago-aquatica. The sequence continues at coordinate 1,296,842,711 of OY856411.1, forward strand.
GGTTCCATCTCAGAATGAGGAACAATTACGTTCAATTCCATAATTGGAGTCTCATCATGAAGCAAAGTACAATTTTAGAGTACAACATGAATTGTAGATAGTTCAAGAATATAGGGAACTCAAATTCATTAAGAATAGACCAAAATAGGTCATCAAGTCGATAAATATATAACTCATTAATAAAATGCCTCAAAAAGGCCCAAGAGAGAGATAAATAAGATCAATTCCTGAATGTAGGATTCAAGAGATGCAACATATCTCAAGATGTGTGTCAACTCATCAAACTTCGTAACCAAGATCCAAGTTAGGGTTATTTTTCATTTAGTACTGAACTCTGTATACAAATCATTAATTAGTATGCATGTTATAAACCCTTGATTACCTATTATTATTATAGTTAGATTTACATCATGAAATAGGTTTATCAAAATAGAAGATAATATTCTAATTCCAATGAATATTTTTGTGTAATTTTTTGATGAACAAAGAGTAATTTATGAGTTTTAGAAGTTTATTAGTTTGAATAAAAGATTGATCTACCTAATGGAAAAACTTCACTTGTATTAAAATAACAAAAATTAGCACATGATAGTCATAAAAGGAAAACAACAAAACACTACACACACATGACTTATATCAAAATTGATTGTGAAAGGATGAAAATATCCCACACGTGTTAAGCAAATCAAAACCCAATAGAAGGGCCTAAAGGAGAACTTGTGACAATGATTCTTGGTGTATGTTGTTAGACAGAATCATAGTCATGGCACATGAGTACAGTGTAATAGGGTAACCAAGCTACACAACAATGTTCATTAGATCAATAAGATCATGGCATTGAAGTTCCCATACTCCACCAACCTAAGTGAATTGGATGATTTGATCTCAGTTGGTTAGTAGCCCATGAATGAGTCTCAGTTGTGGTTGGTCACAAAGAAAGGCCACAATGTAGAGTTGGAAATGGGAGATGAGGAATAAAACCTTTACAAAGAACATCAAATACAATCTCAAAAATGCACAATGAAGGCAAAAGGACAAATCCAGAGTTGAAAGGGTAAGAAACCTTTTAAGCAACCATGGAAGTTGCCGAAAAGTAGGTGAGATGAGATTCAAAGATGTGATTTCAATGTAACGTTCATCCTAGGTAGCTTTTTCATGTGGGAAAGGATGATATCATTATGTGGAATCTATCCATGGGTTTAGTTGTGTTTACATGACCAGATAATCACATGAGGAGAAAAGATAGATGGAGGTACACACCTTACTCAAAGTTGAAATGAAGGATGAACCATGATGGATCTATCATGGAGAAGAGTTCCCCATGGTTTGGTAGAGGTTTCCTAGTAGATATGCATAAGTATCTATAGTTATGTTCGGGTTGATGAACTCGGGATGGTCAGGGTGCACCAACCACTTTTGGGCATTTACAAAAACAAATATGAAGGTTAGGGTTTTAAAAAAATCTTGTCGAATGTGGATTCGAGCAAGGAAACATTTAGCAAAGAAATCACATTGTTTTGTGGATTAGAGAGAGAGAGAAAAGGTGAAATAAAAATTGGCCATCGTTGGATAAAAGAGTTGTGCTTGTTCAGTCTCCTACTAGAGGTAGGAGACTAAGTTGACAAAGTTTGATTTGTATTGGAAATATCAAATGAGATTTGAGCTACAAAAAATAGGATAAATTCTTAGTGTCATTATTTAAGTCTGATAGTTTAGCAAATTGAAAAATATCAAGTATTAAACTAAAGTATAACTAAGTTTCTTTACTAATTGAATCGAGGGTCCAAAAAAGGTTGAAATAATACCAAATTTGGCACATTGACTAACAAAAAGATGAAGAACCTACTTTTGGTTTTAGTTTCTAGTTTTTTAGTCATTCAATAACTTTACATTAATATTTTGAATTTATTCTTATATTTTCTTTCCTAAAAGAAATTAAGTAATCTATAATTTTTCAATTAATGTGAAACTTAGCACCCATGATAATGGGTAACCAAGGATCATGATGTTGCCATTAGAGTTCGACTTTGAAGTTTCCTTTTGTGAATTACAATACAGTTAGGACTTAGGCTCCATATCATTATATTTATTATAATATTACATCATTATAATAAGTATTTACTTAAACTGAGTCCTATTATTCTCACATTGTTACCTATTATTCTCACACTGTTACCAAAAGAATTACCTCATATTATTATAATCAGATTTCCATAGTTTAATTTATTAACCTATTTAGTCAAATATAAAAAAAACTATTTAGTCAACTAATACAACATTAATTTAGATGATGGCACATTATTCATATTTATGGACATGAAAACTCCAATTGTTATTCCAATTCATGTATTAAGCACATTATACTTTATATTAAACATATCATAGACATTATGTGACTATTAGTCAGCAAAGGAAGCATATGTGACATAGCTCATGAACTCACTGAAATGTTAGCACACATACATGTTATTATGTTGGTCTAAGTGTATTGTGATATGTGATTTTGATTATGGAATCGAATATATATATGTTTTCAAGCTTATTCATGAGAGGGTGAGTTATACATATTACATGCATTAACTATATTCATTAGAGTTACAAATAACTATATTAGAGTTTACTTGAATCTTTGTTTGGTCAAATGTAATTATACAAGGATATTAACCTACTAATCATAGGGATTGGAATTTTAGAGTCAAGATGGTAGGTTTTGGTATGTTACACATATGATCATTAGATCTAGTGATCCAACAAAATCATGCATCCACACTGTAGATATGATCACATACTACTATTCTGAGGCATTAGAAATCAAGCATCACAAGATGGTAGCTAATAATGCAAGTGATTCATTCATGAACAAGAGTAAGAAGGTAAACATTGCTAACAATATACACATTCAATGAAAATATGAATATGTACATGATGGTAGAGTCTTATTTCCTACTCCCAACAGAAGTTAAAGGGTTTAGCCACTCATATTAGTGACAAAAATATTTTACAAGTAACATTTCCCACATCCAAACAAGGATGAGGGATGTAAATGGATAGAGGAAGGGAGGAGGATGCAACAGAATGGAGCAGTAGTCGTAATTGTTCTAGATGTCAATGAGGACCTCCTCTCCTTGCAAAGAGTGACAATGATTGTGGAAAATGCCTCTGTGATCCTCCTTCTCTAAAAGGAAGAAGAAAACACCCCCAAGGGGAACAAACTAATAGATGTTGGACTCTCATCCTCAGGGATGGTAGTGGAGTTTAGAAGCACTTTCTATGGAAGAAGATGTTCCTTCTTAGGAGGCTTGTGGTCCCTATTTATAGGGATACGTGGTAGACTAGATGTACCCAAAGAATGGCAATTTTAGTTGTACAAGATCAAGTGCATGTGTCTTAGGGCACATCTTAACTAACTCTGGTGACACATGTTGTTGTAGGCATTCCATCTGTAGGGGATTGGTTTAGTAGTACCATTGGTAGACGGTGGTCCTGAGATTTTTTTGGTTGAAAATTGAAGATCTTTCATCAGTTGGAGTATCTAGTCTTATCATTTGCTGATGGGGTATGGAAATCCATTAGCAGACAATGTTGGTTTTCCCATTGGTAGATACATCTACCCTTACATGGGATGCAGGGTTCTTCTTATTTGAGCATGCATTGATGCCATGGATAGAATCCAAAGGGTCTTTCATTGGTGGAGAGCTATGGTTTTCCACTGGTATATGACTTTTGATGGAAGGTATGCACCTCTTATGTCATGGGTTTTTTCACTAGCAAAGTTTCAATAGTTGAGTGTTGGGTGCAAACAGCCAATGGGATGATTTGTTACCCAAAAATCATCACTTTCCTTTCGAGAGGTGCAAGGTTATTGTTAATGAGAGTAAAAGATGATAATATGCAATTAAATACATGAATTATCACATAAAACCTCAAATAACAAGAGAAATGTAGGACAAATTAGGCATGTAGCATCCAAAAAATTGGATGTTATCACCCCCACCCAACATTAAGTCAATCATGTTCTCAAGATACCAAATAGAATCAAAGTATGAGGTAATCAATGAGGGACTTATCAATTTATAAATCATAATTATCATGGTGATGTCTTTATGTCAGCTCTACCTGAAATTTTTTATCTATTTTCTTTGTCTGCTTGTCATGCGTAAACCTCATACTAATAAAAGTTCACACCCAATTTTATTTTATTAGATAGTCAAGAGAGTGTGTAAGGTAGGCCAAGGTTGAGGGGTAACTTGTTATCCTTTGTGTCACTCAACTAGAATTTCAATGTAACAAAAATGGCTTTTATGAACTCCTTTGAAGAACAATAGGTTCTTTTTAGAGCATCTAGGTTGTACTATCACTCACAAGATATATGTGTTTGTGAGCACAGTTGTAAACCATCTAGGAGACCCTTTGGACTCATATTGTTGCACAACTCTCATGCTTTTATTCTCTTTGTGGATTTTATTCTCTCTCTTCTTGGATTTTTGGGATAATGAGATTTTTGGGCTACTAGGCCTCTTTTTATTCTACCTTTTGTGTGTCTAGAAGGGTTATTTTTCATTTGTGTTAGACTTATGTATTTACAACATGTACGCGGGGTCATATATGATCACTCAAGGTTGTATCAAGTTATGATCTACCGTGCTTTTAGACGTTTTCCCAAGCCATTTATCATTTATTTTCACCCTAAAGTATCTTAAGGTAGAGTTAATGTGAAAGCATGATCACATCACAAGTTTTATGAGTTCATTGCCTACATTTGTCAGCTAATAAAATAATGCTTAAAAGGATAGCTTGGAGAAAGTTAGACCAAGTATAGGATTGAAGATAGCCTCCAAAATAATTTGATCTAAATTTTACTAAAACCAAAACTTTTATCCTTCATTCCATTAAGAAATAATTTCCTAACTAATGATCTAGAAGGTAACCTTAGTCACGCATGTGGAAACTAACATAATTTTCAAAAAATATATAATTGTGGAAGATATGGTATATGAATTTGATGAAAAGGAAAGAGCAATATTAAAATTATAAGGAATGAGAGTGTATCTATCTTACCTATCCACACCATCCCAAACTTATAGTTCACTCAATCCATAGACTGTTAAAGGAAGTCCTTAGATGTAAATAATTGACTTTTAGTTCTACACTTTTAGTCCCTTGGTCTTCCGTTGGTAGAACAAACACATGAGGATATAGTCACCCTATAGATGACGGGAACAATTGTTCCCAAATGCTTCAACCTTCTTTTTCATAGTTTCTAGCACTTGCAACCATAACATCACATGGAAGCTTCAATCATTGGATTGTTTTATCTCTTGTGGGAATCTATGATAGAAACATTGCTTTTTGAAATCTTTGTCTATTGTTGAGTAACCCTTATTGTATTACCTAATTAACTCAATAATTTATTTTGTACACTGATCAACCTTCCATGCTATTATGCTAGTAGTTTTTTTGTTGTTTGTGGTTCTACTCATGTTGTAGAGAGCAATAGAATTGTTGTATAAGATGGGTTTTTTTCCATCATGTCAGTAGAAAACAACATCCAATGCCCATCCTGAAGAACAACTAGAAAACAAATCATGGAATATGTGTCTTTAGATGATCAATAAGTCTAACCTCTTCTCCAGATCCCTTTTTGAGAACCATGTTCTCGAGGAGTTCATAAAAAACCATGTTAATGTCTTATATCTCATCACCTAATAGGAGTTGGCAATCTATAATTACATTCATTGTCTTGTATCCTCCAATCATAAGGATGTCTCAGAAGTTTGGTTTTTGAACTTCTACATACCCTAATTTAAAGAAAACTACACAATTGTCATCTTCAGGCTTTAGTCTTTCCATGATAAGTTCTAGGTCTTCTTGTGTTAGACCATAGCATGCATCTCTATTGAAGTTGTCGAATGTTGCTATGATAATTTGCACATATAGTAGATATTTTTCTATGGTTCCATCTTCATGGGGAACCTCTTTGTTTTCTTTTGGTATATATTTAGGTTTAGGTTCTATTGTGGTTGGGTTGTTATCAGTGTTTGATCTCATAGAGTTGGTGTATGCTATCCTGGAACTCGAGTTTGCTGAGATTTCTGGGCATGTTCCTTCTAGTGAGTTTTGAGTGTTTCCCTCAATGGGTTTTTTTTTCTATGAGGGGAGCTTTTGTGTACATCCTCCTAGCGATATTCTCCATGCATGGGTTCTAAAAGATCCTCCTATCATGTATGATCTCCATGATGTATTATCCTCAAATCCCATGGAATTTTTTGTTTGTAAAATCATCTAGGGGGATACATTTGTTCAAAGCCTCTATCATACTTACAATAATGCAAGCACTATCCATGGAGTCCAGAATCTTGTGGGGTGTGTCGAATTCATTGTAGAACCCTTCTAGTTTTGGAAATACTAGGTCTCGTCTCCCTTGATCATGTACTCAAGTCTTATTGAGATATGTAATATGTCTCGAGCCTCAAAACTCATGTAAGCCATTTTGTTGAACTAAATGTCTCTTATATTATAGTTATATGTAACTACCTTGCATTCAACTAAGACAACAAATGTCAGCAACCAATGATATTTATTCTTGAACGCCAAAGTGACCAACTTTATGTTCCTGATGCTTTTTAGTGTTGAGATAAGCTGATTGACTTAGGGTGCTTTAGAGTTTCCTTCATAGAGTCTAGAGGAAGGACTTTGCATGGTGTTGAAGATCAGACCTTCTTTGTATTTGTGGATGAATTCATTAATAATGGTACCACAGATGACCTTGAAGAACTATATTATGATTGTGGTCTTAGCCCTAATTTCTTTTTGTAGGTATTCCCTTATCAATATACAGCCTTGAGTTTAATAAAGCAAATAGCTCTAGGAATTTTGTACATAAGGATGTCATCTAGAACATGGATATCACTTAGAAGCATCCTTGAGATGGACCTCATATCCATGTCCTTCATTTTATAGTGCGGGGGTGGAGGTTCATCTTTAATGTTGTCCTGAGGAGTTTTAGGATCAAGGTTGTCTCCTCTGATCTCCTAGGGGCATATTTCAATAGACTTTTTATTTTTCCCTCCTTATCACTTAAGGTGCCCTTTTTGGAGCTTCCTCTGGACGCATCACTCTTCTAAACATGAACATTTTGAGAATGTACTTTGGGTTGGTTAGATGCAACATCTCCACATATATATTCATGAGTGAAAGGTGATGGTGGGTCTTTGTAAATGAAGAGTTCTTCAACCCCATACATTACCTCTTCTATTGTCTTTCATACTACTATTCACATAGGGGTAGTATTAGGGAAGATTTCTTTTTTCCCAGTCACTTCTACATTATCTTGTGTATATACTTCATTGTCTTCTCAAACAACATCATTTCCCTTAGTTTGTTGGGCTCGTTCTCCCTAGGTGTCTGAGACACATTTCTCAAATCTCTCGATGAGGCCACAAAATTCACCTTAGATCCATTATTGTTTTTGAAGTCTCTAATGATGTGCACATAGTCTTCTTCTTCATTGTAGTTTGAGAGAGCTGAGGTAACATAGTCTTGCAGTGGTGGTGTTGACAAATCAACACCTTGCCCTGTAAATTCTATGACTTCATTATAGTCAATGTCAACATTCTTCTCTAGGTTGGAGAGAACCTTTTATGTCATATTTGTTCTTTTGTCTTTTAGCACCTAGCTCCTTGGGCGGTGTGAAGGATGAAGGTGCACTTTTTCACTTCTTGAAATCCTTATAGGCATATTTTTGTTGAAACATGTAGTTTTCCTTACATGATTCATCACACTCCTATCACAGCTTGGCGATCTCATTGTCCATGTCATCCATGGTCTCCATCATCTTCCATTGGTTCAACATAATAAGATCCAATTGTTGAGGTAGTTACATTGGTGCTTGGATTTGTATTATCACGTCATTTACATATGTGGTTAGTACTTGCATACCTAAAGATAAATAGGAAATGTTATCAACAAATGAAAAAGCCATCTCATGAATAATGTTGAATTACGACTCATGTTCCATGAACTATGTCGTTGCAGTAATTGTCTACCCATGGAACCAAGTGCGCTTGAGTAGGCTTCTTTCTTGAGTGTTTCCTTTACACGGGAGCATGGATCATTGCCTCCAACATGTTGGTTCATATTTTCTATAGGTTCTTCAGTAGGTTTATTGGGTTCATCGATTGCAATCTCTTTATCGACATATTCTCCCATCCTTGTCATTATGTTCATAGTTGTAGACATATCCAATGTCATTGATGTAGTGAATTTGAGTCACATTTATAGGCTGGTTTCATACTTGTTTTGTGTGGTTATTTGTCATATTATGACTATAATAGCATGATTCATATTCCTTTAGCCTATAATCACTATATGAATCAAATTCAATTTATTTTATCTTATTTTGTATAAATTATCAGAATTTTTGGATTTGATTTGTGTTCCTCTCTCTATTTCAGGAACTTTGTATATCTGGACCCGTCGATATCATCGACGACTCTGTCGATACCATCAACGTGGCGTTAGTACCCAGGCCGGAGGGAGAGCATCCAAGTCGATACCATGGACCAAAGTCGTTGATGGTCTCGAGATCGTCTCAGTAGGAATTAAGTCAAGCTTGTCGATACTATCAACAACACCATCGATAGTATTGAGAGTTGACCAGGTTCTAGTGACTGATTCCATTATTTTTAGCGTCAGAAGTGCACTTTACCATCGACACCCCATCGATGGTATCAACGCCGTCAGATCAGAGTTGCACCCAGAATTGCCACGATCGAATGGCCGTGATCTTTTGGCGGTCGTAAATCATGCCTATACCTAAGAAAAGACGGTCGAGACCTAAGGATCACGTTGCACACAGCTGCACAAGTCATAGAAAGAGAAGAGCGAAGAACGAAGCCCAGAGCTACACCCCGGGAGATTCCAGAGACAAAGACGAATGATTTCACCATCGGAAGGCTACAGATCATGCATATTGCACTGAGGATCACCCCGATCTTCTCTGTTTCAGGGGTTACATCATATTTTCACTCGTTTCCCCATGTCTTCCTCTTTCTTATCCATGTGTAATGTTGAGATGAACGTGCGGGGCTAATCCCCTCTATCCTTAGGACCACGAGTAGCCTGGGGAATCGTTGTATGACAATGTGATATTGATTATCATAATTTGTCTCACTTTTTCTTGATATATTATTGTGTTTCCATTGCAATTTACTATGCTTGATCACCATAGTTGATTTCTAATACTATTAATTACTTCTGATGGAAAATTAGTGGTTGAAAAGGCACGATTAACACATTAATCAATAAATTCCATAGGCAAGGTAATGTACGATTAATGGTGGATACTCAAAGAAATAATTAAAGCATCTAGATCTAGGGTATAAGTTACTACTGGCGTGGAACTGACCTAGAACTAGGTAGTGAATTGTATCGTGGAAGCGAGCAATTCTGACTACCGTCCATAATTAGGGAAAGAGAATGAATTATGTTAACTATGTAGATTTGCATGCAGTGAGACCTCACGGTGAAACTGCAATCCTAAGAATTCCCATTCCATTTGAATAAATTAAACACTTAATCATCTCTCATTTTTGTTTCTTTTTGTTTTATTTTTATTTTTGTTTTAAAATCAACAATCAACTTTTCCAATCGGTGTAGCTGATCACGACCAGTTAGTAGTAGTCTACTGCAATTTACTTTTCCCTGAGTTCGACTCAGGCCTCACAAAGCCTATATTACTTCAATACGTGCACTTGCGTTTAACGCATGGTAAAATCGTGTCAATTTTTTGGCCCGTTGTCGGGGAAACAGTAAATTTCAGCACTACAAGTGCTGCAAGCGGCCACTCTAGGCCAATTTCTCTTTTTATTTCAATTTTAATTATTGAGATTAATTGTCTATCTTTCATATTGTTTATTCGTCTAGCCATGTACTTACTCAATTTTCCACATTTTCGGTACTAGTGCATGGTGAAGATGCATAGTACGGACTACGCACAGTCGACACCTGAGGTTCCACCTTCGGGATCTGAAGACGAGCGGATAAATACACCACCTGAAGACATTGAAGAAAAACTTGATACTTTCACAATGGCCGAGGAGGAGACCATTTGGGAAAAGATTAAAGCTTCTTCTTCCTCTACGCAGAAGGGGCCAATCAAGAAACAAGCTATCAACATACCTAGTTACAAGATTGACCCAAGGCTGATCTAGTTGGTCAAGTCATAGGATTTCCATGGGCTTATGAATGAAGACCCAGTTGCCCACATAAGAACCTTTGTGGAACATTGTGATATGGTAAAAGTGGATAGATTTCCACAAGAGGAAATTTATATGAAATTGTTTCCATCTTCTCTAGCAGGAAATGCAAGGGAATGACGCTACAACCTAGATGATGAGTATGTGGAATCATGGGACATGATGATTGAAGTTTTCATTGAATGATATTTCTCGCCCGAGAAGACAAATGATCTCGTGAGGAGGATTCATAATTTCAAACAGCAGGTAGGTGAAACATACTCAGAGACATGGGAACGTTTCAACATCATGTTGTGGAAATGCCCACATCATGGGCTGGATTTAGAAACTCAGACAAAGATCTTCTATTTTTCCCTTAACGAACACAACAGGAGTAATTTGGACTCAGTAGGGACATGTTTCTTTCTGAATAATAAAGGCTCAAAGTGTAGAGAAATTTAAAATAACATGGCTAAGAAGCAATCCTGGGGTGAAAGAGATGCACCAGAGTAGGTCAAAATTGCAAGGGAATCCAAGGCAATTAAAGAATTAAATGAGAAGATGGACCTGATAGCAAAGAGACTACTAGCAAAAGATGATGAAGGATCTAATGATGAAGCACATGCTAAGTTCATGCATTAACAGTAGGGCTATAAGAATAATGATTATTCATGGAGAAAGGACAATAAATTCTCTTGGAAGGATCCAAATAACTTTTTGCAGGATCCGGATCAGAAGCCACAGCCCAGTGCCAAAGATAAGAGTAATGAGTTTCTCAATCAGGTGATAAAGAAAAATCAAGAGTTGATGAGCACTTTCGACAAACAAATTAAATCTCAAGGAGAATTTATGAACCAATTCAGCCAGACTTTGTAGAGTCATGGGGCACAGATGAGGACGCTTGAGATGTCTATTGCACAGATGGCAGCCGAAATTGAAAGTTTGAAGAGGCCAACACAGTAGGGTTTTCCAAGAAATAATGATGTTCCAAGAGGAAACCACCAAGATAAAGCAATTTTGTTGAGGAGTGGAAAGAAAATTTTAAACTCCAAGTCTGATGAACCAAGCACACCACATCCAAAAGCAACATGTGCGGCTGCAGAGGATGTCGTAGTCACAGAAATAGTGGAGGATGAAGCAGAGAAGGCCACAGAGGAGCCCATTGTAGAGAAAAAGACTGAGATGAGGACGCCTTATGTGCCACAACATCAGAGGGCACAGACCATCCTCGTTCCTTATCTGAATAGTCTGCAAGCAAAGAAGGTGGATACACAGTTCAAGAAGTTCCTAGATAGCTTTAAGAAACTTTCAGTCAACATTCCTTTGCTAGATGCCATTGAGAAGATACCCTCCTATGGTAATTTTTTGAAGGATATAATTACCAAGAAGAGGAAGATTCCTTACACAGAGGTGTTATTGCTTAAGAAGTAGGTCAGCGCCTTTATTCTGGGAAAATTGCCACCAAAGTGACAAGATTCAGGCTGTTTCAAAATTTCATGCTACATTAGAAAGGTGAAATTCAGCGAAGCACTATGTGACTCAGGAGCGAGCATCAATTTGATGCCTCTCTCCACTTTCAAGAAACTTGGTCTTAAAGAATCCCGGAGGAGTAACATGACAATACAGCTTGCAGATAATTCTGTTGTAAGGCCTTATAAGATTTGTGAGGATGTTCTGGTCAAAGTGGACAGATTTGTATTTTCGGCAGATTTCATGGTGATGAAAATGCAAGATGAGAAAGGAAATGAGTTGCTTCTTGGTAGACCCTTTCAGGCTACATCTGACATTATTCTGGAAATGGGTAGAGGTCAGTTGACCATGGGCATAGCAGATGAAAGATTTGAAATAAAGATGCCAGCTGACTCACAATCATCACAAGAGAAAGGACAGTGTAGAAAAATTAGACACTTTGATCACAACATTTCCTTTTGTCTAGGGAAACCATTTCTTGATATGTCTCACATCATGATAAAGGTAGATAAGGGAATACTTGTTGTGGACATCATGGAACAAACAAAGGTGGTTTCTCTTGTTAAAGTTGTGGGTTATCCCAATGATGAAGAAGAGGAAGTCCCACCTTCTACTAAGGATGATGCTATAGCAGTCTCCATGCTTGACTCGTACCCACAATTACCTCTTGAAGCTTTCTTATTTAACATCATGGATGATTGGATGAGAAACACATCATTGCAAGAATGTGTGAAGATGCTTCCAGTGCTTCCTTGCTACTACTCCAAGCACTATGAAGAACTAGGACCGCTGCCACCACCGCTTCAATCTTCTTTGGTCAGTTCGCCAGATTTAGAGCTAAAGTTGCTGCCCCCTCACTTGGAATACACATTCTTAGCGGTTGATGCAAATCTACTGATGATCATTTCGGCATATCTGAGTGCCACTGAGGAAGAGCAGTTGATGATTGTGTTGAAGAATCACCGTGGTGCATTTGGGTGGTCAGTTTCTAACATCAAGGGGATCACCCCTACTCTCTGCCAACACAAGCTTCGGCTCGTTGAAGGAGCCAAACCTGTGATTCAGCCGCAACGTCACCTCAACCCCATTATGATGGATGTCTTCAAGAAGGAAGTGATCAAGCTTCTCTCTGCGGGCATCATCTATGCTATTTTAGACTCTACATGGATGAGCCCAACATAGGTAGTCCCTAAAAGGGGGGAATCATGGTAACTCAAAATATTTTGAACGAGCCTGTCACCACCCGATTGGTAACCGAGTGGCGTGTTTGCATTGATTACCGTCATTTAAATTCTGCCACTTTGAAAGATCGGCTGGTTGGCCGCTCTCACTTTTGCTTTTTAGATGGCTATTCCAACTATAACTAGATTTCCATAGACCCTAAGGACCAAGAGAAGTATACCTTCACTTTCCCTAATGGGACTTTCACATATCACCGTATGTCATTCAGTTTGTGCAATGCACTGACCACTTTTCAGCGTTGCATGCTTGTTATCTTTTCAGATATGGTAGAGCATTATCTAGAGGTTTTCTGGATGACTTTTCCATCTACAGTGCGTCTTTTGATGAGTGCTTATATAATCTAGACAAGGTGCTACAAAGATGTGAGGACACACATTTAGTCCTCAATTGGGAAAAATGCCACATGATGGTTAGTGAAGGCATAGTGCTTGGACACAAGGTGTCTAGCCAGGGACTGGAGGTAGATCCAGTGAAGATTGAGGTTATTTCCAAACTACCTGCACCGAACTTGGTGAAAGGGGTGAGGAGCTTCCTTGGTCATGCGGGGTTTTATCACTGATTTATCAAGGATTTTTCTACAATCACTAAGCCATTATCAGAATTTCTTGATAAGGATGCAGTTTTTTATTTCAATGACAAATGTATGCATGCCTTCGAGGTTCTCAAGAAAAAGTTGATTTCCGCGCCGATTGTTCAAACGTCAGATTGGAGTAAGCCCATTGAGCTTATGTGTGATGCATCAAATTTCGCCGTGGGGATCGTTCTTGGGTAGCACCTTGAGAACAAACCCACAATTATTTTCTATGCTTCTAAGACTATGAATGATTCCCAACTTAATTACACCACCACAGAAAAAGAATTTCTTGTCGTGGTTTTTGCATTCAAAAAATTTAGGAAATATTTAGTGGGGTCTAAAGTTGTGGTATGGACAGACCATGCCACTATAAAGTACTTAATGGAAAATAAAGATGCCAAGTCTAGACTCATTTGGTGGATCCTACTCTTGTAAGAATTTGACATTGAGATTAAGGACAAGGCGGGCATTGAGAATGTGGTTGTGGACCACTTGTCTCGGTTAGAGCAGGTAGATGAGAGAGATATTAACATACCCATTATCAAGACCTTCCTAGATGAGAAAATCCTTTCTATTCAATCTAAGGACCCATGGTTTTTGCATATAGTGAATTATCTTGCATGCAAAGAACTCCCGAATGATTGGACTTACCAAGAGAAAAAGAGGCTTTTCCATTCTTTGAGATATTATTTTTGGGATGACCCTATTCTTTTGAGATAGTGTAGGGTTGGAATTTTATGTAGGTGTGTACCCGAGAGAAAATATGATAGTGTGCTCAGTCACTGTCATACATTGCCCACCGGCGATCATCATGTGAGCACGAGGACAGTGGATAAGGTATTAGAGAGTGGCCTTTATTGGCCCACACTTTTTTGAGACACCTATGATTATGTGAGGAGGTGTGACTCATGTCAAAGGGCAGGTAACCTCTCAAAATGGCAAGAAATGCCCCTCCATGTGTTTCAAGAAGTTGAGGTATTTGATTTGTTGAGCATTGATTTCATGGGACCCTTTGTGTCCTCCAATTCTAATTTATATATCTTGCTTGTTGTTGATTATGTGTCGAAGTGGGTAGAGGCAATACCCACAAGGACTAACGATGTTGTGGTAGTGTGCAGGTTCGTGAAAAAGAATATCTTTTGTAGGTTTGGTGTGCCACGGATGATCATAAGTGATGGTGGCACCCACTTCACGAACAAGAAATTCGCTGCACTATTGAATAAATATGGGGTCAAGCATAATGTAGGTACCCCATACCACCCACAGACGCAAGGCTAAGTGGGGGTGTCCAATAGGGAGATCAAGAAGAACTTGGAACACATGGCTGCCTCTTCTAGGAAAAATTGGAGTGCACTACTACCAGATGCACTATGAGCATATAGGACCACATTTAATATACCTATAGGAACCATGCCTTTTAGGTTGGCTTATGGGTGGGCTTGTTACTTTTCGGTGGAGTTAGAGCACAAGGCACATTGGGCACTAAGGAAGCTAAACATGAACATTGATGATGTAGGGAGAAGGCAGATGCTAGAGCTCAATGAATTGGATGAGCTAAGGATGAATGCATACGAGAAATCGAGGATCTACAAGGAGAGGACAAAGCAAATACACGATCACCACATTCAATTGTGATTTTTCAAGAAGGATGATAGTGTGCTATTGTTGAATTCGAGATTGAAGTTGCATCTTGGGAAATTGAAATCCCGGTGGAGTGGACCCTTTGTGGATGAGGGGGTGCGGCCCCATGGTGCTATCATTGTGAGAGATGGTGCAAGAACATTCTTGGTGAATGGTCAAAGGCTGAACCAGTACTATGGGAAAGACTACGCAAGGAAAGTTCATGAGATCAAACTAATGGCACTAGAAGAGGAATGAGGAGCATGATTGTGTCTATCCCAAGACATTAAATGAGGCGCTTGTTGGGAGGCAACCCAACCTTGGTAAATTACATGGTTATCTCTTTAAATTTTTCATATTCTGATTGGACCTCTAAATAGTTTGAGACTGTTTGGACTCAAACGGTCTCAAGACAGTTTGGTCCAAACTACCTTGAAACTGAAAGGATCATCTAGGGTTTTCTTCAACCAATCAATATGGGTTTGCTTTATTGAATCATTCATCAATTGGACCATTGGGAGTTCATCAATTTATAACCCTTGGATCTCCAATCATCCATCACAGCCCTTGGCCTCCAAACGGTCTTGAGACCGTTAGGACCATCAACCAAGAAATTGATTCAATTCAAATAGGTTTTCAACACTTCAACCCGAATAGAGTTTCTGAGTCAATCAATTAGAACCATTGGATCAACATCCAACTACATCAACAAGTATGTCCAAATGTTCTTGAGACCGTTTGATCCAAAACGGTCTTGAGACCGTTTGGTTTCAATTGGTCTTGAGACCGATTGGTCTCAAGTTGAAACCGTTAGGACATGATATTTCTTGAGGTGTGTGCTAAGATGAGATCATCATCTTCAAGCTACAAATCTTGAAATTTGTTGTGATCTTTGGGGTGATTTCAACAATTAATCAAAAGGAAATTTGGGAAAGAAAAAGGAATCAACATATGATGAAGAAATGAAATCAATAATAATATTTGAGAGTTCAAGTTATATAACCCCCCTTCAAAGTTGAATCCAAGCTTCACATCTTTAATGGTGAATGAATCTTTCTCAACTTCCTGAGGTCCGCCCTCAATTCTTTGAGTGAAAAGAATCGCTAAGGTTGAAGATTGAATGGAGAAATGAAGAAAATAAGCATTGAATTTTGATTTCCACCATGAAATCAAGGTTGAAGATGATTAAGGAGCTCACCTATAGGTTGGGGTACGTCCTCCTATTTCTCCTAAGCTCCCTTGTGTTCGTCCAAAGCAAGGAAAGAAAGAAGAGTCGAAAAAGCCTTTCATGTAGGTGAAAGAATGGAGTGTATATAAGGGAAATTCAAGAGAGAGAAAGTGTTATCAAAATCCTTCACTTCCCTAAATTGGTTCCATTTATCCCCCTCACTTCCTTGCATATGAATCCATCATCCTCCCTTTATAAATCCTCTTCTTTATCAATGAATTAAAAGAAAACGATTAAGCACCTTAATCAATATAATAATAATATCCAAAAATTAGTAGATATTACTTTTTCTTTAACTATTGTGAGTGGGCTCTCCACTCACTTTAGATATTTCGGTGCCATTACAAGGCACAAGGAAGTCCATAATTATATAAATTCAACCATCACATTTTTGGTTGAAGGGCACTTCTATTAATATATTTACTTTTGCATTAAATTGAATTAGGGTTTCAATTATGCTTAAATCTTGATTATTTTAATATCAAGTTTCTCTCTCATCCAAAGAGATTCAAATGAGACGCCCCTCTGATTTTAATGTCTCTAATTGATACCAAGAAACATTAGGGACTCACTAGAGGTGGTATTTTGCATATTGAAACCTAGGTTTTGGGTAAATTGCACATTACACCAAAACTAGGTTTTAATGCACAAACCTTGCTTAATAAGCTCTTTCTTGGTGCTCAGGCTTGTGGAAGCCAAACCTAAACATCATTCTCATTCTTATGATGCTTCAACACTTGAGGAACATTTTATCATGTAACATTTGCATGTTAACCCCTCAACTTGGGTAATTTGCACTTTAGTCCAAAACAGGCAAAACATTGTTTTCAACATTATTCAAAAAGCATTAAAATTGAAACATAAGTTCCTCTTGAGCCTTAATTACTTTTCAAAAGATAAGAGCAAGCATATAATTAAAACATCTAGGGTTAAAGCATAACCCAGGTCAGGGATGTTAGAAATTATCCACCCCTAACAGGGATTTCGTCCCCAAAATCATCAAGAGAAAATAGAAGGGTACTTCCTCCTCATCTCTTCCTCTAGATCCCATGTAGCTTCTTCAATGCCACAGTGATTCTAGAGAACTTTCACAAGACATATGTCTTTCTTTTTTAGCTTTTTAATATTTTTATCAAGGATCATCACATGTCCTTCAACATATGATATATCATCATTTAATTCTACCTCCACAGGTTGAAAAACTAACTTTGTGTCAGGATGACACTTTCTCAGCATGGATATATGGAACACTGCATGCAACTTATGCAGCTCAGGTGGCACCTCTGGCTTATAGGCTGCCTTTCCAATCTGTTCAATGATTAGATAAGGCCCCATAAATCTAGGAGCTAACTTTCCCTACTTTCCAAATCTAAGGACACCTTTCCAAGGCGAGACCTTGAGATATACTTTGTCTTCAACTTGGAATTCTAAAGGTATTCGTCATTTGTCGGCATACAACTTCTATCAATCATGTGCACTCTTTAATTGTTGTTTTATTATTTTAATCTTCTCAGTTGTCTGTTGCACTAGCTCAGGACCCAAAAGTTGATATTCTCTTATTTCATACCAACATAAAGGAGATCTACAACATCTACCATATAATACTTCATATGGTGCCATATCAATATTGTGATGATAGCTATTATTGTAAGAAAATTCTATCAAGCTCAGGTGTAGATTCCAACTCCCTACAAACTGAAGGACACATGCCCTAAGCAAATCCTCCAAGGTTTGTATGGTCCTCTCAGATTGTCCATCTGTCTATGGGTGAAAGTCAGTACTAAACCTTAACTACATACACAAAGCTTTATGGATTCACTCCCAAACACGACTCGTGAACTGGGGACATCTATCAGAAACAATAGTGGTTGGAACCCCGTGCAACCGCACTATCTCATCTATATATATGTGTGTAAGCTTCTCAGTATTTTAGGTTGTTTTGACAAGAAGGAAATGTGTTGTATTAGTCAACCTATCAACTATCACCCATATGGGATCATGACCTTTGGTTGTTCTAGGCAAACCAACCACAAAGTCCATGGTCACATGATCCCATTTCCACTGTGGTATAGGCAAAGGTTCTATTGTTCCTGCGGGCTTTTGATGTTCAGCTTTAACCTACTGACACACCGAACACCGCATAACAAACTCAGCTAGATCATTCTTCAATCTTGGCCACCAATACATATCCTTCAAGTTACGATACATTTTGGTGCTCCCTGGATGCATTGCATACATAGAAGAATGAGCTTCTTCCAAGACTAACTTCTCTAAGTCATTGGCATTAGGTACTACCATCCGACCATGGTAACAGACTACCTGATCCTCTGACTCATGAAAGCCATCCCATTTCTCACTACCATACTCTCACCTAATCTGCTGAACCACAATATCAACTTGATGTGCTTCTTTAATCTACTGTCTCAGAGTAGGTTACACTTGCATCTCAGCTAACAACCCGACTAACAACGATACCTGAAGTTGTATATTGTTTTGCCTCAAGGAGATAAACATATCTCTTTTAAAGCACACTAAGGAGTTCAATTG
Organism: Alisma plantago-aquatica; assembly: GCA_963693085.1. Lineage (NCBI taxonomy): Eukaryota > Viridiplantae > Streptophyta > Magnoliopsida > Alismatales > Alismataceae > Alisma > Alisma plantago-aquatica. The sequence continues at coordinate 1,296,861,627 of OY856411.1, forward strand.
TGCTTTATCTAAGGCTGGTGAAGATGATTTCCTTCTTAGTGCATCAGCCACTACATTGGCCTTCCCTAGATGATAATCAATTGTACAATCGTAGTTCGTGATTAACTCCATCCAGCGATGTTGTCTCATGTTCAACTCATATTGTGAGAAGATATATTTTAGATTCTTATGGTCTGTGAAAATCTGGAAAGTTTCTCCATAGAGATAATGTCTCTAGATCTTCAAAACATGAACCACAACAGCTAGCTCTAGATCATGTGTCAGATAATTCTCCTCGTGTTTCTTAAGCTATCGAGAGGGAAAAGAAATCACTTGATTATCCTACACCAACACACATCCTAGACCATTCTTAAATGCATCACATAAAACTATGTACCCCTTCCCTTGCTCAGGTAACACCAGCACAAGTGCACTTGTTAACCTTTCTTTCAATAGCTGGAAAGAATGTTGACACTTGTCATTCCAGATAAAAGGAACCTCCTTCCTGGTCAACTTGGTTAGGGGTAAAGCTATAGAACTGAAGTTCTTAATGAACCTCCTGTAATAGCCCGCGAGTCCTAGGAAACTGCATATCTCCTTTGGTGTATTTGGTTGTTCCCATTGTAGGACATATTCTACCTTCTTAGGATACCTAAGGCAGATACCTGAGGCAGATATTACATGTCCTAGAAAAGAAACTTCTGGTAACCAGAACTCGCATTCGCTAAACTTGGAATACATCTTATGCTCTCTTAGCAAAGTTAAATCTTGATGGAGGTGTTGTTCATGTTGTTGAGTATCTCTACTATATATCAAGATGTCATCTATGAAGACTACTATGAACTGATCAAGAAAAGGTTGGAAGATTCTATTCATGAGTTCCATGAATGCAGCTGGTGCATTAGTTAGTCCAAACGACATAACAATGAACTCGTAGTGACCATACCTTGTCCTAAAGGCAGATAGGTACGTCACTCTCCTTGATACACAACTGATGATATCCTGACCTCAAATCTATCTTAGAGAAGATAGTTGCACCACGCAACTGATCAAACAGGTCATCGATCCTTGGCTGAAGATACTTGTTCTTTATGGTTACTTTATTCAACTATATGTAATCAATGCATAACTGCATAGATCCGTCCTTCTTCTTAACAAAGAGAACCAGAGCACCCCATGGTGAAGTTCTCGGTCGGATAAAACCTTTCTCAAGACACTCCTACAGCTGTTTCTTGAGCTCTGCCATCTCAGTAGGTGCCATTCTATACGGTGTTTTTTCTATTGGTTGCGTGCCTGGGATTAGATTAATCTCAAAATCAATCTCTCAGGGCGGAGGAACACCTATAAGTTCCTCAGGGAACACATCTTCAAACTCCCTAACTATCAGAACTTCAGAAAGATTATGGTTCTCCATTGTGGTGTCTACCACATGTGCCAAGAATGCAAAGCATCCTTTTCTCATCAGCTTCTCAGCTATCATAGCTGACACAAGATAGGTTGGAATAATCTTTCTATCTCCCTAAAAGATCCATGTGTCATCATCATCTGCGAACACATCTTGCTTGGATTCAAAATCCAAGACAACCTTATACTTTTCTAGGGTGTCCATCCCAAGAATTATATCTAACTCATGCATCTCAAGTGGTATAAGATCCACCTAAATGTGATGTTCAGAAAAGGAAAGAATGCTGGGAGAACATACCTCCCATAGTACTACAGATCCCAGCAAAGGGGTTTCTAATAACAATCTATCTGTCCTGTGAGCAACTGTTATATAGCAGTCAAGTATCACTTCTCTTGTGACAAAGGAATGCATAACACCTGGATCAATCAAAACAAATACGAAGCAGGATGAAGACATATCAGAATGAAATAGTTCCATCTGACCTATCACAACTCGAGGGTTGACTACTGCTTTAGGTTGATTCATCGCATAGAATCTCGCCGTTGCTTGTTGTTGACCCTATGCTCGGTTGTTGGGTGCTGACGAACCAGCTTGGGATTCTTGTCCACGTCCTCTAGTGCCACTCGAAAGTTGTCACCTCTGAGAGCCTTACTGACTCTGCCTCAGAGGTTGAGTCACACTTACATCTCTAGCTCGACAATCTTTCATCAAATGCCCCATCATTCCGCATATAAAATAGCCTCTGCTCCCCCTCTATGGCCTGGAAGGTCCTATTACTGTTACTTATGTTGAGATGTGGGCTCCCTCTAGTGGTAAACTATGACCTATACCCCTACTTGACGTCCATTGCGTCTAGGTATAGAATCTTGGTGGTGCTATTGGTGTAGAAAATCTCAGTTTCTTGAAATTTTCAGACCTCTATCCTTGAAACTGAGTATGCACCTTCTTACTCTTAGTCTGACGCTTCTCAATCACTGACCTTTCTATCCGTATCATAGACTCCACAAAGGTGGAAAACCTCTCCCTGTTCTCTAAGGCAGACACAAGAGTGGTCAAATCAACATTCATCCCCTTCTCAAAATGCCGAATTCTCTCTTCATCAGTAGCTGCCATATGTGGACAGAATCATAAAAGCTCCATGAACTTAGCTTCATACTCACTAACGTTCATTGGTCCTTGCCCTAACCTCTCAAACTAAGAGATCTTCTCATCTAGATACGTCTTGGGGAAGTATTTACTGATGAATTCTCATTAAAATTCTTCACATCCGATTTCAACACCTGGCCTCTTGCCCTCTTCTATTGTCCACCAGTGGCCAGCACTCCCTTTTAGAAGGTACACTACATGCCTCACCTTCTGTGCTTTAGGGATATTGAGGATTCTAAAGGACTTTTCCAACTCAGTCAACCACAGGTCAACATTTGCTGGGTCAGTTGTACTAGCATAATTTGTGGCTCCAACTCGGCAAAGTCGTTCGAAAGTCTTACCGGCTCCTTATCCTTCATTATGGGCTGGTGCCCTTGATGCAGGTGGTGGCATCCTATTCACCATATGCGTCATGGTTGCCATGAACTTCCCAAATAGAGTATGGAAGGTTGGGCTCTCTATTGCAGCTTGATTAAGTTGGGGATGTTCAGGTACTAGTTCCTCCCTAGTCTGGTCCCTTGCACCTCTTCCTGGTGTAGCAATGCTTCTCTCAACAACATATTCTTTATGTGATCCAACCATCTTTAAGTTCTTCTTCTCCTCCTATCTGAGCAGAAGACACAATCAGATGAACTGGAAGATACTAGAACAGACTCAACAACCTTAATCATATGTCTTTGTAGACTCAGCGAACCTAGAGCTCTGATACCACTAATCTGTCACGTCAGACACCAAACATCGGATAATGATAAATGTGGAAGCAATCATTAACATTGGATTACTAAAAATCACTAAAAATTAAAACCATTTATAAAGAGATCCAAACACAGGAAAACCATAAGTACATATCTTGTACCATCCCTTCTCGAGGATTACAAACATCAACTGCTCTATTAAAACTATACACAGGCAGCATAAGAACCTCGAGGCATCAAGCCAAAATCTCATATCGATTCATTAAAAGTACTAACTACTAACTCCGAGGACCTGAGAGTATAGAGATGACACATAGGACTCCCTATACAAAAAAAATATGATAGCCAGTGCCTCCACTTGTAATATCACTGATGTCCCTGTTGTTGTTGTTGCTACTCATCCCCTGCTATAGGGTTTCTTCCTCTTCTTCTACATCTACCTAAAAATGTTGGATCCCATGGGGGTGTGACAATTGAAATTGTCCCAACGAGAGATATAACTCTCTGCCAAAAACATTATTATTGCAGTTTCATAGAATAAAAGTGAATTGTGGAATCATATATACCCACCTTAGGGTTTCCTTTTTAGTATGACATTCTCCATCGCTTTTTCCCTAACCCTGGCATACCCACCTTAGGGTTTCCTTTGCCAATGACTTAAGGCCACCTTCTCAATCCTGAGATTGGTGTCTGGGGGTCACCACTCATGATGCCCACTAGTCATGCAATATCATAGGCCACCTTCTCATTCCCGAGCTTGGTGCCTGGGGTCACCACTCAAGGTGTCCATTGGTCTACCCATCTGGGCCTGACCTTTGGCATCATCCATCAGGGTGGCATGTAAGTGAGAGAATCCATGCTTATATTATTAATGTGATAATCATAGTGACTTTATAGGTTGCAAGTATGAACATATAAATTGATATTTTGCATTCAATGCAATTAACCATTCAAAAAATCCTCGAGAAACTAAGGCGGTTATTCATAATTAACCACATACCTGATTTGTAGATTCAACAAGCTAATAACGATTCCAAGCAAGCAATTAATCCAAGAAGCATTTCAACAATCAAAGAATTCCTAAAAAGCATACGTAACGTATTTACCACACTTTACCAAGAATATATCTATTTAATTGACTTGGATTCACTTTCTAGGGTTTCTAATCCGAATTGGGGTTTTATTAGGGTTCTTTTGATCTTTTTACAACTCTCCTCATTTATACCCTAGAACAGCTGTTCTAAGTGCAAAACCATCACATATTCACATTAGAACCTTTTATCATCTTAGGTTCTTTCCGGATTAACAACTCGTAGTTCATTATGATCTAATTCACCTACGAATTCCATTAATTCCAACTTTATCCATTAGAAAACCCTAATTATCAAATTAAGGGTATCTATCCATGATTAGGAACATTTTATATTCAAAATATCTTAGAACCATCATTTAACAACATATTATCATATTTTTCGAATTAAATATGATCTTATCCTCTTTTACCCTAAATTAGGGTTTCTAAGTGCTTATTCACCCATAATTGGTGTAAAACCCTAAATAATGCAATAGATCATCTAGATCATGTTCAAGTACAGCATTAACGTTTCAACAGGTTACTATTACTTAATTTCACCAATTAAGCATCATGAACCTAGCCATTAATTACAATTATGGTTTCTAAACATAATTTCAAAGTACTTTTCATTAACTTAGCACACTTTTGCAAATAGGTACGAAATCAGGTTCTCAAACTAATTTTAATGTGTTCCTCATATTTTTCTAAGCAACTTTCATGTATAAACATTTTCCATCAGATATTCCTAGCTAATTCTATTAATTTTGCAAAGAAAAGCTATTTTCTGTAATTGATCAGAGAGGGAGAAATACCGAAAATTTCGGATCATTTGATCGGTGTGCCATTGGTCCACTGATTAGATCTAACACCCCACATCGATTCCATCCACTTACTCAGTTGCGCACCCTGCCCTTTCAGTCGATCCGTTGGATCGTGCTTGAGTCTACGATGGTCCCAAATCTGAGGGCTACTGCTCGTCTCCTTCTTCTTCTTCTTTTGCTCTTCATATCATGGCGGCACCATGATGGAAGCTTTTCCTAAGAGAGTTTGATTGAGAGAGAGAAATAAAACTTAGACCTAATAGGTGTCCGCTCGAGATTGCTAGGGTGTTAGGAATCGAGCGATGGTCTATATATAGGACTAGGGGCAGTTCTTTTAGGGTTTCTATCCTTGCCGCCACCCTTGCTTCTAGCCCAATTGGGTGTTTCCTCCATACGCGACGAAAGGTTTCCAAACTATGATCGAGAAACTTCGATTCCCTCTCGCGGACCCAAAGGACAAGTTTTCATGCTCGCACAAGCATTGAATCAAACAGAAAACAAAGGGGAAAGTTCCCCTATTTCATGGCTAGAGTTTGAGTCATGCTGGGACTCAGACGATGAGTGGTGCCCATTGGATTAAGATCCAACGGCCCACATCACGCCCGTCCTATCAAAAAGGAAACTATTTTCCTAATTTCAAAGATAAATCACAAATTGAAGGATAACTTGTAAAAGCAATAACTCCCAAACCAAGTATCCAATAAATCCCAAATTTGTAGGGGAAGTCCATAATGACTTAATCTACCTATCTACCAAAATTGGGCTCATTATCTCAAATAAAACGTTCCTTTTCTTTAAGTGCAAGATATCTCTTAATTATATATATACTTTTCACCTATTTTCTCTTTCCTTTGTTGTTAAATTATTATTTTGAGTTCCTTGAACCTCAAGGAACCTTAATGGCTCGAAATCCCCTCTTGGGAATATTTCCTTAACCTCTTTCCTTATCTTTCATCCCTTTTCTTATTATTTTACTTTTTCTTTATTAAAATATCTCTTTTTGAGTATTTCTCTTTATCTCTCTTTTATTTTCCTTATTTGGAGTTCCTTTTAACATTAGAAAACATTTGGATACGAAAATCCACCAAGATAACTCAATTATACCTTTTTCCACATGTTTTCTACATTTTATCATTATTTTCAATTTCTTTCTTAACAAGGAGATACTTAATTGATCTTTTATTTTCTTATTGCATTTTCTATGCAACTTTGGACTCCTTGGAACCCAAGGAACCCATGTGGCAGGAAATCCACTTTTGGATTAAGTTCTTTTGCCTTCTAGAGGTTTCCAAACCTTTCTTTCCTCAAAAACTTCATTATTCATTTACTAATTGAAATTCCTTGTTATTGGGCCCAATAGCCAATAAATCCCACAACACAATCATCAAGGCTATTGTGAACGAAATTCATGCATTCATTCCAAAGACATCATTATTTGTTCATTTATCTTTATTATGAGAAATCACATTTCTCGTCAAACGAACCCAAAAATTGGGGTTGTAACAAACATGTTTTCTAGGCTATCACTTAACACATGGTGAAGGGTAGGCCGATACTATGAAGGTTTGAAGATGTATGAGAATAAGGGTCTAACCTGATATGCAAGCCCTAATTTTGCGCAACTCGATATATGTGACAAACACATACACCTCATGCACGATATGATGATGAGGATACACCTCAAGCACAATATGGTGATCAAGGATACACCTCATGCACGATATGGTGATCAAGGATACACCTCATGCACGTTTTGGTGATGAGGATACACCTCATGCACGATATGATGATGAGGATACACCTCATGTACGATATGGTGATCAACCTACACCTCTTCTGCGATATGGAAGCACACATACACCTCTTGGGTGATATGGTAAGCACACATACACCTCTTGGGCAATATGGTAAGCATACATACACCTCATGCCCAATATGGTAAGCATGCACACACCTCTTGTTCGATATGGAAGCAACCACACACCTCTTGGGTGATATGGAAGAAAGAACACACCTCATGCTCGATATGGTGGAAGCACCTCAATCCAATATACTTGATTGAGTAACACATGAAGTGTGTTATGTCAAATGATACATTAAGATGTATAGATTTCAATGTATTTTGATAAATGTAGGCCTATGTACCTTTAGGAAAGGGTTGAGCCAACTTAATAAAGTATGATGTATTCTATAACCTAGTGAAGATAAGAAAGAAACTCGTACTTTGTGTGTTAATCATTCAATGAGCATACATTGATACCCATACATGTGTAGATCTATACATTAGGGTTTTGATTCTTAATAATATGAACTAGAGCATTGATTCTTGACAATATGAACTTGAAACCCTAATTGGTTAAAGAGGGAAACCCTAACCCTAATCGTTGAAAAGGGAAACCCTAACCCTAATAGTGGAAAGGTTGTATTTCTCTTATGTTGAATGGTAATGATGTGTACTTGATATTGCCTCTATCATGAAATACTAACCATGCTGGTATCATGAGATGATATGTATAGCCAGGTATGAGCGATGATGTTTCATATGATATAGATTAAATGGGCCTTGTGAGCCATGTGAAATACTTGTGCAACAAGTATTATGTATACCTAGGTCCGAGGACCTAGAGGTAATAGTTACCTAATAAGAGGTAACAATGTTCAGTGATGAACTGAGGGTTTGAATACCCAGATCTAGAAATGATGATGATGATAATGTTAAGGGATGAGAATTCTCAATAATGTGATAAGGGACTGAGATCCTGAGTGTTATGCATTCAATGTGTTCCAATGATTACAAAAGTACTTGACAAATTTAGTACACCTTTTTTGTAACATCTATTATAATTCTTGCTTGTAACTTGATTGATGCTAAAAGATATTGTAATACACCTACTTAATTAAGTAGAACCTTATCATGTAGTTGCCAATGCCATAGATCCATTCAGTGTCAGGATTTGCTGAATGGTGAAATGAGTTTAACTCGGAGAGCATATTTTTGAATTTGTAGGGTTGATGGATGAACATATCCTTACGTCCATATAGGGATTCCCATGTGATCTCCCTTATGAATACTAGGGTTGCCATGTGATCGCCCTGATGAAATGTATCGGGGATTGATGTGTGATCTCCCCAAAGAGAGTGCATACTACAGGTATAGCTCTTTAGAGAAGATGTCACTATACCCCAACAAGCTAGTTGTAGTTTGACATAATGTCACTTCCAGTGGTCTTGTACTAACCGAGACGGGTGAGGTCTTGGCAGCTGGCTCTTCCATTAACCTTGTATGGCACCAATGCTTTATGTAGTTGTGGTTGGTTGGTGCATGAGTGGTATACCTCATCTCCTCTTGGCATAAGTATGATTGTAAATGTGTAATCATCCATGTAGCGTATCTACTTAAGGATTGAATACAAAAACATTGGTTGATGTTATATTACTTCTATGCATCATAGTTGATAAATGTTATACATGTTCTTCATATTCCTTATAAAGAAAATAGATGATCTACAACTCTTTTATGGATTTAGTTGAACTATTTAAAACAATACTATTGCTTTGTACTGCAATTAAACAATGATTAAACATGCTTATTTACACAAAAGTTCCTCTGTTCAAATTTATACGGTTTACTTGTGATAATAATATTGTTGGCGGTGATTTATATCTCTCGCTGGGACTTTTGTCTCACCCCGTTGGTCCCAACATTTTTAGGTGTATGCGGACGAGGAGGTAGAGACCGTACTACATAGGGAGGAGAACAACAACAAGGGTGGTAGTAATATCTCAAGTTGAGTGTGTTGTCTATCATGTCTTGTCGATAGAAGACCAATGTGTCATCTTTGTATGCTCAGGTCCTTGGGAGTTTCTATGTACTGGTTTTATAAATGATATGAGATTTTGTCTTGTATGCCTTGAGGTTTTATGTTGCTTATGTATATGTTTGGGCAAAGAAACTAGTATATGATATCCTCAAGATAAGATGGTACAATGTATGTACAATGTAAACCATGATGTATATATTGTCTTGGTGCTTTCTTTAAGACATTCCTGGCAATAGATCTCTTAGCAAAATGATTTTAATGTTTAGTGATTTTCTTTAATCCAATGCTAATGATATTGTGTAGTAATTATGCCTTGTGGTGGCTCGGGTGGTCAGGTCATCCCAAAGTTTTGGTATCAGAGCCTAAGGTTTGCTGAGTCTACAGAGACATAGGATTAAGGCTGTTGAGTCTTTTCTAGTGTCCTCTAGTTTATCTTATAGTGACTTCTTCTCATATAGGGGAAGAAGTAAAGCTGAAAGATGGCTAGAGCACATGAAGAACATGCTACTGAAAGCAGTGTTGCTGCACTAAGAGGAGGTGCAAGGGATTAGGATAGAGAGGAATTAGTGCTTGAGAATCCCTAGCTTGATCTAGCCATGCTAGAAAATGCAGCCTTTCCTTCTCTTTTCAGGAAGTTCATGACCACAATGATGCATATGGCAGCTCAGATTCCAGCACCAACACCATCACCTAGGGCACCAGTTCCCATTGAGGGACATGGATATGGTAAGAACTTTGAGCGGTTTCACTGGGTACAAGCCACCAAATATGATGGTAAGAACTTTGAGCTGGAGAAAGCCTTTAGAATCCTTAGCATCCCAAAAACTGATAAAGTTAGGCATGTTGTGTACCTTTTAAAAGGAAGAGTTGGACATTGGTGGGCCATTGAAGAAGAGAAAAGACCTGGTGTTGAGGTCAGATGGTAGGAATTCTGACATGAATTTGTTAGTAGATACTTTCCCAAGACTTATTTGGATGAGAAAATATCACAGTTTGAGTGGATTAAACAAGGACCGATGAAAATTAGTGAGTATGAAGCTAAGTTTGTGGAGCTTCTGTGATTTTGTCCACACATAGCTACTATGGATGAGGAGAGGATTTAGCATTTTGAGAAGGGTCTGAACACTGAGTTAACCACACATGTAGCTACTCTAGATAATAGAGAGAGGTTTTCCACCTTTGTGGAGTCAGTTAGGTGGATATAGAGGTATGTGATTGAGAAATGTGAGGCTAATAATAGGAAAGCACCTTCCTAGTTACATGGATAGAGGACTGGAAGTTTCAAGAAATTGAGGTTTCCTACACTAGTAGCACCATAGAGGTTTAGTGCTCAAACGCAGTGCAGATCAAACAAGGGTAGAGGCCATAGTTTCATTCCAAGTGGAGCCTTTAGCACGACATCAATGTCAGTGATAGGACCATCTAGGCCATAATGGGAGAACAGAGACTGCTTCAAGTGTGGGAAGATAGTACATATGATAAAGGATTGTCCAGTTAGAGACAGGGAGGTAACTCAACCATCAAGGCAGAGTCAACAAGGCTCTCAGAGGAAATAGTTTAACAGTGGCCCACGAGGACATGGACAGGCGTCCCAAGCAGGTTCATCTACACTAAACAATAGTGCACGGAGTCAGCAACAAGCAACAATAAGATTCTATGATATGAATCATCTAGAGGCAGTAGTCAATCCATGAGTCATGACATGCCAGATGGAATTATTTCATTCTAATATGTTTTCATCCTGCTTCATATTTGTTTTGATTGATCCATGTGCTACACATTCCTTTATCACTCGAGAAGTGATTCATGACTGCAATATGACTGTCAGTTGTAGAGCAGATAATCTATTATTAGAAACTTTGTTAGTCGGATCTACAGTGTTGCAGGAGGTATGTTCTTCCTATGTTCTTTCTTTTTTAGAACACAACTTTCAGGTGGATCTTATACCACTTGAGATGCACGGGTTTGATATAATTCTTGGGATGGATACCCTAGAAAATTATAAGGTTGTCTTTGATTGTTGTTCCAAGCAAGCTATGTTAGCAAACAGTGATGAGATATGGGTCTTTCAAGGGGATAGAAAGATTCTTCCAACCTGTCTAGTGTTAGTAATGGTAGCTAAGAGATTTATGAGACAAGGATGTGAATCATTCTTGTCACATGTGGTAGACACTAAAGCAGAGAGTCCTAGTCTTTCTGAAGTTCTTGTTGTCAGGGAATTCAAGGATGTGTTTCCTGAAGAATTTCTAGATATTCCTCTACCTCGAGAGATTGATTTTGAGATTAATCTAATTCTGGGTACCCAACCTATTTCCCAAACACCTTATAGGATGGCGCCTGCTAAGATGGCAGAACAAAAAGAAATAGTTATATGAGTTGGTTGAGAAAGGTTTCATTCGACTGAGTACTTCACCATGGGGTGCTCCAGTTCTTTTTGTTAAAAAGAAGGATGGGTCTATGAAATTATGCATAGACTATAGATAACTTAACAAGGTGACTATAAAGAACAAATATCCTCTACCAAGGATAGATGATCTGTTTGACTAGTTGCATGGTGCAACTATGTTTTCTAAGATAGATCTAAGGTCAAGATATCATTAGTTATGTATCAAGGAGAGTGACATACTTAAGTCAACCTTTAGAATAAGATATGGTCATTATGAGTTTGTAGTTATGTCATTTGGACTAACTAATGCACCAGCTGCATTCATGGAGCTGATGAATAGAATCTTCCATCCATTCCTTGATTAGTTCATAGTGGTCTTCATAGACGACATCCTGATATACAGTAGAGATGGTCAACAACATGAACAACACCTTCATCAAGCCTTGACTTTGTTGAGACAACACAAGCTATATGCTAAGTTTAGAAAGTGTAAGTTCTGGTTGTCAGAAGTGTCTTTTCTAGGATACCTTATATCTACTTCAGGTATTCATGTTGATCATAAGAAAGTGAAGTCTGTTGTATAGTGGGAACAACCCAAGACACCAACTGAGATTCATAGTTTCCTAGGTCTGGCAGGTTACTACAGAAGGTTTATTAAAGACTTCAGCTCTATATCATTACCCCTAACTAGGTTAACCAGGAAGGAGGTTCCTTTTGTCTGGAATGACAAGTGTCAGTGTTCTTTTTAGTTGTTGAAAGAAAGGTTGACTAGTGCACCTGTGTTGGTTTTACCAAAGCAGGGAAAGGGATACATTATTTTCTGTCATGCCTCTAAGAATGGTCTAGGATGTGTGCTAATGCAGAGTGATCATGTAGTTTATTTTTCATCTCAAAAACTTAAGAAACACGAGGAGAATCATCTGACACATGATCTAGAATTAGCTGCATTGATCCACGCATTGATGATTTGGAGACATTATCTTTATGGAGAAACATGTCAGATTTTCATAGAACATAAAAACTTTACATCTTATCACAGCATGAGTTGAATATGAGACAATGCCACTGGATGGAATTAATCAAGGACTACGATTTTACAATTGATTATCATCTAGGAAAAGCTAATGTAGTGGCATATGCACTAAGTAGAAAATCTTCATTTCCAACCATAGATAAAGCACAGTTGAATTCATTAATGTGCTTTGAACGAGACATGTTTGTCTCTTTGAGATAAATGAATGTATAGTTAGAAGTATCTTTGTTAGCAGGATTACTGGCCAAGATGCATGTGAAACCTACTCTAAGACAATAGATTAAAGATGTACAACAGGTTGATATTGTGATTCAATAGATCAGGTCAGAGTATGGTAGTGTGAAACGGGACAGTTTCCATGAGTCAGAGAATGAGGTAGTCTATTACCATGGTAGGATGGTAAGATCATTAATCTATCTATGTAATGCATCCAGGGAGTACTCAAATGTATCATAAATTAAAAGGTATGTATTGGTGGTCTGGTTTAAAGAAGGATGTAGCTAAGTTTGTTATGCAGTGTCTAGTGTTTTAGCAAGTTAAAGCAGAAGATAAGAAGCCTGTAGGAACATTGCAACCCTTACCTATACCATAGTGGAAATGGGATCACGTGACAATGGACTTTGTGGTTGGTCTACCCAGAACAGCTAAAAGTCATGATTGCATTTGGGTTATACTTGATAGGTTGACTAAGACAACACATTTTCTTCCTGTTAAAACAACCTATACTACTGAAAAACTTGCACATATCTACATAGATGAGATAGTGCGGTTACACGGAGTACCATCTACAATTGTGTCTGATAGATGTCCCTAGTTTACAAGTAATTTTTAGCACAACTTTTCACCCTCAGACTGATGGACAATCTGAAAGGACTATACAGACTTTGGAGGACTTATCTTAGGGCATGTGTTCTTCAGTTTGTAGGAAGTTGGGACTTACACTTGAGCTTAATAGAGTTTTCCTACAACAATAGTCATCACACTAGTATTTATATGGCACCATATGAAGCCTTATATGATATACATTGTAGATCTCCATTATGCTAGTATGGGATAGGAGAATACCAACTTCTGGGTCCTAAATCAGTGCAACAGACAACTAAAAAGATTAAAGTAACACAATAATAGTTAAAGGCTGCACAAGATAGACAGAAGTCATATGCCGATAAACGTCGTAGACCTTTAGAATTCCAAGTTGGAGACAGATTGTATCTCAAGGTCTCTCCTTGGAAAGGTGTTATAAGATTTTTGAAAAAGGGTAAGTTATCTCCTAGTATGGGACCTTAACCAATGACAACACAGATTGGAAAAGTAGCCTATAGGTTGGAGTTGCCACCTGAGCTACAAAGACTACATCTAGTGTTTCATATATCTATGTTGAGAAAGTTTCATCTTGATACAGAGTTGGTGTTGCAACCTATAGAGGTAGAATTGAATGAAGATATATCTTATGTGGAAGGTCCAATGATGATTCTTGACAGAAGAAATAAGAAGTTGAAAAAGAAAGACATAGTTCTTGTGAAATTTCTCTAGCATCACCGTGGTGTTGAAGAAGCCTCATGGGAGCTGGAGGAAGAAATGAGGAGGAAGTACCCTTCTCTTTTCTCTTGAAATTTTGGGGATGAAATCCCTGTTAGGGGTTGATAATTGTAACATCCCTGACCTGGGTTGTGGCATAAACTTGGAATTCTTGCTTAAGTAACTTGTTTTAATCTTTTGAAAAGTAATTAAGACTCAATGATAGTTTAATTTTTAAATTTGAGCTTATTTGCAATCTATTTGTGCATTATATGATAGTTTGGGTGTAAATTGCAATTTAACCAAGATGAGGGGTTATATTGCAATATGTCACATTTTGAACATGTTTCAATTGCTTTAGCATCATAAGAGAGATAATTATGCTAAGGGGTGGCTTGTAGAAAACCTAAGTTCCCAGTTAGAACTTGTTTGAATAATGATTGTGCCTTGTGTACCAGTTTTGGTGCAAGTTACAATTTACCCAAAACATAGGGTTGATATGAAAAATACCACATATAGAATGTCCCTACTCTCTTAGCATCAACTATAGGAGAGAGAAATAAGGAGTCACCATATTTGTATCACTTTTTGGTGGTGGCATTCTTGGTGATGAAAAGACCAAGAAGAGGGGGGTATTTGAAACCCTAATTGACTTGTATCGAGTTGTAGAGCTTATATGGGAGTGCCTATCGGCCAAGGAGCCATACAGCAGGTTCCATATCATTTTTTCAATTATTTTCCTTTTCCATGATAGGTTAATCACCTCAAGGAGGTGATGGATATCAGTTTGCAACTTTCCTTAGAAAAAGTGTATCAGTTTGTGAATAAAGTGATGTGGAGTTGAAATACCTTACTCAGCAAGATAACTAAGGGCTGAAATCTTATCCCTAGATTATCCTCAAGAGTTTTGCATGTCAAGATAAATATGTTTGCATGGACACGTATCAACCATGCATGGACACACGGAACCTAGTAGTGTAAAATGATGACACCTCTTATACACACTCTATCATGAGCCTCAAATATATATACCACTCCTTTCTCCTACTAGTGAATTTTTTGAACCTTATCACTCAATTTCTCTTAGATATCGTGCATAGTAGTAAGGAGCAAGGAGTATCTCGAGCCATTAAGCTTAAGGTGAAGCCATGGTCATCTTCAACCTTGGTTGAAGCATGAATCTCAGGTTGTTATTCTTTCTTTCTTTTCTTCTTCACCAAGTTATTAACTATGGTGATTCCTTGCATGTAAAAGAGTTGTGAACGAGTCTTGGATCTATGATAAGTTCATCTTTAACCTCATGAATGTGATGCTTTAGATCTTGGATCTTTGAAGTTGTTCTTGAGGTGGATTATATAACTTGAACCTAATAATGTTATTATTCACCATCAATCTTTCCATACTTGATGATCTACTTTCAATTTCGAGTTTTCTTGAATAATTGATGAATCCATGAGTTCTATTAGTGATATAGGACTATTGTCCATGAACTAGAATAGTAAGGAACGAAGTCTTGAGCTTGATGATGATGACATCATCATGGCTCAAAACGATATCAGGTTGAAGCACCTCTAACCCGATATGGTGTTGAAACCCGATATGGTGTTGAAACCTAATATGGTGATATGAAACTCAATATACCTTGGGACGCCACACCCCTATTGGTTTGTATACTTGGTTTGGTTTAGACTGACCTATTGTCTAGGCTATCTCTTAACACATGGTGAAGGGTAGGATGATACTATGAAGGTTTGAAGAGGTATGAGCATAAGGGTCTAACCTGATATGCAAACCCTAATTTTGAGCAACCCGATATATGTGACACACACATACACCTCATGTACGATATGATGATGAGGATACACCTCATGCACAATATGTTTATCAAGCATACACCTCATGCACGATATGGTGATCAAGGATACACCTCATGCACAATATGGTGATGAGGATACACCTCATGCACGATATGATGATGATGATACACCTCATGTATGATATGGTGATCAACATACACCTCTTGGGTGATATGGAAGCACACATACACCTCTTGAGTGATATGGTAAGGACACATACACCTCTTGGGTGATATGGTAAGCATACATACACCTCATGCCTGATATGGTAAGCATACACACACCTATTTCCCAATATGGAAGCAAGCACACACCTCTTGGGCAATATGGAAGCAAGAACACACATCATGATTGATATGGTGGAAGCACCTCAATCTAATATACTTGATTGAGTAACACATGAAGTGTGTTATGTCAAATGATACATTAAGATGTATAGAGTTCAATGTATTTTGATAAATCTAAACCTATGTACCTTGAGGAAAGGGTTGAGCCAACTTAATAAAGTATGATGTGGTCTATATCCTAGTGAAGATGAGAGAGAAACTCATACTTTGTGTGTTAATCATTCAATGAGCATACATTGATACCCCTACATGTGTAGATCTATGCATTAGGGTTTTGATTCATAATAATATGAATTATAGCATTGATTCTTGACAATATGAACTTGAAACCGTAATTGGTTAAAGAGGGAAACCCTAACCCAAATCGGTGAAAAGGGAAACCTTAACCCTAATCGGTGAAAAGGGAAACCCTAACCCTAATAGTGGAAAGGTTGTATTTCTCTTATGTTGAATGGTAATGATATGTACTCTATATTGCTTCTATCATGAAATACTAACCATGTAGGTATCATGAGATGATGAGCATAGCCAAGTATGAGCTATGATGTTTCATATGATACAGATTGAATGGGCCTTGTGAGCCATGTGAAAAACTTATGCAACAAGTATTATGTATACCTGGGTCCCAGGACCTACAGGTAATAGTTACTTGATAAGAGGTAACAATTTTTAGTGATGAACTAAGGTTTTGAATACCCAGATCTAGCAATGGTGATGATGATATTGTTAAGGGATGAGAATTCCCAATAATGCGATAAGGGACTGAGATCTTGAGTGTTATGCATTTAATGTGTTCCAAAGATTACAAAAGTACTTGATAAATGTATTACACCTATCTTTGTAAAATCTATTATAATTCTTGCTTGTAACTTGATTAATGCTAAAAGATAATGTAATACACCTACTTAATCAAGTGGAACCTTATCATGTAGTTGCCCAGGCCATAAATCCATTCAATTTTAGGATTTGTTGAATGGTGAAACAAGTTTAACTCAGAGAGCATATTTTTGAATATGTGGGGGTGATGGATGAACATATCCTTACGTCCATATAGGGATTCCTGTGTGATCTCCCTAATGAATACTAGGGTTGACGTGTAATCGCCTTGATGAAATGTTTTGGGGATTGATGTTTGATCTCCCCGAAGAGAGTGCATACTGCGGCTATAGCTCTTTAGAGAAGATGTCTCTATACCCCAGCAAGCTAGTTGCAGTTTGACATAATGTCACTGCCAGTGGTCTTGTACTGAATGAGACAGGTGAGGTCTTGGTAGTTGGCTCTTCCATTAACCTTGTATGGTACTGATGCTTTATGTATCCATGGTTGGTTGGTGCATGAGTGGTATACCTCATCTGTAACATCCTAGGATTTGAGGCCTTAGATAAAACACTCTTAAAAGGAATTATTCGACTACCCATATCACCAAGGTGCACCTCCTTTTTCGGGAGCCCATCACTAAAGAACTCCATAGTTAAGAGTGCTCAGCTTGGAGTAGTACTAGGATGGGTGACCAGTCGGGAAGTTGACCCCGACTTGTGCGTGGGTGAGGATAAAGCGCACAGTTAATGCTAGTGGTGGTCTGTGGGGCCAATCATCATTCCTGAAACTCTACTAGAACCTTGGGCAGTGGGCCCAGGCGTTACACTTGGTATCAGAGTCTAGGTTCCTCATTTAATCCTTAATAATCATTAAATTTTACATATTCCATAGAACCGAGGGAGTTATTAGAGGATTTTCTGAAAGACATAGGTGTCTAGAAAAGGATCACGTCTGGGGGCTGGCAATATTTTCCTCTGCACCGCTAGTCGGAATACGAGGACTCCCGGATTTATGTGACTGTCTGGCCAATGTCTTAGAATTTGACTCGAAATAAGATACCTTTAGGACTCTCTCATCTTGATCATCCCTTCTCATCACACATTCTATTATGGATTTTAAGAGTTAGGGTTTTTCTCTCTCTTCCTCACCCTCTTCAGGTATGGGTAAGTATGCTAAGGATTAAGGAATCCCCCATCAAATTAATAAAAGATATGTAATAAGACGTCATCGACATAAGTATAATTAGCTTAAAGGTATAGATTAAAGGTCGGTTTGCATGTTTTTATAGATGGCTCGTACAAAGATCGTTTCTATCCCAGTTGCCACCAACAGTGGTGGGCCTCCTCGCAAGGAGAAGGGGTCATCCAAAAAGAGGAAGTAGAACCATGGTGGTTAATCCTCAAAGAAGAGGAAGAAACTTGAAGAAACTGCTTATGAGACCCCCAACCCTGAACCAATACTTTTCAGCAACCTTGAACAAGAAGAGGGACCGGGATATGAGGAGCAACATGTGTACGAGGAGGTAACCCAGATGGAGGAGGACCAGTCTGGTGGTTTGACACCAACTATGGTGGTTCACACTATGGATGTGGTATGGATGGAGAAACAGAAATAGCTGACTGAGGCGATCCATGCCCTGGCCCTCAGAGACATAGCTAGAGGTGAGAACGGTGAGCCACTTCCTATTCGTCCTCGACTGGGAGCCACTATCTTGGACTTTGTCAAGATGAACATTGAGAAGTCTTGGGGAGAGGATAAGTATGAAGTGGTCGACAAGGCAGAGGCTTGGCTGCTTGCATTCGAGAATGGATTATGCATACTTGAGGTACAACTAAGCAAGAATGTCCTCTTTGCTGCTCACCTCCTGGAAGGAGAATCCAAGATATGGTGGGAGACACACATCATAGGCTGAGATTTGATAGAGGAACCAATGGCATGGGCTGACTTCAAGACGAACTTCACTGCCAGATTCATCCCTGACACAGCTAAGAAGGAAAAGGAAAGGGAGTTCACCAATATGACTCAAGGAAACTCATATGTGGCAGATTTTGGGCGCAAGTTTTGAATCCTAGAGCGTTTTGGGCATATGATGGATGAGGAAAGAAGGGTGGATCACTTCATAGAGCATCTTCACCCTACCATCAAGCCACATGTGATGGCAAGTAAACCTAAAACCTTTGCCGAAGCTTACAATACTACTGTGGACATGGAGAGGATAGTGATGCCTGCTCAAAATCCACCCAAGGGATATTTGGGTTTCACTGAAGGTACCCAAGGCCAGAAGAACCACCATAAGAAAGGTCAAGGGCGTAATCATGTCAAAGGAAAACATGGAGGAAAAGGGAAACCCCGTCAAGAGAACAAATGACCTCAATGTCGCACCTGTGGAAAGGGGTACATCGGAGAGTTCCACTACAAGAAGAAGAAGACATGCTATCGATGCCATCAAGAAGGACACCTACAATCTGTTTGTCCTCCTCATGATCCAAGAGGACCAGGACCAGTAGCAGGCCCACATGTGGCAGCCCCACCTATAGCTGTCGCCCCACCTGCTATAGAAAGAAGACAAGCTCAGCTGTTTTCTATTGATAATGAGGAGGCTTAAGCCAATGCTAATCGGTTGATTGAGGGTAATAACCCTTAGAGTTTTCTTTTATGTTTTAAGATAAGCATGTAATGATCTAATGTATTGTGAAAAAAATTGTAGGCATGCTTGAGGTCATTGGGACATAATGTAAAAGCTTTGTTTGACTCTGGATCTACTAATACTTTCATTTCAAGAAATCTTGCAACTATGCTTTGTTTGAATATCAAGGATTTAGGGTATGTATTAAATGTTACAACCCCGAGTGGTTGGATCTTTACATCACTTTTGAAAACTCTGGTGATACTTGTGAAATATCAAGAACGTGAGTTTCCTATAGACTTTATCCTGACTTTGATGTGATCATTGGTATGGATTGGCTTTATACTTATAGAGCCAATATTGACTGTAGGGAGAAGAAAGTGATCATTAAGAAACCAAGGCACCCACCTTTTGTCATTAGGGGTAGGAAAGATGCCACCACCATCCTGTATGTGTCAGCCTTGAAAGTAGAACGGATGATGAGTAAAGGGTGTCGAGCTTTCCTGGCAGTAGTTACTGAGCCAGAACCCAGGGTGCAACCCTTAGAAGAAAAAAAGGTAGTCAAGAGCTATGTAGATGTTTTTCCAGATGATCTACCTAAGATTCATCCTGAGAGAGAGGTAGATTTCTCCATAGAGCTAGCTCACGAGACAAGCCCTATTTCACGAGCACCTTATAGGATGGCCCTTGTGGAGTTTCTCAAGTTGAAGAAACAATTGCAGGAATTGCTAGACAAGGGTTTTATCCAGCCTAGAACATCACCATGGGGAGCACCAGTTCTTTTTGTAAAGAAAAAGAAAGGTTCGCTCTGAATGTGCATAGACTAACGGATGATCAATCAGGCTACCATTAAGAACAAATACCCTTTACCCCAGATAGATGACTTGTTTGACCAGTTAAAGTCAGCTCGAGTCTTTTCAAAAATTGACTTGAGATCAGGGTACCACCAGTTGAGGGTCAAAAATGAGGACATCCTGAAAACAACTTTTAGAATACGTTATGGCCACTATGAGTTTGTGGTTATGCCTTTTGGGTTGTCCAATGCACCCAGTGCTTTCATGAACCTTATGAATAGTGTGTTTCAACCATTCCTTGACTCATTTGTCATAGTGTTTATAGATGACATCTTGGTCTATTCAGATGACTTAGATCAACATTGAGACCACCTAAGTAAAGTCCTTGATATCTTGAGAAAGCTGAACATCTACGGGAAATTCTCTAAATGTGAGTTTTGGATAGACCGAGTCATGTTCCTCAGACACATCATCTCTGGAGGAACAATTGTCGTAG
Organism: Alisma plantago-aquatica; assembly: GCA_963693085.1. Taxonomy (NCBI): domain Eukaryota; kingdom Viridiplantae; phylum Streptophyta; class Magnoliopsida; order Alismatales; family Alismataceae; genus Alisma; species Alisma plantago-aquatica. The sequence continues at coordinate 1,296,882,444 of OY856411.1, forward strand.
ATCCAGCTAAAGTGTTGACAATTCGAGACTGGCCTACACCGAAGAACCCCTCTAAGATTCGAAGCTTCTTGGGGTTAGCAGGTTACTATCGACCCTTCATCAAGGATTTCTCAGAGACTATCTTGCCTTTGACCATGTTGTCTCGAAAGGATGTGAAGTTTGTATGGTCTGATGTATGTGAGTCTTGTTTCCAGGAGCTGAAGGAGAAGCTGACCACTGCCCCAGTTTTGACTCTACCACCAGGCAATGAGGTTTCATGATTTTCACCGATGCATCAAATATGGGACTTGGTTGTGTGTTGGAATAGGATCGACATGTGGTTCCATATGCCTCCCGACAACTCAAACCCAACGAGGTAAATTACCCGACACATGACTTAGAACTGGCTGTTATCATGCATGAATTGAAGATTTGGCGGCATTACCTGTATGGTGCTACTTTTGAGATCCTCACTGACCAGAAGAGCCTGAAGTACTTCCTGACATAGAAATACTTAAACCTACAACAACAACGTTGGATGGAGTACATGAAGGATTATGACTTCACCATCTCTTATCATCCAAGAAAGGTGAATGTCATAGCAGATGCTTTGATTCGAAAACAACTCAGGTGTGCATCTATATTGTCCAATCAGTGGAAGAGTTTAGAAGAGCTGGTAGAGTGGTCTCCCCAACAATTAGATGATCGAGTTCATTTAGACAACATCCAGATACAGTCAGAATTGTTGAGTGAGATTCTAGTAGCACAGTTGGCCAGTGGAGAACTTGATAAGATGAAGGGCTTGATGAAGAAGCCACAAACCCGTCTTTCATTGGGAATAGATGGGGGGTCAGATTTGAGAATCGCATATGGGTTCGTGAAGATTCACTATTGAATGAATGTATCCTACAAGAGGCTCATGGTTCTAGGTACACAGTGCACCCGGTAACTAACAAGATGTTTAAGGACATGTAGAGGTTTTTCTGGTGGCCAGGAATGAAGAGAGACATTGCGGCATATGTGGCCAGTTGTCTCACATGCCAAATGGTGAAGGATGAACACCAATGACCCAGTGGACTTTTACAGTCTATAGAGATTGCAGAATGGAAATGGGAGCATATCACCATGGATTTTGAGGTGGGTCTACCTCATACTAAGAAAGGTCATGATGCTATATGGGTTGTTGTAGATCGCCTTACCAAGTCAGCACACTTCCTTAACTTGAAGACCACTACCAAGGTATCAGACTTAGCTGAGTTGTATATCAAGGAGATAGTGTGTTTGCATGGCGTACCCAGTTCCATCATCTCTGATAGAGACCCAAAGTTTACTTCCAAACTATGGAAGCAAGTTCAAGAGGAACTTGGTACAAGGTTGAAATTCAGTACCACTTATCACCGCCAGACAGATGGTCAGTCAGAAAGGACAATCCAGACCTTAGAGGATTTGCTGAGAGCTTGTGTGCTCGATTGAGGTGGATCATGGGAGCAGTACTTACCATTAGCTGAGTTTGCCTACAATAATAGTTATCAAGCCAGTATCGGGATTCCTCTATATGAAGCTCTTTATGGGAGACTGTGTCGGTCACCACTTCACTAGGATGATGTGGGTGAAAGGACCCTGTTGAGGTCAGATGAACTCCAAGTGTATGCTGATAAAGTCTCTTTGATCAGGCAAAGGCTAAAGAGAGCCCAGGATCGACAGAAGTCGTATGCTGATGCAAAGCGAACTGACGTGCATTTCACTATGGGAGAGCATGTTTTTTCTAAAAACCAATCCACTCTGAGCTATAGCTAAGAACAGAGGAAAGAGTCCCCAATACGTGGGTCTGTTTGAAGTGTTAGAACGGATTGGTGAAGCCGCATATCGTTTGGCATTACCCCCTCAATATAGTATGATGCATGATGTGTTTAACGTGTCCAATCTGAAGCGATATGTGCATGATCTGAGCCATGTGCTGAGCATTGAACCCATTGAGCTTCAAGGGAAGCTAATTTACCCTGAGTTACCTTTGCGGGTTCTAGATACCAAGGTGAAAGAACTCAGAAAAAAGAATATAGAGATGGTAAAGGTTCATTGGAAGCACCATGGAGAGGATGAAGCCACATGGGAGCTGAAGACGAACATGGAAAAAGCATATCCTGATTTGTTTGATTGATTGTTGAATTTTGAGGGCAAAATTTCTATAAGGAGGGGAGAATGTTATAAGCTCATTTTTCTAAACAATGTAATGAGATTTGTAAATCTCCTTTAAAAAGACAAATGAAATAAGTGGTTGAATTATTTGTTTGAATTGAATGATTTTTGTGCATAATAGCCTTGTTTGTTTTCTTAATGGGCTTTATTGGCTATTGAGCCCAGTTGAGAAAGAAATAAAAAGAAAAGAAAAAGGAATTCAATTGGATAAAGGAATAAATTAGAAAATAGATAAAAGAAGAATAAAAGGCTAAGGAATATTTCTCAAGATGGAATTTCGAAATATTAGGGTTCCTTGACGTTCAAGGAACTCAAGATAACAATATAATGGCTAGGGAAATAGAAAATATGTGGAAAAAATAAATATTCAAGTGTTAACTTGAAACTGAAGAAAAGGACTCGTTTTCTTTTTATAATGATCCCAATTTTGGCATGATGGGAGATAAAATCATTAACGAGGTTCCCTCAAAATTTGAGATAAAAAAGAGTTATGAATTGACAGTTATGGCTTTTTCAAATTATCCTCAAAAATAGGATTTATCTTGAAAAATAAGAAAATCCTTTCCTGTTTTTTGAGCACGTAAGATGTGGGCCGTTGGATCTTGATCCAACGAGCGTCGTGCATCATTGAGTTCTAGTAGAACTGGGACTCTAGCTGTTTACATGGGGGGATTTTATCCCTCTATTATCTCTCAAACCAGCGCATGTGCACTCATGGAAAGTATTCCATTGAGTTTGGGAGAAGGAAACAAAGCTTCTCAACCCTGGATTGGCAAGCTTTTATTGCGTCTTGAGGAAACACCCTTTTGGGCTGAGGAACAGTTGGCGACGGGGATAAGAAACCGTAGAAGGATCCCCCTAGTCCTATATAATGTCCCCCACTCGCTTCCTCTCACCCTCACGAACCCAGACGGCTACTTCCCAAGCCCCAACTCTCTCTCTCTCTTGCTCGATTGTTCTCTCTCCGGTGAGGGATGCGCCTCAGCACCGCCGCGGTTCGAACAACAAGGAACGAATAGGACGACGAGCAGATACTGTTCGATCAAGGACCATCATGGAATGATGAGGAGATCCAACGTTCCCAGGGCCGACGCGCTAAGTTACCTCGCGAAGTGGAGGCACGCGACGCAGAGCGTCGGATCTAAAGGGCGGACCAACGGTGCATTGATCAAACGGCTGCAAAAAATTGGTAATTCACCCTCTCTAATCGAAATTACAAGAAAAAAGCTTTTTCTTGCAAAAATCATATATGTTTCTAAAAAACTCCGATGAGAAAATTTTATATATGAAAGTTTATTAGAAAAATACAAGGGACAATATAAAAATGGTTTGGTAACCTAGTTAAGTCTCGTTTTGCAAAATTGTATTAATTTGATAGAAAAAGGTATTAAAAGGTATTTGGAAACCTTGATTGAGTATAAAGGATGAATCTTTGTGATTTAGTAGGTTAATTTGAGAAGTATTAACCTGTTGAATATTAAAATAGAGTTTCAATCTGTTTTGCATGCAAAGTTGACTAATTTAGGGTTTTGAAGGATAATACATATAGAAACCCTAATTTAGGGTGAAAAAGGAGAAAAACCATGTTTATTTCAGATTAAGGAAATAAGTTACTAAATAATGATCCTAAGTCTGTTAGGAGTATTAAGATGAGAAATTTAAGATTTTTATGTAGTTTAGTTGAATTAGGGTTCATAATACTAAAAGTGGAGGCAAAACCCTAATTTCAAAGGAAACCCTAAAATTGGAATAGAAATCCTAAGAAATAAGATGAGCTTGGATAAATATTGATAAAAAGAAGTTTGTATGTTTATTTTAGGATTTCTATGCATATTTGCTTGCTTGATTGGGTTTTCTCTACATAGTTGATTTCATCTCCAAATCTACAGTTACATGTATGTGGTTACGCTTATGGTTAATCACTTTAGTTTCACCGCGATTCCCGGATGTTTTATTGGTTGCCTAAAAATAACTGCTTGGATGACTTTTATTTCATGCAACTATAAAGTGACTATGATTATCACCATAAATATATATACATGACTGGCACAGATCTTGATCCTCCTCTGTGGCTTTCCTAATGATGAAAAGGGTAACCTAGTACAAGGCCTACTTGTTAAGTAGGACATGAGGTTATCATGAGTTAGAAATTGGGCTACCCACGTGTAGTGCCATGAGACTCTTTAGCACACCATGAGTTAAGGAGTGGGCTACCTATGGGTAGTGCCATGTGACTCAACCCTAGAAATTAATTCACCTGTTAGGCAGGATCATGAGGGGTTTAATGGGGATCTACCATAAGGAAGGTAGCATCCAGGTTCACTGTAGGGACAACACTAGGTATAGATGGATTGAGTAGTTATGTTTAAAACATAAAGTTGTTTGTTAAATCATAATAATTATGTAAGTGGCTCATCGAACATGGCAAGGTATTATCTAGTCCAACTAAGGTTCCCTGACCCATACCTGAGAGTAGTGTCATGCTCAGTCTCTCTAAGATCACTCAACTCTATGGTTATATCATATGCATGAAATTCTATCTTTCCTCTTGGTCTAGGGTTCTCAAGTCACCTCATCGGGACTAGTGATCAACTTCAAGAGCTCTAGCCACATAAACACAAATCAAAACATGATATCACATTCTCTTCATAGATCTCTACCCATGAATTGTTCTTACCCATCACTCTCTTCTATACACATCTACTAGATTCCTAGAAGGAACCATCAACCCGAGCTTGAGGCATTATAGGAACAAACAAATTTACCTCCTCTAGTGTCTTAGAACTCTCTCCCTCACCTAGATGGTAGATTCTTATATTCATATTCACATGCACATATATAATCATCCTCTCTCTTTCTCTAGGGTTTGGTTCTCCCTAGGACATCTAGGATTCAACAATGATATAGGAGTCATGCATAAAGAAACTCAACTCAATCAATCAGGAGTAGTCTAGTTTAGGGCATATCGTATTACATTTTTCTCATAATTATCATATCTTGGAGTTTAAGTTCTTTGAGCTTCTCCATTTGGGTCTAACTCTCTCTAGATTTAACCCTATAAATGGTCCCAACACTAGAGGTCTTCCCTTGTGAAAGAGCTTGATGCTCATGTTGACTCACATCTTTTCTAAAGTTAGCTTATCTTATCTCAGAAAAGCTTACGTACTTACATCATCAAACTTATCTCAAATCCTCAAATATGAACTTAGGTCCTTAGAGACACACATTTATCATCATAAACCATCATATACCATTTATATAAGGCTTAGATCATAATCTACCTTTATTTCATCTATTCCATCTATCTCATATTCCCACAAGGTTCTAGACATCTAATCTAGAACTAAACTCTCTTCTAGACTGATGTGACTCACTTTCACTTAGGTTGCATGACCACCTCCTACTAGACATGTTTGGGACACATTTTTGTAATACTTACATATATAATAAAATATTATATAGTTCTTCTTAGATAAAACAAGCATCAGAGAAAACTACTGGGTCTCAATCTGGTAGGAATCAAAAAGCAAAACCATAAAATGAGTGTGCCACCCATAGTAGAGAGTCTAGTGTCATGTCACCTAGTGAAAAGGATGAGAAAATGGTGTAGACTGGTGTAGCTACTCTAGTCAATGAGTGCCATGTCTCTAGGGTTTCTCTTCCCTTGATGCACATCATTTCCAAATAATGCAACGTCCCATACCGCCACATTATTAGAAAATAATGACATCTTAGGACTTTCTATATGACAAGCACCAGTCTAAACCTAGTTCTCAGACATCTAGGTTCTAACCTAGAGGCTAAGTTACATCTAGTTTCTAAAAGATGAGCAATATAGCCCTAAATATTTGTATGTTCAAGATTATCTATAGCTTTGAGTTGCATAATGATAAAATGTCAGGCTTTGCTATTGTTCATGCTCTGATACCACCTGTGATGTCATAAAAATTTTAAAACATAATCTAATCTGTGATATCTAAATTGAAACCTCACCTCAACAAGAATACCAATTTAAACATCCCACACTAGGCTAAGAAGAAGAAAATGAGAGGAAGTTAGAAGGAAACAACAATAGCACAAGCACATGAACAACAAACAAGCCATACAACACATGTTCACCATTCAACATATAATTACAAAATGAATTGTTACAACATTTGAGAATACATATTGAACAGTAAAATTTTACATATGCATGTACTACATCTACAACATGATCTTAAGATAATAGGTCCACCTGTATATCAGCTCGCCACACAACTCTCAACTATCCAGGTTCTTTAAGAGTATGTGTCCACATACCTAACAAACGATTACATGTGGTACACGTCATCACAATATTCAAGAATATTTTACTGAGTATGCCTATGTGTCTTTTTATATACCTCTCATTACTAAGACTTGGCAATAAGATAAAACTAGAACTTGGCAGTAATAACATATATAACAAAAGGTGTATACTTGAACAAATAATGTTTATTAGGAAAAGAGAACACATGTTTTAGGCACATTTTCCATTATACCATCCAAGTATTTACTACCTAAGAGTTGAATGAATTAATGCCTTTATGATCTACTACTAAAGAGTTGGATCATTTCACAATGTGATCTACTACCAAAGAGTTGAATCACATCGAAGTACTTCACTACCAAAGAGTTGAAGTACTTTACTTTCCAACACTTTACTACCAAAGAGTTAAAGTGCTTAGATAGAATGGAACAGATACATTATGTTCCATGTGTTCATAGCCATAAGTCTGGAAAATCAAGCAACACATTATAAAAGAACAATCATTACATCCAATATCATATGCCAAGTATCTGTACACATATAATACAACCATACTAAATAATAGGCCAAGTAAGAGGTAATGACATACCTTGGTCAAGATATAATCTAACCACATCCATGATTCCACTCTAACCTTGCTCAAACCCTGATTAAGACAAGATCATACATATCACCATCATATTCTCATCATCTTAACCCTACTATGTCCATTTTAGGGTTTATCTTAGATCATTAGGATATTTCCATCAATACTTGCATTCTTGTCTTACAATTATTTTACTAATGTCATTTTCTAGATTATGACTCATTATTCTAATCATCAAGTTTCACATTATTACTGAACATGTTAGCCCTAGGTTATATACATTATTTGAATTAGGGTTATCAAACCATATGAGTCATTATCGACATAACATGAATTATGTGTACCATCATGATCTCATAATTATATATAAGGTTCCATGTACTAATACGAGATAATTCTGGAAATTTCTTCATTTATTGATTATTAATGTATTTTCTACATTTTATTTAGGGTTATTAGCCATAGATAGCCATACCAAACAATTTACATGATTATGTCACATAACATGATCATATTTTATATTTTATGGATTATATATCATATTTCAGAGATACTGAAGCATTATCATTATTTTATTCCATCGTTTGATATTTATTATCCATGGAATAAGCATTTCACAACATACATGATATCACTGAGATTAGTGCATCAAAAGCCTGATATTATACATTTATAATGTTCTACATAATTTTCAAAGAATTTTGGTACTTTATCTGTATTTTTCTGATAAGTGAGCTATTTTCTACAATTTATCTGAGATTTGGGATTTTCTAAATAAATTACCTTTTAGGCCAATCATCATTCACCATGTGGCCACTCAGGTGATGTGGCTCCTATTAATTTCACTCACAGACCCACCTAGTTCACCATCGAGCTAGCTGACTGGTTCTCTGGTCTAGACCTGGTTCAAGCCTGATCTTTAACTAGACTATTCGGTTCGGGATCCATTCCTCTCACAGTCTTTTCATCTCACATTCTACATGATATGTTTGTGTGAGTCTAGAACGGAGCCACCACTGTGGTCCTCTTCTCTGGTGAGACATGGAAGCAAGTATTTTTCTCCTCCTTAGTGTCCATCTCGACCAAGACTCTCGACTGCTCCTCCTTCACGCCGCCAGCCTAATTCCTCCCTACAGTGCGGCTTCACCTTGTGAGTGGAGAAGCTTGATCGCACTTGTTGTGCCATCACAGGAGGAAAGGGGGAAAAGCAACACTTATGATATAGTACATGATTGAGGTCACCAAAACAACTGACAGTCATATATGAGCAGCATGGAAGTTCAAGAAGGCCAAGGTTAAACCCTTGAACTTCCCCAGAGCTTCACTTCTGACTCCAGTGAAGGTAGGTCCACAAAATCAACCAACAAAACATGTGTGAATAGGTATGGGAAGGCATTCAATGGAATTCTTTGATCTCCATCTTCCTTTCCCTCTTCAAAACTTCTTCTGAAACACTCTCTACCCATGTTTCCTTCTTTCTCGTTTCTCCTCTAAGTTGGGGTGGAGAAGAAATAGAGATAGGGAATTGGAATTTGTCATCTCAGGTTTGTTTTCCCCAAATGAGGGGTCAGTCTCATCCTCTTGCCAACTCACACACATATAGCTGCTTAGAAGTGGTCCTCATCTTACAATTAATGATTAAAATGACGATGTGGCTATCACCCAGAGGCAAGACTGTAACCGCAAGGTACAAGACACAATCTGAGTCGTCAGTCACCTATGTGTGGCAGGGATGGAATACCCACCAGTCTGGATCTGTGGCTCTACACATTAGTGACTAAATGGGGTGCATGACACTGCATTTGATCAAAGCCTAACAAGTTTCTAATTATGAACATTGGTTCAAAATACATCAAAATATTAATCATTGTCCTACTTTAAACCTAAATAACTGCCTCTAGGATCCACCAATCTTTATGAAATTTTGATCATAGTTTTATCACATCTCAATCTACTTTTTTACAAGCTTTGGAGACAAGACTCACTTATTTGTCTATTCAATTATGTACTTCCAAAATGGCATAAACTTATGGATCATAATCATAATGTCACACAACTAACATCCATATTTTACACTTGTAACTCTTCAAATAAATTGAAAAAATGAATTCACTTAGATCATTAGACATTATAATACTTCAAAAGTTCACTCCATCACACAATGTTATGTAATCATCCCCTTGTCTTGTATGTATTCGGCATGACAAATGGATATCTGTCAGATCCCAGTGAGAGTGACTAGACTTCCATAAAAGACATCCTTAAGTACTTGAGAAGTACTAAAAGGATCAGTTTCTTAGTCACGGTAATAAGGAAGAGTTGGTTGTAAAGGTTTACACTGATGCAAGCTTCCAAAATGAAAAATAAAATTAATGATCACAATCTGAATTTGAGTATGTCCTTAAAGCAAATAACTGTAAAGCAAGAAAAGCTTCCAGCTAGAGATAGTTGTTTAAATCCACAAAAGAAGTTGAGTATCCTGGTGTTATGGGTACATCATAGGATATTGTATGGATGTATAAGTTCATATGGATGAGCTTCTGGGAGGTTCCAACCATTACTGACACAATAGACGTACTATGACAAAAATGGAGCTACTGGTTAGTCAATGAATCTCAGATGGCATACTACGCCACTTTTATCTCATATGAGATGTCGTATAGTGAAGAGATGTGAAACTTGCAAAATACCTACTAGAAGTGAATGTTGTTGACCCTCTACTAAAGCACTTACACAATAGAAACATGATGGACATGTTAAGATCACTTGGAATAAGATTAATGGGTGATTGGCTCTAAGTGCAAGTGGGAGTCTATTAGTATATATGCATAGCGAGACAATCATACGATGATTGCAATGGGGCATTAGATACCTCATTTGATAATAATCAATGTAATTCCATCTATTATGTTTGTTTTAATCATGAGATGGTGACGCAAATATAATAGATGTCTAAAGAATGATGTTACTCAATTACATATGTTTGCAGGCTAATGGCTTGAAAAATGATATCATATGTATGATAAGACTACATAAATTCTTGTTATGTCCCTAGTAAGATATTACTATGGAAGAAAAGTAGACGAAAATAATACATAAGACTAGTGTGTGTATTGATTGATGATAGAGTCTCATTAGTTAGGATAAGTGTTATCAAGTCAAGCACATAGGTACATGTTGGAGAATAATGTATTGGATAGAGCCAACTTGAGAGTGATACACAGAAACCATGGAATGGTAGTCAGAATCATCTCTCATAGTGATAGTGGTGATTGTGGTTCTTAGACCTGAAGTCACTACACTAATCACATGTTATTCGATGTATTTAGACATCATTCAATGTGACCTTGAATAAGGGTTTCCATAAATGTGATGCTCAGGTGCATTGTGATACATGGGGATTGACTGTGAGTGATGTAGATAGTATTTGACCCTCCTACATATTGATATCCATGTCACTTGATAAGTGAGACTAAGAAATGTATGTCTATAGGAAAAAGGATCGGAGGCGATCAGGATAGACCTGCGCATGCCATCGGAGGCGCCGCCGCCCACACCCCGGACAGGCATCCCGCCTACCGGGGGCCACCCCCTCTTGTTCATTGGTCGGCCCTGGAGAGGAAGATGTTGCCTTTGTCGTTGCTACGGAGGGTGACAAGACAATGTCTAAGGGGTGCGTCTGTGCAAAAGGCAGTTGTGGAGAGAAGGAGCTTCATGGTAGCGTCGGCCGTCCCTACGGAGGAAGTGTTGTCAGATGTGAGGATGGTGTTGGGCAATCTTGAAGAAGAAGGAAACAATAACCCGTCGCCACATAGGGTTGAAATTGATGATGGTCAGATCCATGGGAGACAGAACGATACCCTAGGATTTCTGCTGAGGAACCTAGGGTTTCGACTGAGGAAGCACGAGACGGAGGGGGAGTCGCTGTTTCTGAACTTATAGGGGGGGAGAATTCTGTGCCGATCATAGAGAGTAGCACGACGCAGCAGCACTCATTGCCATTGGTGCCGTTGAACGTGCAACCAGAAGAGGTTAGCCCGTCGTCGTCTACGGCAGGGGGTCACACAGTACCGATGAATAACTCATAGACGGAGATACCGCGAAGAGAATCGTTGAGGGAGTCAGATGGTCAGGGCATGACTAGGATGGATAGGACACCTTCAGGGACCCTTCCCCCTCCGCCGGCTAAGGAGGCAATGGTGCAACAGCCGAGAAAGTTACCACTGTTCGGGATCCCACATGATACCTGCTTCCGATGCATGGGCAAAGGACACTGGCAGGCGCAGTGCAAAGGCTTCAAGGTATGCTATCTTTGCAGGCGGCGGGGACATGTAGCGGCAAGATGCAGACAGAGAACATTGCAGAGAACGTAGTCGCAGAGACCTCCTGATATCCAATATAGGGTTCTGTTCCCCCCACTGCCCATGGGGATCCCGGCTCGGGGCGCGCCACAGCATGTGCCCAGAAGGATTGCGGTGGACATTGGACCAGATACTTATATGAGGAAGACGAAGTTGGATGCTCTTATGATACCTATCGAGGTCTCCTGGCCTAGTGAGGCCTTGTGGCCAGAGATGTTTGTGTTCCTAAAAGGCTTATGGCCCAGCGCCGCCGACCTATACAGGTTTGCACTGAGGAAAGCTATTGCGTTCTTTTCTTGTGAGAATGAGGCACGGGATATGGTCGAGAAGGGAGTACCGGCTGGCTGTAGACACAAGCTCACGATTAGGCACATGCAAGATGGAGAACAACACCAACGTAAAGAATGTTTATGGTTCTGGCTATCGGGCATGCCCTTAGTATGTAGAGATGATGACTCAATGAACGCCCTTATTATCCCGTTTGGGAAGCTCATACATATATCTGACTGGCAAAGAGAAGCTGATGATGTTTCAGGACTGCTCATCTTGGTCGAAGCTTTCAGTAATGATGTGCCTCAGTTTATTTCAGTTACCTATGGTCATAGAAGAACGGATGTTCAACTCTTTATGATAGCAAGAGGGCTGTTTGGTACAAATTCCTTTAATATGACTGAGGTTGGAAGAGAATCTGGTATTCCTTGTGATGTACTTACTTTCCGAGAGAAGGCTCCTGAACCTCTTACACTGGTGGTTTGTCAGTCTGAAGAGAGGCTAAGAGAGTCGTCGCTGACTAGGCAGCAGCAGATGAGACCTGTGCACTCACCGAGAAGAATGAGCGTGGATGAAGATGGATGCAGAAGACATCTACCGCAGATGAGACTAGATGATTTCTTTGATAGAAATGTTGAACATTTTTCTGTTCGAGGCAGACATAGCAGGGTCAGTGGTAGATCAGTTCATAGGGGAGTAGGACATTGTCCTTCCAGGCATATATCAGTGGAGAGAAGGGATTCCTACAGAAGAGGACCACCCATGGGTGAAGATGATTTTTTTGAAGATTTCTTTGACGATGATGAGTGGAGATATAGCTGCTGAGCGGGCTTTGATCGGGATGCACTCTTGACACAGCGGTACAACTGTGTTTTTAATGGATTGCAAATCTATCTTCTGGAACATTAGAGGAGCAACAAACAACCCTACTAGAAGAGTCTTGAGTAGACTTTGTAGCTGGTACAGGCCTGGGATTGTCTGCCTTTTTGAACCTTTCCTTCATGTGAATGTTGCAGTGGAGCTGTTAGATGTCGTCTGATTGGACTGGGTGGTAGACAATGTTGGTGAGGGAGGTAAAATATGGTTATATGCAGAGGCGAATTTGAATATGATGGTCTCAGGAAACATAAGCAGCATGTTACTATCAAACTCGAACAGGGCAATGGTACGGCTTTCTTTGTCACTGTTGTTTACGCAAGTTGCGACTGTAATGATCGTAAAGAACTGTGGAATGAGATCCTTTCTTTGGTCGAAGTTATTGGTGATGATAGATGGTTGATAGCTGGTGACTTCAACATGATCAGATATACACAAGAGAAGAGAGGTGGTGACCCTCCAAGATTCTAGGACCTGTTTGATTTTAATGCCCTTATCATTGATGCTCGCCTTAATGAGGTTCCCTTTGAAGGCAGCAGGTTCACCTGGGTGAATAAGCAAATCCTTACTCCGACTATTTGGGAGCGTCTTGATCGAGCCTTATTGAATGATGCATGGCTAGCTGACAAACCTTCTTTCCGATCTCTGCACCTTACTAGATCTAGAGTATCGGATCACTGCCCGATTCTTATGATTCTTGGGAATGGTGATGATAATAGAAAGAGTAGAAAGTATTTCACGTTCCAGTCGAGTTGGTTAAAACATGATGATTGCTTGAGGATAATTGAACAAGTGTGGGACACTCATGTGGTTGGGCACCCGTCTTATATTTTCTACTGCAAGATGAAGAGAGTTAGAGCTGCCTTGAAAAAGTGGAGTAGAGATGTTCTCGGTGATGCTTGTCAGAAAATTAATGATCTGGAGGATATTATTTCCACTACTCAGATTGCCTTCGATGAAAATCCCACGGCTGCGAACGAGGTGAATCTGAGGATTGCGGAATTGGAGCTTCAACACTTGAGGGATCTGGAGGAGGCCAATTGGAAAGAAAAGGCCAGGATTAGCTGGTTGCATGACGGGGAAAGAAATACTCTTTTTTACCACACGGTGGTGAAATCTAGACGTCGTCATAGAAGAATCAGTTCTATATCTTTGCCCGATGGTTCGGTGGTGTCCGATCCAGAGGAGATGGCGAGGGAGGCATCTGACCATTTTGAGAAGTTTTTCAATGAAGAGGTGCATACCGATGACACGATGCTTGATGGGATGCTAGAATACATCCCGGCTGTGTGTTCGCTGAAGACAGCTTCGGTATATCGGCGGTTCCTAGCTTGGATGAGATTGTTATGACGATCAAAGAAATGGACTCATCAACAGCCCCGGGTCCTGATGGTTTTACCCTCCCGTTTTACAAAGAAGTCTGGACTGTTATTGGAGCGGATTTTCTTGCCATGGCTGAAGCCTTTTTCAGAGGTCAGATCTGCCATATGGCCCTTTTCTGGTGCCGCATTCTTATGATTCCTAAATGTGATAATCCCAAAAAGCTCCCTTCTGATTTCCGACCGATTTCAATTGAAAATTTGTCCCTCCGGATCCTTGCAAGAACCCTGAATAACAGGTTGGCGCCGTTGATGCCCTCTCTTATTTCCAAATCTCAAGGTGCGTTTCTGAAAGGTACCGATATCACACATCATATCCGGCTTGCCAAGGAACTCATGCATGATATTAATCAAGGCCATGTGGCACCAAATTTGATGTTAAAGATTGACATGTCTAGGGCGTACGACAGGGTTGATTAGAAAGTGCTCAGGAGGATCCTTCTTGCTTTTGGTATGCTTCCGGAGGTTGTAGAGCTCTGTCTCAGTTTTTTTGTACATTCATGGGCTACAGTCACCATTGGTGAACACACGGCACGCTTCTTTCCGATCGCTAGAGGTCTCAAGCAAGGAAATGCTATCTCCCCGTTCTTGTTTATAATCTTTGAAGAAGTCCTCTGTCGGAGTTTTTGTAGATTGGCAGACACACACTCTATTTCTAGATTCAAGACGAGAGGTCCTGCGGTGGCACCCCTTATGCTCCCTTATGCTGATGATCTTCTGGTTCTCTTTGAAGCCGACAACAACTCTATTCAGGAGGTTTTGCACACGCTTGACACATATGAGAAAGCAACGGGACAAAGGGTGAACCGTAACAAATCAGTCTGCGTTACAGGGGGATCAGACATCTCACGGTCACATGAGATAGCTATGAAGTTTGGGATTGAACAGGCGGCCAACTCTTTCCTTTACCTGGGGATACCGATTTATAAAGGGAGACACAAGCTAGATGATTATGATTTCCTTATCAAGAAGATTAATTCCAAGATTGCATCATGGAAGGCCAGACTGTTATCCTTTGCTGGTCGGTGCCTTTTGATAGCACATGTCCTCTCATCGGTCACGATTCATGCAGTGGCAGCAGTTGGGTTACCAGCTGGAATTATATCTCGGATCGAGAATAAGATATCTTCATTTCTATGGGCTGGCAGAGATGAGTTACGTAGGAAAGCTTGGCTTCGATGGCATCGTGTGGTAACGCCGGTTGATAAGGGTGGTCTTGGTCTTCCACAGCTACAGAATATTAATGAAGCATTTACTGCCAAAGCTTGCTGGGAAATCCTGTCCAAAAACTCCCTCTGGGCGGAGTTCTGTAGGGCGAAGTATTAGAATCATGCCCCTGGTCGTTCGGCCTGGTATCCTGGACACTTGAAACTGAGTTTCTCACCTTCCCCCTTCTGGAAAAATGTATGGACCACCTTCCCAAAAATTTATAGGCATTGCAAATGGGCGATTGGGAGAGGTGATATTTCTTTTTGGGATGACTGGTGGTGCGACGAGAGGATCGCAGACCATGCTATTTATGCAAGTGATAAAAGACACCCCTTCCTTGTTAAGGATTTATGGATCGATGATCATGGATGGGATTGGAGTTCCCCGAGCCAGGTGATTGACGGCAATGGGTTGGACCTCATCAAACAGGCAGATGTGTGGATATCGGATATGGATGACCAGTTGATCTGGGACGTGGAAGAGAATGGCAGATTCTCTATGAAATCGGCCAAAGTGATGTTGCGGACCGTGCAACAGGAAGGACCTGATGAACTTGGCAAGGTTTGGAGGATGGATTCCCCAAAGGCCAGCGCTCTCATATGGAAGATTTCCAGGGCAGCCATTCCAATTGATGACAATGTGCGCATCAAATGTTGTATACCACTTTCTTCGAGGTGCAACTGTTGTGATGAGCTGAAGGAGGAAGACATAAAACACTTATTTTTTCAAGGACAGCTCGCAAGGTTCTTTTGGAACAAGTATGGTGTGATGACGGACAAGGAACCGCCGTCTGATGTACAGTCCTTGATTAGTTTATGTGTGGACGGTCTCTCTAATGAGGTTACTGATTGGATTGTCGGTGTCATGGCTGGCCATATTCCAGTATCTATATGGAGAATGAGATGTTCATCTCGGTATGCTGATGATAAGAGAAGTGTGGAGAATGAATGGAACAATATTATAGACCATGTGAAACAGATGATTAAGAGAAAGACTTTCCCTCTTACATCTAATCCAGCCCTTCTCTCCAGGATGATGGTGGAAAGCATCAAAGAGCCTAAGTTTAAGATGAGGCAAGTTCAGCTTATCAGGTGGACAAATCCAGACATGTTCAATCTCAAGCTAAATGTGACGATTGGAACTGACTTGGACGAGGAAGGTAACAAAAGAAGGTGGGAAGCAGGTATAGTCCAGAATTACAATGCAGATATTTGTTTGATATTCCGCGCTTGGCTCAAAAAGGAAGACTACAAGTTGGCATACATTCAGGCGTGCATCATCAGGCTAAAGTTGGCTGGAGATCATATGCTTCATATTTCTACTATAGAAGTGGATGATAGAAACATCTATAACTTGCTATGGAATAATGCTTCCGTGCCATGGAGGGCTAGAACATATGTGCTAGAGCTCAGAGAGGAGCTGGATATGGCTAGCATATCGGTTGGATATGTGCACAAACTGATCAACTCCATACCTCGTGAGATTAGCAAGCTTGGACGTGGATCTTCCAATCTGGTTGTTATTACGGATTCGAATAGGATTCCTAATAGAATTCGTGGAATGGCTAGATTGGAAAAAAGGAAGATTCCCTACATTGCAGTCGAGAGTGAGGTGATTGAGCATTGATTGTGGTTGATCCTGGTTAGCTCAGTTGTTTCAAGTGGGTTTTTTTCTGGGAAGGATACCCGAGTTATAAGAGCGGGAGTTGTATTCTTTTTGCTGATTTTAGCCCACCAGAGGGGTGTGGGATGAATAATAGCGACCCCTGGCTTAACTAAAAAAAATGTATGTCTGTATGCATGTAATTTTGTATGTGATATGTGAACTCACATGCATCTTAGACAGTATGCTCTAGTTCAAGGAACATGGATTGAACATTGAGAGGATGATGATTCCATGCCTCAAATTCAATCCAGATATCATAGACAAAGGAACTATATGATCATGGTAACATTGATCAAGGATTGTGGGCTGAAATTGTTCTCCAACTTTTTGAATAACTTGGGTAGAAATGATATGCTGCTAGATAACTCTCACTTATTGTGATGTCATCAGTTGGTTATGGACAATCCATGCCAATGTAATTTTGGACCTATAGGGTTACACACATAGGATGCACTTGGAATAGGTTTATATTCATTACTGATTCTTAACTTGATTACTAAAAGTGTTTACGAATTCAACTAAACAACTAAGGTTCAAAATTGATTGATTGGACTCTGAACCAACCGGTTAAAGTGTTAAACTGATCAGTTGGAGTGTTAGGTCAATTATAAACAACATTGACTGCTCAATGGTTGAACTAGGGCATGAACCAACCAGTTCAAGGTATAAAAGATGATTGGTTCATGTGATGAACCATCTAGTTCATTGGTCAATTCCATTGGATCAAGGATTGTTTCTAACATCATGTTCTACATTAATCGTTCATTGAATACCAATATGATTTAGAATAGAAAACTGCATGAACCAATTAGTTCATGGCATGAAATGACCGATTGGGCATGTGAACTGATCGGTTTGCCATTTACAATTTCCTAAAAATTTGTGAATTCAGTCTCTTTGACTCTTAGATCAACTGGAACCCTAACCTTGACCTCTCCTATAAATAGAGGGGTATTGGGGGCTTCCTAAACACAACAATAAGCTCAGACAATTGTTTTCCTCTCTAGTTGTGGTAACCAATAGAGAGATTGAGCAAGTCCTACCTGTTCAAGGGAGGGATAGAAAAGGAAAGACGATTCTGGGAGAGATAATCAGTGCTAGTACACTAACATTCGAAGGGACAACTCCTTCCCCTTGGCTATGTTAGTGCAACATGGAGTTCCCATGGTCTGCATGGACTATTCTAGAGGCAAAGAGTTTTCATTCTAGGAGGACATTATCAACCACCGTCTGTGATGTTGCACCAGGAGGCTACTGATGACTATTCGAGTGCTGCCTGAAGAAGAAGCTCACTGATTCTTAGAGAAGAAGCATGATACTACATCAAGAGTTGTCACTGGACTTTCTCCAGGACCAGGTATAAGTCTTGTTACCTTCCTTCCTAGATACATTATTGTTTACATGATCCACTACTCAGGGAACCAAGCTTTAATATTTTTTGTTTTTTTTTGCCTAATATGTCGCCCCTTATTTCCCAACAACATTGTCTAAGAGTGGAATAGTTTCATGGACATAACAATATACATTACATGCATGTTTTAACTATGTTTTGGATGGAGTCACATGCAAAGGGAGAAGCATAGGAACATTTTGCACTTATTGAGGACCACTAGAAGATATTTAATGTCTATGATGGGACCAATGAACATCTTGTAGTAGAAACATGTCACACACATGGTAGAACACATTTGTGATAGTGTTGAGGACCAAAAGTAAGAAGATGCTTTATCTATGAATATTAGGGTCATATCAAGATAGAAAATCCATAAGGACGTTAGAGAAGATGAAGACCAAAAGTACATCAATAATGAAGTTTTGGTAGATAATGTAGTGGACATTCAAGAAGAGGGTAGGCCAATGTGTACACATGCTATAAGGTGTGTCTACACACTTACACTACAAAACTAACTTGTATCTCAGTAGGTGATTATGGTTTATATGCAGCTTTCTATTTCATTTTTTAGTTTAAATTTCTAATATGATAAACAGAACCAATGTATTGGCTCCCGAGTGGTAAAGTTGATATTGTAAGACTAAGAGGTCACAAGTTAGAAACCCCCTAACAATG
This sequence comes from Alisma plantago-aquatica, assembly GCA_963693085.1. Classification (NCBI taxonomy): domain Eukaryota; kingdom Viridiplantae; phylum Streptophyta; class Magnoliopsida; order Alismatales; family Alismataceae; genus Alisma; species Alisma plantago-aquatica. The sequence goes on from OY856411.1 coordinate 1,296,901,324, forward strand.
AGATGGATGAATTGTCAATTTTTTTTCAAATAATATGATAAACACATGTGTTACATAGTCTTTTGTTTTTATTGATAAGTGTAAATTACTAATGTGAGAGTTTCATTTGATTTCCTACTCTCTAGCTTATATAGTTTTAATGAAGAATACCGATCTTGTCATTTGGTGGGTTGGTTTTGAATAGGCCTTTATCCACTTGTAATGCATATATTTGAGACATCTTGAGAATATATTTATTAGATACATATATAGTGCATATTTTTTATTGGTCTACTAAGTTAACCTTCCCTTGGGTTTTAGGTTACACAAAGATACTTCCTACATGTCTATTTTCTAAATATTTGGCTAAAAATATGATGAGAAAAGTGGGCTTAGGGCATATAGTCTTAAGTTGGATGGTCTTCCCATGGTAGAGGATTACCTAAGTGTTTTTTGTAAGAATATTTAGTGAATTCCTCCAAGAGTGATTTATTATGAATCAAATAAATATCCAATTAATATAAAGTTGATTGGGAACTATATTGTGTGGCATTAGCTAAGTTGAACTTGCTACGTAATAAATTTTAAGAATTTATTCAAAAGATATTCACCCATCTAGTCAACTTAGTGATGGTTTAGAATTTTAAGAAGGATGTGTCTATGATGTTTTCCATAGAATACAAGTACATTATAGAGATATGGTAAATAACAATAATCTATTTTGTAGGACTAGTAATCTATTTGACTGGTTGAAAGCCAATAGTATTTCATAGATTGTCCAATGTTCAATGTGTCATTGACTTATAATCACTATGTTGATGATCTCAGATAGCCTTTTGTGACTAATCATGACCAATATAAGTTCTTATCTATTGTTTGGTCTAACTAACTCACTAACAAACATTTATTGACACAATTAACATGTTTTTCAGGTACTGACTTGATTAGTTTCTAGTGGTATTGATGTGGAGCATCATAAGAGGCATATTCACATAGATCTATTGTTGCTAACACAAGATATGTTGTATTCCAAAAATTTAAGTCATTTTTTAGATAATTCTGGTCACGTAAATTTTTATAGCTAATTTTTATGGATTCTAAACAAGTTGAATATTTTCTATAGTGGAATCATCCTATGGCATTGATACAACCAATGAGTTCCCTTTGTTTCACATGATACTATAATAGGTTCATTACGATGCTAATATTATAGATGTGCTACTTATTAGGTTGACAAAAAAGGAATTTGTTTTCATGGTATGACCTATGAAGAATATTTTTGAGATTTTGAAGATGAATTTGATGGTGCACCCATTCTTACATTACCTTAGAGTAGTAGACGATGTGTTTTGTGTCATGCCTCTAGAAAATAGATTGGTTGTATGTTGTTGATACATGATAGGCAAATAATTTCTTATGCTTATAGGAAATTGAAGAATCACAAAGAAAATTAACCTAATAACCTCTTTATCTTGAATATGCGGTATTCACATTAAAGAATCGGTGATGCCAACTAAATGGGAAGTTTTTCTCATCTTTCACAATCAAAATAGCTTCAAGGCTATCATTTTTCATAAGGAATTATATATTAATAATCATAGATGGCTATATACTCTAAGTAAGAAGCCTGATTTCCTCTTCGTCTTATTTGACCATGTAAAAAAATATGTTTGGCATGTGTACAAAGATATGCAATGATAATTTTTAGCAAAATGAATTTATAGATGTATAGGTCATATTAATGTGGACTTTTATCATAGCTACATGTACACCAATTTTGGGTACAAAAAATTTATCAAATGCAAGGAATAGATCTACAAAAAAGTTGTTTTAGATAAATTAAGGGAAGCCATAAGGATTTCCACTTTTCTATGATGAACTTTCTGTTGTTAATTTTTAATTATGTCATTACATGCAACAACAGCTAGTTGCAACTAAGTCAAAATTTTCAAGCCAGATCTAGATAAGAACTAGAAGAATAAACAAAGCATGAGAATAGAAAATTAAATAAGTTTATGAACACAGACATGATCGCTCATTTGAGAAATAAACTAATTACATAAAGAAATTTGTGACCCACCATCCTTCTGGATAGGTGCCAATCTTCTAGCCGATCCGGTTAAGAGCCTAAATAAGGTTGTCATCTTTCTCGTACTTGACGATGATCAGTTGTACTACCAGCGCAACCCAACGATCGCAGGAACCACTGCCTCACAGATCGCATCCTAGAGAGAAAGGATGAACTCACTGAGAATAGGAGAACGTCTTATGTAGAAGCTTGAGAGAGATGACTAGAAGACATCGGATTAGGGTCTGCAAAATAGGTACTTGATGGTTGACGATTGATGTTCATGAGTTATGTTTAACTATAGTGACCAGAGGCTTATTTATAGCCTTACACACAATAAAATCATATTCATATTGAAACACAATCACTTGATCACTCTTATACATGTTGCAAAAAAATCTACAAGGAAACCACTTTCCAATTAAGATTAATAAATTCATTTTGATAAAAAAACAATTAATTAAATTAATAATTACTTACGTAGTAGCATCCTAGTGCAAAATGAATATGGAAGACATCCCCACAATCCACAAGCCACAAGTGACAAGCCCGAGCATGTACCTAGTCGGGCAAGGCGAGGCGTGGCATGGCGCACATGCATTTGTGTGTGTGTATTGTGGTCAATGTATGCACTAAGGAGGTGATAATACTCTCCCCTAGGACCCTTTCAATACTAGTGTCACATGTGGTCCATCATATAAGAACAATAAAAGTTCTAGGAGTTAGCTTTGTGGGATAAAAATCTTCTTTAATTGCACCAGATACAAAACTACATTTCCTCCATGTACTAGATGCACTACATTGGGCTTATCCAATCTAAATAAATGTCTAAAAACCATATATCTAACAATCCCCAACAAAGTCCAATGTGTGCTCTGCCAATCAATCCTCCATATTGTGATTTCAATAGATACCTTTCAGTTTAAATCTGTCTGAGTTATCCAACTGTCAACCCCACATGAACTAGGTGAACAAAAGTCTTAAACCTAAACCTTGAGTGCAAGCGTATAGGTTGATAACAACACAATAAAGCCATGGAAGAAAAGAAATCAAATGCAATAATGTCATGAACTTAATTTTCCTACACAACATCAATCAATTAGTTGGAGTCTCCAAAGATGTACTGCTAACATCTTATCCTAAGACTTGACACCAATCAGAGACTAATTTCTTACTAACTTACAATCATGATACTAACATGTTTCCCAGGGGGTAGACACACATATGCAAGAAGCATCAAATGAATTACATAGTATCATTTAATTCACCCGACAACTTGTTATTACCACATTGAACCCAATTTGTGGGATCTTCACTCTATTGGGTTGGGTTTCTACTTCTTGTGAATAATAAGGAGTTTTAGTCCTATCGAATATGGCATCGATCATTTTTTATCCCGATTACTTCCTTTGGTGTTCAAGGACATGTAACTTAGCAAGGCACCCCCACACTCAAAGATATTTGAGACTCAGTTTTTTCCCTCTCCATGACTCAAATGGATTACTTTCTACATGTTTATAAGGAACTCTATTCAAAATATGGCAAGTCATATATGTTGGGTTTTAGGGGAGACAGAGAAGGTAGCAAAAACAAAAAATTTCTCCCCCAACCCATACCGAGGAAACGCGTCAACGTCTATATAATAGGAAAGGATGGTTTGTGGAATCATACCTTGTCCCGAGGCTTGCTCGGCGACAATACCTCGCGCAATGCGCGGTCTTCAACTCCGGTCTTGAACGGTGTCCGTGCAGCTCCTGGTCGCACCGGGACTGACGACTCCTCCTCCTACCGGACTGTCGGATGACAGTTGTCCTCCTGAGCGGCAGTGTCCTCCCGCCTCTATAGTAGTCCACACGGACCACCTGGAACTCCACTCTCCTTGTCCCACAAGGAAGTGGAAGGAGTCGCACCCTCCTGTTGACGTACTAGTTGCCAACACACTCTCCTACTACCAGTTGCAACTGCAGTTGTCCTTCCCTTGCTGCACCTCCCTTTTGCGGGAAGCACTTGCTCGGGATCTCTCACGATTACCAAAACCAGAGAGAACGACAACTTCGCAAAGCAACCGGCTTGCATTGAGTTGTACTTTGAGAAGCCCCCAATACCCCTATATATATAGGCGGGTCATGGGACAGGGTTCTCTGTGCCCGGCAATACGGGACTAAAGCAGAAGTAGAAGGGTTCGAGAATTTTCCACAAAAAGCAACCGATTCGCAACTTGAAATGATCGGTTCACAACTGAACCGATCTGTTCGGCCATTGAGCCAATCGGTTGGACCTGAGCCGATCGTTTGGGGCACTCCAACCGATCGGTTGGTGCCCTGAACCGATCGGTTCATGGTCCTAATCCGGCTCAAAAAGACTTTCCTTGTTTCGTTCTCAATTGGTATCGTATACCAATGTTATTCCCAATCGAATTGGGCAATTTGAAACCAAAGAAAAATTCTTGCCGACATGATTTTCCCAACTGGTCGGTTGCACCAGTTGAGCCGATCGGTTCAACTCTTGAACCGCTCATTTCAACCTGGGCATGAGCCGATCGGCCTGGACACTCCAGCCGACCGGTTCAGAACCTCAGCCGACTGGTTCATCACATGAGCCGATCGGTTGGGAGCACAGGTTGGGCAAAATCAGTCAATTGCGATTTCAATCAATCTGATACTCCAATCAATGCGTCCAACACCTTGAACCATATGATATTGAGCTATCGACTGATTGAGTGTTTAATTGAACTACTAAACTCCTTTAGTAATCAATCTAAACATTGCTTTTGGATAAAACTCCTCTTCCAGGTTAAATCCTATGTGTGTGACCCTACAGGTCCATTTCACGTTGGTAGTGAAAGTCCATAACACTTATGACTTCACAAGCAAAGAGCGGTGCCTAGTCACACATCATTGCTACCCAAGTGAAAGTAGAAAGTTGGAGAACAACTTTCATCCTACAATCCGTGAATGGTGTTACAGCGAATGTATAATTCCTTTGTCACTGATATCCCGAATGAACTCAAGGCATGGAACAGTCATCCTGTCAACGTTCATTCCCTTTCTTGTTCTCAGAGTAGATTGAAGGAGATATGTATGACATCAATATCACATACTGATTCATACATGCGTGCGCACGCCTATCTCAATCCTACTCATCAAGTGGCCTTGGATATCATACTCCCTCAGGAGGGACAAATCCCATATCTATCACTCACCCCTCAAAAGCCCCATGTGTCAAAGCCACCCAATCATCACCTTTATAACAACCCATGTTTCAGGATTGCGTTTGATGATGTCAAAGTGTGCCCAACGACATGTGTTGAGTGTAGTGATTTCAGGTCTAAGAATCACACTCACCACCATCACTGTTAGTACTGACTGTGACTACCATCTTATGGTTCCATGTGTCAAACTCACGGTGGGTCTGTCCGGTACACTTGTTCTCTAACAAGTACCTATGTGTTTGGTTTGATATCTCTATATCATGACTAATGAGATTCTGTCATCAACCAATACCACAATCCAATCTTGTGTGTCATTGCTGTCTATCTACCTTCCACAATGACATCCGACTAGGGACATAACAAGAATGTACAAACTCTTAGCATTTGTATGATCTCATCGTTCAGGTCCTTAACCTGAAAGCATACATCATTGAGTACTGTCATTCTCTAGACATTCAATCTGTTCTATCACTATCTCATATGACTGAACCAGAAAGAATTGGAAGCTTGCCTTTGATGTTTATCAAATCAATCTGAATGTATCCCACCAATCATCCCATGATTGGCTCTCAGGGCATACATACCAACAATATATTCAAAGCTCCCCCCTACATGAAGTTGGGTAAACCTGGGGTTTGAAGTACAGAATTAACCATATCTATCAGGGTTTGGTTCTTACATTCTACAATCCCGTTAGATTGTGGTGAATAAGGGACGTAACCTCATGAACTACACCATGGAGTTGACAAAATTCCAAGAACAAGTTTGAGGTGTATTCTCCTCCCCTATGAGATCTTAATCACTTAAGTACTTTACTAGTGTGAGTTTCAACTTTTTTCTTATAAATTATGGATTTTTCCAATGTGTCTTCTTTACTTTTAAGTAAGTAGACAAAATAATCTCTACTCACATTGTCAATAGAAGTTATGAAATAACACTTTTGATATGTAGTAGCAATCCCATTAAAGTCATGAACATCAATGTATACTAAATCCAATATTCAAATTCCTATTCACAGAATGAAAATGCTTCCTAGGTAATTTAACTTGCACACATATTTCACATTTATTATTGTAATGTCAGATTTAGGGATTAAAATCAGATTCATCATATGTTTCATTGAGCCAAGATATCACGTCCCAAATATTTATGACAAACATTAGACGATACAAGATTCATGCATACATAACTATTATCATTCAAATTGAAAATTGCATTTGAAATAGGTTCAACAAGCTTAAATAAGTTTTCCATATAAAATAGATACCCCTTGCAAAAAAAATTAGGAAGGCGAGTAATAATAACTTTATTAGATTTGCACTCTATTCTAAAACTATCTCTAACTAATATTGTGACCCTAAGAATATTGCATCGAATTGATGGAACATGTCTGACTCTAAAAATTGTCAAAATATTTCCTGAAGGAAACATCAAGTCCACCCATCCTTCACCTTGGACTTCTACAATACTAGAACCACACAAAGTCACCAATCGATCTTTGGAGGCATGTTCAGACACAAACATGGACTTGTCAGTATAAACATGTACATTAGCCCCAGTGTCAATTATCCAATATAGTAGTTCAAAAATAGAAAGAACTCCATCCTTTATAGACACGTACCCATCATTGAGGCTCAAGGATCCAGTCATCATGTTGACCACAACCTCCTCAATTGTAGTCTTTTTGGGAGGCATCTCCATAATTGTTTTCTCTTTGGAGGGATCCACCTCAATCCCTCATCTCTCATAGAGATGAGGACCTGTCTAAGGTGTGTATTGATTTGAAAAAATTCCATAGGATCGATTAGATCCATCTTCTACGATGGATCAAGGGAGGGTCAAGTGACCTGAATTACATCCCCATTTATTACACAAAAATGTTTTTTCCTTCTTTGAAGGACAATCCTTATTCTAGTGGCCAACCTATCCATAAGTCCAACAAGATTTGTTCTTCAGTTTCTTCTGGATCTTAGCCTTAGGTTTAAGTGAATTCTTTAATTTCTTATCCTTGTTCTTAGTAGTAGTAAAATTGACACTAGGATTAACATCAGTGGGTTACTTGACAGACTTTTCTTTTAGGTACTCTTTCCATATGTTTATGTCCATCATGAGATCATTTATTGACATGTCTCCTTTATGATTCTTAAGAGACATGCTTAACAACTCCCAATATTTCAGAAATGTCTCAATGATTGACATTGCAACAAACTTTTCAGGAAGTTTCAGACCCGCATATTCAAGCTCTTGCACCAAAATTTTAAAATCACGTGTTTGATCAGAAATAGATTTACCCTCAACCATTTGAAACTTTAGAAATTAAAAAACACAATATTTTTCAGTTCCCTGATTTTTTGTATTGTATTTCTTTTCTAACGCCCCACAAAACCTTGGATGTAATAACATGTGGCTTTGAGTATGAATCATATACAGTTTATTATTTAGTGCAAACGAATCAACCCTCGACATGTGTTATCACCCTTCTTGCATGTTGTAATTAAATTAGCATTAATTAGGGACAAATTCATCAAGTTTTTGTTCTTCCTCTTCTAAATATTGATCATACCTACCATGTTTAGCCAAATTTACATCCTACCTTGCCAATGAGTAAAATTAATTCCAGTAAATTTTTGGGCATACTAGACGTATCAATTTTCATGTCAGAACCTTGACTAGCCATAGTTAACTAATGACAAAAAGATTATTTCTTTAAGATTGTATTAATTTTTAATTATGTAATTACATGCAGAAGCAAATTGTTGCAATTAAGTTATCATTTTTAGGTCAGATTCAGATAAGAACCAGAAGAATAAACAAAGATGGAGAAAAAAAATTAAACAAGGTAGGGACACAAACAAGATCGTTTGTTTGAGAAATGAACTAGTTACTTAAAGAAATCAGTGGATCATAATCTTTTTTGATTGACACCGTTCTTCTAGTCAACTCAGTCAAGAACCTAAAGAAGGTTGTCATCTCGCTCACAGTTGGCGATGATCGATTGCACTACCGGCGCAACCCAAGGATCGCAAGAACTGCCACCTGATAGATTGCGTCCTGGAGAGAAAGGATGAACTCACTACGAATAGGAGAAGGTCTATAAACAGAAGCTCGAGAGCGACGACTAGAAGACATTAGTTTATGCTTTACAAAATACGCTCTTGAACGACTGACGGCTGATGTTCGTGAGATGTGTTTAAATTCACAAGGCAAGTACTTTCCAATTAGGGTTAATAAATTTATTTCAAAAACAAATAATTAAATTAAATTAATAATTAATATTTAATAAAGTGTAGTTGTATCCTACATATAAGGAACTTAAAAGTTCTAGAACAATGTGGGATAAAAATTTTCCTCAATTACACTAGACATAAAACTGCATTTCCTCCATGTACTAGCTACACTACATTGGACTTAACCCATGCTACAATAAATGACTAACAGCCAAATATCTATCACACATCTTTCATAGGAGAATAAGTTCCTTAGGATGTTATGAAAAGTGCAATAGTTTATAAAAGAAAAAAAAAACCTCTATATGTGTCATGCATTCATATAGAGCTAAGATGTGTAAATACTTGATTGAATCTTATAGTTGGACTGCGACAAGCGAATATGTTAGGCACGTTTGTGCACATTGTGATTTTGCCAACGAGTGAACGTAGCGCATCGAATTCATGCAAGGTTATTACAACCTTAACCTATTACTAAATGTAAATGGGACCACAAACTATTCAATGTTATAATGGCTTGTGTAGGAATGTCAGACTTGAATTAGTGTGGGTCGTGGTTGACGGAATTTATTCCCCTTTTTGCTATCAAGAATAATCATGAACCAGCTAGAGACCATATATGTTGATGAGACAGTATGACTCCCCGATTTTCTGTAAGCTTCTGGGATACGTGGCATGATGCAACATTGACACATTTCAAATTCAATACAATTTTCCAACTCACCTAGAGAGTATGTCTACCAGAGAGGATCATTCAAAACCCAGAGCACACAAGCTGAGGTAATTTGTTTTTTATTTCGAGATACTTCGGACATCCATCTATGCCTGATTGCAATTGCTTTTTTTTACAGAGATTGCAATTTCTTATAAGAACACTTTTCGTACAAGTTTTGAGATGGCTCCCCACAAGGACCTATAAGGCAGCTTCTGCAAATATTGGGCTCTTTAAAGAACTCTATATCTACTGTATGTCACTTCCTATTTTTCCATTATGATTGGAAATCTATTAAGAGAAAAAATCTATTAGTAAATGATATTACGTGGCCTTATGTCAAACTCCTACTATGGTGTAGCTATGACCATTATTAAACATGTCATTAAATGATTTGCGCACAATAACTTGGTTGTCGTGTTTATTCTATCCAAGCAACCAATGTATTGATGTCAATGTGGTGTCGCTGATCAGAGGGTGGGAATCTCCTCGCTCAGGTTCATCAAAGGCCGACAGCATCTCGCCAAAAAGGATGTTGGGTTCCATAAAGGTGTATAACGTGAAGAAGCACGCCGTCCCTCACGAGCCGTTCCAAGAAACTCCTAGCTGTTAAACACCGTAGTCTTGTGCAAAAACTGTGATAACCGATCAGAGACTTGGTGCAAGACTGGCAGTTCTGAAGCCCGCCAATCCTGGCGTGATTTACAACTGCTATTTTGTTGCTAAATCATACATACAACGGTACAGAGCAAATTCATAACGATAGCCGTATTTATTACTTTGATGCGTATTTCTTGTATCAACTAGTGGGAGTTGAGATTATACCGGCCAAACTAGGCATAGGAGACCGACTTCAACTAAAGTGACGCGATTGGACTTACGTATATTACTGGCAATGTAGATAGAACGGACCATCCAGAGCGTGATCTAGACAGAACGGGTCGCTAACATATATCACTAGCGACCACGCCGCCATCGTCAAGATTCCTCAGGGTCAGCTTCTCCACCAACATCTGCCACATCACTACGCGCACTAACAACACTACCTCCCACAAGCAGTTCCGTAGGGACACCGTCATCACCATGACAGGGTACCAGTCATGGAAGGCTATCGGTCTCTGTTTTCTTTTTACAATACTTGCACAAGGGTTAAGGAAACAATGGAGTTTGAATTTGTTGGTTGAGGTTGTTGTCATCATGGACAGTGGCTGACGAAGCAGCTAGTTCCCCCTAGGTGCCAGGTAAATTGCAATGAATCAAGACGGAGCTCTCGGGAGAGGTAAAGATCACTAACCAGAGCACGAGGAACAAAGATTCACCAGCCTTGCAGGGTGAAGGAGAAAGACAACAAGGCCATCGTCATGCAAACAACAAACCCATAATCCAGGACTGAGAAGTTAAATCACATGAAAGTACCAAATTAGAAAGATAGAATCTCTAGAAATAGGAGCTTATAACATATGAGTTTTAACACACGGAGACACAAAGCAAACCTTAGCTAAAGCTAGCTTCACAGAACACAAGAGAAGCGACTCATTTATAGCATACAATTGGTCGGCCTACATGGCATGTAAACAATTTCATGAAATAGCTCCTGCTCGGGTTCGGATGTGTGATCCGTTATTGCGATTTGCCGAGCCGTACTACCTAACTACTCCTTGTCCGCCAAGATGTGCTGTATTCTTCCTTTATTCTAGAGGTATTTTAAATTGTTTTTTTTAATAAAGGTCATGCATTTCTAAAAACAAACTTACAGATAGGCGCAGGCTAGCACTTGTGAGGTATTTAGTTTGGTACAAACAGAAGCTAATTATAGGATTAAATAAAAACTACGATGGAAATAGTTCATTGGGGAGACACCCCTATAACAAGCCTCTAAAAGATAAAAATCAAGAGCAAAAAAGAACTAGGTCTACTGGGCCTGCCAAAGCATATGATCAGAAGTCTAATTCTCCCTCCAAAATCTCCTCCAAAGTATAGAAGACATCACCTGCTGCTGTGTTGTTTTCCGGGCTACCTTCTATTGGAGTCATCCTTGATGATGTCGACGCCTGTCCTGCAAGCATGTTGGATAGAAAGATCTGATGATATCTTTAAGAAGATGATATGTAAAGGATTTTTGGAGTTATTGAATTTTCTGTGGTTTCTTTATATCCAAATTTGTCATAAAATTGTGATTATGATGTCTTCAGGGAAGAAATGAGCTACTCTATGAAGAGGCTTGGTAGAAACAAGTATAGAGATAAAAATTTGATTTTCAGATCTTATGTCAAAAAAGTTGTTGATGATGAGTTTAGAAAAAGAACAGTTGTTGAAAATATGTTCTGTTGTTTCCGATTCTGCTAGGTAAAGATAGCATCTGTGTGGCATCCAACTTATGAAAACAAGATTAATTAATGCGGAAGCGAATTATTAGCAGCAGAATTACTGAAAATCACTAAAAATTTAAAACTTTTTGTAAAGAAATCCACAAACGGTAAAACTCTATCATAAAGAACCAACGTAAGTTATTTACATTCTGATTCATCAGTACATCTCTGTATCATCTCATCTCGAGAGTCATAACATTGACTGCCCAGTTAAACTATACATGAGCAGTATACAAAATCTCGAGGCATGAAGCAAAAAATCTCAGATCTATATTGAACCATCTACTGACTCCTAGAACCTAAGAGTACAGAGACGACACATAGGACTCTCTCTATATACAAGACTTGACAAACAGTGTCTCCACCTGTGGATCACTGTTGTCCTTGTTGTTGCTGCTGCAGTTGTTGTTGCTGCTCACCCACTGAAGGGTTTCTTCTTCCCCAGCGTCTACCTAAAAAGTTGAATCCCACGGGGGTGAGACAATTGAAAATTGTCCCAACGAGAGATATAACTCTCTGCCAGAAACATTGTTATTGCTGGTAATAGAATAACACTGAGCAGTAGAATTATAAATATTCAACATCAGATAAATCATTAATTGAGCTAAGTAAAGCAGTATTCTCTGTGCAATCATTTCAATTATAACTTGATTAAGTAACAAGTCATTCATTTAATAAGGAGTATGAAGAACATGTATATCCTTTATCTTTCTAAGACATAATAAACAATGTATCATCAAACATTGATTCTCGTAATTCAACCCTAAGCAAATATGCTACATGGCTGATTTACGTTTTACAATCATATTTATGCCCTGAGGAGATGAGGTATACCGCTCATACTCCAACCGACCATTGCGAAATCGAAATCGGTACCATACATAGGTCATCAGAAGAGTCGGATTTCTATGACCTCATCTTCCTCAGTCAGTGTGAGGAACAACATGCAGGACATCTTATGTCTCTGCTATAAATATAGCTTTCTAGGGTATATTTGCAACTTCACTATTAGAGTTACAGTGGCATGCTGTACTCTCTTCGCAATCGAGGGATTTCTTGTTTATCTCACATCGATTCGGAATTAACATCATCATCGGGAGATTTGTGATACATCATCCCGACATATACATATAATGAAGGATTGAGAGATTTAATGTTTATCTCACATCAATTACTCCATTAGGGCGTAAGGATATTCATGCCCATTACCCCCACATACTCAAAAGTATGCTCTCCAGGAGTTCCCTTAGGAAAACCTGTTTCACCATCACCTAACTGTTGACGATGATGGATCTATGGTCAGGGATCTAAATGATATCATTTCACTTGATTAATTAAGTACATTACAACATTCTTTTAGCATCAGGCATGTTTTCAAGCATAAACTGTAACATCCCTGACCTGGGTTATGCTTTAACCCTAGGTGTTTTCATTAAGAAATATGATGATATGCTTAATATTATCTTATGAAAAGTGATTAGGGCTCATGAGGAACTTATGTTTCAATTTTGGTCCTGTTTGAACAATGTTGAAGCAATGTTTGCTTATTTTGGTCTAAAGTACAAATTACCCAAGTTGAGGGGTTAAATTGCAAATGTTGCATGATAAGATGTTCCTCTGATGTTGAGACATCATAAGAATGAATATGATGTAGTGCTATGGTTTCCACAAGCTTGGACACCAAGATTAAGCTTGTAAAGCAATCCTTGTGCATTAAAACCTAGTTTTGGAGTAAAGTGCAATTTACCCAAAATCCAGGGTTCAATATGCAAATTACCACTTCAATAAGGTCCTTAATATTTTTTGGCATTAGGTAGAGAAAATAAAATGAGAGGGGCATCTCATTTGAATTAAGTTGGAGGAGAGATAATCTTGATATTAAAATAATCAAGATTTAATCCTAATTGAAACCCTAATTCAATTTAGGGCAAAAATGAATGTATTAATTAAAGGGCCTTCAACCAAAATGTTATTGGTTGATTATGAATAAGGATGGACGTTATTTTCCCAAGATAAGGAACGAAAATATCTAAAGGAGGTGAAACTCCACTCACCTTATTATAAAGGAAAGTAATTTCCACTCACATATGGGATATTAATATAATAAGCATTAAGGTGCTTATTTTCTTTTCCCTTAATTCATGGATAATGGAAGGGAGTTCGGTGGGGATAGAGATTATCTTGCATGCAAGCAAACCAAGGAGGAAGAGGTGGTACTATTTTTGGAATTAAATGCATTTTAATAAGGCATTTTCTCTCTCATCAATTTCCTTATAAAAGTGTCATTTCCAAGCCCAAACGAAGGCCTTTTTCGGATTTCTTTCTTCCCCTTGCTTGAAAAACCGACCAAGGAGCTAGATAGGAGCAGGTAGCACGTCCCCAACCTGTTGGTAAGCCCTTGAACTTCGTTCTCCTTGATTTCATGGTGGAAATCAAAAATAAATTATGGATTCCTTCTTATTTCGATCTCCTCTTCAACCCTAGCCAACTTTTACAATTAAAAGCTTGAGGACGAGCCTAGGGGGAGTTTCAAGAGCTTCATCCACAATTAATGGCGTGAGCTTGGAGATTTGGAGCTCAATTCGAGGCGGGTTTTATAACTTAAACCCTTAAACATTGCTATTGCATCAACTCTCTATGCTTTGTTGATTGATTTCTTCAATTTGATACACTTTTGATTTCTTGCTGAAAATCCCATCAAGAACGGTTGCTGTTCTTGGTTGTTCGAAGGAAGGGGATGATTACATCATCCTAGATGCTTATCCAAAGAAAAGTACCAAGCCAAACGGTTTTTATAGCTACTCCAAATCGTATTAATTTGATTGGCTATGCGGTTTCAGCAAACCGTTTAAGGGCAAATGATTTGAAACCGTTTGGGAGCAAACAGTTTCAAGACCGTTTGAGATGGTGGACCAAGCGTTTAACATTTGGGAATTTTGTTCCTAATTATGTAGGATAATGACCCTCCAAATTTGAGGGGTTAACTCCAAAGGAATCGTAGGTTGAAGGCCAATCAATTAGGCAAATCGAATTGAATTAAACGCTGATTTTCAACCTGATTAACTTGACCTGTTTGTGCAAACGGTTTCAAGACCATTTGAGTGAGTTTACCAAGCGTTGACCGTTTGGTATTCCTGTTCATAATTATGTTTTTTGATGACCCTCCAAATTTGAGGGATTAACTCCCAAGGAATCGTGATTTGAAGGCTAATCAATTAGGGAAACCTAATTGGATTAAGTGCTGATTATCAATCTGATTTAATTGAACTTTTTGGGCAAACGGTCTCAAGACCGTTTGAGTGCGTTGACCAAGGGTTGACCGTTTGGGATTAATGTTCCTAATAATGTGGTATAACGACTCACCAAATTTTAGGGATTAAATCCCAAGGAATCGTGAGTTGAAGGCTATTCAATTGGGCAAACCCTAATTGAAAACAGTGCTGAAATTCCAATGAGTTAATTGGAGATTTTGGGTTGATTAGCCCAAACGGTTTGAAGACCGTTTGGGGATCATCCAAACGGTCTCAAGACCGTTTGGGGGTCACCCAAAGACCGTTTGGAGGTCTGGGGTCAAGTATAGTTGACCAATTGAAGGTCTAAAGGTACCCAATCATATTGCAATTAAGTGCTGATTTGTTGATCAACTCGATAGACCAAACCTTGATGAAATTTCACTAGAATCCAAAGGTTGGATGAGACAAACGGTCTCAAGACCGTTTTGAGCTCATCCAAACGGTCTCAAGACCGTTTGGGGGTCACCCAAGACCGTTTGGAGGCCTAGGGTTGAGTATGGTTAAGCAATTGAAGAACCAATGTCACTAAGTTGAAGTGTAATCAATTGCTGATTTGGTGATCAATCCCATGATCCAAACCTTAATTGGATGGCTTGGATTTGAGTGATTTGATGGGAAAACGGTCTCAAGACCGTTTGGAGATCATCCAAACGACCTCAAGACCGTTTGGGGTCAGGTCATACCCAATTTGAATGATGGTTCAATAGTTTCAATGTAACCAATCTTGCATTGATTAGTGTTGAAGGATCATCGATTCTAAACCCTAATTCAATTGAATCAAACCCTATTTGATGACCAATTGAGGGTTAATTAAGGGTCAAATCAGTTGAAGTCTGACCTATTTAACTCAATTGAAGTATGATTATAGGTCCAATTGATGATTGGTTCCATGAATTCAATGATTGAAGGAATCAACATTGAAAACCCTAATTCAATTGGATACCTTAAGTAATGGAGGTCCAATGTGATTGAATCTCTTGAGGATAGAGATGATGAATCATCCATTGATCCAATGATGATTAGTAGTGATAATAAATGAAGGTACAAAGGTTGAAACCCTAATAGTACCTAAGTGATTAGTGCCAATTAAGGGATGAACCCTAATTGCTTATAAGAACAATGTCTTAGTACACTATGTTAACCATAGTTGTATATACTTGATTGAAGGGTTGATGTAACCTAATCAAGTTGATAGGATGATGGAAAGGAATTCATACATGAGTATTTATCATGTGATGAATAGGGTATGATCCTTAATAAAGAGATCATGTGAACCCTAATTGAGGTTGATTCCATGTAAACCCTAATTGAGGGTGATGCCATGAGAAATCCATGTCGGGATGAATAGTAAACCATAATTTTAGGCAATATGATGAGAAAGCCTAATGAAGGGTGATGTTATATGCAATCCTCACCCTAATGAAGTATGATAGTATGGGAAACCCTAATCCTAATAATGGAATGGTTACTAATATATTGATGGGGGAAATGTCTAAAGTGATTGATTGTGGATATCCTTATAGCAAGTAATGCTTTAACTTGAGATGAGTCCATATTATTAAAGATAGTTGGACCATTCTTATGTGTGACCTATGCACTTCATGGTAAGGGTGATAGGTTAATGGATGAAAGGATTAAGATGGGAAATACCTTAATCTAAGATAAACTGATAACTTAAGGAAGTTGAAAGTGATGAGGAAAGTGATATATCAATATGTGATAAATATCACTTTTAGCATTACAGGATTGATATAGTTCAATACCTAGAATAGTTGCATAGGATTAGCATAGTCTAATACCTGGAATAACATCTGTAGAAGATTGGTTAAACTCCAATACCTGGAATAGTGTCACAGGATTGGCTAACTCCCAATACCTAGAATGATAACACATGATTGGCTAACTCCCAATACCTGGAATAATAACACAGGATTGGCTAACTCCCAATACCTGGAATGCACAGGATTGGTTAACTCCCAATACCTGGAATAATAACACAGGATTGGCTAACTCCCAATACTTGGAATACACAGGATTGACATAGATCAATACTTGGAATAATAACACAGGATTGGCTAACTCTCAATACCTGGAATGCACAGGATTGACATAGATCAATACCTGGAATAATAACACAGGATTGGCTAACGACCAATACCTGGAATGCACATGATTGGTTAAATCCCAATACCTGGAATAATAACACAGGATTGGTTAACTACCAATACCTGCAATAATAACACAGGATTGGCTAACTCCCAATACCTGGAATGCACAGGATTGACATAGATCAATACCTGGAATAATAACACAGGATTGGCTAACTCCCAATACCTGGAATGCACAGGATTGACATAGATCAATACCTGGAATAATAACACATGATTGGCTAACTCCCAATACCTGGAATGCACAGGATTGGTTAACTCCCAATACCTGGAATAATAACACAGGATTGGCTAACTCCCAATACCTGGAATGCACAAGACTGACATAGATCAATACCTGGAATAATAACACAGGATTGGCTAACTCCCAATACCTAGAATGCACAGGATTGGTTAACTCCCAATACCTGGAATGCACATGATTGACATAGATCAATACCTGAAATAATAACACATGATTGGCTAACTCCCAATACCTAGAATGCATATGATTGACATAGATCAATACCTGGAATAATAACACAAGATTGGCTAACTCCCAATACCTAGAATGCACATGATTGACATAGATCAATACCTGGAATAATAACACAGGATTGGCTAACTCCCAATACCTGGAATGCACAGGATTGACATAGATCAATACCTGGAATAATAACACAGGATTGGCTAACTCCCAATACCTGGAATGCACAGGATTGACATAGATCAATACCTGGAATAATAACACAGGATTGGCTAACTCACAATACCTGGAATGCACAAGATTGGTTAACTCCCAATACCTGGAATAATAACACAGGATTGGCTAACTCCCAATACCTGGAATGCACAGGATTGACATAGATCAATACCTGGAATAATAACACAGGATTGGTAATAACCCAATACCTGGAATAGTTGCACATGATTGACATAGATCAATACCTGGAATGGTTGCACAGGATTGACATATATCAATACCTGGAATAGTTGCACATGATTGACATAGATCAATACCTGGAATAGTTGCACAAGATTGACATAGATCAATACCTAGAATAGTTTCACAGGATTGACATAGATCAATACCTAGAATGGTTGCACAGGATTGACATAGATCAATACCTGGAATGGATACACAGGAATAATATAAATCTAATGCTTGTACTAGTTGCACAGGATTGGTGTAATCCAATGCTTGGAATACTTATATAGGATTGGTATAGACCAATTCCTGAATAAGACATGATGATGTACACTCTCATGTCCATTATAACCAGAATCTATTTAGCAGATTGGCTTAGGCCAATAAGTTGAAATAAGAATGTCTCATGGGTGGCATATCATGATAATGAGCGTCACAAGAGAAGTTTGATATGATGGTATAATATGGAGAATAAATGATATACATGTTCTTCCTATTCCTTATTAAGAGAATGCTTTAAACTTCTCATCATCTGCCTAGTTTTATATCCTTAATTGCAATAATAATGTTTTGGCGGAGAGTTATATCTCTCGCAGGGGCAATTTACAATTGTCTCACCCCCGTGGGATCCAACATTTTTAGGTGGACGTGGACAAAGAAGCAGATACTCTTTTGTAGGAAAAGGAAAGCTACAGCCTGGACAGCAGTAAGATATCAGGTGGAGATACTGTCTATCAAGTTATGTAGCTAGAAAGTCCTATGTGTCGTCTCTGTACTCTCAGGTCCTCAGAGTTTTTAGTTAGTGTTTTAATACATCAATCTAAGGTTTTGGCTTGATGCCCCGAGATTCGTACACTGTCTGTATATAATGTTTATAAGGCAGTTGATGATGTAGTCTCTGAAAAGAGATGGTGCATGTTATGTACGTTTGAACTAGAATATAAATGTTATACAATGGTTCTTGATAGAAAAGATTTCCTATGTGAGGATCTCTTTGCAAAAAGTTTTAAATTTTTAGTGATTTTCAGTAATCCGCTGGTGATGATCACTTCCGCATGTTTTATTATTGTTAATGACACTTGTTATCTTAATAATGGCGTGTGTCGTTACAATTAGTGGTATCAGAGCTTTAGGTTCGTTGAGTCTACAGAGACATAGGACTAAGTTGTTGAGTCTGTGTTAGTGTCCTCCAGTATACCCTATAATGATTTCTTCTTGTGCAGAGAAAGGTTAAAGTTTTAAAATGACCGGAAAGCACAAAGAACACATAGAAGAGGTGCAAGGGATCATGCAAGAATAGAATGAGTGCCTGAGAATCCCCATTAAGACCTGATCAGGATAGAGAATCCTATGATCATGCTCTTATTGGGCAGATTAGGGCAACAGTAATGCATATAAGTGAACTGGATGCTAGCCTTATAACCTAGGTTATCAATCCTTAATACAGAAAGCTTGAGCTTTAAAAGAGTTCCTGAATGAATTAGTCATGTGGGAACAAGGGAAAATGTGGAAAAGATTAACTTATGGCAAGAAAGTGGACTCTTCCATGAGTTCAGACAGATTATAAATCTATGATGGTAGTGCCCAAGAAGGGGCAATAAGATGAGAAGTAGGGAATGCTCTCTATAATTCTAGAGACATTTGCCTGATGGTTTTAAAAAGCCAAGTTTTTGGTACTAATAGTGCAATAAATGCCTAGTGTACCAGGGAAGTAGCCACTAAGTAAGTGCAAAGGTCTTAACCTTTCACCTGTAAGATTATATGGCTTAGTTTTTGCTTCAGTAATAAGACTAGTAATACCATGATATGAGTACAAGGTATGTTATAAATGTGTACATGTTGAGTACACTAAACCCTTTTTGTTATAAAAAAAGGATTGTTGATTTTGTTTTCCTTATTGGTTGCTATATAGGGAAGAAATGATCAGAACTAGAATTTGAATTTTGTTCAATATTATTTTAAATACTCTATTTTGATCTTACCTCTATGAAAGAGGAAGAGGTATAGAAGAGATGCCTGGATAAAATACAAGAATGTTAAATCTTATGTTATGATAATATGAAAAGCAAGAAATATGATAGCATGTAAGTGCATACTACTTGATCTCAGTACCTGTAAACCCTGATCAGGTATACAACTATTGATGATAAAGTGAGTATGGAAACTCTTAGATTGATATCTTTTTGATTGCCCTGATCAAGCAATCATTCTGAGACAATCTAATGAGTATCATGAAATTGGAAATATGGTATGGATAAATGTATCATATCTTAAGTACAAGAAAGAGGGATCTGATATGAATTCAGATCAGTATGTGTATATGAGGAAGTAAAAGTATGACCCTTATATGATGATAAAGAGAACAAGGGAGGTGATCCCTGTTCAATAAAGTTGTAAATATGATAAAAGAAAGATGAGAAAATGATGTGTTTTCAACACATGTGACTGATACCAAGGTAAGAGATTCTGGTATCTGAGAATTATCAGATGGTTTAGGTTGGCTACCCGGAATGGTCAACTATGAAATCAGTCTGATTATATAAAATGATATGAACATCATATGTTAGGGGTTTATGCTTTGCACAAACATAACAACTAAATATGTCTTTAAGATAAGATCTCAATTGACTCTATGAGAATATTGTGTGAAGGAACTTTGTGCTGATCAAAGTTCTATGATGTTTCCATAACAATGAGGTGTTATGAAGAGACATGATGATATGATGAGTGAATAATATATGTTCCCTTTTTATCTAGGATTTTGGGGACGAAATCCTTGTTAGGGGTTTATAATTTGTAGCATCCCTGACCTGGGTTATGCTTTAACCCTAGGTGTTTTGATTAAGAAATATGATTATATGCTTAATCTTATCTTATGAAAAGTGATTAGGGCTCATGAGGAACTTATGTTTCAATTTTGGTCCTTTTTGAACAATGTTGAAGTAATGTTTGCTTATTTTGGTCTAAAGTGCAAATTACCCAAGTTGAGGGGTTAAATTGCAAATGTTGCATAATAAGATGTTCCTCTGATGTTGATACATCATAAGAATGAATATGATGTAGTTCTATGGTTTCCACAAGCTTGGACACCAAGATTAAGCTTGTAAATCAATCCTTGTGCATTAAAACCTAGTTTTGGAGTAAAGTGCAATTTACCCAAAATCCAGGGTTCAATATGCAAATTACCACTTCAATAAGGTCCTTAATGTTTCTTGGCATTAGGTAGAGAAAATAAAATGATAGGGGCATCTCATTTGAATTAAGTTGGAGGAGAGAGAATCTTGATATTAAAATAATCAAGATTTAATCCTAATTGAAACCCTAATTCAATTTAGGGCAAAAATGAATGTATTAATTAAAGGGACTTCAACCAAAATGTTATTGGTTGATTTTGAATAAGGATGGACGTTCTTTTGCCAATATAAGGAACGAAAATATCTAAAGGAGGTGAAACTCCACTCACCTTATTATAAAGGAAAGTAATTTCCACTCACATATGGGATATTAATATAATAAGCATTAAGGTGCTTATTTTCTTTTCCCTTAATTCATGGATAATGGAAGGGAGTTCGGTGGCGATAGAGATGCCCTTGCATGCAAGAAAACCAAGGAGGAAGAGGTGGTACTATTTTTGGAATTAAATGCATTTTAATAAGGCATTTTCTCTCTCATCAATTTCCTTATAAAAGTGTCATTTCCAAGCCCAAACGAAGGCCTTTTTCGGATTTCTTTCTTCCCCTTGCTTGAAAAACCGACCAAGGAGCTAGATAGGAGCAGGGAGCACGTTTCCAACCTGTTGGTAATCCCTTGACCTTCGTTCTCCTTGATTTCATGGTGGAAATCAAAAATAAATTATGGATTCCTTCTTATTTCGATCTCCTCTTCAACCCTAGCCAACTTTTACAATCAAAAGGTTGAGGACAAGCCTAGGGGGAGTTGCAAGAGCTTCATACACCATTAATGGCGTGATCTTGGAGATTTGGAGCTCAATTGGAGGCGGGTTTTATAACTTAAACACTTAAACATTGCTATTGCATCAACTCTCTATGCTTTGTTGATTGATTTCTTCAATTTGATACACTTTTGATTTCTTGCTGAAAATCCCATCAAGAACGGTTGCTGTTCTTGGTTTTTCGAAGGAAGGAGATGATGACATCATAATAGATGCTTTTCCAAAGAAAAGTACCAAGCCAAACAGTTTTGATAGCTACTCCAAATCATCTTAATTTGATTGGCTATGCGGTTTCAGCAAACCGTTTAAGGGCAAATGATTTGAAACCGTTTGGGAGGAAACGGTTTCAAGACCGTTTGAGATGGTTGAACAAGCATTGAAAGTTTAAGAATTTTGTTCCTAATTATGTAGGATAATGACCCACCAAATTGGAGGGGTTAACTCCAAAGGAATCGTAGGTTGAAGGCCAATCAATTAGGCAAATCGAATTGAATTAAACGCTGATTTTCAACCTGATGAACTTGACCTGTTTGTGAAAACGGTTTCAATACCGTTTTAGTGAGTTTACCAAGCATTGACCGTTTGGTATTCCTGTTCATAATTATGTTGGTTGATGACCCTCCAAATTTGAGGGAATAACTCTCAAGGAATCGTGAGTTGAAGGCTAATCAATTAGGGAAACCTAATTGGATTAAGTGCTGATTATCAATCTGATTTAATTGAACGTTTTGGGCAAACGGTCTCAAGACCGTTTGAGTGCATTCACCAAGGGTTGACCGTTTGGTATTAGTGTTCCTAATAATGTTTTCTAACGACTCACCAAATTTTAGGGATTAACTCCCAAGGAATCGTGAGTTGAAGGCTATTCAATTGGGCAAACCCTAATTGAAAACAGTGCTGAAATTCCAATGAGTTAATTGGAGATTTTGGGTTGATTAGCCCAAACGGTTTCAAGACCGTTTGGGGATCATCCAAACGGTCTCAAGACCGTTTTGGGGTCACCCCAAGACCGTTTGGAGGTCTGGGGTCAAGTATAGTTGACCAATTGAAGGTCTAAAGGTACCCAATCATATTGCAATTAAGTGCTGCTTTGTTGATCAACTCAATAAACCAAACCTTGATGAAATTTCACTAGAATCCAAAAGGTTGGATGAGCCAAACGGTCTCAAGACAGTTTTTAGCTCATCCAAACGGTCTCAAGACCGTTTGGGGGTCACCCAAGACCGTTTGGAGGCCTAGGGTTGAGTATGGTTAAGCAATTGAAGATCCAATGTCACTAAGTTGAAGTGTAATCAATTGCTGATTTGGTGATCCATCCCATGATCCAAACCTTACTTGGATGGCTTGGATTTGAGTGATTTGATGGGAAAACGGTCTCAAGACCGTTTGGAGGTCATCCAAACGACCTCAAGACCGTTTGGGGTCAGGTCATACCCAATTTGAATGATGGTTCACTAGTTTCAATGTAACCAATCTTGCATTGATTAGTGTTGAAGGATCATCGATTCTAAACCCTAATTCAATTGAATCAAACTCTAATTGATGACCAATTGAGGGTTAATTAAGGGTCAAATCAGTTGAAGGTTGACCTATTTAACTCAATTGAAGTATGATTATAGGTCCAATTGATGATTGGTTCCATAAATTCAATGATTGAAGGAATCAACATTGAAAACCCTAATTCAATTGGATACCTTAAGTAATGGAGGTCCAATGTGATTGAATCTCTTGATGATAGAGATGATGAATCATACATTGATCTAATGATGATTAGTAGTGATAATAAATGAAGGTACAAAGGTTGAAACCCTAATAGTACCTAAGTGATTAGTGCCAATTAAGGGATGAACCCTAATTGCTTATAAGAACAATGTCTTAGTACACTATGTTAACCATAGTTGTATATACTTGATTGAAGGGTTTATGTAACCTAATCAAGTTGATAGGATGATGGAAAGGAATTCATACATGAGTATTGATCATGTGATGAATAGGGTATGATCCTTAATAAAGAGATCATGTGAACCCTAATTGAGGTTGATTCCATGTAAACCCTAATTGAGGGTGATGCCATGAGAAACCCATGTTGGGATGAATAGTAAACCCTAATTTTAGGAAATATTATGAGAAAGCCTAATGAAGGGTGATGTTAAATGCAATCCTCACCCTAATGAAGTATGATAGTATGGGAAACCCTAATCCTAATAATGGAATGGTTACTAATATATTGATGGGGGAAATGTCTAAAGTGATTGATTGTGGATATCTTTATAGCAAGTAATGATTTAACTTGAGATGAGTCCATATTATTAAAGATATTTGGACCATTCTTATGCGTGACCTATGCACTTCATGGTAAGGGTGATAGGTTAATGGATGAAAAGATTAAGATGGGAAATACCTTAATCCAAGATAAGATGATAACTTAAGGAAGTTGAAAGTGATGAGGAAAGTGATATATCAATATGTGATATATATCACTTTTAGCATTACAGGATTGATATAGTTCAATACCTGGAATAGTTGCACAGGATTAGCATAGTCTAATACTTGGAATAACATATGCACAAGATTGGTTAAACTCCAATACCTGGAATAGTGTCACAGGATT
The DNA here is from genome assembly GCA_963693085.1 of Alisma plantago-aquatica. NCBI lineage: Eukaryota > Viridiplantae > Streptophyta > Magnoliopsida > Alismatales > Alismataceae > Alisma > Alisma plantago-aquatica. Next base: position 1,296,925,821 of record OY856411.1, read on the forward strand.
GGCAAACTCCCAATACCTGGAATGATAACACAGTATTGGCTAACTCCCAATACCTGGAATAATAACACAGGATTGGCTAACTCCCAATACTTGGAATGCACAGGATTGGTTAACTCCCAATACCTGGAATAATAACACAGGATTGGCTAACTCCCAATACTTGGAATGCACAAGATTGACATAGATCAATACCTGGAATAATAACACAGGATTGGCTAACTCCCAATACCTGGAATGCACAGGATTGACATAGATCAATACCTGGAATAATAACACAGGATTGGCTAACTCCCAATATCTGGAATGCACAGGATTGGTTAACTCCCAATACCTGGAATAATAACACAGGATTGGTTAACTCCCCATACCTGGAATAATAACACAGGATTGGCTAACTCCCAATACCTGGAATGCAGAGGATTGACATAGATCAATACCTGGAATAATAACATAGGATTGGCTAACTCCCAATACCTGGAATGCATAAGATTGACATAGATTAATACCTGGAATAATAACACAAGATTGGCTAACTCCCAATACCTGGAATGCACATGATTGGTTAACTCCCAATACCTGGAATAATAACACAGGATTGGCTTACTCCCAATACCTGGAATGCACAGGATTGACATAGATCAATACCTGGAATAATAACATAGGATTGGCTAACTCCCAATACCTGGAATTCACAGGATTGGTTAACTCCCAATACCTAGAATAATAACACAGGATTGGCTAACTCCCAATACTTGGAATGCACAAGATTGACATAGATCAATAACTGGAATAATAACACAGGATTGGCTAACTCTCAATACATGGAATGCACAAGATTGACATAGATCAATACCTGGAATAATAACCAATGATTGGCTAACTCCCAATACCTGGAATGCACAGAATTGACATAGATCAATACCTGGAATAATAACACAGGATTGGCTAACTCCCAATACCTGGAATGCACAGGATTGACATAGATCAATACCTGGAATAATAACAAAGGATTGGCTAACTCCAAATATGTGGAATGCACATGATTGACATAGATTAATACCTGGAATAATAACATAGGATTGGCTAACTCCCAATACCTAGAATGCACATGATTGGTTAACTCCCAATACCTGGAATAATAACACAGGATTGGCTAACTCCCAATACCTAGAATGCACAGGATTGACATAGATCAATACCTGGAATAATAACACAGGATTGGTAATAACCCAATACCTGGAATAGTTGCACATGATTGACATAGATCAATACCTGGAATGGTTGCACAGGACTGACATAGATCAATACCTGGAATAGTTGCACAGGATTGACATAGATCAATACCTGGAATAGTTGCACAGGATTGACATAGATCAATACCTGGAATAGTTTCACAGGATTGACATAGATCAATACCTGGAATGGTTGCACAGGATTGACATAGATCAATACCTGGAATGGATACACAGGAATAATATAAATCTAATGCTTGTACTAGTTGCATAGGATTGGTGTAATCCAATGCCTGGAATACTTATATAGGATTGGTATAGACCAATGCCTGAATAAGACATGATGATGTACACTCTCATGTCCATTATAACCAGAATCTATTTAGCAGATTGGCTTAGGCCAATAAGTTGAAACAAGAATGTCTCATAGGTGACATATCATGATAATGAGCGTCACAAGAGAAGTTTGATATGATGGTATAATATGGAGAATAAATGATATACATGTTCTTCCTATTCCTTATTAATAGAATGCTTTAAACTGCTCATCATCTGCCTAGTTTTATATACTTAATTGCAATAATAATGTTTTGGCGGAGAGTTATATCTCTCGCTGGGGCAATTTACAATTGTCTCACCCCCGTGGGATCCAACATTTTTAGGTGGACACGGACAAAGAAGTAGATACTCTTTTGTAGGAAAAGGAAAGCTACAGCCTGGACAGCAGTAAGATATCAGGTGGAGATACTGTCTGTCAAGTTATGTAGCTAGAAAGTCATATGTTTCGTCTCTGTACTCTCAGGTCCTCAGAGTTTTTAGTCAATGTTTTAATACATCAATCTAAGGTTTTGGCTTGATGCCCCGAGATTCGTACACTGTCTGTATATAATGTTTATAAGGCAGTTGATGATGTAGTCTCTGAAAAGAGATGGTGCATGTTATGTACATTTGAACTAGAATATAAATGTTATACAATGGTTCTTGATAGAAAAGATTTCCTATGTGAGGATCTCTTTGCAAAAAGTTTTAAATTTTTAGTGATTTTCAATAATCCACTGGTGATGATCGCTTTCACATGTTTTATTATTGTTAATGACACTTGTTATCTTAATAATGGCGTGTGTCGTTACATAAACCATTATAACAATTGCTATAAAGAATGAGTGCTATTTCTATAAAGTTCATTTCACAGCTTTGTTAACATTGGGATCTCAATCCCTTATCATCTCATCATCATGATTCAAGAATATGGGTGTTCAAACCCTTAGATCATCAAAACACTTGTTAATACTTTAACAGGTAACTTAATGGCATCAAGTCAATTGACAGTGTAAACATGATAATTGCAATGCAGGTATTTCACATGGCTTTTACAGCCTATCAATCTTTTTTGTTACCTTTCACTAGGTAACATAGCATATCATTGCTTACAAAGCTCATAAGGTACTTTCAATAAACAAAGCATCATAGGTCATACCTGGCTATGTTCAATATCTCATAAGACCTGCATGATTAGTACATATGATAACAGATACATCAATTTCCTATCAGCATAATATAAACAATTATGACATCATTGTTCAAGGGTTATACCACTATGCCCTTGCTAGGGTTAGGGTTTCCCTTTTCAATTTAATTAGGGTTAATCATCCCTTTTAGCTCAAATAGGGTTAAGGACTCATCATGTCATTGTCCAACCTTAGAGCTTCTTAGTATAAAGCATAACCCAGAATTAGGGTTTACTATTCATATCACATCACCCTAGATTAGGGTTTACTATTCATATCACATCACCCTAGATTAGGGTTTACTATTCACCCCAAGTAGGAGTGAGCATCAAAGTACCTTGAATTAAGGATTATCATGTCATCACTATGAATTAAGTTCATACCATCATCATGTATTAGGATTTCACCTATTAATGCCCTCAGTTAGGGTTATGATTCATCATCCATCATAATTAGGGTTTCATGATCCCACTATGAAGGATCATACCCTAATTAGACATTCATTCATACTAAAAGTGTTAAGACTTAGCCATTATATGGTTATCATTCATATAGGAAGTCTTCTCTCTCATCTTCTATAAGATGATGTTTGCATCACCCTTGATTAGGCTAAGTCAACTCAATCTTGAAGAAGAATTGACATCATGGGTTATGTCATTGTCACCATGACCACTAAGGCTTAATTACTCAAAGGGTACTAATCACCTCATCCCATTAAGATGTAATTACTATAATCATCTTTGATTACATCATGTATTAGTCAACTAATCACTTTGTCCTTTAACCACTTTAAGTACCCATGCAGTTTTGGTTAATTATCCCCCAAATGGTTTTGGCCTTATAGACCCTAAATGGTCTTGAAAAAATCTGACCTCAAACGGTCTTGAGCAACCATTGAAACCTTTTGCTAAAGTGCCACCTTGAAACCGTTTAGTAAAGTAGGTGGTGAAGACCGTTTGCCCAAAGTTGACTTTTGAAACCGCATGAACCTAAATGGTTTGGGATCGTTTGGTCTCAAACGGTCTTGAAACCGTTTGGTCCAAACCTCCTCAAAACTGCAAGGACCAAAAATAGTCTCAACAAGTCCAATTGAATTAGGGTTTCCAATGTTGGTTCCTTCAACCATTGAATTCATGTAACCAATCATCAATTGGACCAATCACCATACTTCAATTGAGTTAATTAGGTCAACCTTCAACTGATTTGACCCTCAATTGACCCTCAATTGATTATCAATTAGGGTTTGAATCAATTGGATTAGGGTTTGGAATTGATGAACCTTCAACATTATACAATGTGAAACTAATTACTTTCAAACTATTGGACCATCATCCAAAATGGACATGACCTGACCCCAAATGGTCTTGAGGTCGTTTGGATGACCTCCAAATGGTCTTGAGACTATTTTCCCATGTCCACATCAAAATCCAAGTCAACTAATTAGGGTTTGGTTCATTGGATTGCTCACCAAATTAATAATTGATTACTCTTCAACTCAATACCTTTAGATCTCCAAACACCTAACCATAGTCAACCCTAGACCTCCAAACGGTCTTGGGTGACCCCCAAACGGTCTTGGGATCATTTGGATGACTTCCAAACGGTCCTGAGACCGTTTTCCCATCACATCATCATCAACCATGTCATTCAATTAAAGTTTGGATCCTAGGATTGGTCACCAAATCATCAATTGATTGTACATCAACTTAATATCTTTGGACCTTCAATTGCTCAACCATACTTAACCCTAGACCTCCAAATGGTCTTGGGTGATCACCAAACGGTCTTGAGACCGTTTGGGTGATCCACAAATGGTTTTGAAACTGTTTGGGTCAATCAACCCAAAACATCAACTTGTTCAATTGCAAAATCAGCACTTAGCCGATTAGGGTTAACACCATATCTTTGGTCCTTAAAACACTTAACCATATCCAAACCTAGACCTCCAAACGGTCTTGGGTGACCCCCAAACGATCTTGAGACCGTTTGGGTGATCCCCAAATGGTTTTGAAACCGTTTGGGTCAATCAACCCAAGTTTCAAACTCAAACACTTATGAAATCAGCACTCAACCCAATTAGTGTTTTGGTGATTGTTGGACCTTCAACTCATGAACCACTTAGAGTTAATCAATTATATTTAGTGGATCAATAACCAACATTATTAGCAACAAATTCCCAGATGGTAAACCCTGGTCAACACCTCCAAACGGTCTGAAACCGTTTGCTCTCATGCGGTTTGGTGAAACCGTTTCATCTCAAACGGTTTGAAACCGTTTGCTCCCAAACGGTTTGGGAAAACATTTGAGCAACATAGGAGACTGTTTGACCTGAGATTTTTCTTGGATAAACATCTAAGATGATGTCATCATCGTCCTCCTTAGAACAACCAAGAACAGAAACCATTTTTCATGGGAATTTCAGCAATGAACCAAAAAATTTTGAAATAGAAGAAAACAACCAACAAATCATAGAGAACTCGATGCAATATCAATGTTTAAGGGTTAAAGTTATAAAACCCGCCTCAAATCTTATATCCAAGCTCCAAGATCCACGGCTATAATGGTTCATGGAGTTCCAGAAACTGCCCAAGGTCCGTTCTTGAGCTATAGGATGAAAAAGATGGCTAGAATTGGAAATCGGGTGAAAAAAAAACCAATAATCAAGCATTGCTTTAGGGTTTCCACCATTAATCTAAGGTAGGAGATGATCAAAACCTTACCAACAGGTTTTTTTCGTCCTTCTCCTGCTCCTAAGATCTTCCTTGGCCGGCCAAAGCAAAGTGATAAGAGAAAAACTAAGGAAAGGTCCTTATGTGTATTGGAAAAAGAACATGTATAAGGGATTTTCAAGGAAAGAGAAAATGGATTATTTTCTTTTAATTCCAAAATAATTTCCATCAAATCCCCCTCCATTTCTTGTCCACGAAGCCATCTTCATGTTCTTGCAAAACCTCTCCATTATCCAAAGATTAATGGAAAAGAAATTAAGCACCTTAAAGAGTTTTATATTAATATCCATCCTTTAAGTGGATATTACTTTTTATTATAATAATGTGAGTGGCTTCCACTCAACCAAGATCTTTTTGTGCCATAGCAAGGCACAAGCTCATCCAACTCTATTGCAAACACATCGTTCAAATTTTGGTTGAAGGGCTCCTTAATTAATTTATTTCTTTTGCATTAAATTAAATTAAAGTTCCTTATATGATTAAATCTTGATTATTTTAATATCAAGATTCTCTCTCCTCCAACTTAATTCAAATGAGGCGCCCCTCTCATTTTATTTTCTCTAAATGATGCCAAGAAACATTAGGGACCTTATAGAAGTGGTAATTTGCATATTGAACCCTAGGTTTTGGGTAAATTGCACTTTACACCAAAACTAGGTTTTAATGCACAAGGTTTGCTCTACAAGCTTTATCTTGATGCCCAAGCTTATGGAAACCATACTACTACATCATATTCATTTTTATGATGTCTCAACATTATAGGAACATCTTATCATGTGGAATTTGCAAGTTAACCCCTCAACTTGGGTAATTTGCACTTTAGTCCAAAATTAACAAAACAATGTTTCAACATTATTCAAAAGGGACTGAAATTGAAATATAAGTTTCTCAATATCCTTAATTACTTTTCAAAAGATGAGTGCAAACATCTAATCATCTTTATTAAAAAAAACACCTAGGGTTAGTACATAACCCAGGTCAGGGATGTTACAAATTATCCACCCCTTACAAGGATTTCGTCCCCGAAATCATTAACAAAACATTTTAAGAGAAAAGAGTAGGGTATTTCCTCCTCATTTCTTCCTCTAGTTCCCATGTGGCTTCTTCAATGCCACGATGATTCCAGAGTACCTTTACAAGACTAATGTCTTTCTTCTTTATCTTCTTGATCCTTCTATCAAGAATCAACATAGGTCCTTTGACATAGGATATATCATCGTTCAATTCTATTTCCATAGGCTGCAAAACTGATTCTGTGTCAGGATGACATTTCCTTAGCATGGAAATGTGGAACACTGGGTGTAACTTTTGCAGCTCGGGTGGTAACTCCAGCTTATAAGCTACCTTTCCAACTCGTTCAATGATTGGATAAGTCCCCATAAATCTTGGAGCTAACTTTCCTTTCCTTCCAAATCTAAGAACTCCTTTCCAAGGTGAGACCTTGAGGTACACTTTGTCTCCAACCTAGAATTCTAAAGGTCTACGACGCTTATCAGCGTAAGATTTTTGCCTATCATGGGCAGTCTTTAATTGTTGTTGTATTATTTTAATCTTCTCAGTGGTCTGCTGCACAAGATCAAGACCCAAAAGTTGATATTCACCAGTTTCATACCAACATAGGGGAGATCTACAACGTCTACCATACAAAGCTTCATAAGGTGCCATGTCAATGCTGTGTTGATAGCTGTTATTGTAGGCAAACTCTATCAAGCTTAGATGTAGATCCCAACTTCCTATAAACTGAAGGACACATGCCCTGAGCAAGTCCTCCAAGGTTTGTATAGTCCTTTCTGATTGTCCATCAGTCTGAGGATGAAAGGTTGTACTAAACCTTAAATGTGTGCGTAAGGCTTTATGAAGTCGCTCCCAAAAACGACTCGTAAACTGGGGACCTCTATCAGAAACAATGGTAATTGGGACCCCATGCAGCCGCACTATATCACCTATGTATAACTGTGCCAACTTCTCAGCAGAATAGGTTGTTTTGATAGGTCAGAAATGTGTTGTCTTTGTAAACCTATCAACTATTACCCAGATGGAATCATGACCTTTGGTTGTTCTGGGTAATCCAACCACAAAATCCATGGTCACATGATCCCACTTCCACTATGGTATGGGTAAAGGTTGCAGTGTTCCTGCAGGCTTCTGGTATTCAGCTTTAACTTGTTGACACACCAGACACCGCATAACGAACTTAGCAACATCCTTCTTCAAACCAATCCACCAATACATATCTTTCAAATTATGATACATCTTGGTGCTTCCTGGATGCATAGCATACATTGAAGAATGAGCTTCTTCCAAGACTAACTTCCTTAAGTTATCAACATCAGGTACTATCATTCTACCATGATAGCAGGCTACCTGATCATCTGAATCATGAAAACCATCTCATTTCTCACTACCATATTCTGATCTAATCTGCTGAACTACAACATCCGCTTGTTGTGCCTCCTTAATTTAATGTCTCAGAGTAGGTTTTATGTGCATCTCAGCTAACAACCCAGATAACAATGATACTTTTAACTGTACATTGTTTTGCCTTAAAGAGATAAGCATATCCCTCCTAGAGCACACCAAAGAATTTAACTGTGCTCTATCTAAGGCTGGTGTTGTTGATTTCCTACTCAAAGCATCAACAACCACATTGGCCTTCCCTGGATGATAATTAATTGTACAATCATAGTCCTTGATTAACTCCATCCAGCGGCGTTGCCTCATGTTAAGCTCATGCTGACAGAAGATGTACTTTAGGTTCTTATGGTCTGTGAAAATGTGGAATGTCTCTCCATAGAGATAATGTCTCCAGATCTTCAAAGCATGGACAACGACAGCTAGTTCTAGATTGTGTGTCAGATAATTCTCCTCATGTTTCTTAAGCTTTCAAGAAGTAATAGAAATCACTTGTTTATCCTGCATTAACACACACCCTAGTCCATTCTTAGAAGCATCACATAAAGCTATATACCCTTTCCCTTGTTCAGGTAACACTTGCACAAGTGCACTTGTCAGCCTCTCCTTCAACAACTGGAATGATTGCTACACTTGTCATTCCAGGGAAAAGGAACATCCCTTCTGGTCGACTTGGTTAAGGGTAAGTCTATAGAACTGAAGTTCTTAATGAACCTCCTGTAATAGCCTGCTAACCCTATGAAACTGTGAATCTCCGTCGGTGTCTTCGGTTGTTCCCATTGCAGGACATATTCTACCTTTTTAGGGTCAACATGAATACCTGAAGCAGATATTACGTGTCCAAGAAAAGAAACTTCTGGTAACCAAAACTCACACTTGCTAAACTTAGCATATAACTCATGCTATCTTAGCAAAGTTTGAGCCTGACGAAGATCTTGCTCATGCTGCTGAGCATCTCTACTGTAGATCAGTATGTCATCTATAAAGACAACTACACACTGATCGAGAAAAGGTCTAAAGATTCTATTCATAAGTTCCATAAATGCAGCTGGTGCATTGGTTAGTCCAAATGACATAACTGTGAACTCATAGTGACCATACCTTGTCCTAAAAGCAGACTTAGGTATGTCACCCTCCTTAATACGCAGCTGATGATATCTTGACCTCAAATCTATCTTTGAGAAGACGGTTGCACCACACAACTGGTCAAAGAGATCATCAATCCTAGGCAAAGGATACTTATTCTTTATGGTTACTTTATTTAACTTCCTGTAATCAATGCAAAACCGCATCGATCCATCCTTCTTTTTAACAAAGAGGACCAGAGCACCCCAGGGTGAAGTGCTCGATCGGATGAAACCCTTCTCAAGCAACTCTTGCAGTTGTTTCTTGAGTTCTACCATCTCCGTAGGCGCCATCCTATATGGTGTTTGTGCTATTGGTTGTGTGCCCGTGACTAGATTAATCTCAAAATCAATCTCTCGAGGTGGAGGTACACCTGGAAGTTCTTCAGGAAATACATCTTCAAATTCCCTTACTACAGGAACTTCAGCAGGATTAGAACTCTCCATGGTGGTATCTACCACATGGGCTAAGAATGCAAAGCATCCTTGCCTCATCAGCTTCTCAGCTACCATAGCTGACACAAGGCAGGTTGGAATAATATTTCTATCTCCTTGAAAGATCCATGTGTCACTATCATCGATGAACACAACTTGCTTAGACTCACAATCCAAGACAACCGTATACCTTTCTAAGGTATCCATTCCAAGGATTATATCGAACCTGTGCATTTCAAGTGGTATAAGATCCAATTGAATGCAATGTTCAGAAAAGAAAAGAATGTAGGGAGAACACACCTCCCGCAACATGGTAGATCCCATCAAAGGAGTTTCTAACAACATACTATCTGCTCTATGACTAATAGTCATGTTGCAGTCAAGAATCACTCTTTGAGTGATAAAGGAATGTGTAGCACCCTGATCAATTAAAACAGATATGATGCAGGATGTAGACATATCAGAATAAAACAGTTTCATCTAACCTATCACAACCTAAGGGTTGATCACTGCATCAGGTGGATTCATCACATAGAATCTCGTCGTCGCCTGCGGTTGATTCGGTGCTCGATGACTAGGTTCCGATGACCCAGCTTGGGACGCTTGTCCACGTCCTCTAGCGCCACCTGGAAACTGTCTCCTTTGAGAACCTTGCTGACTATGCCTTTGGGTTTGAGTCACACTTGCCTCTCGGGCTCTGCAATCCTTCATCAGATGCCCCACTTTTCCACATAAGTAACAACTTCTGATCCCCTACTATGGTCTAGATGGTCCTGTAACAGACACAGATGCTGAGCTACGAGCTCCTTTTGGTGGTAAACTTCGTCCTCTACCCCTATTTGACAGCCACTGCATCTGGGTACTGAATCTAGGTGGTGGTGTAGGCACGGAAAACCTTGGTTTCTTGAAACCCTTGGATGAGGATCCTTGGAACTGGGGATACACCTTCTTGTTCTTGGTCTGTCGTTTCTCCATCACAGACCTCTCTATCCTTCGAACAGACTCCACAAAAGTAGCAAATCTTTCCCTGTTCTCAAGAGCAGATACAGGGGTGGTCAACTCAGAGTTTAATCCTTTCTCGAAACGCCGAATCTGCTCTTCATCTGTGATTGCCATATGCGGACAGAACTGCAAAAGTTCCATGAACTTAGCCTCTTAATCGCTAATGTTCATTGGTCCTTGCCTTAACCTCTCAAACTGAGAGATTTTCTCATCCAGAAAGGTCTTAGGAAAGTATCTGTTGACAAATTCCCATAAGAACACTTCCCATTCAATTTCCACACCTAGCCTTTTCCCTTCCTCTATGGTCCACCAGTGCCAGCACTCCCTTTAAGAAGGTACACAACATGTCTAACCTTCTCAACTTCTGGGATGTTAAGGATTCTAAAGGCCTTCTCTAACTTAGTTAACCACATGTCAGCATCTGCTTGGTCAGCTGTCCTAGCATATTCCATGGCTCCAACCTGGCGTAGTCGTTCAAACATCTTGCCGGCTCCATGTCCTTCAGGGTGGGTCGGTGCCCTAGGTGCAGGTATGGGCATTCTATCAGTCATGTGTGTCATGGCAGTCATGAACTACCCAAACATAGCCTGGAAGGCGGGATTCCCCATGTTAGCTGGATTGAACTGGGGTGATTCAGGCACAGGCTCCTCCCTTCCTTGGTCTCTTACACCTCCTCCGTGTGTAGCGACACTACTTTCTGCAACATGTTCATCATGTGATCCAGACATCTTTAGTTTTCTCTTATCCTCCTATATGAGCAGAAGACACTATCAGATAGAATGGAAGACACTAGAACATACTCAACAACCCTAGTCCTATGTCTCTATAGACTCAGCAAACCTAGAGCTCTGATACCAACAATTGTGGCATCCAACTTGTGAAAACATGATTAATTAATGCATAAGTGAATTATTAGCAGCGGAATTACTAAAAATCACTAAAAATTTAAAACTTTTTGTAAAGAAATCCACAAATGGTAAAACTCTATCACAAAGAACCAAAGTAAGTTATTTACATTTTGATCCATCAGTACATCTCTTTATCATCTTATCTCGAGAGTCATAACATTGACTGCCCAGTTAAACTATACATGAGCAGTATACAAAATCTCGAGGCATCAAGCCAAAAATCTCAGATCTATATTGAACCATCTACTGACTCCTAGGACCTGAGAGTACAGAGATGACACATAGGACGCTCTGTATATACAAGACTTGACAAACTGTGTCTCCACCTGTGGATCACTGATGTCCTTGCTGTTGCTACTGCGGCTGCTGTTGCTGCTCACCCACTGAAGGGTTTCTTCTTCCCCGACGTCCCTAAAAATTTGAATCCCACGGGGGTTAGACAATTGAAAATTGTCCCAGCGAGAGATATAACTCTCTGCCAGAAACATTGTTATTGCTGGTAATAGAATAACATTGAGCAGTAGAATTATAAATATTCAACAGCAGATAAATCATTAATTGAGCTAAGTAAATTAGTATTCTCTATGCAATCATTTCAATTATAACTTGATTAAGTAACAAATCATTCATTTAATAACGAGTATAAAGAACATGTATATCCTTTATCTTTCTAAGACATAATAAACAATGTATCATCAAACATTGATTCTCATAATTCAACCCTAACCAAATATGCTACATGGCTGATTTACGTTTTACAATCATATTTATGCCCTGAGGAGATGAGGTATACCGCTCATACTCCAACCGACCATTGTGAAATTGAAATCAGTACCATATATAGGTCATCAGAAGAGCCAGATTTCTATGACCTCATCTTCCTCAGTCAGTGTGAGGAACAACATGCAGGACATCTTGTGTCTCTACTATAAATATAGCTTTCCAGTGTATACTGGCAACTTCGCTATTAGAGTTATAGTGGCATGCTGTACTCTCTTCACAATCGAGGGATTTCTTGTTTATATCACATCGATTCGACATTAACATCATCATCGGAAGATTAGTGATACATCATCACGGCATATACATATAATGAAGGATTGAGAGATTTAATGTTTATCTGACATCAATTCCTCCATTAGGGCGTAAGGATATTCAAGCCCATTACCCCCACATACTCAAAAGTATGCTCTCCAGGAGTTCCCTTAGGAAAACATGTTTCACCATCACCTAACTGCTGACGATGATGGATCTATGGTCAGGGCTCTACATGATATCATTTCACTTGATTAATTAAGTACATTACAACATTCTTTTAGCATCAGGCATGTTTTCAAGCATAAACCATTATAACAATTGCTATAGAGAATGATTACTATTTCTATCAAGTTCATTTCACAGCTTTGTTAACATTGGGATCTCAATCCCTTATCATCTCATCATCATGATTCAAGAATATGGGTTTTCAAACCCTTAGATCATCAAAACACTTGTTACCACTTTAACAGGTAACTTAATGGCATCATGTCATTTGACAGTGTAAACATGATAATTGCAATGCAGGTATTTCACATGGCTTTTACAGCCTATCAATCTCTTTTGTTACCTTTCACTAGGTAACATAGCATATCATTGCTTACAAAGCTGCTTACAAAGCTCATAAGGTACTTTCAATAAACACAGCATCATAGCTCATACTTGACTATGTTCAATATCTCATAAGACCTGCATGATTAGTATAGATGATGACCGATACATCAATTTCCTATCAGCATAATATAAACAATTATGACATCATTGTTCAAGGGTTATACCACTATGCCCTTGCTAGGGTTAGGGTTTCCCTTTTCAATTTAATTAGGGTTAATCTTCCCCTTTAGCTCAAATAGGGTTAAGGACTCATCATGTCATTGTCCAACCTTAGAGCTTCTTAGTATAAAGCATAACCCAGAATTAGGGTTTACTATTCATATCACATCACCCTAGATTAGGGTTTCCTATTTATATCACATCACCCTAGATTAGGGTTTACTATTCACCCCAAGTAGGAGTGAGCATCAAAGTACCTTGAATTAAGGTTTATCATGTCAACACTATGAATTAAGTTCATACCATCATCATGTATTAGGATTTCACCTATTAATGCCCTCAATTAGGGTTATGATTCATCATCCATCATAATTAGGGTTTCATGATCCAACTATGAAGGATCATACCCTAATTAGGCATTCATTCATACTAAAAGTGTTATGACTTAGCCATTATATGGTTATCATTCATATAGGAAGTCTTCTCTCTCATCTTCTATAAGATGATGTTTGCATCACCCTTGATTAGGCTAAGTCAACTCAATCTTAAAGAAGAATTGACATCATGGGTTATGTCATTGTCACCATGACCATTAAGGCCTAATTATTCAAAGGGTACTAATCACCTCATCCAATTAAGATGTAATTACTATAATCATCTTTTATTACATCATGTATTAGTCAACTAATCACTTTGTCCTTTAACCACTTTAAGTACCCATGCGGTTTTGGTTAATTATCCCCCAAACAGTTTTGGCCTTATAGACCCTAAACGGTCTTGACAAAATCAAACCTCAAACGGTCTTGAGAAACCATTGAAACCTTTTTCTAAAGTGCCACCTTAAAACCGTTTAGTAAAGTAGGTGGTGAAGACAGATCATCAATTAGGGTTTGAATCAATTGGATTAGGGTTTCGAATTGATGAACCTTCAACATTATACAATGTGAAACTAATTACTTTCAAACTATTGGACCATCATCCAAAATGGACATGACCTGACCCCAAATGGTCTTGAGGTCGTTTGGAAGACCTCCAAATGGTCTTGAGACCGTTTTCCCATGTCCACATCAAAATCCAAGTCAACCAATTAGGGTTTGGTTCATTGGATTGCTCACCAAATCAGCAATTGATAACTCTTCAACTCAATACCTTTAGATCTCCAAACACCTAGCCATAGTCAACCCTAGACCTCAAAACGGTCTTGGGTGACCCACAAACGGTCTTGGGATCATTTGGATGATATCCAAACGGTCTTGAGACCGTTTTCCCATCACATCATCATCAACCATGTCATTCAATTAAAGTTTGGATCCTAGGATTCGTCACCAAATCAACAATTGATTGTACATCAACTTAATATCTTTGGACCTTCAATTTCTCAACCATACTTAACCCTAGACCTCCAAACAGTCTTGGGTGATCACCAAATGGTCTTGAGACCGTTTGGGTGATCCCCAAACGGTTTTGAAACCGTTTGGGTCAATCAACCCAAAACATCAACTTGTTCAATTGCAAAATCAGCACTTAGCCGATTAGGGTTAACACCATATCTTTGGTCCTTCAAACACTTAACCATATCCAACCCTAGACCTGCAAACGGTCTTGGGTGACCCCCAAATGGTCTTGAGACTATTTGGGTGTTCCCCATATGGTTTTGAAACCGTTTGGGTCAATCAACCCAAGTTTCAAACTCAAACACTTATGAAATCAACACTCAACCCGATTAGGGTTTTGGTGATTGTTGGACCTTCAACTCATGAACCACTTAGAGTTAATAAATTATATTTAGTGGATCAATAACCAACATTATTAGAAAAAAATTCCTAAATGGTCAACCCTGGTCAACACCTCCAAACGGTCTGAAACCATTTGCTCTCATGCGGTTTGGTGAAACCATTTCATCTCAAACAGTTTGAAACAGTTTGCTCCCAAACGGTTTGGGAAACCGTTTGAGCAACTTAGGAGACCGTTTGACATGGGATTTTTCTTGGATAAACATATAAGATGATTTCATCATCGTCCTCCTTAGAAAAACCAAGAACAACAACCGTTTTTCATGGGAATTTCAGCAATGAGCCAAAAGAGTTCGAAATAGAAGAAAACAACCAACAAATCATAGAGAACTTGATGCAATATCAATGTTTAAGGGTTAAAGTTATAAAACCCGCCTCAAATCTGATCTCCAAGATCCAAGATCCACGGCTCTAATGGTGGATGGAGTTCCAGAAACTGCCCAAGGTCCGTTCTTGAGCTATAGGATGAAAAAGATGGCTAGATTTGGAAATCGGGTGAAAAAAAAACCAATAATCAAGCATTGCTTTAGGGTTTCCACCATGAATCCGAGGTAGGAGATGATCAAAACCTTACCAAAAGGTTGTGTTCGTCCTTATACTGCTCTTAAGCTCTTCCTTGGTCGTCCAAAGCAAAGTGATAAAAGAAAAACTAAGGAATGGTCCTTATGTGTATTGGAAAAAGAACATGTATAAGGGATTTATAAGGAAAGATAAAATGGATTGTTTTCTTTTAATTCCAAAATAATATCCATCAAATCCCCCTCCATTTCTTGGGTACGAAGCCATATTAATGTTCTTGCAAAACCTCTCCATTATCCAAAGATTAATGGAAAAGAAATTAAGCACCTTAAAGAGTTTTATATTAATATCCATCCTTTTAGTGGATATTACTTTTTATTATAATAGTGTGAGTGGCTTCCACTCAACCAAGATATTTTTGTGCCATAGCAAGGCACAAGCTCGTCCAACTCTATTGCAAACACATCGTTCAACTTTTGGTTGAAGGGCTCCTTAATTAATTTATTTCTTTTTGCATTAAATTAAATTAAATTTCCTTATATGCTTAAATCTTGATTATTTTAATATCAAGATTCTCTCTCCTAAAACTTAATTCAAATGAGGCGCCCCTCTCATTTTCTTTGCTCTACATGATGAAAAGAAACATTAGGGACCTTATAGAAGTGGTAATTTGCATATTGAACCCTAGGTTTTGGGTAAATTGCACTTTACACCAAAACTAGGTTTTAATGCACATGTTTGCTCTACAAGATTTATCTTGATGCCCAAGCTTGTGAAAACCATACTACTACATCATATTCATCATAGGGCAAGTTAACCCCTCAACTTGGGTAATTTGCACTTTAGTCCAAAATTAACAAAACAATGTTTCAACATTATTCAAAAGGGACTGAAATTGAAATATAAGTTCCTCAATATCCTTAATTATTTTTTAAAAGATGAGAGAAAACATATAATCATCTTTATTAAACAAAACACCTAGGGTTAGTACATAACCCAGGTCAGGGATGTTACTATCTGGTAGGCCCAAAGAATCCTCTCTTGGTGATGTTTTGGTCGGTGACGAGTTTGTTGTTTTGTAGGAGCCAGAAAAATATTTTGTGCTTCTGAGATCATTTGTTTTTCTAGATGAGGGAGTAATTTGGGGTGATGCCTCTATAGGTGAGAAAGGTGTATGTTGCCTTGGGGGTGTATTCCACACCCCATCTCCAGGAGATCTTATTATTTGTGTAGTATTCCAACTCATGGATGATATTGTTAATATCCATATTGTCTAGGTATGTGTGAAGCAGACGCTTGAGAGCATTTGTTTTGTTGCTGGTTAGGAGGTTGAGGGCTTTGGCTGTTCAAATATTTGATAATTATTTTGGGATAGAACATTGTGGGTTCAGGTTTTTGATGGTATTTTGATGGAACCAAGGATCCTTCCCGAAATTTGTGTTGCAGTGCGCATGTGAAAGGGTATGAATGATATTTCCGATTAGGGAGATGTGTCTGTTGATATATTTCTAGAGAGGTGAGGCTATGCATTTATAAGTTTTTTGCCATGGTGGGATTTTTTTGTAATATTTTTTCTGGATCGGGTTTCTCCATATGTTGTTGATTTTGACCACTAGACAAAGAGCATGAATTTTTAGGTCAATGATTCCCCATCCTCCATAGCCAGTACGAGCTGCGATGGTGTTCCAGTTTACAAGGTGGGTATGTTTTCCTTTAGAAAGTGAAGGATTTTGATTATTCCAAAGGAAACTTCTTCTAATTTTGTCAATAATGTTTTTTGTTTTGGTAGGTAGGGGAATGCGGCTGAGGTAGTGTGTTGTGATGGGGGTGATGACACTATTTAGTAGTGTGAGGTGACCAGTAAGGTTGATGATGTTATTTGTCCATGAGTTCAGTTTGATGTTGATCTTATCTATGATGGGGACCCATATCGAATGAGTGATTTTTAGTGGGGTAATGTGTAATCCAAGATAGTTGATCGGGAACTCTTCATTCTTGCATTTGAGAAGAGCTTTATATATGTTCATGATGTGATGATCAGTGTGTACACCAAAGATAGAAGACTTTTGGAGGTTAAGTTTCAGTCCCAAGATGTATGAGAAGATACCTATGATTCTGATGGTATTGATGATGGTGTCATCCTTTGGTGAAACAAGGATGATGGTATCGTCTGCAAACTGGATGATGTTCTCCTGACATTCGGTGGGGGAAGTGATAAGGCCTTGATCAGTACTAAGTTTGATCATCTTGGTGAGGATCGAGGTCACAATAATGAACATGTATGGAGAAAGGGGGTCACCTTGCCTGAGCCCATTTGTATTTTTAAGGTATCTGAAAGGTGAGCCATTGATGATTGTGGAAAAATGGTTTGTGGAAATGCAAGCATGTATCCATTCTATCCAGGATTCTGGAAAGCCATAGCCTACCAGGGTTTTAATGAGACAATTCCAGTTTATGTAGTCAAAGGCTTTTTCAAAATCAAGCTTGATAGCAATTAGAGGGGTTTTATTAGTGTGGCACAGATGTATCGTCTCATTTACCATAAGGTAGGCATCTTGGATATTTATTTCCTTAATAAAGACATTATGATTTAGAGGTATGATGTTATTAATGCAGGGCTTCAATCTATTGGCTAGGGTTTTTGTGATGATTTTGTAAGATGTATTAAGGAGACTGATTGGTCAGAATTGTGGTATTAGATCAGGTTGTTCAGTTTTCTTGATAAGTGCAATGAAGGTTTTGTTAAGATCTTTGATAATGTTGTGAGCATTGTTGTGCTTGTGGATTTCTTGAAGCAAAGCCAAGAAATCTTTCTTGTAATGGTTCCAGTTTGCCAGGTAGAATTCCACATTTAGCCCATCCGACCCTAGTGATTTGTTTTTCCCAAGGGACTTGATCACAGAGTCAAGTTCTTCAGAACAGAACAGTTTGATTAGGTTTGAAGGAGAATCAATCTTAATTGAGCAAAGCATCTGCCAGTTTATGGAGTTTAGGAAGGTAGGACTATGGTTAGTCTTAAAAATCTTCCTAAATTGTTCAACAATGTGAGAAATGATCAAATGTTTGTTTGTGGTGATGACATCATGTATGTTTAAGAAGGCAATGACATTTCTCCTATGGTTATTGTTGCAAACTTTATGGAAGAATTTTGTGTTTTGTAACCTTCCATAGCCCAAGTAACTTTGACTCTCTGTCTGCACTTGATGTCCATGCAATTTTTAATATGGTCAATCTCTGACTTGATAGTGAGAATAAGAGTTGGGTCTGCTGAGGGGTTGCTATCGACAAAGAGATGTTGTTGCTCAAGGTCTTTTAGAGTGTTGGCTAGGTTTTGGGTTGTCTGCATTTCCAATCTATGATGTTGTGTTTAATGAGTTTGGTGTTTCTATGTATGTGGTACCCTAGATTTCTGGTTTTGTGATCAACCAAGATCCAATGGTTTTCACAGAGTTTAACAAAGTGGGGGTATGTGAGCCAGTAGTTTTTGAATCGAAAGGATTTTTCCCCCAAACATCTCTATGGGTGTCGATGATTATGGGGAAGTGGTTTGAGATAGGCCGATAGGCAGTATGGACAAATGCAAGAGGGAAATTCTCTTCCCAAGAAGAGGAGTAGATGAAGTGATCCAATCTGGCTCTAGTATTATTTCTAGTCCACATAAGGCCAACATTAGATGGAGGAATGTCAATCATTTTGTGTTCTGTAAGGAGGTGTATGAGGGTTTTGTCTACTGGTGATAAGGCTGATGAGGTTGAGGAGAGGTTTTTCCTATCAGTAGCTCTAGTAATGAGTTTGAAATCCCCTGCAAGGATCTAAGGTTTTTGGCTATTGACTAGCATGATTTTTTAGAGTTCCAAGAGAAAAGTCAATTTGTTGTACCCATGCTCACCATATACTCCAATGAAGGTCCAAATGAAGTGATCATACGATTTTTTTAGAGAGAGAGAGATGAAGAAAGTATTGAGATCCTAGTGAGAGAGAGTGAAAGTGTTCATGTCAAATCCCACTAGGAGTCCCCCTTTGAAACCATTCTGTGATCTTGTTACCTCCTATTGATTTTAACGCAAATGGAGAAAGTGTGGTTTTGGTTTCTTAAATGGTGATAATGTCTATATTGTTTTTGTAGATGTGGTTTATGATCTCTTTTCTTCTACACGTGTTGGCCACACCAAAAACGTTCCAGGATGTGATCTTCATAGTTTCGATTGAGAGAGAAACTCAAAAGAGTAAACAAAAAATAGGGTGCTAAGAGATGCTCAATAAGTTGATCTTCAAGTTTGTCTCTACTAATGGCCTTCGGTTTGTCCAGAGCATCAATTTTTCGATGTCGTTTAATGATATATTAGCTATGTGTTCTTCTTCAAAGTGTATTCCTATTTTTTTTGCAAAACTGGTGAAACCATGTATGTCAGGCCATGACGCTATGCCTTCTATATTATCTATATCATAATTTTCAATGGAAGCAGATGAAGATAAACCAGAATCTAATTTTTTTTCTGAGAAGGATGGAGAGAAATGAGTACCTGTTTCTGGTGCTATAAAGATGTTTCTCCTGGTCAACCCTTCGGGGCTGGATTGCATGGAGTTGATGGACTTGATGATGTTCGTGTCCGTTCATTTGCCCTTCTTCTTTGGACTCTGTGAAGATCTAATCTCGTCAATGATAGCAGTTTTGAGCTTTTTTATAGCATCAGGGTCTATGTTTAGAGATAAGCTATCTTCTTTTGGATTCGAGGGGAAAGGTTGGTATGTGTCCTTGGGGGAAGGAAAAGAATGGTTAACTGGTAGAGAAGTTGTTCTTTCTCTCTTAAGGATGAGGGATTTGTTCGAGTCTGCTGAGGATTTTGTGGTGGCTATTTTTCTCTCCTAGACCAGATTCCTTTCACCTAGTTCACAGATTAAACTGTATGGTTTTTTGTTGTTGATCGAAGAGTACCGGGAAGGTGGATGAATAGAAAGATATGAGAAAGAGGTTTTGATGTTAGAGGGGTACTCAGCTGAAATCTTGATGTCGTAAATCATTTCTCCCAGTCTGATATTCAGGGATGATGGGAGAGAGGTGGTTTGTTTAACAGAGAAGAGACATAAAGCTTTGATATACTGTGAGGGGTGTAGAGTATCTGGACTAATATATTGGAGTGTAGCTCCCAAAGAGTGAGCAATGGCTCTGAAGATATCCACTTCCCAAAGGTGTGGAGGAAGGTGTAATATGGTTACCCATCCTGACCCACCCGACGGGGCCTCGAAAGCTCCCTGGTCAGATGTCCATTTAGAGAGATTGGGTTAAACAAAACTAGTCCCACAAGGGATCGTAAGGACGTGTCCGAAGAGGTGGTCTATCTTAGTGCCTTCGGGAACAGAGTATAAGAGTTGTGAGGGTGAGATAATTTTGGGTTTTAGCACCGTATGTACAGGGATAAGAAAGGCTATAGCTCTAGTGACATCCAGGATATCGACTATGTTGTTGTCTAGATTGTTTTCTATGGTAGCTAGGACACTTCTAGTGGTGAAGACTTTCAAGAGTCATATAGAACTGGTAGGGAGATCGAAAGGGATAGCAGTCTCAACTCTCAAGTTGAGCAACATGTGCCATATCGAAGGGTAGAGGCGCAAGAAGCAAATTAGGGGTGGTGTTGGGTTTAGAAGGATGAGGGGTGGGTTTAGCATATTGTGTTATGGTTGGTTTAAAAAGAGAATGTGGGAAGAGTTTATCATTTGCTTGGGGGTCAGATGGAGGGAAAAGTGGATCTGTAAGACATGAAAAAGTGTTATTTTGAGCTAAGAAAGAGAGATTAGGATGGTTCAGCTGAAAGGATTTGTCATAACTGAAAAAGTGTTCTACATCCTATTTGGGAGCATCATTACCTGGATGAGATCTTGGAAAGTGTAAACTTCTTTGGGAAGTGATTAAGGGTGGATTTGAAGAAGTGCCAAGTGTGACCCTTCTCTTGACATTTAAAGAAAATCACTTTTTTGGTGCATCTGAAGCATGAATGGTTCAGGCTGTGGCAAAAGGAGCATCGTAGGGATCTGAAGGGTCACCTCAGTGGGGCTGGTTTCCAAGGCTGAGAGTTCTTCTCTATCTTAAAACTCTGGTGAGCAAGAGCAAGCACAGGGACGTGTCCAAGAGGTGGAAAGGTTAGATTTAACTAGTGGGGGTCAATAAGGATGAAATTATCTTTTTTAGGAACAGGATGTGTACTAGCTTCCCGATATTTATCAGAAGGAAAAGATTTCTCATACATCGTGTTATTGATGGGTGTTGATGTAGCTATGTTTTTCGTATCTTCCTCATCAAGGCTAGAAGATAGGGAGATGGGACAGAACTTTGATCCAATGGGTGGATGGTCCTCTTTTCTCACAAAGAGTTGGTCACCTGAGTTTGATGTAGAAGAGGAGATGTGCTCTTCCTTGCTGAAGAAAAGTGGGTATAATTCTTGGTGGGTTTCATTGTTGAAGTCGTTAACCCAAGCTATCAGAGTTTTGTGAGATGAGGGTTTTATGAAGATGGTCCATTCCTATTTAAGCTTCAACTCAGAGATCATGATTGCCCAACCTTCGGTGATATAAAGGTTGGATTTTTCGATGAGTTCTATTGTGACTGGGAAATATCTGCATCCAATGAGGACAGTGTTGGGACCATGTGAGATATCAAATTTGTGGTAGATCCATGCTTTTGGGAGGGGGATGTTGGTGAGGTACAAAGGGTTTTAGAGGTTGTAGTCCATGAAAGGGAAGCGGGTATCCATGTTTGGTAAAGCTAGCGGGAGGTTGACTGATCTTGCTGGAGTTGATTGTTTCTTATAAAGAAAAGCTCGTTCGAAGAGCGTAGGGTTCTCGATATTGCCTTTGATCCTCTTGTTGTTGCTTAGGGAGGTAGAGATGGAACCCCCCATCCTCATATTGAAGTTTTTGAGGAAAATGGATGGGTAGGGTGGGTCGAGGTAAAAAAAGGGGCATCGTAGATTCCAGAAGCACCAACAAGGATGAGAGATGGCTCAGATTGTGATCACTATAGGTAATACAAGTCGTGCATGTAGGGGGAGGGATTGGGCCATGCATGCAGGGTGAGGGATCAGTTAGGGGTACCCCACACAGGGGGTGATCATAGCTAGAAGATGTAGGTATAGGGCACCCCACAAAGGAGGGCGATCTTAGCATAAAGATGTAGATGTAGCTAGAGAAGCTCACCTGTAGGTAGTACAAATTCTAAATCAGAGATGTAGCTACACTGATCGAGAGTAAAATCAGCTAGAGAAGCTCACCTGAAACAAACCCTAGATCAGCTAGATCACCTGAATGATCTTACAGGTAGTCCAGTAGTTTGTCTCGATGGTGTCATAGTAATCTCTGAGAGATACATGTGCCACAATTTGTAGATTGAGAGAAAACGGTTGGTGTTCCTGAGGTTGGGGCTAGAGAGTATTTGGAGATCAGAGCACTGGAGCTCTCCGATGGAGAGAAATGATTGTTTTTCCTAAAGATGGGGCTAGAGAGAAGTTGGAAGTTTCTCACTTGAAGTCACTGCATCTATTTACTTCTCACAGCAAATTGATTATTCATTGAGCTTATACAACCAACCAACAATTGGATAGTTGGATGGGCAACCCTCGATAGAGGTATTTTGAAATTGTTGATAGGCTCTAGTCGCATACTTCTTTCTTTTGAAGAAGAAGGATTAACCTAGGTGTGAATAGATACCTGAGCCAAAGTGGGCCTTACAATCTAACACCTTCTTATTGTAATCTAAATCACTACATATGTTATGGATAAAAGACAAACCGGACCTTGCGTACATAATATATTTTATCTAAAGAATTGGGCAAATTTTGATCCCATTTAAGGCTTAGTTGTCTATACAGGGTAAACATGAATTCTACCATTTAATTCGAGATAGGGAATTAATAAAAATATATTTTGATATTAGATGAAGGAATAGAGAATTTGACCAAATATGGTCATTTAATAGAACCATAATATATAATCTTTGTTTCTAAAGTGATTATAAGTTATGAAATGGAGTATAACACACTAAATTAAAATCCAAATATTGAATATTATTTTCCATGTGAGGATGACTTAAATATTTCAATTGTGTTTTTACTAACACCATATTTTGAAGGAAATAAATGGATGGTGTAGTGAAGGTTTGTGATTTTTATTGAAATTGATTGTAAGGCCCCTAAACTTGCTTAATGAGTTTATTGAGCTTCATTACCATAATTTAATTCTTAGAACCCTAATATAACATTTTGATATGTTTTGTAATCATAAAACAAGCTTAAGTTTCAAATTTGGTCCAAGTTGGACACTGTTTGAGCAAGTTATGCAATTTTTTGTACATTTTGGACTTTTCTACAATTTACCCAATTGAGGGGTTTTATTTGTAATTTGTAACATACATTATGTTTCTTGCATTTTATATTATAATTCTTGATATTTTTGTGCCATGGTTTGAAGGTATTTTCATCAAGGGTATTTTAGGGTTTACCCCTTCACGGATGAGCTACTTTTAGTAGCTATCAACTAATGAGTTATGTGATTCGCTAGGAATTTCGACAACGGAAATCTAAGCAAGTTAATAGGGACGGTTGGGGAGCTTCTTGTGTGTGTTCTTGTATATTCTCAATAGTTTAAGGCCATAAACACATGGGGAAGCTACTTTTACACCTCATTCTTGCTTCATCCTTATCCATGGGCTATATTTGCCACTTCCTTGCCCAAATACGAAATTATGCTTTCTTTCTCTTTCCTCTAACCTGGAGCAACGAATTCACTCTGTTTTTATGCGTAGCCAACTGCTCTAAGGTTGAAGACAACCCCTTTTTGGAGAAGAAGGTCTCCTAGGGCTCCATCTATCCCTACCTAGGGTTTCCAAGGTCATCTTCTACGGAATTTGACCAAGGCAAGTTATTTTCTTCCTTCCTTCTTTGTTTTTCTTTCTCTTCTCCTTCCTTATACCTTCCTCCAGGTTGGAACCTTTCTGTTCCATGGTAGAATTTTCTCTAAAGCTCTAAAACCCTACCTTTCTTGCTCCTTATACTTAGGGTTTGCTCATTTGATGAAGAAAGGTGCTAGATGGACGAATTCATAGCTTACTCTTGGATTTTCTACCCTACTTGCTCGATATTTCTTCTGTGTGGGGTTTCATATTCTCATTAGAGGCAATTTGTATAACTTGCTCCACATTTATTGCTTACCATAAGCTTTCTAGATCATGTTCTTGCTTGAAAATGATGATCCATGCACTAAAAAGCTATGCTTGACTAGGATTTTGATTTTTATAATGTTTCCTGTTCTAATTTCAGTTATATATGAACATGTGATCATGTGTACATTATTCCTAAGCTATTATATGACTTATATCAGGTTGTTTTGACAACCTATGGTGCTAAGAACCTATCAAACAATGGTCAATTTTAGGGTTTAAAGTTGATTTCTTCTATAAACCATGACCCGATGATGGTACCATTGCAACAACCCTATGGTGTTGTCTTCATAACAACTCATGGTCGTGATCAAGGGTGTAAAATGATGGTGACAACCTATGGTCACCCCCTTAGGTCAGGTTTTGGATCAATTAGAAGTATAATGAGCAACCATTAAGTACCCTACTGATGTTATCAATCAATGATGACATCAACTTAATATTTGATGCTAATTAATGAATATAGTGTTGATCTAACAACCTATAGTGATTTAATGATCACTAATGATGGTGGATCCAGTCTCTACAATCTATGGTGAGTTAATCATATAGTTTGAGCATCAATTAAGCCTTAGAGTAATGGTTTCTTGGGTCACTTGATGCAATGATCGAACTTATATTGTAATTGATGGTTTTAATATATGAACATGACCCAATGGTCAAGATCTAATGTTTTTTCCTCAAATAAAGTGGAATGATGGATAATGTAATATGTTGGTCCTAATAATGGGATTTATATGGTTTCCTTTATATGATCAAATTAAGGATCTTACTTGTTGATAATGGATGGCTTGTTTTAACTGAACAGTCGATTGTGGGTGTTACCCTACTCTCAATGGAACTTTTTGTGTTGTTAATCAAGGGATGTCTAGGGTTAGATGGTGAATCTTTCTAGAGAACAAATCAAGGACTTCATAGGTGGTTTATCTAAGGTGTTTACTTATGTAAACAACCAAAGGTCTTACCTTTTAAACATCCAATGGTTCGGGTTGACATTGCGGTGTGGTGACACGGGTTGAATATTGGTGATGGAACAAATGGAGGTTTACCCTTAATAAGGTATTCTTACCTAGTCACTCATATTAATAGAATGGATGATAACCATATTGTGTTGATATGTAACCTTAATGAGGTATAGCTTGTTATACCTAGCTTTAATATAAGTAAATGATGGTAATTGGATATGAATAGTCCTTGAAACCCTAGTATGCTATAACCCAATCATTATACCTTGATTTATGTGTGGGTTCATACTTGAGAATGGTATGGAATGTGATGGTGATGCTTCACCTTATGCATCCATGATCCAATGGGGATGTTGTGAGTTAGGGTTTGGGTATGAGTGCTATTTAGTAACATTGATATAATTTATCATGTTGAACCTAACTCTAATGAAAATAGATAAAGATGAGTACTCATGTTTAACATTCTTATATGATGGAATGATGGTGGAATAACCTCCTTAACATGATCATAACCTTGGTATGTCAATTGGTGGTTATCATAGACACATGGTTGATACTTTCTTATGCTAAACATGTGCATTATGAATATGATGAGAGTTAATCATATCTAGATTCATTGCATGATGATGTAATAAAGGAATGTTCTTTATGTCAATATAACCCTTATATGATTGTTTATGAATATAACCTAGTTTATTAATGCAATATTGTGCTGATATGGTGTATTATATATAAATGATGTTGTTGAGCCTTGTTATAAGGCATGCAAAGATAATGATGATCTTGCAGGGAATAATATGACGGTCTTAATGACCTATGGGCATGGTTGAGCCCTGAATGAGGTGTAATCCTCTTGTGTTGATAAGGGTTAATACCATGTGATATTGTGTAAAGGATTTATATCCTATGATAGTGTAATAGTCTTAATGACCTTTGGGCATGGTTGAGGCCTGAATGAGGTGTAATCCTCTTATGTTGATAAGGGTTGATACACTATGATATTGTGAAAAAGATTATTATCTTGTGATAGTATGATGACTAGTGTGGTCTCATGAATGGAAAGTGAATAGTACCATGTGATGATGAGATGATAAATTATGTTTCATACATTTTATATCTTTTCAAGTTTTGATATTTAAATGCTTGCTAGAAGTGAATTAGGGTTTGTATGTCCACTTGTTTGATGCAACCTTAATTCACCCAATTGGCATAACCAATCAAGTGCAACTCTAATCATGTAGTGCCCTGTGCCGTAGAGCCATCTTTTGTCTCAGAACTTGCTGGATGGTGAAATGAGTATTCCTAAGGGAAACTCAGAGCGCATATTGTTGAGTATGTGTGGGTGGCAGGTTGAGGATATATCCTTGTCATCCACAATGCAGATTGTGGAGGTTGGCTATGGTCATGCCTCATACATATGATGTGATTGAGAATGGCTCCAGTCGTGTCTTGGTAATTATAACATGATGTGATTAGAGGACAACTATAGTTGTACCTCAGTGATTGGGTTTGCATACCCTAGTTTCTAGTGATGTGACCTGTACCAAGGTCAGACTAGTGGTTATCAGCTTGACTATATGTCGTTGTGGTGGCAACTTTGACTGATACATCACTACCTTTTTACTCGTATAGACTGAGGGGAAGAGATCTTAGGATACCGACACTCCTAGATCTTGTATGGAACCAAATAGCCCTTTGCAGGGGTGAATTGGACTTTGAATGGTATGATTCAAATTCCTTAGGGCATATTAAAAGATGTAATACAGCCGTGTAGCATATTTGTTTAGGGTTATACACAATGTTTCACATTGGATGATAACCCTTGTTTGTTATCTTTACATAAAGATGATGCTTAGTGTAATTAAGAGATAGTAGATACACTTAGGTTGTGGATATTCTTAAGATTGTAGATGCATACATACAGTAGCTATGCTTGTGTTAATAACTATACTGCTACTGCTGATTATAATCATGATGCTAGCTATCTCATGTTGTTATTTATGTTTAGCATGCTAGCCATGCCTTTATAACTAGAGATGCATATACTGTTGATCATGTTTATCCATATAGTTGTGCTTATGGTGTTAGCTCTTTTTATGATGTTGATAAGTTCAACATGTTAGACATGCTAATGTTTTTATCTATGCTTATGTGGCTAGACTTATTCATAATGATAGAGATGCTATGTTACTAGACTTGCTCATGATGCTAGATATGCATATGCTACTTAATTTCTTATGTTATCAACAAGATAAAGGATGAAATTCTTGCTAATGATGATAGTTATTATCTGCTCCCTTGTGTATTTTGATAATCATCAGTGCGGCTAAGATTATTTGTTATATCTAATTAATTTGTTTAATTTTTTAATTACTTAAAAATGTTGTAATCAATAAATGTTGTTGGAGGTTATATCTCTTGTTGGGACTGAGTCTCACCCTTGTGGTTTGCCACATTTTTTTAGATAATCGAAAGAGACGAAAACAAACATGTGGCAGCAAAGAGGAGCTATAGTAATGAATCTTTGATAAAGTTGATTAGATGTCTAGTGTGTCCTAGAGTCGTCCCTGTACTCTCAGGTCTGGGCAGGAAAAGTTTGTATATGGTGTTTCAAATGAATTAGGATTTTGTTAGCATGTGAATGCTTGTTTGTGTGACATATATGAATATTGTTCTCATGTGTATATATGTCGTGTCTAAGGAAATAAATCAATTTGTATCAAATTCTTGGCATAGTATGGATATAAGAAATATTTTGGGATCTTATGCAAATGTTTATGAACGGGTGCTGACGTTGAAATCGGTTTTAATTTACCCATATTTTTGGGTATGTGATTAATTATTGATTGATTGTGTTTTATGTTTTGAGTAATCTCGTTTAATGTAATAGGTTCTCACAGGTTGGTATCAGAGCTTTAGGTTCACTGAGTCTACAGGGACACTAGGACTTAAGATTAGGATGACGTCTAAGTTAAGAATATGACACAAAAATATGTTGCATACCGCCTAATCTCAGTATTTGGGTGCCCTGGCCAGGTATTCAATTATTGAATAAAGGTAAGTATGGAACTCTTAGATTGTTATCTTTCTGATTACTCTGATGAAGTAGTCATTTTGAGACAATCTAAAGAGCATAAAGAATAACAAATCATGGTGTGAATATCTCAATCCTATCTCAAAGAAGATGGGAATTGCATCATAATCTATCAAAACTTGAATGTTTGGTGACTATAAGAGAAAGATACAACACCATGAAATCTAAATCTAAATACAAATAAGGAAAAGAGGAGTTCTTGAAGATGTGATTCAAGAAGAAAATAAAGTAAAAGACAGATAAGTCTATTCTTATAAAGTGATTCAAGGTATGAAATCCACATAAGATGGAGAGAACTCCAATGATAAGTATATAATGAGAAGATAAATGAGAACAATGAAAAAGGAATAAGGTGGAACCTGAGCTGATCTCAGACCAACCTATGTGTGTAAGAAAGTGTTAATGTAAAATCAACATCGCATGTGAAAGAAATTAAGGGGGATGATCCCGATTTAATGAAGAAAATGTGGAATATGATGATTTACATGTCAATAAGTGGTTGAAAAACATAATAAAATAAGACCACATACCCAAGTTTGATAATTAGTCATCAAAGAAGGAGTAATGAGATATGTTAATCATGATGATTCCTATGCTAATGGCAAGGAACCCAAAATGAAAAGGGAAAAATTATACATAAGAAGTTGTAACTCACATAATGAAAATAGAATCAGTTACCTTTTACTAGTGACCCATTGATAACCTCCAATTTTGTGATGGTATCTTAGTAATTTTCCTTATTTTTCCACGCTCTTTCTTAGATAAATTAGATAGAATCCTTAACTTTACTCCCTTATTGCAAATATACTGTTAGATTAACTTTTCTCTCTTTTTACTTATAGAAAAAGACACAAAAAATCACAAAAGCTTCACACGGTCCCAAGACCGCATGAAGCCAACTGGTCCCAAGACCGCATGGAGTCACATGGTCCCAAGACCAGATGAAGCCAACCGGTCTCAAGACCACATGTAGTCACACGGTCCCAAGACCGCATGAAGCCAACCAGTCCCGAGATCGCATGAAGCCAACCAGTCCCGAGACCGCATGGAGTCACACGGTCCCAA
Organism: Alisma plantago-aquatica; assembly: GCA_963693085.1. NCBI lineage: Eukaryota > Viridiplantae > Streptophyta > Magnoliopsida > Alismatales > Alismataceae > Alisma > Alisma plantago-aquatica. The sequence goes on from OY856411.1 coordinate 1,296,955,624, forward strand.
GACCGCATGAAGCCAACCGGTCCCGAGACCGCATGAAGCCAACCGGTCCCGAGACCGCATGGAGTCACACAGTCCCAAGACCGCATGAGTCCAAACGGTGTCAGAGTCCAAATGGTCTCAGAGCCCAAACGGTCTCAGGGTCCAAACAGTGTCAGAGTCCAAATGGTCTCGGAGTCCAAATGGTCTCGGGGTCCAAACGGTCTCAAAGTCCAAATGGTCTCAGAACCCAAACGGTCTTCAAGACCGTTTGGACCCAAAACTACCCAAACCATTTGGACCCCACTTAAAGCCTATAAATAAGACCCGAGGGGTCCTCCCAAAGATGTGAAGTTTCAGATGTCCAGAGGCTACCTCTACTACTCCTGAGCTATTCCAACCTCCATCCTCTGCCCAAAGGCTGCCGGTCTGAGATCCACACTCCATTCTGAAGTTGCTTCCTCTCTCTCTTTGCGAAAGAAGGTGGGAAGAGGAGACCTCATCATCGAGCAACCTGTGAAGTGTGAAGATCATCATTCTCTCTTCTTCCAAGGGGTTGACTTTCCTCTCTCCTTTATGGGGATGTCATTCTCTCTCTCTCTTCTCGCACACTTCTTTGTCCTAGCTATGAGCTAGTAGTCTCTTTCACTAGGGTGCGGGGAGTAGCCCCGTTACCCATGTTTTCATTTCATGCAATGTAATCCATAGTTTGCAATAGAGATATACTTTCTTTTGAGTTCAACATCAATCGTTTAATGAATGCTTGTTTCTTGATCACCAACTCGTGTTATCTTTTATCTTTTAGTATGAATTATCTATGTTTGTACTATCAGTTTCGAATCTCGATTGAATGTTGGTTCTTGATGCATGTATCCACTATGCATCTGTTTCGGTATCTAGGAGTGTTTCTCAAGAAGTGGAGTAAACTCACTTCCATCATTGTACTTTCAAACTATGAAATGGAATCAATTGACCTATGAAAGTACAATCTTGATAAGTCGAGGAACACACTTTGTGAAGGGAATGATGTAAAGTAGGTGACCATTCGTTCGGGAATGGTTGGCATTGCAACATTCCCACACTTCTCGTAGTTAGTTCTCCGAAAAGGGAATGATGTAAAGTATGTTAACATTCATTCAGGGATGGCTGGCATTGCAACATTTCCACACTTCTCATAGTTAGTTCTCCAAAAGGAAACTAAATCTACAAAGATACTAACTGTTTAGACTCTTTTCTCAGGTTGTGTTTTATGTTGCATGTTTTGATGAATGTGTAGTGGTGGTGAAAGCCGATCACATCCTAGTGGTTCTTTATCATTGTTAACATCCTTAAGTTTACTTCCTTGATCTACTTTTCTTATACTTAGTTTAAAACAACCAAACCAAACTTTTCGATCTAGATACCAACTGCTAAGAGGTTAAGTGAGATTCTATCATTTTCCATCTTGTTGCTCTCAACAAGACCATTGTCTTGTGCATTCGACCCTTAACTATACTCCGATAATACTTCCACGTATCCTAGCATACGTGGGTGGAGTTATCAATCTAGTATAAGCAAGGCTAAACCTAAAGACTTACTATCTTTAGGATTTTTACTGGTGTGCGCTATTCCACGTGAGTAGAAGCTCCATTAAAAATTGGCGCCATTACCGGGGACAACGGAACATTTTAATTTCATTTACTATCTTGCTAGTTGGTTAAGGTTTTACACTTTCCTTTAACCATTAGTCCATATCTTCTTGAATTCATCATATCTCTTGCATCATCTAAAAGGTGTGTTTCTTTCTCTACTCAGGTAGAAGACATGTATGCAACCATCACATAATCTCAGATTCTCCCCTGATCCAGAGTACGACTCTGAGGTAGAGAGAAGCTTCCACCACCGCATCAGACTTAAACGCCAAAGAGCCAGACAAATGGATGAAGATCAACACCAAGCTGCGTTAGTAATGTAAAGGGTCAACGCCGACATTTCCTCCCAGAGAGCACAACTCATCGCCGACACTCGTGCTCAGATTCAAGCAGAAATCTAAGCTGAAGAACAAGCCCGCATCTGAGCTCAAAATGAAGCAGCTAACCAAGCTGCCCAGCTAGTGCTAAGAAACAAGCAATTGACGGACTATGTCATCCTCAAAAACTATGAAGATAATCATCCAATCCGGTCACCAATCATCAACATACCCAATTTTGAAATACGGACATAATGGATTCAAATCATGTAGGGTATCTCCTTCTCTGGTGGTTCTAGAGATGACTGCATGGATCACTTGAAGAGATTCAAGGCACTTTGCCGACTTGTCCCACAAGCCAGAGTTGCTTTTGACACAATAATGCTACATCTTTTACACTTCACTCTATCCGGAAGGGCTTTGAGCTGGTACAACTCGCTTGATAGGGAGCCAATAATCACCACATGGGCTCCCTTGGAAGAAAAGTTCCTGGAAA